>CANSZD010002999.1:2627500-3827500 GCA_947648045.1 Beta corolliflora
TTTAAAGAGAAATTTCATTAATTGAAGGTCAAATCAAATTCGCTTTCGAAGAAACTACAATGAATCAGATCGAGCAATACAGCGCATCCCTCTTGTATTTGCTGAATCAAGCAACTATTGATGGGGAAGTCTATCATTCTGACATAGTTTGGGGAAGAAAGTTATTGATTTAACCATGTTGACCGCATCCGAATTTCCAAATATCTTTTATGTTGATGGTCTTGAACTTCAACCAATAGGAACAATTTCTCATACCATTTTCAAATCTTCTACGTAGGAAGAGAATACAACCAAACTCCAAACTCCAAACTCCCATGAAAGGAGAGAACGAACCCAAAAATTGGGTAGAAAACTCTCAAAAAGAGAGAGAATGATGAATTATTGATAACAAAAAGGGAATTATTAATTTTGTTCTCAAAAACAATGAAAACTAGAAGAAAAAAGAAAAAATGGGGGCTTACCACCATCGAAAGGATGATGGCAGTCTCGAACTAGAAGAAAAGGATTAGGGTTTTTAGGAGGAAGAGGAGAGAGGGAAGAGGAGACTAGGGTAAAAGTTCAAATAACCACTTTGTACAAAACAAGAGTTAAGCAAAAAGAAAATTTGTATAAACCCTTCATATTAAAGTGATTAAAATATTACACATGAGGAGGAGAATGTGAAGTTGGCGGATTTTTTGGGGGGGGCTTTACTAAAATTTTCACCAACTCTCTCCAAATTTCAAGTATGCCAAAAATTACACGGTTTGAAATTAGATAATCACCCTCTAAATTCTTCAACTATTCAAATCATCAACTACATATAAAATCCAAAACAAGAAATTAATTATGGGGGAATTATCGTGCTACAATTCTTCAACTGATATCAATTGAAGTTCTCAATTTTTCAAATTAAATTATTCTGGAAATCAAATATTCTTACATATCAATTTTCCAAAATCAAAAATTCTTGAAAAAATCAATTTCAAAAAAAAAATCATACGAAAAGAAAATTTATAGATTAGAAAATAAGAAATATACATACGAATATGAAGTTTCGGTATCCAAATTAATAAAAAGAAAGTTTCTGCATTCACATATCCATTCTCGAAATCAGATTTTGGAAATCCAAATTTCGAAAATCAAGAATAAAATATACCAAAATCTGTATTTGAAATTCAAAATCAAACTCAACATAAGATAGAGAGAAGGGGAGGAAGGAGAGAGAAAAGTGAGAAGTTGCAAAACCACGATACAAATGCAAAAACAAAGAAAAAGAGGGCTTCTGTTTATAATATGTAATTAATGAAATAGATAAAGCATCCATTATTAGTACTACTAAGGGGATATAAGTGGAAAAAAATTACAGCAAGTTTACCAAAAATCAAGTAAATCATCAAGCAAAAATAGATAAATTAAAACAGAGATTTTTTGCGTTAATGAGTGGACTCATCATTTTCACAGGCATCGCAAGCCCTATAAGTCGACAGATCTGTTAGTCGTTGTGACGAATCTTCTAACTATTGTTCATTAATAGTGGGTTGAGCAACATTTCATACTCATTGGTGTTAAAAGATCCATGGAAGCTCAGATGGAAACAGAGGAAAAAAGACCAAACGACACAATAAATAAGAAATTGGTCTCAACACAATCACAAGAATGTGTAGATTATTGTTCCCGGTGTTTTTTTAATAAAATTTGAGGTAGAAATCACAAATTCTGAAATTTTGTGAAGGTAGAAGAGAGAGAAAATGGATAGTCGGAGAAATGATCAGAGTAAGAGATAGAAAGAAGAGTTGAGACGGTGAAAGGGGAAATAAGGGGTTAGGGTTTAGGATGGAACCATTAAATATAGGACGACGAATAGTTTATTATTTTAGGTAGAATTATTAATGGGACAAAATTAAGGGTAAAATTGTAATTATAATGTAGGCCTGATCGTCCCAAAGTAGAAATGTAACTAAAAAATGACGGAGGGAGTAGTATGTAAGATGTTGAATTTATCACAATGTACATTTTCAAAATGTCAACTTTTTATAACTGTTCTAATAAAAACTTAAGGATATTAATGGTTAAAGTTATGCATTGATATGTGTGAGAACAAACTGTATTGTTATTATGTGAGAGACGTTAATATCAACTAAATATCAACTTTTTTACAACTTTAGCTAACAATTAGTTAGTCAATTACTTTGATTAGTGCCTCTTCTCAATCCTTTAATTAATATTCACTCATTTTATTTAGTTCTTCTACAATACAATTACGGAAAGGAAATCTTTGTCCCTACTTAATTTGATCGTCGTTATTCTTGATATAAAGCTCTCTATTTCTCTATCAAGATCTCTTTTTATATATTTGTACACTCTCACTCTCTTAATTGTATTTCTCTGTTTAAATATTTGTGTTTCGTGTCCCACATCATGAGAAATTGTAGCAAGATATATATGTCCATATGATTCTGAAAAATTTGACGTTCGAGGTTCCAACTATGGCCATACATCTTTAAAAGATTCGAACTATCAATTAACCTATGAAGGTCCCAAACTTTAGGGGGTGTGACTTTGGTTGGATCTTGCAAGTTGCCTAAGTTGCTATAGGTTTATAGTCATGTGACCTCATTAAAGAGAGGCACGTGACCTAAGCTCTTCTCCAAATCTTGCTCTATTCGAAAATTCGAAGGTGCGCACGAGTGTAGGTAGAGGTTGGTGCGCACGGTCTCCAATGAACATTTGCAGTTTTCCAATGAACATTTGTGGGACCCACCTCAATGTCTCTTTACTCAACTTTTTTTACCCCATGTGCGTTGTAAACCAATAAACATCAAGATTATTCCAATGGACATTGTAGTATAATGAACACACGCTATTTTTCATTGAACATTTGCAATTTTAGAATGAACATTTGTGGGACCCACCTCAATTTCTCTTTCCTCAACTTTTTCACCCCATGTGTATTGCAAACCAATAAACATCCAGTTTATTCCAATGGACATTGTAGTATAATGAACACACGCTATTTTTTATTGAGCATTTGGAATTTTGGAATTAACATTTATAAAAAATTTAGTGTGATAAACACATTCTTTCTGTTGAATGAACAATTGCAATTTTGGATTGAACATTTTCGCCTAATTTCAAAATTCAGTATGTTTTCGAATTTTAAAAATTCAAAATTGCCGCTGATTTTCAAAATTCAAATTTCAAAATATTTTTCAAATTTACTATTGTTCATTTCTCACTTCATTAACATATTGTTGATTCAAATGTTAGTTTGTTCATCCAAGTTCTTCAAATATTCTTTCCAATTAATTATATGTTCATTGTGATAAATATTTATGTTGTCATTATTATTCTTTGTAATGTACAAATATGATATTGCAATGAACAACATACTATCTATAATGAATAACCCAACTGAATAGTTATATAATTATCAAAAAAATAAGTAATTACAAAAGATGGTTAGTTCAAAATGTAGTATGTACCCAAATGTAGAAATATAACCAAAATAATACAATATATCTCATATGAACACCAAGGTCTTACAAAAGAACATGTATTGCTAATTAAATACTATTGAGTTCATTAAGAAGATATTATTACTTCTGAGCTTCCTTCCATTTCCGATTAATTTAATCTGTGAGATCTCGACACCATAATGTATCTGAACTAGTCGAATTGAACTGATACAAGAAAGGAAAGAGCAGTATTCAAGTTTATAATATTATGAACATAAGCTTTCAAACATACAATTAACACATTGTAATAATACAATGAACATGCTCCCACACACAATAAATATATGACCAATTATAAAGAACATGTGACTAAAATGAACATGCTAGTAATAAATTGGATGATGAACACACGCTATTTTTGATTGAACATTTGGAATTTTGGAATGAACATTTATAAAAAAAATTAGTGTAATAAACACATTTTTTCTGTTGAATGAACAATTGCAATTTTGGATTGAACATTTTCGACTAATTTCAAAATTCAGTTTGTTTTCGAATTTTAAAAATTCAAAATTGCCAAACAAAATTATTCAAGTTTATAATACAATGAACATAAGCTTTCAAACATACAATTAACACATTCTAATAATACAATGAACATGCTCCCACACACAATAAGTATATGACCACATATAACGAGATGTGACTAAAATGAACATGCTAGTAATACAATGAACATCAGCCTAAAAATGTGCATCTTGTATTTGTAAATAGTACAATAAACATCACATAATCATACAACAAACACACAATGAACATATGACTGAAATGCAATAAACATCTGACCAACATGTGTTTCAGTGAACATATGCTAATAGGACAATGAACATATGCCATAATTCTTGTTATTAATGCAATTAATATGTGTCAAACACACAATGAACATATAAACAATTGTATCCAACATCGGAACAAACACGTAATAAACATATGGCTAAATATAATAAACATATGACTAACACGAATTCAATGAATACATTGTAATAATACAACGAATATATATTTACAGTACAATGAACATTACCTGGTTTTTTTTCTAGATGTTGACTCGTTCATCTCCTTTGTTCATTTGGCTCTCTCCTTTGTTCATTCGGATATCAATTGCAAGGTTGTTTTCATTTTTTCACAAACCATTATCAAGATTTTCACTAGAAAAGAGGGAAAAAAAATAAGAAATGAAAGTGCAAAATGTAAAAAAATGTTCTATTTTCTTATCAAATGCATAGATCTAATACCTTATGTTGTCGATTTCGCTTTGCAAGTTGTTGTGTTCATCTTCATGTACGAAAATTGTGCAAAAAAATGAAGAATTTGAAGAGTTTGATGAGAGAGGTTAGAGAGAAGTTAGAGAGATGTTGGAGGATTTGGGGAGAAGAGAGAGAAAGTCTCTGAAAATTTGTGTGGGAAAATGAAAGAAATGAATTCAAAAAATGGGTTTTATGTTTTTCGGTGTTCATTGGAGATGAACAGATGTTCTTTCCGTGCGTTTTTGGTTTAATTAACCCGCGTTTTATGTGTTTTGTTGCTGCGTTTTGGATGGTGCGCACCATCCTCTACCTACACTCGTGCGCACCATCGACGAACTGTCACAACTTCCTCCTGATTTCCTTCTAATCTTCCATCTCTTTCTGCAATGGTGACTGAGTTCCGAGAGCAGGTGAGTCCAGTTTGGTTTCTTCACATTTTCTGCAATTCAAAATATTCTGCCATCACTGATGCTTTCTTTGCCATCACTAAACAGCTTTGATTGAGTTGTTCCCGATTGGTGGTTCTTGCGACGTTGCTGACTTGGTGGATGTGGACTCGGGTAGCGAGGGGGCCGTGGTGGTGCCGTGGTGCATGAACAGAGAGAAAGACAGTGCGGCGTTAGTGTGGTACTGGCCACCGGGTGGTGGAATTTAATTTTGTTCACAAGTTAGTAAATGAGAAAAAATTAATTTGTTTATCCTTCCTCTCTTTCATATTACGTCAAACAATACGCTGGACACACCTGTCAATGCGTAACTTTAATCAAAAAATTATAAATCTTTGATATTCTGAAACTAGATGTCGACATGAATCTAACAAATTCTCACATGACTATATTTTTCCTTTTATGTAGAAGTCACAAAATACGATCAAAGGAAATGTGTGAATAGTGTAAAAGTTAAAACGTTTGAAGTACTTTGAAACGGAAGAAGTATATATGATTAGAATTTAGGAGTTGTTTTCGTAGTACTTAACAATTACTTCCTCCGTTTTTTTTCTATTGCATCATATGATTTTTTATGCTTGCCAATGCAAAAAATAGATTAATAATATCTTTAATTATTGTTTTGTAAAAATTATAAAAAGATGGTATTTTAAAAGTATATATATCAAGACGAATCTAACAAGACCCTATGACTAATTTTTTCCTTATTTAAAAATCACAATAGATGATGAAAAAAATAGTGTAAAAATTTGATATGTTGCAATAAAAAAGAACAAAGTAGTACTTTAGTAGAAATGCATTGCGTGTTGTTTCGCATGGAGATGCCCTATATGAGAACCTTTTAGATGGACAACCAGTAAGAAAGTTCATTTGCGATCTGTGGTATGGAATTGTGGATGGACAAGGCTACTACTACTCCAGCTTCAGTGCAAAGGTAGAATAGCAGGTTGACTTGTCTTGCCTCCATTTTCCCTCCTCCCCCCCTAAAAAAGAAAAATACGGCCGAAGGAGACGACCAGGCGGTAGAAACTACCATGCTAAGTACAATAGCGGCAGAGGAAAATTTTGGTAGAGCAGTATATGAAGACACTTGAAAGCAAAATAAAAAGTATCACTTGGCACTCGTTGGTGATACATCTTTGTATAAGAGATAGCAATTAGCAAATGTGTGTTTGAGAGAGCAACTGTGCAAGCACAAGCAAGTAAGCAAGTAGCAGCTACAAACTTTACACATTGAATAGTTAGATTAAAGCAAGAACGAACTCAACTCAAGTGACCAGTAGAATTTCAGTGAGAATTGAATGCTTTGCTTTCAAATACAAACCCACTAAGGGTTATATTCCGAGTCTTTACAAATGAATTGCCCTAGATCTGCATGTCCTAAAAAATATAAAGCAAAAAGATGCATCTCAGTGTCTAGAACAGATAGTGTATGCCGCTATATTTAGCTCCTATTCTTCTCTGCAGAGTGGGGAAATAAAAGATCACATCTTCATGACAAGATGGATCATGCAGGATGCGGGTTTACCTGTGTCCTCCCTATATGAGACAACCTAGAGGATGGAATTAAAGGAGCTTCTTCGTCGACAATCTTCTCAGAAGCTAAAATACTCCCTCCACTGCTTCCACCATTTTTACCATCGTCATCATTGGGTACATATATGTCAGATGACTTCTTTTCAAACTTCCAATCCTGAATGCAGCAAAGTACAAAATGAAATTACTGTCTAGGAGTATAACACTCTGCAATTCCATGAACTTAGAAGCAGTTCCAGAATTGCCATAATTCTTTGTACATAGACAATGGTGTTCTATTAAATGATTTAGGGCTGTCTATGGGTCGGGTACACGAACCAATATCAATATTGGATTGGGTACCCAGAACCGTTTACACTACTCATTATCTGACAAGGTTCAAGTACCTAACAGTTCGGGTATCTGAATTTCCAGGTACCCGCTAGATCCAATGACAGAATTTAAGAATTTGAAATTTAATTACAATATCCTCCAATATTAATGACTAACATTACCACAATCAAATTTATATACCAACGAGAACCTACTACTACTTTCAAAATTGAAAGGTATTTATTTAAAAAGATAGGATGTTTGGGTCTAGAGAAAAAAATTTAGCAAGAGACCGTATAAAAGGACTCTCAGGCCAGTTATCCATCCGGCATCTGAAATTTCAAAGTTATACTCGTATCAGTACCCGATTCCAAAGCCCAATGTTGATGGATACATATGTTAGAAAGCATTACTTGCAACTGTTGAATGTTTCCCTCTAGTGCAGAAATTCACTAATTCAGAACAAACCAGTACAACTTGAGTCCAGATATGCCCAAGAGGCATAATCTAAACCAGTAAAAAATACAGTGATATGAGTAGACATTGTCACCCAAAACCACAATTGACCAGCAACTACTGACACAAGACTTCAGCCAAGGATATTTGTCTCGTTACTAAGTGGCAGGATAACTTTCCAATATAGTAGAAAACTGGATTTCATTATTAAACGTCCAACATAGAAAGACAGATCCCTATTTGAGGGCCAGGACAAACAACAGCTAGTTTAATTATATCAACTGCATAATGTAACAAATGAGAAAATGTAAACAATTTTTGTCACCACCCAAGCATCAAAAATCTCCCGAGAATAAGAGGATGAAGAGGGAATTTGCGCAGATGAGAAAAACAACATGAGCAATTTGCTGTTGACATATATATATATATATATATATATATATATATATATATATATAGAAGTGAGTTCATATGAGAATGCATACTTACATGAGAAATGAGAATATATTTTACACGCTATAACTCTAATGAACAAATGATGTAACTCTAATGGAAAAGTGATGTAACTTCAAAAAAAATATTAAAAAAAAATAATTTCGAAAAAAATAAATTTTTTTTTTGGGCTCGAAGTTTTTTCGGGGTTATAACTCTAATGAACAAGTGGTGTAACTCTAATCCAATCATGTGGTTGAGATTCATTCTCATTTCTCATGTAAGAGGCATTCTCATGTGATCCTACCCCTATATATATATATATATATATATATATATATATAAGAACAAAAAAAAAAGGAGTTATACGTATGTAATGATGCCTGGTCAATCTTCAGAACATTCTCGGTCATTAAATAATCTCTTGCAATTTTATTTCTCTTCAAATACCAGTATATGAGGATTCTCATGCCATGTTTGCATATTTATTTGTAAATTTTGTGAACTAGATTTAGCCACTAGAAACTAATTTAGCTGGTGATATTTTACATATACTATACATTGCCGGCATAAAGTAAGATCTCTAGCTTTTTGCTTAGGAATTAAGATCCGTATCCCTGCCACGAACAGGATTCTCAAACGTAGCAATAGAACCCAAACTCTAAAACTAATGTTCGTCTAATTTGTGCAACTGCAATCCTTGATATGTGATTTTTTTGGACATATAATTGTACAATTTTAACCATAAGACATGGTACAAAATCAATTTCAAGTGCCACAAAAGGTCATTTTGAGATAGTCAATTCAGGAAAACAGTACAATGCTATATAACAGACCACAAAGACAATTGAAATTTGGGTCAGATAAAAGGAAAAAACTTGCTAATATGTCAAAGCAATTACAAAAGCAATAAAAAAACCCATGACATACATATAAAGTTATGCAACCATAAGATTTCAAAATTTGCTAGCAAGTGCAAAATGCCAAAAAAAGACCAAAGAAAATGTTCATAAACAAGTAGAAAGAGAATAGCAGAAAGCAATAAATGAAGTTGTAGCTCACAGGACAGAAAAGCTGATGAGTGAGATTTACGAAGCAAACCTTTACAACTCTTTCTGGAGTTCGTTCTGGTGTAGCTGGTTGAGATGCACGGACATCCTTTACCTTCAAATAGTTGTACATAACAACACCCAAAAGTGCTACAGGGTTGAACCAAAAGAAAACACAAATAAGTAAATTAATAAAAACAGAAAAGGAAAAAGTAAAATTAGCACACTAGACTACAGTAAATCGAAGCAAAATGGTAAGATCGATCCTTAGGGTCACTTAGACAACATGAAACACCGTTAGCTAAGGACAGTACCAATTGCGTAGCCAATTATGTTGAGCCCTGTGATGGTTGACTCTGGAAATATCACAGTCGAAAGGGCAATCAGAATCCAGTCTTTTAGGACACCAGCAACACGGATAGTAACTGCCCCAGTTCTACCGATCACCAAGAAAATTGAGAAGTTCAAGGCCAGAGCGCAAATAGCATTGGAGAAGAAAATCCAAAAATTAAACTGGATACGGGAAATATCCATATGAGGTTGCTCCAGCATATACCATGGAATAAACAGAAACACAAAGCTGCATGGGATAAAGTATGGAGTTAGTTTTTTTTTAGATTAAGATCTAGTCTTGGTGTTTCAAAGAGTCAACTGTACAATAAACAGCACTGCTACACGAATTTGCTCTTAAGGTCAAGCAGTCTAAATTAACCACACAATGTATAAGCTGAAATGATTTTTTTTGCTCTATCCTACACACTACACTGACTGAACCCAACAAAATAAATAACACCCTCTGCTATACAAAATATGGGAAATTTTCTGGATATCAACTTCCGATATAGCACCTTTAAATTTAAACTATCTATCACCGACTTATAAAAAATTAACTACCTTTCATCATTTTTCTATAAAATCACTATCTTTAAGCTAAAAGATCTGCCTAATTTGACCTTTGTTCATCACCATATGGTTCTAAATCGACAACAATGTAAAGTAACCATCAACAATTTAATCTTGGTTGACAAAACGTGAGAATTTAAAGAACAAATTTGCTAGTGTTAAGCTTAGATATACTGATTTAAAAAGTAAAAGTGTCACAAAAAGAAATTACGTTATAATAATCTTAAAATTAGGCATATGAAGATAAAGATTGCTAGATAAAAGATATTCGTGGACAAAGTTTCAATTTGTAGATACAAAACTCTCAAGATAGCTTAAGAAACAAATACTTGATTAGTTGATTTTAATGGAAGATTTCAAGATGATAGTAAAGCTCCATGACCATCAAATTTTAGTGCCTCTCGCGAGGCTTACACCTACAGCAAGGGTATGAGGAGGTTAGATCTATGCAGCTTTTGGCTTTTATGTTTATATCGCTCTTGATAGACAAACCAACTACTTTACAGCATATTCCCTGAAACCCTCAAGGCTAATTAATTGTGTAGTAGTGATGTTTAAAGTTGACTCATACCTATCTGTAATCATCTCTAGCGATTACCAAAGCATGGAATCAAATTATAAACGAGTAGAAAATGGTATTGGTTGACAAATTCACTAAAGAAAGAATCCCTACACATAATTTGAAGACATAAACATCTGAAAAAACTACATAACATTCCATATACCTGCATGGAGCTATGTAATACAAGCTGGTGATAGGATTTAGAGTCAAGCCCTTCTTCTGGAGGAGGACCTGGGTAAGGACCAGCCTAAGTGCTTCAGCGAATATTCCAGTGACCTGGTATAGGGTGCCAATGATATTAAAATGGATCTCCCCATACGAGGAGACGACGACTCCAACACTGACCAGGACCATGTTCAAGAGCACATCGAACCTTAATTTGTCGGTGCCACACACAACGGCCATGACAAACGTTGCCACAGGCACTGCATCAAGTAACAAGTTAGAAAAGCCAAAGTACACAAAAAATAAAATAAAATTTGCAGTATATATTGCACATACTCAGAGCTTTTAGCATTTGAATAAAGGCCACGGATATATGCAGATAAGCAGTGTTTCCGAACCTGCAATGATGATAAAGACAAACATCTATAACATAGTGTTTAGCACTTTAGCTCAAAGCAATTTAGAACGGTATATTAAAAAAACTTAGCAAATAAGAAAGAGAAGGGCGCAAATTAACCAGCAGTCTCGTACTGTAGCAGGAGTGAATAGCAAGTGATGATATTGCAACTCCATGCAAATGTTTAGAAAAAATGGCCTTCACAAGAAGCCATTTTAAATGATGTTCTTGTATGAGGACCACAATTGCAAACTTACGGAAATACAAGCATCTCTAATCTCTCCATTCACATGTGCATATTTCATCAAAAATTAAAGATTATGTGTCAAAATACACACGATATGCATGCCCTAGAAACTTAATAATCTCATTATACGTATTATGTGCGCATTGGCAACTTTGCAAGCCGTGACATGAAAATAATATGATAAGTGAACACCAAATAGATACTAAAGTTACACAGATGCATACAAAAACAAAATAGAGCATGTGGAAAACGAGGCCCCACCTACTCATCGCATCCAACGCTATTTTTGAAGAAGGCAAACTTTTCAGAACAAAAGATTTGACAATAAAGAATGTGACAATCCTGAACTCATCATACTAATTATGTACTTTTTCAGCTAACTTTTATTGTTAGCACAAGCATTCCTTACTTCCTCTCACAACACCTACCAACATAAAAGATATAAAGGGGGAGTTAAAAGGAACAATATTAGCTACTTAAGGAAATGCCGAAGTACTAAAAGAATCCCATTCCCTTCCTCCTCCCCCCCCCAACCAAACAAAGAAAATAGTCCAACAGAAAAACAGACATTTAATGTTACTGATGCAATTAATGCTCCCATTTTGGGATGGCCCAACATAATCATCTAATTTCCGATCATTAATTATAGTAAGACTGATATTCCTTTATGCTTTCTTTCATCTGTAGGTAATTGCAGAATATTCAAGAGTAAGACTTGCATGGACCTAGTCCACGAAAAAGTTATTGTGGACCAAAAGGTCACTTGTGCCAAATGTTGTACGTAGAACACATAGTGACCTTTATTTAAATACAGTCACCTTTTTTTTTTACGTCGCGAACTTTTTTATAACATATACTCTAACTCATAATTAATTATCCGTTCAGACATAGTCATCTTTGTAGCTTTGTTAACATATAGTTATGCCTTGTTATAGATATTTTTCACAAAATCAAGTCACCTTTATACATTTACTCTTAATTAATCCTTTTTTTTTTTAACACTCTTAATTAATCCTTATTTTATCATATTGACCTTTGTTTAAAACATAGTGACCATTTTTTTAAAGGTAGTGAACAGGCACATGTGTGAACTACCTGAATATATGTTATAAAAAAAGGTCGCTATGTCAAAATATGGGTCACTATGTGTTCTGCGATCATTTTTTGACACACGTGATCTTTTAGTCCACAATAATTTTAGTGTCGGCCAAGTCAATGCAAGACTTTAGCTATATTCAAAGCATTAGAAATAACAGCAAAAACACACTGGTATACATGCCACATTGCCACAAGCAAGAGTTTAGGACGCTAGGCAGATCCAAGATGTGTACAGCCTTATGCCTAGCTAGTCAAGTGGGGGTGTGCTACGAGAGACTCTAGAACCTATAGAACCTGGAGAGGCATCCTAAGAAAGACCTGCTGGTGATTTTATTTGCAGAATGAAAAAAGAAAAGAGAACTATTATAATTTAGGGATCTGATCAACTCATTTTGTTCAATTTCTCTATTTTTTAAAAATTTATTGCCAATAAATCTAGTCTCGCACGGGCAAGGTGCTAATACTTCACATTTTATCTAACTTCCACCTTATTTAATGATACTAACACAAAATCTCATAATCTGATCTCATCGAATTATCAATCGTGATGTCAAGTATTTATTATCTGATCATATTACCCTAGTGAATATGAGCATCTTCAAGACATTCATCATAGAATTAGGACCACCTCAGTGGTAATCATATTAAAACTCACGTTTACGAATCACTAATTGATCAGTCAAACCTTTACCTACCAACGGCGAGGATTAGCTACGACATGCAGATGCATTGATAGAAAAAAAATTCATATATCCATGCATGAAAGGCTGAACAAGAATCGGCTCCCAGGTTACTGTTTTTTACAGCTATGTTGTATCTACAGTCAATCAACTCAGAGTAGAACTGGGATAATCTGCGTAGAAAACTGAGTTCCCTGTTTGCTTATACTTGGAAAGTACATTGAAGCAGTGCATGCTGCATGACATGTGGCTAGCAGCAGAAACCCTTAATACCAGATGTTCAAGATTGCATCTGATATTTTTGAAAGATTCAGAGTGGTTTAGGCTGTAAATTTTTTGACAGTTAATTCAGTATCATGAAGTTCCATTAACAGACATAACTAATTCATTTTGGTTCTATATAAAGTTATTCCTTGCCCCTAAAAAGGCTTTTGTCTATCTGTGATCTAATTTTAATCACCTCTCCTGACAGCTGAATAGGTCAAGCTTCACCAAATACGATGAATGGCATTTCCCATGAAGATCAACATTACTATGATCCCAATACCTCTTAAGAAGCTCTCATCTGAGCGAGATAAGTGGGAGTCAAAAGTGCTACTGCCTCCAATTTTTTACATGTTCCATTTTGACTTATTTGCAATATTAACATATTTCACTTAGACCACAATTTTGTACTAATATATAAATATGACTTGTGACTGACTTTGAATTTTAGATTGGTATAATCTATGGTGGGAGTACAATAGATCAACTAGATGTAAATGTAGGATGATATAATAAGGGCGAAAATAATGCATAAGGAGGGATTACAAAGAGGTTAGACAAACAAATTAGTTAGAGGAGCAACAACACCAAGAGTGTGACCTACTATTTATTTTATTTTCCTACATATATTTTACGGTGCTTATGGGACATTGATTTAAATTTCAAATCGTCATTTCCTCAATTGGCATAGTGATTAGAAATTAAAAACACTAACATGGATTAAGAGGTCAAGGGGTCAAGAATCGATAAATCAACTTTTATTCTTCTAAAGGGTATTATGTATATATGACCAACAAATTTTTACTAATAGAGGATTAAAGATACTAAGGGACAAAGTTATTCATTGGTAAACATGAAAAATCAAAGTGGAGCAAATAATTAGAACAGAGAATTTCCATTAAACCATTCATCTGAAATACAGCAAACATGTACTTCTTTGCAATAGCTTCTAAGTGCAAACAATTTATTGAGCCTTTCTGATTTAGTCCATTATATTCCAAATCCAAAAACATCAATGATGTATATTGGCTTTTAATGAAAATGAAGAAGAAGACATTTAACACAATTATCATAACATAAAATAGTTCATCTCACGTCAAAAAAAAAGAATCGCTCATCTCGTTGACACTACAGTTATACATTGATGAGTTTCGATTTTAATCCCTCTACAAAATGTCGTATCTCACATTAGACAAAACATACATATATCTTAGACCATTTGCTCTATCTTTCACATTTGTATGACTAATTAATAGGATTATACAAATAGAAGGCATGATACTTTTCCTTGACAAACCAATTGAATTTGCATCTTTGGCAGCTCACATTCTAATTGACTGCAGCAAACCAGCTCAACAACCCTCTCATACAATTCACATATGCTAGGAGGAAAGACATGAATCTAATTAACCCTGAGTGAGCTCTCAATCCTAATTAGAGGGTTCGATGGGAAAATCATCAGGTAATGAGTTAGAGAGTGAAGTAGGTCTAATATAGTTAGTTAGAGAGTGGAGTAGATAAATAGCAGGGTGATAATGATAATCACCAATTACAGCCTAGCCAACTTTCGAGAGGTTGGGTCTCTCCTAATTGTGTTTCTCTCACATCAATTCTGAATATCAATGTCATCAGATTCTACCTCTTAATAAAATTTGCTTCCGTCAAAATTAGCTTCCTACTCCATTATCTAACTAACTACTTAATTTGAACTTCTATTCATCGCCCTAAAAGTACTTAAAATCAACCAAAAAAAGTTGAAATTACATCTCTAACCTTTTCCTTCTTTTTCCCTAAACCACCACCACCACCCACCTCACTCCACCACCATCCACCTCCTGCCACCACCACCCCATCGCCACAGCCGCCTGGAAGGAGTCGAATTTTTTTTAGGACGATAAGCGAACGTCTGGTCTGGAGCGAACGTCTGGCCTGGACGTTCGCTCCATGGGCCAGACGTTCGCCCCATGGAATGAACGTCCAGGCCAGGCCAGACGTTCGCTCCATGGAGCGAACGTCCGCTCCATGGAGCGAACGTCCGCTCCAGGCCAGACGTTCGCCCATCGTCCTAAAAAAATTTCGCCTGCTTCCAGGTGGGTGGTGGAGGGGGTGGTGGGTGGCAGTGGGGAGGTAGGTGATGGCGGGTGGTTGCAGGTGGTGGTGGGTGGTGTGGAAAAGAGGAAGGGTAAAATAGTCTATAAAAATAAATTTTGGGCGATTTTAAGTAATTTTGAGGCGACGTTTAACAAACCTCCTACTTCATGATTTTCCAGTCGTACCCTTTAACAGAATTGACAGCTCACTCAGGGTTATTACATTTCCACCCATCCTCTTAGCACAGTTAAAAACTTGCTTACTACTCCACTATCTAACTAACTACTTAGTGATTTTCCCATTGTACCCTCTAACAGTCTAACAGAATTGACAGCTCACTCAGGGTTAATTACATTCCTCCCCTTCCGCCTAGCACAGTTTAAGCATATGGGAGGCTTCTTGAGCTGATCCGCTGCAGTGAGCTCCATTAGCGCATTTACAAATGCATACCAAATCTTGGAACACTAAGAGTACAAGAGCTCTTTGAATTAAAGATTGTCCCGAAAATATGATTCTTTGTCTTGAAGCAAAATTCTTTAGTTTCAACTTTTAGCTACTTTCCACGCCCATTCATAGACAAATCATTCCAGCAATTATATCATAATACAAATTTCATTTAGTATGTGAAATCAATGAGCAAAGGCATAGCTTGAATGTCCTCCAAAATCGAGGAAGAAAGTGAACCAACTTTCATAACAAACAAAATCAGGCAACGACAAGAGCATACAAAAACCAAGGGTGGGTGAATTTAACTGAGCATTAAGATCAGCTAAAAAAAAGCTGAGATATTAGAAGGCTCACCATAGACTTGACGCAAAGAAGGCGCTTATGGGAATTACACATGTAGCATAACTGCCAATAAAATAAAAGTTAATGTAAGAAACAGTGTTTGATGAAAACACAGCAATCATAAAAAAACAAAGTTAGAGGTGCATATGCCCACTCACATTTCGAATGTCATTTTGACAGGAGTTACAACCTGCAGAGCATATAAAGTCAGATCATATCACCTCATCATGCCACCAATTTCTCAGGGGAGAGGGGGGGAAGAAAGAGAAGCGAAGAGGAGAGACAAATCTCAAGTGAGTATAGAGAGTTGTACTACCACAAAAGGTGATGCCCATATTTATGTGCATCAACATGATTGCAATGAAAGAATTAACGAAGTACATAAACAAAACTATGTCTACTTAAAAAAGCCTCTCAGTTCTAAGGAATGATGATGCATACAGCTCAAGTGCAACTCAACAAGTAAAATGTGACATTTATTTCAGTGTTCATTTATACATTTAAAAATAATGTAAAATCGATTTGTGTCCTACTCAGACATTCACTCCCATCAAACCAAACAGAACAGTGAAATTAAGTAGCTTCTCAACAAGAATAGCCAAATTCATTAGCAAACACAAACAGCAATAGGCAGATGACTAAACTAAGTGGAATTTTTAACCATTAGATGAAATCAAAAAAAGTAGGTGAAGTAATGAAAGTAGATCTTTATATATGGAGATGAAGTATATTCCAAGCACTGCTTTTAGGCGACATTAATTCCAATCAGTACATATCTATTTAGCAGCAGAGATGGATTACCTATAGACATAGTAAGAATAACAGAAAATGAACCAAAAAATGAGTTTCTTTGACTCATGAGAAATAAACATAGGAGGACTACCTATAGACATAACAAGATACTCATCATGAGCACAACTGATAATAAAAAAAGACTGAAAGCTCTAATAGATCATACCTTGAAAACACGAACAAGAAAGAATGACACCAGTCCAGAAAACCCCATATGAACCATTGTGAGTGTTATGGGGAACGGAAAATTGAAGTACTTCGGAGAAAGAACCCACTGTAAATTTGTTTTATAAAAAGAAGAAGAAAAAGAACCCATTAAAGCAATCCATGTTAATGACGAGAAAAGAAGACACTAAATGGCAATAATGAATGTTTCAATATGCAAAAAACTTTCCATGAAGGATATATATAAGCACTAAGGATATGCTCTTCCCTTTTGCACCCGTGATGCAAAGAGGATGAATCACATTACTAACCTTTCCAACAGAGTACCTTGACCACCGCACTAGGGGTGATAATGAGCTAGGCTTGTTCACGAACAGCTCGGTCAAAGCTCGGCTAGTGGTAGCTCGGCTCAGATTTGGGCTCGGCTCGAGACCTTAACGAGCCTAGCCTAACTAGACCAAGCTCTGCTCGAAAAGCTCGTGAAGAGGCTCGATTATTATTTTATATAAAAAAATTGTTATAACTTAAAGCACTTAAAGAAGTTATTATAAGCTAAAACGCTTTAAAAAGTTATTATACGTATTCTTTTATACAATTTTTTATATTGAACAATTCATGTCTTTTCTTTTTGTATCCTTTTAACTTTAGTTTGTCGATTTTTTATGTATATCTGTAAGTAATTCATTTGGTTAGCATGTAAAAATGAAATAAAATATGTTTATTCATATTACTTTTTGAATTTAGTCTATAATTCTACAAAATCTGTCAGCAATTTTTTTAAATGCGAATATAAAATTTTTGTTTGGTTTAATGTTGTGTTGGTTTATTTTTAGTTTGTTTCAAATCGAGCTCGAGCCGAGTTCAGCTTCACTTATCAGGCTCGTCGAGCTCACGAGCCAAGTCGAGCCGAGCTAAAAGATAAATGAGCCAAGCCCATGGGCTCGGCTCGTGCGATAAGCACCCCTACACCCTACTCCAAGAGCACATAAGCACACTCAATTACATACAATTTCACTACAAATGTCCGTGACAAAGACTGTATACTCTAATGTATATATGAACATCAATACTTCAATCTAAAGCAAGAATCAGCAAATTTTAGACAAAATGGTAAGGCTCAAACTTGAAAACAACAAAGTGAAACACACACTAGTACTCAAGCGTAAAAGCATAGTGATGCCGCATTAAGCAATAATTCTCTCTTTGGAGGCTATAAAGCATTAATTCTTAAGATGTAACCTTATCTTAATGAATCGTCCACGTAATTGATGCCTAAAATATTCATAACAAATACGTGATTCAAGTGCATCAAAAAAAGTGGATGAATCTAGGAAACGAGGTGGACATTGGCAATTGCTCTACGCTAAAGTGTAGTAGGTTCATTCCCCAAGAGTTAGGTTCAATTTACTCATATCCTTAGGAAAGCTTCTATCTAATGAACTATTTGCAAATAGGTGAATGCCTCTGAATAGAAGCATCTCTAACAGTTTTCAAGAGTTTAAGGGTAAGATTAGGATGGGCATCAAATTCATGCATAACAATACGAAACGCGCATCTATCGTCTAACAAAGCCATTAAAAACAGTTATCACAAAATACTCTATTGCAGTTCGCATGGCCTACAAATTTACAATGTTTAACTTAAACACACATAACAAAAATAAAGAATACACAAAGATCCTTCCCAAATAAAGAAAAGAAGTACTAATAATACAGTAAATTGAGTAAAGAATGTGTATTACCTTATTGTACAGTATAACTCCCGATGAAAGCAAAATGTAAATCAGTAAGTACAAATAGGTCAGTGCAAGTGACGTGTTGATCATTTTCGCTAACTCTTTTATAATCTCATACAACAAACTTATTGACAACGATTATCAACCAAAGAATCAACTTCCAGCTACGTTGACAACACAAAGTAAGAATTCATCTTTCCAATAACCTGAAAATAAACTCCAGAAAATCAATCTTAAGCAGAAACCGACGCATTTTGAGCAGAAATTAAAGAAGTAATCGCAACAGTAAAAAAATGTGAATAAATAAATGGATCCGACGAAGTTGGATCGGATCTTGATGCGCCATTTATAATACCTGGGAAATCGAGAGACCGACAAGAAGAAGAGAAGAATTGCAGATTTTGAGTTTTAGGCATGCGAACGAAGTAACGATCTAGGGTTTTAATTTTGTGTGCAACAATTTTTGTCAGAAAGAATGAGAGTTTGAGAATTTGATTGTTTAAATTGTTGATGTGAAGGAAAAAGAGGGCGAAATGAAGCGACTGCGTCGAAGTGGAGATGAAGAGGGAGCTGGGAGTGATGCGGGAGAGTATAGAGGTGTGTGTGGGTCCTTGTTGGGGGTTGGGACTTGGGAGGGGGGATGGGAGAAACTCAACTGCCACGAAGTATTTATTACTTTGGTGAAAACCAATGAGGAAGTTTCCTTTAACGTTGTCTCTTTTTTTTTGGGAGGTATTAGTTATTAAATCCTTAGTTTCACAAAGAATTTAAAAAAAAAAAATAACTCCATCTAATGTGTATGTCAAACTCATTCGAAATCTATCAATCGTCATTTTAATCATTGTTCATTTTCCAAGAAAGTTTGGATTTTCAGAATAACTCGTACATGGCTTAAGCCCTGTTTTTTTTAACTTATTCTGGTTGAACTGAACTGAACTTATCTTATTTTTGTTGAACTGAACTTATTTTTGCTGAACTGAACTTATTTTGGCTGAACTGTGCTGAACTGAACTTATTTTTACTTATTTTTGCTGAACTGAACTTATTTTGGCTAAACTGAACTGTATTAACATAATATTATCAATACTTATTATTATAATAATCAATAAATATTAACATAATATTATAAATACTTTTTATTATTATTTTATTATTTTATAATAATTAATAAATAATAAATAATAAATAATAAATAATAAATAATAAATAATAATAATAATAATAATAAATAAATAAATAATAAATAATAATAATAATAATAATAATAATAAATAATAATAAATAAATAATAAATTATAAATAATAATAATAATAATAATAATAATAATAATAAATAATAATAAATAATAATAATAAATAATAAATAATAAATAATAATAATAAATAATAAATAATAAATAATAAATAATAAATAATAAATAATAAATAATAAATAATAAATAATAAATAATAAATAATAAATAATAAATAATAAATAATAAATAATAAATAATAAATAATAAATAATAAATAATAAATAATAAATAATAAATAATAAATAATAAATAATAAATAAAAAATAAAAAATAAAAAAATAAAAAAAAAAAAAATAAAAAATAAAAAAAAAAAATAAAAAATAAAAAAATAAAAAATACAAATTCATCGTTATTATAATTATAATATTAATAATAATAACAATATTAATAGTAATATTGAAAACAGAAATAATAATTAGAACATTAGACAAGACTGAACTAAACTGAACTTATTTTTGCTGAATTGAACTTATTTTTGTTGAACTGAACTTATTTTTACTTATTTTTGCTGAACTGAACTGGACTGAACTTATTTTTGCTGAACTGAACTTATTTTTGCTGAACTGAACTTATTTTTACTTATTTTTGCTGAAAATAAGTCCAAAAGAACATGGCCTTAATTACCACCATGTAGAACCCTCGTTACTAACTGTCTTCCAATCTCTCATATCCCAAAAAAGTGTTTTAACAAAATTCATCTTGTTAATATGGTTTATTTGGTAAGAAAGGAATGATAATATTTTCAATAAAGCTTCTTTTAACAACCATAGAATCCTCCAGAAGGCTAAATTCCTTTACCAAGAATGGGTCTTACGAACAACGCTTGATTCTTGTTACTACGCAGGTACTCCATTCTCTTCCCATTCACCTTCCACTAAGCATCACCCTACTATCATCCCCATTGCTTGGGCTCCTCCACCCCCATCTTTCTTCAAGCTAAATTTTGATGGATCCGAATCACGAAGCTCTGCTGCAACTAGGGTTATTATTCGCAATAACATCGGCGATCTGCTCTACGCCACGACTTACAACTTAGGGACGGCCCCGGTGTTCGTGGTCGAAGCTTCAGCCCTCCAAAAGGGTCTCATTTTGGCTTTGAAGCACTGTATTCAAGACATTCACATTGAAGGCGACAAGCTGCTAGTAATCAATGTGATTAAAAATCTCTGCAAAGCCCCATGGCAAATTCAATTTATAGTAGAGGATATCAAAAATGCTACTGCACAATTCCGGTCATATCAAATTCATATCTATCGGGAAGCAAACAAAGCAACTGATTGGATAGCACACGTAGGACATCTAGTTCAATCAAGTTTTGACATTACTCATTTGTAATAATTCTACTCTTCATACCATCCTTGTAAATTACATTTTAGGATTACCCCTCGCGAGGAGGGTTTCCTAAAATCTTTTTTCTTACCTTAATTAAAAAAAGGAAAAATTGACAACAAAGGTCTCAACTTTGGGTGATAATTTTTAAAAGGTCTGAACTATTGATTAACCTGTGTAGGTCCCAACTTTAGGGGGTCTTAACTTTTAGCGGGCCTCGGCGACTTAAAACTGAAGATTTTTTTTAAAATCTCACTTAGTTCCTACATCCCTCCCTCAATTAACCCTTCTTGTGTGACCCAAGTTTTACAAGTGATGACTTATTAAGCCAGTTTCAAGTTACTAAGGCCCGCTAAAAGTTAAGATCCCCTAAAGTTGGGACCTACACAGGTTAATCAATAGTTCAGACCTTTTAAAAATTATCACCCAAAGTTCAGACCTCTATTGTCAATTTTTCCTAAAAAAAATTCATTTGAAAATTTAGATAATATAGTTTTTTCACCAAATGCCCCTAAATTTTCATGTAATTCATAATATACCTTCCAACTTTTCAAAATTCACTAAATACCTCGACTTTTACACGAATAATAGCATCCCTTTTGGCTATTGGAGTTACACTTCCGCTAGTCATTCGCACACAATTAACCCTTAAATCCTAATTAAACTTAAGTAATCCAATAACCCTACTTAATTAACCTTAATTCACTCTTTCCCCATAACCTTCCTCCCTCTTCTTTCTCTCTCCACCAATCCTTGCCACCAAAAGCCTAACCCCAATCTCCTTAAAAACACCAGCAACCCGGAAACCACTTGTCATCGACACCACAACCACCTCCTCCTCCTTCAACCTTCATTCCCCTTCTTCGCCTTACCCTGAACATGTCGTGCCAATGGCCTCCATCTTCACACCACCCAGCAGCACCTCCTCACTCCTCTATTTTGCTTCCCTCTTCTTCTACAATTTCGGCGCTGCAAATCAGTAATTTCTGCGCAGGAGTATACTAGCTCGTTCGTCAGGAAATGATAAGTATACAAGCTAGATTCAATCCCAATATCCTTCATTCGTCAACATACCCACAATAATTCCTTTACCATTCATGTATTTCTAGAAACTCTTAATCAAAGAGTTAAAAGAATTCACAATCATTGTTTATGCTGATTTTCGCCTTAATGTCGCAAGTTGATATTGGGACATCAACAACCAGATTTAGACGATTTAAGAGAAGTAAACGCAAGGGGAATCACAAGGAATGATACAATGAGATGGTGACGCGGAAAAACCCCAATGAAGGTGGGTAAAAAACCGCGGGTGGATATGAGTCCACTAATCCACTATATGCAACTGACATTTAGAGTGAACGATAGTCAATACAACCTAGGATGATGAATCTCAATACAACTTGTGGAAAAGTAAATAAGAATGGAAAAAAGAACAAGTAACGTTTAACATTGTGTTTTGTATGCTTGAATAATCAAAGAATAGTAGTAGTGGATGCTTGTTAACATGTGTTCTCTGCTTTAATCTATGCGCTTCTTATAGCCCTTGCCTTGACGTGATCCCAAGAATCTCGGGTGTTGTTGACAACGGCTTCCCGTGCTCTTCCTATTTGTATGCCATGCTCCTTGACTTAGTCCCTGGATAATACTTAACGGCTACAGTAATGACCAAGTCTTCCTTGGTTTACGCCAAGTAGCTGCGACTTCAAGTCCACGTCAGCGTCACGACATTAATCCTAGCGTCAACGTCAACCTATGATTTTTTACCATAACAATTTGCCCCTAATTGTTGAAATGAGGATATCAAAAGAGTCATGAGACAATTAAAATGCTGGAGGCAAGAAACTTGCGCGATCTAAAATGTTTTGTTAAAAAGATAATAAACAATGATAGACATTAGATATCCTTTGCAAGGGATAACTCAAGGGTCGACTGAAAAAATAAACATTAAATGAAGATAATTTAACTTACGACTATTTCACCAAATACCTTGACAAATCACGAAATTCACCATATACCCTCAATGTTTCAGATATTCACCATATACCCCTGAGTTTCCGAAAACGTTCACCAAATGCCCTTTTTCTAACGGACATTAACTTGCCGTTAGCTTTATTTATAATTTTGCCATTATTAACCCCCTAACCCTAACACCTAATCCATAACCCCCTAAACCCTAACTGGGGTGGAGGGGAGGGGGAGGGGGAGGGGGAGGGGGCTGGGCTGGGCTGGAGGGGAGGGTGGGTTAGGGGATAGGGTTTAGGGGGTTAGGGTTTAAGGGCAAGTTAACTTCCGTTAGAAAAAGGGCATTTGGTGAACGTTTTCGGAAACTCAAGGGTATATGGTGAATATCTGAAACATTGAGGGTATATGCTGAATTTCGTGATTTGTCGGGGGTATATGGTGAAAAAACCGTTTAACTTAACAATTAATTTTTATCCGTTGCACATCAATGATTAAATCAGTTCGTATAAAAAGTCGTGCCAACATAGCCACTACTACACGCCAAAAATTTAACTTTATCTCTAAAACTTTCTGATCGCCAACTTCTCTAAGACTAGCCGGAGCTTTTTCCACTAGAGACAAACCATCAACCAGGTAAATCTCATAGCTTTTCCTTCGTCTTTGTGATTTATTTTATTCTCGACTGATGGCTCCAAGTAGGCGTAGTATTAGGAATATCACTAAGGCACATGAGAAAGCAAAAAACAAAGAGAGAATAGCGGAAGAAAAGAATCAAATCGACGATGAACTATTAACCATGTATGAGGAGGATTTAATGAGATTTTTAGACTTAGGGAACTTACCAATCGACACGATTATGAGAAACGCTTAATAGGATTTAGGCTACCTTTTTCCCCTTTAGTTAGAGATCTCTTACAGATTTATGGAGTGAGTCCAGGGCAATTAATGCCTCAAGTCTGGCGGGTTCTGAGCATCGTAGATAGGGTAACTGCGTCGTGGGATGACCCATTCATCCTCCAAGACCTAATGTACTGCTATGAGGTTAGAATCAAGAGTAGGGGCAAACTGGCCCTTCACGTCAGGGCGAAGAAGAACACATTGGTTGAGGGGACGCAATCGAATGATAGAGGCTGGAAAAATCGATACATCTTCGTCAAAAAAATCTTCTTTGGGGAATTTAGGAAGCTTTTTAAGAGGAGGCAGGAACATAGAAGGTCCGTAAATTCCCTTTATTTTTTCTTAACGATTTGTCATTAACATGGTGCTTACGTTGCTTTTTTCACAGATCTAAACACTAAGATGCTAGTGTGTCGAGAGGTCTCTGAACAAAAGTTGGAAGAATTCCTAGAAGTGGACGCAGAAGAACGCACATTCAAAAGAGTCGTCACTAATCAGGGAAGCTGCTCTACAATGGCATCAGGTAACCTCTTTGCTCCAGTTCTTTTACTTATCGTTCTCAGCTTTTGCCCCTGACGTTTCAATTTTTGTTAAGCTACTGAATTAAGGAACAAAGGGTCAATGGACGATAAGGCCATTGATGAGGCGCTGAAGAAGAGGCAGAGAGAAAAGGAACGCGCCGAACGATCGGCGTCTATGAAAGCACCGCTGTCTTCACCGATAGCATCTGAGAAAAAAGATCACTTCGTTGTCAATGTTGACGATGATGAAGTTGACGCTCCTTTTGCTAAGATGCAAAAGTATGAGTTCTCCGCTCCTCCTAACAAGGAGGGACCGTCCTTATAGTGTCTCGGTTCCCAGCGATTACATGTCGTTAAGCAGGTCGATCTGGCCTGAGGCCGAGAATCTCCTCTTTCCATGTGCTGGAGAACGTCTGCAAGAACGTCCCATGCCGGGGCTGATGTCATATGGCATTGACCTAATGCTCCAGGTACGATAATTATTCTCTTTTTGTGTCTGACTATGAAACAAAACGTTTTTACTGTCGTTTTGTGCCTTAGGCGTCCCAGAACTTTCTGATGGCGAAAAAAGAAATGTCGTCACTATTTAGGAGTCATCAGACGATGAAGGTTAGGATGGAAAAAAGTGAAGCGGCGCTGAAGGAAAAGGAGTTGGAAATTCAAAAAGCTTATCTGAAGACAACCAATGCTAAGGAGGCTTTGAAGAAAAAGGAAGAGGAGTTACAGCTTGCGATGGGGAAAGCTTTGGACGCTGAAAAAGCCCTACGTGTTCGCGACATGCAAATCATAATTAACTAAGCATGACACATAACTAATCATTCTTCCTTTTTCCTTTTTTTCTTTTTTTCGTTTTTCTTCTTTTCTTTTTCCGTTTTTTTTTCTTTTCTTTTTTTCGTTTTTTTTTCTTTATTTTTTCTTTTTTTTTGCATACATCATATGAATATCTTAAAAACTCATGGTATGTTTATTAAGAATAACCAGATAGGATACAAAACCCACAAACTGCTTGGTTACTTGATCATGACAATTACAATTACTCTGATGCATAAGCGTAGTATTTCTTCAACTGATCAAGATTAGTGAAATGGGTGAACTCATTTCCATCAAAATCCATTAGCTTCACTGCTCCAGCCGTGGTGACATGCTTGACCAAGAATGGTCCGGACCAGTTAGGCTTGAATTTTCCTCGAGGATCATGCAACGGAGCTCTATTTTCTTTTAAAACTAGATCACCTTCTTGAATGTCTCTATCTCGAACCCTTTTGTTAAATGCGCGAGCAATTCTCCGTTGATAGAGTTGAATGTTATGCAATGCTTGTAGTCGGTGCTCATCTGCGAATGCAAGCTCATCATAGCGAGTTTTGTGCCACTGGTCTTCCGAGATTTCACTTTCTGCTATGACCCTGAGAGATTGTATCTCCACCTCAACATGTAGGATTGGCTCCATCCCGTAAACCAAAGAATACGGGGTTGTTCCTGTTGGAGTCCTAATTGATATTCTATATCCCCAAAGGGCATATGGTAGTTTGTCATGCCATTCCCTTGTCTTTTCAGTAATTTTGGCAACAATAGTTTTGATTATCTTATTGGCTACTTCTACCACTCCATTTGTTTGGGGACGATAAGGTGAGGACTGATGATGCTTGATTGCATATTTTGCAAGAGTAGTCTTCAAATGACCCTCAAATTGTGATCCATTATCAGAGATGATTTCAAAAGGTATGCCATACAAACAGATGATGTTGTTAATCACAAATTTCGAGACTTGCTTTGCCCCTAGCTTCGAAAATGATGCAGCTTCAGCCCACTTCGAAAAGTAATCAATTGCTACAAGAATATACTGATGTCCATTTGAAGCTTTTGGATGAATTTGTCCGATTATGTCTATGCCCCAACTTGAAAACGGCCAAGGAGAAGTCATATTATGTAATGACACAGGTGGCATATGATTGAGGTTAGCAAATATTTGACACTTCTTGCAGGCGCGGACAAAGCTGATGCAATCACCTTCTAGAGTGCTCCAATAGAAACCTGCTCGCAAAATTTTACGAGCCAACATTCTTCCATTCATATGGGGTCCACATTCCCCTCCATGAACCTCTTCCATGATGACTTGTTTTTCGCTGTCATTTACGCAGAGTTGCAGAGTACCATCAAACCCTTTATGATACAGTCTGCCTTTTAGTATAAGAAAATGAGCAGCTAGCCTTCTGATGGCTATGCGGTCCTTCTTGCCACTTCCCTCTGGATATTACATTGTCTCCAGAAAATTTTTGATATCCTTGTACCAGACATCATCATCTTGTTGAGCCAGTGCGAAGACAATTTGTGCTACCGTCACTGTAGGCCCCTTCCTTTCTTCAATTAAAACTGACTGGATCTTTGTACTATTTTCCAATGTTAAATTAACAGTGAGATTGGCTAAAGCATTAGTGAAACTATTTTGTTCTCGAGGAAGATGTTTGAAGCTGATGTCATCAAAATAAGGGATCAACTCTTGAAGGTACTCAGTGTAGAGCTGAAGTCTCTCATCTCTAACCCTCCAAATTCCTATTGTTTGAGATATGATGAGATTAGAATCTCCATACACAGTGAGATGTCTCGCCCCTGCTACCAAGGCGGCCTTTACTCCATATATACAAGCTTCATACTCACTTTGTATTGTTTGTTGTTGGGAAATCCAATTGACAAAGAAATGGAATATGGACTCCATCAGGATCTACTAACAAAACACCTGCTCCATTACCTCTCCAATTAGAAGCTCCATCAAAGTACATGCACCATTGTGGATTGTCAATAAAGCATAAGTACTCATCAGGGAATGCATCATCATACTCATCTCCTGACACTGGTCCTTCTGCTAAGGCTTCAGATATGGCTCGTCCTTTAACAGATTTCTGGCTGACACATTGAATATCAAACTCAGAAAGCATATTATGCCATCTTGCCAATCTTTCACTAAGAATGGGTTTTTCAAACAGATACTTGATTGGATCAAGTCTTGAGATCAGATAGGTAGTATGAGCTTGAAGGTGATGCCTCAACTTCTTCGTGGCATAGACCAAGGAGATACATGTTTTTTCCAGTGGGGTATATCTTGTCTCATACTCAAGGAATTTCTTGCTGAGATAGTATATGGCAACCTCTTTCTTTGTTCCCTCTTGATATTGGGCTAAGAGAGCTCCCATAGCTGTTTCTGTGATAGTGAGGTACAGAATCAGAGGTTCTCCTGGTCTAGGTGGCATTAGAACAAGTGGATTTGAAAGGTATTCTTTCATAGAATCAAAAGCTTCTTGACATTCTTCATTCCACTCATGAGATGCCCCTTTTCTGAGCAGCTTAAATATGGGTTCACATCTCATAGTGAGTTGTGAGATGAACCTGCTGATGTATTGAATTTCGCCGAGAAATCCTCTTACTTCTTTTTCTGTTTTTGGAGGAGGTAGCCCTTGAATAGTTTTTACCTTTTCAGAGTCCACTTTGATGCCGTCTTGACTGACAATGAATTCCAACAACTTCCCCGAAGTGACGCCAAATACACATTTTTGAGGGTTCAGCCTTAAATTGTATTTCCTGATTCTTTCAAAGAATGACCTTAATGCAGGAATATGCCCCTCACGATCTTCACTTTTCACAATCATGTCATCTACATAAACCTCCACAATGTCGTGGATGAGGTCATGAAGGATAGTGGTTGCAGCCCTTTGATATGTGGCTCGAGCATTCTTGAGACCAAAAGGCATAACTCGGTAGCAAAAAAGTGCCCCATGGAGTGATGAAAGATGTCTTTGTCATGTCTTCTTGAGCCATGAGTATTTGATTATACCCTGAGAATCCATCCATGAAGGAAAACATTGCATGACCAGCCGTACTATCAACGAGGACATCAATGTGGGGTAGAGGAAAGCAATCTTTTGGTGACGCAGCATTCAAATCTCAAAAATCAATGCATACCCGAACTCTCCCATCCTTTTTAGGTACAACCACTATATTGGCGAGCCAACTTGGATGTTTTACAGCTTGGATGAATTTGGCATCAAGCTGGATTTCTTCTTTCACTTTCAGACTAACCTCTGACTTCATTCGGCGGAGCTTTTGCTGCTTAGGCTTGCTTTCAGGATGTAACGGAATACGATGTTCCGCAATTTCTCTATTAACATCAGGCATATCAGCATAAGACCATGCGAACACATCTACATACTCTTTTAATAATGCAATAAACATAGATTGTTCAGTTGGGGAGAGGGAAGATCCTATTTTGACTTCTTTTACAGCATTTTTTGTACCAATATTAATTACAATGTATTCTTCCATGTGTTTTATGTATGTTTCAGTTGTATCAAGTGATTCATCATTATTAAATTCACTGTCAGAAATAACATCTTGCATGCAAATGTATTTAGATAAAGGTTCATATTCAATTTCCTCCCTATCAGAGTCTTCTGACTGGGTATGCAAGGTAGATTGGCTGGAAGATGAGCTATCGGTATGATATCCATCAGAAGGAGGTGACAAGGTATTTTCATGAGATGGATGTGGAGGATGGTTTTCGAAAAACATTTTAAGTTCTATAGGCCTGTCTTTTGCCTGACACTCAATACTCCACTTATGTTCAATGCTTTCGCCAAAAGGCATCATCAAAGACACCGGGTCAAAATCCCCTTCCCTAGAGGACTCAGAAGCGAAAAGCTTCTTAAGGACTCCATGTTCCAGATTATCCACCCAGTCATTTTCTTTTTTCATGTTTTGTTCTCGGACAAACCAACTTTTAATTAAGTCCAAATTCCTAGCTTCATTGAAGAATATCTCTAATCCCGGTAAAATCTTCTGTTCTTTCCTACTAAGCCAAGGTTCTGGAAATTCATGGTATGGCTCAGTATCTCCTTGCAGGATGAACTGACCATTGAGGGTAGAAGAAGGTTTTTTGGTGTTTTGAGAAGTGCTACTCGGATCATATCCTAATCCATGCCGGTTCTGCTTGTCTACTACGGGGATTGGTTGCTTCATTCCCCTACCATTATGCCCTAATCCGGCTCCTTGAGTATAACCCATCTTCATCATAATTTGAAATCCTTTTGACAGAGGTTGCATAGCAATCCCCACAGGTTCTTTGACCGCATTCGTGGGTAGGGCTGAGGCGTTTGTTTTCTGACGGTAATTGGTCATCCTTAGAGAAGGGATAAATTTCTTCTTTTTGGGCCTATAGGTAGAGAAAAAGAATTAAAAGAAAAGAAAAGAAGGCTACACATTGCAGAATGCATTGTAGAGTACAAAAAATTTTGAAAACAACTTTGCCATATCTTGACTGGAATGGTCCACCTTCGCAATTTTGTTTTATTTATTTATTTATTTTTTTGACTTTATTTTAACCTTTTTTAAATGATTTTACTATCATTGGGGTTGAAAACATATTTTTTTTCATTCTTCCATTCCCTGCTTAATATTTGAACAAAGACAGAAATATAGAGATTAGGGCCTGTATCCCCCTTAATGCGTCAATTCAGCATTCTGAAATTTGCTCCTGTGATAACTGGCATCTTGAATTTTGATCACATTGCCTGAAATACAATGGTTAATATATTTGAGTCGAACCCGAAGGTTGCCTACATATCCCCATTGCTCCAAGTGCATTTTATGGGGAATCAGACTTAGCGTAGTTCTTTATTTCAGAAAGAACTAAAGTTTTTTATTTAATAAAGCAGCTGCACTCATATTGAGCTACCTACGTACCCCAGGTGTTACATAGGTGGAGTGATCTCGCAGTGCAAGTGTAAGTGATAATGGGGACTCAAGCTGCACGTAGTTCTCTGATACTAAGAAGCTGAAAGATTTTTTTTTTCTTTTTTTTTTTGCATATGGGCTAACCCCCTATAGGACTTTTACCGAAGATTTTTCTCCTTCTGTGAGACGCTCAAGTAGCCTTGCGGTAGACAAGAGCTATGTTGGTGATTTGCTTGATGCGATAGCTGAGAGCATGACATTGGTTTGTGCCGTGACCATGCAACTGATGATATTGGCAGTACTTGTGAAGATCTGACCCTACTGGACTTGCCCCTGGGCGTCTGGGAAGTGGATGAATCTCACCTTGCTCAACCAGTTTGCGAAAGATATCGACTTGGGATTGCGATCGCGGACGTGATGACACCATCTTTGCAGGTATTTCTTTGTGGGTTGGATTAATGATGCCTCGATCAATCAGGCTTTGCACTTTGTAGTAAAGGTCATGGCATCGATCAGTTTCATGCCCAAATTGACGACAATAAGTGCAGAGTTTACTCATATCTGTTCCAGGAAGGGGTAAACAGTGCACATGCACTGGAACCTGAAGTATACCTTGCCTCTTATGACGATCATACACCATACTCAATGATTCGTCCAACTTAGCATATACCCTCGGATTTGTGTTGGGAATTTCAAAATCTTCTCGAGGTCGTTTTTCTTGCAATTTCAGAGCATCGATGTCAAAACCATGCTGTTCCATGTGGCTGAGGGAGGTGTATTTGATAGTAACCATGTGACGATAATAGAAATCATTCAGGTTCCGTAGCAATATGAGCATGAATTCCCGATCAGTAACAGGGACACGAAGCTGGGCGCGAATGTAAGCGCATCTTGAACAAAAGTGTGAGAAAGTTTCCAAGCCGCCTTGACGCAAAGTGACTAGCTTGAACTTCTTGATATCAGTTTGTTTATGCTCGAGAGCCCAATTAACAAAGGCTTGGCTAGCATTTTCCCAACTAGCCCTATCTACACAATCTGAAGAATAGTACCAGTCCAGAGCTGGTCCTTCTAAACTCTTGTCAAACAGCATGGGGTAATCTTCCTCTGGTATACCCCATGGATGCAAGGCATTCACAAATCCCACTAAGTGGACAAAAGGATCACCATTCCCATCAAATTTTTTGAATTGGGGTAATTCACGATAGTGATCTTCATGTTGATATCCTGGAAAGAGAATCAGTGATTCGGTGTGAACTTCTCGGATAGGACCTACTACATTAAAGTCCAGATCAAAATCATCTGTCCTAGATCTCTTCTTCGAGTCATTATCATCATCTCGAGGATTGCCGACACCAGATTCTTCCGGTGCTCCAGATGACGTATTATGTGTGCCGATGCTCGGAACTCCTATTTCTTCCTCGTTATCCTCACTATACTCTGGTTCTATTTCTTCAGAGCTTGTATCTGATGTGGCAGCTGGCACCTCATTCGTCCAGGAATTTTCAGGTGCTGCTAGGATACAGTGGATAGTGTAACCATCCAACCTGGTGCCCTCTACTTCGTTCAGATACAATACCGATTTTCCGGCGTTGGAGATGGTCATAATTTATGAATCACCAGAAATAGTCACAACACCTTGATCAGTGAGAAGCTTTACCTTCTGATGTAGAGTAGAGGCTACTGCTCTATTTTCATGCAGCCATGGTCTTCCTAATAAGAAGTTAAAACAGGCTTGTATGTCAATGACCATGAATTCCACCTTCCTTGCCACGGGACCACATTCAATGAGGAGGCTAATCAAACCCAATACTTCTCTCTTAGAATTCCACCTTCCTTGCCACGGGACCACATTCAATGAGGAGGCTGATCAAACCCAATACTTCTCTCTTAGCATTATCATATGCTCTGACCACCTGGTTGGATGGTACCAGATCTTCTTTTGAATACCCAAGCCTTGTTAGCACACGCAGAGGGCAAACATTGATTGCAGAGCCATTGTCGATCAACACCCTATGTATCTCCCATCCATTACAACGTATAGTGATGTGTAATGAATTATTGTGGTTGATATTGTTAGGGAGATCATTGTCTGTGAACATGAGAGTTCGATCTATTCCATGAATGAGCCCCACCATCTGGTCAGGTGTTATAGAAGAGCTTACAGAGGCTTCATTAAGATGCTTTAGAACAGCTGCCCTATGAGGCTGGGAATGCATTAACAATTTCCAGATGGAAACATTAGCATTTACTTCTTTCATGCGCTTAATAGCATCATCTTCCTTGTTACTTTCCTATGTCATTGGCTCTTTGCCCTTTTCTTTCCTTCTCAATACCTCTAAAGGATTTTCATCCTCCAAATGGGATGGTTTAAAGTGGCGGCCTGCTCTAGTCAAATGAGAGATATCCACATACTCCTCATCACTAAGATCATCGAGGCAGATGGGGCGCCGGTATGTATTTGGAGTGGTGAAATGTCCTCCTGTGTTTTTCTCCAGAATTGTTAAGATCGAAGAGGCATCTTCATCAGCATCGGAGTCCAAAATGAAGAAGGAACCATCATAGTCCAAAGTTCCACACATGTCAGAGAATGGATCTTTGTTGAGAGTGAAGCTGGGGTCTTTACAAGGCCTCATTTTGACTTTTTCTTGAGTGGAATAGTCATAGACCAAGCACTTGTAACCTACGGCTATCGGCATTTCATACATTTGAGGAACTGTCTTGCGGATTAACTGAACTGGATCGCATCCGTCCGAAGCAGCAGAGGTGGCATTAATGGCGAATGAGGGTTTATGATTAGGAAGGGGTTTTTTTGTGATGTTGGGCTGAGAGTCATTTGGTTTAGTGGAAGTGGATCCTAAATAGAGTTTTCCATCATCCACAAGATTTTGAATTTGATGCTTTAGAGCCGTGCAGTTTTCAGTATTATGCCCCGGGCTTTGATGATATTCACAGTTTTGGTGGGTCATAACCAGGGTAAGGATTTTTAGGAGGTGGACACGGATTCAAGGGTTGAATGAGATTGGCCTTTTTTAACTTGGAGAGAGCTTGGGAATAAGTCATGTTCAAAGGAGTAAAGTTCCTTTGCGGTCGCAACTGAAATGCAGACGATGCACCAATGGCATGGATCGCATTAGTTGTCTTAGGAGCTGCTGAATCATTGTTTGGGGCTCTTTTGTTATTTCCAAATTTTGCATTATAAATAGTGCCTCCAATAGGTTCATCTTTCTTGATGTCTTCCCTTTTCACAGCATCCTCAACTAAAGTTCCCGTAGCAATCAAAGCTTTAAAAGTCGGGAAGTACTGGTATGCCATATGCTTCTGATAGACAGGAAGAAGGTTTTTCACAACCATTTGCAGCTGTTCCTCCTCATTAGGCCTACTCATCATTTTGGAAGCCTTGTTTCTCCATCGAGTGATGAATGAAGAAAATGTCTCATTAAGGTTTTGAGAAGTGGTCTCCAGAGTAACATCAATTTCTTCATTATATTTGTATTGGTTTGAGAACTCTCTGACTATGTCAGCCCAAGTGGATTTCTTTGTATTTTCAAGGTTGAGGAACCAATGTGCTGCAGCACCATCTAAATATTGTTGAAATAGTTGGGCCATTAAGGATTCTTCCACTCCCCAGGGACTCATTGCCCCTACATACATTTTTCGGAAATTGGTGGGGCTACCGGTCCCATCAAACTTTGTCAGATTAGGCATTTTGAAACCATGGGGTAATCGTGCCTTCCGGAAAAGAGTTAATCCATGAATATCCATCCATGGTTCAGCCTTAGTCATGCCTTTTAAGACTTCTTTAAGCTTGACTACTTCTTCCTCGAGTTTAGTGGGAATTTCTCTCTCATTGTTCAGAGGCTCAAGATGAAAAGGCGAAGCTACTTCCGACTCCGGAGGAGGAGGAGGAGGAGGCATCTGGGCGCTTTGGCGCATTAGGCCTAACACAGTTTGCTCAATATTATCTTGTCGGTCAAGCATGGCCTGGACATGTCCTCGGAGCTCAGTCATTGGATCATGTGGAGGGGTAGAGTTCTGTTGGTGCTCGTTGTTCGGAATTTCAGACATGTTGTTGAGACGTGTAGCAGAGAATACAGCTGGTGTAGACAAGGATGACAGAGAACGTTCACTATGGTCAGAACTTCGGTGAATCAGTCTAGATCCTGAGCGGGCCCATGCAGAGTTCCTGTGAAATGAGATGAAAAGTTAACACGGAAGTTTGTCCAGACTTTGTTTCTTTTCTTTTTTTTCTCTTTTTTTTTTTTGTTTTTGCAGGGAATGAAAGAAATGATATCTTTGAAAATTTTCTCTTTTTTTTTTTTTACCCCAATTTCAGTTAGTATCATTTATTAAAAGGTGTAAGACCTTGACTTTATCATTTGTTTTGGATTTTTCATTGGGTTTCTTTGACTTGTTATTCTCTTTTTTTTAGACTTGGACCTTTTATTTACATTTTACACTGCCACTCTTGGACTCATTTGTTTTGGGATAATCCACAAATATTTTTTAAAATCAATTTGATAATATCCTTCCATTTCCTGCTACTATAGAAATAAGAGAAAAGAGGTATAACGAGGCCTATGTCCTCATTTTGGCAAATTATAATTCCCCATATATCGTTCTTCTTTGTAGTGATTTGCATCTATTGATTGCTTCTAAGTGCTGAAACCACAAAAGAAAATATTAAATGCAAAAGGGGCCGCACCCGAAGGTTGCCTACGTATCTCCATAAGTGTATTTGGATTTGGGGAAGTTTTTTCCGGTGATGATTGATTTTTTTTGAATGGAGAATCAGGCCCAACGTAGTTCTGATATATTAAATTTTACATAATTTTCCTTTTTTTTTGTTTTTGCAGCTGCACTCAGAAAATGAGTTGCCTACGTACCCCTTTTAGTACATTACATAGTAGAGAAACTAAGATAGATGCATACAACATTAGATTTTTTTTGTTTTCTTTTGGGGATCAAGACGCACGTAGCTCTACCTACAAAGTACAATATAAAAGCAATTAAATGATTCAGGTACTTCTCAAACTTTTTCAGACTTCAGTTTGCCAGGCGCCATGCCATGTATTCTCCTGTTTGAATACGTCTGTTCCACCTCTTAGGATTAGACTAATGTGAAGTACTCGGGTTCTTCTCAACCTTTTTCCGAATTCAATTTGCTATGCGCCAGGCCATGTATTCTCCTGTCTGAAGACGTCTGTTCCACCTCTTAGGATTAGACTAATTTGAAGTACCTGAAATGTACACGCTAACAATGTTAGTCAATGACTGGTGAATTTTTCTTTATATGTTTTTTTTAGCAGGAAATGGAAGAATCCTCTTTTTTTTTTTGAAAATGATTATCCCTTTTGACACAATTTTTTTTATCTTTTTCTTTTTTAGAACAATTATCCCTTTTGACACAATTTTTTTTTATAGACTAGACTTCTCGTGTTTTGAACCACGTTTTAATTACATTCTAATTCCTAAACATGACACGTTTCGACCTCGTGATTACGACTCTTTTCATATTTTTAAATTTTTTTGTTTTTGGGATTATATTTTTAAAACAGTATCTTTTTCTTTTAAAAATCAATTTTATTTTTGGAAAAACCAATTTGAATGAAAAGAATTATGAAGTAAATGTGAGTTTTTAAAAAAAAAAATGGGTGAGCACAAATTTTTTTATGACTCTTGTGATGAATAAACAAAAATACTCTTAATAATTCAATAATCATTTCGGCAGCAATTCAGCTACACATAATGATTACTGAAATATTGACCGACTGAAAACGGACTGAGGAATTTTTTTGAAAGTTTTTTTTCACATCATTCAATAACTGAAATAAATAAAGGACATGTGTGCATTGATCCTTGTGTCCTAAAGGTCAACTAAAAGGTGATTTATTTAAGGAGAGATTATGTTAAAGTGGCCTCGAGTCACTTCCATTGTGTCCATCGAGGGTGGACGCTCCTGACAGAGCCGGTCGCAATAGCTCGCAGATGTAGGTTTTACGCCCTTAATTCATTAATTTGTCATTCTAAAATTCTGACCCTTGCCAATAGACAGAGGTATCATACCTAATAAGAAAATGGTTAAAAAGAGTGCACGTGTATGGATCGATAAACTACCAAGCACACGTAATTTTCACATAAGCATGCTATATACAAAAATTAAATGGTGAATAGCCATGATTAACTTTTCTTTTTTATTGTATATACATATGGAAAATAACGCATTGTTCAGGTTTAAACCTCATATACTTCTAGTGGAAGCTTCTGTCCCCAGTGAAGTCGCCAACCCGTGGTATCCGATTTTTGATTGTCTTAATTAACGGTCTGAGTCCCACGAAAGTCTCTCATTGGACTTTGAGTTTTAGAAAACTTGGAAGTCGCCACCCTATTAATATCTGAATAGGGACAAATTTATTTAATAAATAGTTTTAAAATCAATTTAAAAAAAATCATTTGAAACGATGATGACTTCATATGGATAAGGCTTTTTTGAAAATTGGTCTTTCATACCATGAGATAGGGTTCGGGGTTTAGGTTAAGAGATGCGAACGTCTGGAACTCGTCTCCTCTTCCGTTCTAAAGAACGGGCTCTTACTAAATGCGTTATTTTCCATTTTAAAGTAATCATGGCTATTAAAAAGAAAGAAAATCACATAATTTGCACATATACACATTAACCATTTTTATTTAGGATCAATATATCATTTGTACATGGTAGGTTTGAGCACTAAAGTTGCACTACGTACCAATCATTGCGGGATTGGAATACACTCATGGATCAAAACTATCGTAGTTCGAGCATATGTCTCACCCTAAATGGCCAATTCCACTAGGGAAAGAAGAGGAGAGAATAGATTATGAATAACTCACTTTTAGAATTAAACAAATCTATTTGAAATGAGGTAATCACTCCAATTAGTGATTGAAATGGGATTGAGATAATCACTTTACTTAGTGATAAAATATGAAGGATTAAGATAATCACCTTAATTAGTGATTAAAAATGGAGGTTAAGATAATCACCCTAATTAGTGATTAAACTTAAAAGGAAAGATAATCACCTTAAATAGTGATTAAAAATAAAGGTTAAGAAATAATCACCCTAATTGATGATTATTCAAGGTTTAAGATAATCACTCTAATTAGTGATAAAATGAGAAAAATAATCATCCTAATTAACGATTATTAAGGTTTTAGATAAGCACTCTGATTAGTTATTAAATGAGAAAAATAATCGTCCTAATTAACGATTATTAGGGTTTAAGATAATCACTCTAATTAGTGATTAAATGAGAAGAATAATCGTCCTAATTAACGATTATTAGGGTTTAAGATAATCACTCTAATTAGTGATTAAATAATAATTGGAGATAATCACCCTAATTAGTGATTAGAAGAAGTTTGAGTTAGCCGCTCTAATTAGCGATTAATCGAGGATTGAAATAACCACCTTAATAGTGATCACGTTTATGATTTTCGAGAGGTTTTACAAGGTTTGCTTCCTAATTGAAGGCTTTTGAGAAATAATCTTTATTGATGATTATAAAGTCATTTGGAGAGAAATGATCAATTTGAGATCGAATTTGGAGATTTGTGTTTGGCTAATTGGAATTTGGCCATTTAAAGCGAGACACGTGAAACGTCCTAAAATCAATTTGGAGACCATAATTACCAATCTAATTATGTCAAATTATATGATTAATCCATTTGAATATGGAGAACACTTTTTTTAAAATGTAAGATGGATCATCATACAATTTAACTTAGTTAGATTTGTAATTTTTCCTCTTAATTGAGATTGGGTCATTTGATTCATGTACTATGACATATTGGCCCAACATGCAATATTTGTAGCATTGGTTGCTCATTTTATTAAAAAGAATTGTGAAATTATTTATGAACATCATGCATAAACATCTCCATGTCTTTTTTTATTAATTGAGTGATGCAACAATTATTTACAAAGAAACTATTATTACAACAATATGTATAAAATTTATGATCTATACAAATCTTCAATCTTGAACTTCACCATGATGCTCCTTGATCTTCATCTCCTTGAATGGGCTTTGGAATTCATGTTTATTTGTGAATTTATGAAAGTTAAAGATTAATTAACTTCTTTGATTTTGATTTTTTATGACAATTTTTATTGATTTATATTTACATGATAAAATGAGTCATTTTAAGAGAAACTTAAAAGTTCATGATTTTTTTTTACTCACATTTTCGTATGAAGAAAACATTTTTTTTTATGAAAGTTGAGTTAATCACTTTATTTCATTTTCCAGATTGCACTTTTGTTCTTTCACTGACTTACAAAGATCATAACTTTATGTATAAAGCGTTAAATTCAGAATTTGATACATCTATGGATAGATAAGTGAGTTCTTTATGTTGTGTCAAAATTTCACTAGTGTTTAGTGACCTCTTGAATTATGGTGAATTTTATACTCAAACTGGTCAAAACAGGACCTTTATTCAAATTGTTCTTTGAGATCTAACTTATTGAACTCACTTTGAAGCAAATTTTAGTATGAACATTCTAGACACTTTGAAGAACTAGACTGGAAATTTTCACTTGAATTGTACACTTTTAAAACTATTTTTATTTATTTTCTTAACCGAAGAGAAAATCAGTATTCTGAAATTTAGTGATTTACATGAATGATTTTGTAAAAATGATGTAAAATTGTATAAAATTCATATGAACATGATTTTTATATTTTTGAAAAGCTACTGATGTTTTCTTGAAACTTAATGTTTTTAATTTTATCTAAAGGATTTCATTTTTAACGTTATTGACAGAACAAGCATAGGTGGTACTGAACAAAATCAGTTCTGCACAACAAAGTTGTATGATTTTTAATTATTTACAAAAAATTTTAGAAATTCCAAAGCCCAGTTGCTGGAAACATCTTGAACTTCATAGGAAAAATATTAAATCTTACAAACTACTCTGATAAGACAGACGAAAAAATGGAATGAAATACGAAATTAAAACTGATAATAATTACAGCATCACATTTTCTTTTTTTATGGAGATGTTTATGCACAACTATCTTGAATTTTTTTATGAAATTATTTTTTGTGATGAATAACAACTTGATTAAGGAAAATCACATAATCACATTGTTTCCTAAGAGTCACCCCATTAGAGGTGACTATTCTAGGTGGGGTGATTTAAGGTTGGGAACCTATTAGGACTTCCACATACCCAAATCACTCCAAAGATTAAAAAAATGATAAGAAGGAAACAAGGAAAGAGTTAGTAGATGATTAAGAATATAATCAAAATAACAAGAACTTCAACTTTACCTTGCTAGCTCAATGATGCACTTCCCTTTTTTGCAAATTTTTCTACCTTTTTTTTGTGATTTTTCTTAATTTCTAAATGAGTTTCTAAATCTTCTTAATTGCTAACTTAAACTCTTTTTGTGTTTTTTCTTCTTTTGATGAACTTCTTTTACTTACTAATTGTCTTACTAACTTTTTCTTTTTTTTCCTAAGTGAGATTTTTAGAGAGAAGGAGTAGAGAAGATGAGAGTGAAGTTGAATTGTGTTTTTTTCAACTTGGTTTTGAAGTGAATTTTGGAGGGTATTTATAGAGCAATGAGGGAAGTGAACTAGGGTTTCAAAGAGGTAGAAAATCAGATTTTTCATCCAAAAAATCTGATTTTCTTCATCCCTAATTACCCTAATGCCATCACTCTAATGACCTCACCCTAATGACATCATCAAATCTCTTTGGAAACATAAATATTCTTATTCTTTTTTAGATTTGCTCATTAATGAGGCAAGATCAGATTTTCAGAAAATATTCTTCCTAAAACATCCTAATATGCAAAAAAAATGCATTGAAAACCGTGCAAACAAAACTGACCAGAATGCTGCGCCTAGCGCAGGAAGCTGCGCTAGGCACAACACCTTGCGCTAGGCGCAAGGTCCTGCTTCTGGCGCAGGGCTAGCTTATGCGCTAGGCGCACAATCATGCTCGCGCTGATTTTGCGCACACATGACCTTTCCGGAAAAAATCCGGATTTCCCCCTCTTACACATGGGATTTGATTCTTATTCTCACATCTTTTCATGATTCTTATTCTCTAACTAATGGATAAAGGATGTGTTTAGTGGACAAAGAATATATTCTTATTCTTTATCCAATGAACAATGACTTGACCATCAAGAAAACTGATTAATGCCGATTTTGGGATACGACTAAAATCCCGACGCCTAATCGCGACTCGTTTTTCATTTTTCCGAAAGACTAACTTAAGATAATTAATGAAAACTCGTCAAATTAATGAAGACGATCATGATTATACTACGAATCATTTTATTAAAACGGTGGTGGTAGCATTGACTACGACTCACGAAAATAGTACTTTTAAGTCGAAACTGTATGATTAATACGCAAAAATGGAAAATCGTGCGACGGAATAAAACTCGCGCTCCGAGGTGCACGCTCCACGCTGCATGATGATTTTGTTATTTTTATTTTTCAAAACCTTTATTTATCCGAAAAAGGAGTTCAAAATTTGGTGTCTACAGGTAAATCTCGTGTCTTTTTGCTTCAATTTCTACGAATTTCTTTTTGCAATTGAATCAATGGCTCCAAGTAGACGTATCATTAGAAATATTACTAAGGCGCACGAAAAAGCAAAAACTAAAGAGAAAGTAATAGAAGAGAAGAATGAAATTGACGAAGAACAATCAACCATGTCTGAAGAGGACTTGATGAGATTTTTAGAATTAGGGAACCTACCAACTGACACAGTGCTAAGAAACACTGAGCCAGACCGACGTCCTGAGGACTGTCCTGACGATTGGGTTGTTCTTTATGAATACCCTTTCAAAATTGGGTTTAGGCTACCCTTTTCTCCTCTAGTTAGGGATCTCTTATAGATCTACAGAGTAAGCTCGGGACAACTAATGCCCCAAGTTTGGAGAGTTCTTAGCGTTATTGACAGAGTGACTGCGTCGTGGGATGATCCTTTCATTCTCCAAGTCCTTATGTACTGCTATGAGGTTAGGATCAAGAGTATGAACAGATTAACGCTTCACGTTAGGGCGAAGAGGAATGCATTGGTTGAAGGAATACAATCGAATGATAGAGGCTGGAAAAACCGATATATCTTCATCAAAAAATCGTCCTTGGGGAAACTTAGGGAGTTTTTTGAATGGAGGCTGGTACATAGAAGGTTCGTGAAATTCCTTTTGATTTTTCTTAACGTCCTGTCGTTAACATTGTGCTTAACATTGAAAAAGAAGGCTTCTGCCGTCGAAGAAGCGTCCCGCAATGAGGTGGAAACGCTACAAGCACAAGTCGCTGAGCTGAAGAATGAGTTGGATGGTATTGAAGATGAAGTAACGACTCGAGTTCATGCAAAGCTGATGTACCAATTCATGATGGGGCGTACATCGTCGTGGGACCCTAAAAAGGAGATAGACCTTTACCTGAAGTGGGTTGGCTCAATGAAGGATCTGATTGATGAAGACGATGGGACCAAGACGACTGCGGAGTTGCCCCTGGACGTTGGCCAGCAACAAGGCGATGTTTCGACCTCCAGTGCGGCATTCATAGCGTCGGATGTTTATGACGGTGACAACCCGAAGAAGGAGATTGTGCCGAAAACCCTGGCATCTGAGAAGCCTACTGATGCAGCTGATGTTTAGCTGTTGATATTTAGCCCTTGAAACAACTACCTTTTAAACAATTTACTTTGTCAATCTTTGTGTCACTCATGGGAGTGACTAGAACATATGTTTTGTTACCTTTTGGACCATTCATGGGAATGGTCATAACTTTCGGATAATTATATGCATGCGTTTTTCTTGCGTTTTAATACTGCCGCTTTTCTGGCGTCGTATGAACAGTGCAGGTGCTAGAAACCTATTTTGTTTGTTTGCGTTGTTATCTCTTTAAAAAATGTACACGGGATAACATAAGTTTACTTACTTGTCCACTGTAGATCATTTCACTTCTGCTGTCATAAACGTTTTGCGTACGTTGCTACAAATGCTTACACAAATGTCAGAATTGATGTCGCATCAAGGCATAAACTTTATGAACTTTGCAAATCTTCGTCTTATTGAGAAATATTATCGTTGACAACTGTATCTGGACGCGACTGAATTATTGATTCAAAATGTAAATGACCTGAAAAAGAACGCACGATAATTATCTGTCGTTGCAATTTCAACGACATTGCGATGACATATACATCACTTATTGAAAACACAGAAAAAATAAGGTAATCTAAATGATACTATAAGACTTAGCTAGAAGTGGTATTTCTTGAGATGGACAGCGTTCCAGCTTCGTGGGACCATAGTTCCATCGCGTCGTCGCAACTGATATGCGCCATTACCAATGACTTTGCTGATCTGGTAGGGACCTACCCATTTGGGATCTAACTTACCTGCGTTTAGCTCTTGTGTGTTTTGGAAGACTTTCCTTAACTCCCAATCACCTTCACTGAAGATTTTAGCCTGTACGTTTTTGTTAATACTCCTTGCGACAATCTGCTGTTGTGCTGCCATTCGTACTAACGCTGCGTCTCTTAGCTCCTCAAAGGTATCAATGTCGTTATCCATTCCATCGCGATTTTGCTGCTTTGTCATTAGACCATACCTGGCAGTTGGGATGCTAATTTCAGACGGTAGGACTGCTTCGCAACCATATACCAATGAGAAAGGCGTTTGACCGGTCGCAGTGCGTGGCATCGTGCGATTAGCCCATAGGATGGATGGTAGTTCTTCTGCCCATTTTCCTTTCCTAGCTTTAAGACACTTCTCCAACGAATCTATGATAGTCTTGTTACTGGACTCATCTTTTCCATTGGCTTGAGGATATCTAGGCGTCGACGTCAACAGTGTGATATTCCATTCATCGCAGTTTCGTTTGGTTATATCGCTTATGAACTGCGACCCATTATGGCACATATAATTTCTGACGGTACTCCAAACCTACAAATGATGTTAGTATGACTAAGAAATCACCTCTTTATCACGTACCTGTTGAAACGACTCTGCCTCTATCCATTTAGAAAAATAATCTGTTAGTGCCAACATAAAGACCTTCTGTCCTGGGGCTGGAGGTAGCTTACCAATTATATCCATCCCCCATTTCATGAATGGCCAAGGAGTTAAAGCAGGGTGCAAAATTTTAGAAGGTTTATGCTTCATACCTACGTGTCGTTGACACCTGTCACATTTCGTGACGTACCTGATTGCGTCCTGCTTCATTGTTGGCCAGTAGTGACCCATCCTCAATGCACGATTGGATAAACTGCATCCACCGTAGTGATTACCACATGTTCCTTCATGGAGGTCTTGTAGGAAATGGTTCCATTGACGCTTCTCCAAACATCGCAAGTATGGCCTTGCTATGGACTTTTTGAATAATACTCCTTGGATGACAACATACCGGGACGCTTTGAAGCGCAACTTTCTTGCTTCTGCTTTGTCATCTGGCAACACGCCATTAGTTAAATAGTCTAAGATTGGCTTGGTCCAGTTGGTACTTACCTCGACGTTGTCATGGTTAGCATCGCTCATATGGCCACCGTCGTCGCTTGCTATAATAACGACAACATCTGCTATTTCTACTTGCTTACTTATTGCTGGCGTCATGAGGTGGACAATTGGGACGGATGTAAACGACGAATCTCTTAGGGACGATCCCAAATTGGCGAGTGCGTCAGCTTGAGTATTTTGGTCTCTTGTTACCTGCACTATACTGAAAGGGTTAAACATCTTACTTTTTTTCCTTCGCGAGCTCCAAGTATGACGCCATCTTTAAGTCTGTAGCGGCAAATTCTCCTTTAATCTGACTGACTATCAGGAGTGAGTCACTGTACACTTTCAATGACTTTGCTCCCAAGTCACTAGCTAAGGTCATCCCTGCAATTAACGCTTCATACTCTTCTTCGTTGTTAGTTGCTTTGAAGTCGCAACATACTGCTTGCACTATCTTGTCTCCTTGTGGTGACTTCAGTACAACACCTAGACCTGCACCACGAAAGTTAGACGATCCGTCAACAAACAATGTCCAAGCATCATCACTGACGTGACTGATGCGAGCAACTTCTTCATTCGCCATCTTCTCTAGTTCTAGACTGAAGTCTGCCACAAAATCAGCTAGGGTTTGTGACTTAATGGTTGTTCGAGGCAGATATTTGATGTCACATCCACTTAACGTTATCGCCCATTTTCCCATGTGACCTGTCAATTCCGGTCTACGTAGGACACTTTTAATTGGGTAGTTAGTCATAACAACGACAATATGGGTTTTAAAATAATGTCTTAATTAGCTTATTGACAGCAGTAACTAAGGCTAGTACAAGCTTTTTAAGAGAGGAATACATGGTCTCTGCGTCTAACAGAGACTTACCGACGTAATAGATTAGGAGTTGTTGACTTTGTGCTTCTCTGGTTAGAACTGCACTTACTAACGCGTTGCTGATGACGAGATAAAGTTAAAGCGTCTCTCCGTCGCTTGTCTTGGATAGCAAGGGTGGAATAACTAGGTATTGTCTGAGCGTTTGCAAAGCGTCTTCATGCTCCTTTGTCCAATCAAATCCCTTGTTCTTTCTTAGGACGTCATAAAATACGTGACATTTCTCGGACGATCTTGAGATAAAGTGGCTGAGTGCAGCGACACATCCTGTTAACTTCTGCACTTCTTTGACAGTCCTTGGTGATTGGATATTTATCAACGCTTTTATTTGGTCAGGACTTGCTTCAATTCCTCTTTGCATCACGACGTAACCCAAGAACTTTCCTGCAGCAAATCTGAATGTACATTTAGTAGGGTTAAGTTTCATACTGTATTACTTGAGGACGTCGAACGCCTCCGATAAATGTTGTATATGATCGTCTTCCTTTTTAAATTTTACCAAATTATCGTCAATGTAGACTTCCATCGTGTCGCCAAGTTGGTCTTTGAACATTTGATTAACTAACCGTTGATACGTCGCACCTGCATTTTTTAGTCCAAAGGGCATAACCTCATAACAATAAATACCTTTGTCGGTCACGAATGCCGTTTTTTCCTAATCGTCGGGGTGCATGAGTATTTGATTGTAACCAGAGTATGCGTTCATGAACGTCAGGAGCTCATGACCTGCCGTCGCGTCGACCATGGCGTCTATGTGCGAAAGTGGGAACGGGTCTTTTGGGCAAGCTTTGTTCAAATCTATGAAGTCGATGCACACTCTCCACTTGCCATTTTTCTTGCTGACCACCACGATGTTAGCCAACCAATCAGGATATTTGACTTCTCGCACCTTACCTGTGTCAATCAGCTTCTAGACCTCGTCGTTTGAGATATGATTGCGTTCGGGAGCGAATTTGCGAGGATTTTGATTGACGGGTTTGTGTTCTGGATCGACGTTCAAATAATTGTTGGGCTAAACTAATTTAGTGATGTATCACGAATTGTCCACTTTGCATATATAAACAGACATTTGTGAATCAACATTAGAAACACTTAAGGCCCTCCTTATTTTCAGTTCAATTCAGTTGCAATCAGTTCAGTTCCAATCAGTTCAGTTCAGTTCTGTTCACTTCAGTTCAGTTCCTAATTTATTTATCTGATAATAAAACAATGATAATTATTATTATTATTACAATTACGATTATTTTATCATTATTATTATTATTATTATTATTATTACTACTACTTCTATTACTATTACAATTACTATTACTATTATTAATATTAATATTAATATTAATTGTAATAATAATAATATTATTAATTTTAATAATATTATTACAATTATTAATATTAATATTAATTTTGATATTAGTATTACAATTATTATTATTAGGCACTACAGGACACCGGAATGGGCCCTGGCTCTAATACCATGTGTAACACCCCTAGGTGTGCAGGAGCCCACTAGTAGATATTGTCCTCTATGGGCCCCAGCCCGCAAGGATTTGCTTTCGTGCAGAACCGAAGTTCTACCCAAAAGGCCTCTACTAGGTTGAGGTGTCCACCTCTATATAAAGAAGGCTTCGTTCTCCTCAACTTTCGATGTGGGATAGCCAAGATCTTAGGCACCTTCTTCCCTCCTTTACGGAGCCTACGTCCCCGTAGGCACTACAGGACACCATAACGGGCCTGGCTCTAATACCATGAGTAACACCCCTAGGTGTGCAGGAGTCCACTAGTAGAAATTGTCCTCTTTGGGCCCTTGCCCGCAAGGATTTTAGGTGCTGCTAAGATCTTGGCTATCCCACATTGAAAGTTGAGGAGAACGATGCTTTCTTTATATAGAGGTGGACATCCCAACCTAGTAGAGGCCTTTTGGGTAGGACTTCGGTTTTGCACCAAAGCAGATCCTTGCGGGCTAGGGCCCAAAGAGGACAATATCTAATAGTGGGCTCCTACACACCTAGGGGTGTTACTGTTACAGATGGTGTCAGAGCCAGGGCCCATTCCGGTGTCCAGTAGTGCCTACGGGGACGCAGGCTCCTTAAAGGAAGGGAGAAGGTGCCTAAGATCTTGGCTATCCCACATCGAAAGTTGAGGAGAACGAAGCCTTCTTTATATAGAGGTGGACATCTCAACCTAGTAGAGGCCTTTTGGGTAGGACTTCGGTTCTGCACCAAAGCAAATCCTTGAGGGCTAGAGCCCAAAGAGGACAATATCTACTAGTGGACTCCTGCATACCTAGGGGTGTTACACATGGTATTAGAGCCAGGGCCCATTCCGGTGTCCTGTAGTGCCTACGGGGACGCAAGCTCCTTAAAGGAGGGGAGAAGGTGCCTAAGATCTTGGCTATCCCACATCGAAAGTTGAGGAGAACGAAGCCTTCTTTATATAGAGGTGGACACCTCAACCTAGTAGAGGCCTTTTGGGTAGGACTTCGGTTCTGCACCAAAGCAAATCCTTGCGGGCTAGGGCCCAAAGAGGACAATATCTACTAGTGGGCTCCAGCATACCTAGGGGTGTTACAATTAATTTTTCGTCTTCTTCTTGTCCATAAATTTGCTCCATCATCTCGGGATTATTCTGCATTGACTCCCATATTTCATCAGTTATTTTCTGTCGTACACTATCCATAGCTATATTTCTGTTATCATCGTACATATTATGATCATCTCTTTGTTCCATGACTTCAATTTGGTGCGTGAAAGGAATCCCTATATGATGCAAACGAATAAAATTGTGTAGAGTAAAACAAGCGACGATGATTATATTATATTATATTATATTATATTATATTATATTATATTATATTATATTATATTATATTATATTATATTATATTATATTATATTATATTATATTATACTCCCTCCGTTTTCTTTTGTTGTTCCTATTTGGAATCGGGGAGGAAACCAATACAACTAAAAAAGTAGGAAAGATTCTACTATTTTAAATAAAATTAAATTAACAAAGAATAAAGATTTCTAGCCCTTTGAGTTATTCTATGTTAAGCAACAAATGATACAAAAAGTTTGAGGGGTAAAAGAGTAAAGTAACTACAAACTAGTATGAACACACTTATTGCTCTTTGAGTTATTCTATGTTAGACAACCAATTAGACAAAAGTTTGAGGGATAAAAATGTAAAGAATGACTACTCAATAGTGTGAACACATTTATTGCAACTCAAAACTAATGAGAAATTTAATTCATAAATTATACTATATAGGGAAAGATTCAAAATAGGAACAACATATTGAAATTTTCCAATGCGGAATACAGGAACAACAAAAGAAAACGGAGGGGGTATTATATTATATTATATTATATTATATTATATTATATTATATTATATTATATTATATTATATTATATTATATTATATTATATTATATTATATTATATTATATTATATTATATTATATTATATTATATTATATTATATTATATTATATTATATTATATTATATTATATTATATTATATTATGTTATATTATATTATATTATATTATATTAATATTGTTATTACTATTATTTATTTATTAATTTATATTTATTAATTAATGATAGCTAAATTATTATCATTACTATTAGTTATAATTTAATTCAGTTCAGTTCAGTTGCAATCAGTTCAGTTCAGTTCAGTTTAGTTCAGTTGTTTTATTAGTTCATGAATTGATTCGAGTAATTTGATGACGATATTAACTTTTGTTCATCAGTTTAAATTTGTGAATCATATTAAAGTAAGAATAACAATGTTGTCATAACGTGAGTTTCATTAAAATGTTTTCATTTTGTAATAGTTTGTTTTGGGGATGGCAATCCAATCCGGAGTCGATCATGGTCAACTCCGATCTGAAGGAAAAAATCCGAGCCGACTTTGACAAAAAATAATCTGAATCCGACTTCATGTCGGATACCATTAAAAAATCCGGCATCTGAATCCGACTTCGACTTTAAGAAAATTAGTCCTTTTAATAATTTATATTAATGTATTATGTATGTATAGTCTGACTCCGACTTTGAGGCTATTGTATTATATAAGATTTTTCCATTGAAGAAATGATTGTTTTAAAAAATAATGATTTGATTATTTGTATTATATAAAATTTCCATATAATTATTAAAAAAATAATAATGAAATTAGATTATTTGTATTATAGAAGATTTTTCTATTCAAAAAATGAGGTAAAAAAAAAGTCTGAGCGGGCTGCAATCGGAGTCAAATTACTAGTGGAAAAAACCTTATATGACACAACAAAACTGATCCGGTTCTCTTAAAACCAGATCAGTAAATCCACCAAATTATAGGCGCTAAATTTTGGGTCAATTAACTGATCCGGTTGGGAGGAAAACTGGATAAGTTTTCATTAACTGATCTGGTTCGTCCCAACCGGGTCAGTTACGGCCCAAAATGAACGGCCCAAAATGACAGGCGCAACATCCAAAACTCTCGCTCACTTATATTGACACTAAATACCCTACCCAGTAACAGTACCCCCTCTCCTCTCTCATTTCACCCTACCACCCCCCTCTCCTCTCACTCTCTCTCCTCAACATAACCCCTAAAAAACTTAAACACTCCACTGCCTTTCATCTATCACCTCACTCACCCAGCCATCTCTCTCCTCCTATTAAACCCTAACCGGCGAAATCCATCTCTCTCCTCACCCGACAAAATCCATCTATGTCCTTCATCGACGAAATCCATCACTCACCCCCTTTCATCTCTCAATTCTCGTCTCTCGTCTCTCATCCTCTCCTCCTCTCTTCACGAAATCGAAAAACAAAGGAACTTCAATCTGGGCCACGAATGATCTGGGCCACGGCGATGAAGAAAATGAAATCTAATCCCACGAACGATCTGGGCCACGAAGATGACGAAGAGACGAAAATGAGTAAATTGATTAAACCTGGGCCACAATGAGACGAAGACGAAGGGATCTAAGTTTTGTAATTATTTTTTATTCTCGTTTTTATCTTCGTAATTTTCATTCAGATCTAGCTTTTGTAATTTTTTTTTTGTAATTTTCATTTAGATCTAGGTTTTGTAATTATTTATTATTTTCGTAATTTTCATTCAGATTGAGGTTGTCTTTATTTTCGGGTTTTTTGGTTAATTTTGTTTTTATTTTCTTGTAATTTTTTTTATTTTTGTTGTAATTTTGTTGTAATTTCGTCAATTTAGTTTCGTTTTGTTATTTTGGTTGAATTTGTAATTTCGCCTGTTAATTTGGTTGATATTAGTAATAACCTTCGTTTCGTCTAATTTGGGTAAATTATAATGAATTTTGGTAGTTGCTTTTGTGGTGTGACTGAGATTGTGTGGAAGCAATTTTTTTTATTTCTTACCCTTCACAAACTGTTCCGATTCTTTGGTGAAAACCGGAGCAAACCTAACTGATCCGGCCCAAAACCGAGTCTGTAAGTCCAGTTTTGACCGGATCTGATGAGCTTTTTTCCACTAGTGAATGTTAGGATTTTAAGTCGGATCAGATTTGGATTCGACCCTGGTCCGCTCCGATCCGAAGGAAAAAAAATCCAAGCCGACTCTGACAAGGAATTATTTGAATCTTAGTCCGTTTAAAAATTCCGACTTCGAGTGGGAGAAGGGTTAGAGTTGCATCTCATAAAAAAATCCGACATCCGAATTCGACTCCGACTTTAAGGTAAGTTGTAACACCCCCAAATTACTCACTTTAAAATAAATAATTTAATAAATAATATTTGAGTAATTCAGGAGTACTACCGCCACGTGACTAATACGCTTTCGGCAACCAACTACTAACTGACCAAATAACTTGCAGCCGAAGACTTTAACCAGAATAATAACAACTCTTTATTATTAGAAGTAAATATTGTCTCAATACTCAAAATAAATAAAACACCCTAATCTAGGTGAAGATCCCCTTCCTAGTATGCTCCCATGCACATCCAAAATTCACCTGCAAAGCTGCTTACCAAAAGGTAAAAAGGGCAAAGCCAAATAGGAAAAAGGAAATACGCGTCAGTATAAAACTAAGTACGAAATGTACTAGATAAGTAACACATTTGCTAGTTCGTAACAATTTATATTTCGAAAACTCCATCACTAATAATTCAAGCACTAGTGGAAAAAAATGTTATGTGTCACTTAACAACAAATCCGATTTTAACAAAACCGGATCCGTAAATATTGCAATTTTTGGGATGCAAAGAGAGGGAAATTTACTCATCCGGTCCATTGGTCAACCGGATCAGTTAACAGAAAACCGATCCGGTTTTCTGTTAACTGATCCGGTTCACCAAACCCGATCAGCTAATGGCCCGGTTTTAGCAGCGAACAAGCCCAAAGTTTACGAAGCCCGCCACTTCTCTCCTCACTCCTCTTTCTCCTCACTCAACCCTAATCCCTCATCTCTCTCCTCTTCAGATCTGCTCCTCCCTCCTCCCCTCAAACCCACGCCACTAACCACCATCTATCAGTCTCCTCCTCCCCTCGCCATGCCACCTCGCCACCACCCTCCCCTCGCCACTCATCTCTCGCCACTCTCACTCGTAATCCATGAAAACCTCCACCCTCTCACCCACCTGACTTCGCAAAAACCACGAAAACCTCCACCCTCTCACCCACCTGACTTCGCAAAAACCACGAAAACCTCCACCCTCTCACCCACCTGACTTCGCAAAAACCACGAAAACCTCCACCCTCTCAAACCGCCGCAGTCACGCACCCTAGACTTCTCAGTTTCTCCGTTGTTTTCACACAACACCTCGCTTCCACCGCCAACAGTAGATTTTGCCGTCGAGGCAGGCGCTCTTCGACACCAACATCCAAGTTTTTCCGCTAACAACGCCCACCCAAATCTTCAGTTCCTTCTCTCTTTAATTTGTCGAGCTTGGGGTCTGGGAATTTTTGTTTAATTTAATTATGAATTAGTTGGTATTTTAGATCTAGGGTTCCATATTTTGTAAGTTCAGAATCAAGATGTATGATTTTTGTTTTTCGATTTGATTTTTGTTTTGATTTTCGTTTATTTATTGATTATTGTTTAGATATAGGCTTTGTTGATTTTCGCTTATCTATTAATTTTTTAGTTTAGTTGGTCCTCTTATATTTGTATTTAGTCTGTATTTAGATAGATCTAGGATCCTCTCTGAATAATAAAATGTTATAACCATTTTAAACCAAATTTCTAAACCAATCCAACCATTAAATGAATAAACAACTTTACCACATAAAACCACATTTCAAAAGATCTAGCTACATAACGTACCTTGATCTTGCACAAAGAGTATAATAGTATCTTCACTTAGTCTTAATCTTGAACGATCTCCTTGAAGTAAGAGAGTATGGATTCTTCAAAGCTTTTGTGTGCAAAAGATGGCTTAAGGTATGGGGTATTTATAGGAGTAGAATAGGTAGTACATAATTTCCAAAATTAAATAGTTTGAAACCTTCACCATAAATTAGGAGATTAAACCAAGATTTGTAACCTCCATCATAAATTTGGAAGTTTTAGGAAAACAAAAAATCCCCCCCTTTACTACTATAGGTGGTCGGCCAAAAATGGCTCAAATATTTTTTTTTCTCCAAAATTCATATTCAATTTTTTTTTTGAAACTTATTTAATAAAATTTTGACTAGGATTAAATCCCAAAAGTTTGACAAATTAAGTTTGGCGCTATATTCCCGCCATAATAATATAAAAACAAGTGGAAAAACTAAAATACCCTTTGCTTAAAATATTTATTTTAGAAAATAAATATTTAATTATTTAAATAAATACTAAAAAATATGGGGTATTACAGTCTACCCCCCTTAAAAGAAGTTTCGACCTCGAAACTTAAGACAAAAAGTCATAATCACTTTCCAAAAACGGATTAAAATCCAAAATTGCAGTTTCTGACTCAAATGCTCATGTCTAAAATGCATATAATGACTCAAATATGCTAAAATGCAATAACTATGGTTAAAAGCGCGAAACTCTATCGCATTCTCCCCCCCTCTTAAAAGGAGTTACGACCCCGTAACTCGACAACTAACCTCGGAAAACAACTAAGGAAATTTCTTGCGCATATCCGCTTCTGCTTCCCATGTTGCTTCCTGAGTCTAATGGTTTGACCACAATTCTTTGACTAATCTAACATCCTTAGTCCGAGTACTTCTAACTTTACTATCAAGGTTTCTTACAGGTATTTCCTCATAAGTCAAACTATCATCTAACTCAATGGTCTCAGGTTGCAGCACATGGGACACATCCGGAATATACTTCCTTACACTAGTGGAAAAAAGTCCAACCGCTGCGGTCAAAACCGGGCTTACCGCTGCGGTTTTGGGCCGCAACGGTTGGACACGCAGCGGTACCGCTATATTAACTGATGCGGTCCACAACCACATCAGTTAATCATAAACTGATGCGGTTTTCAAGGAAAACCGCAGCGGTTAATGAGAAAAACCACTGCGGTTTTCCCTTGAAACCGCATCAGTTTGTGCTTTGGCGCCAACATCTTTGTATGCATTGGAACATTAACTGATGCGGTTCTCTTAGTAAACCGCATCAGTTAATGTTATATATAAAATATATATATATTTGTATATATATATATATATATTTGTATATATATATATATATATATTATATTAGTGTATATATAATATTTTATTATATCTAAACCTGCTATAGTTGGCACAAATCCCACAAGCGCGTCGTGTACAAGTCAAAGTAATATATATATAAATATAAAATTTGGAGAATAGACTACAAATGAAGTTGTACTGAGTACTAAAATCCAAAATAAACATCAATTATATTGTACCTAAATAACAAGCTAGTAACACAATAAGAACAAATAAACTCAAAGTCACGGCATCATCTTCACATGCAAACTTCGGTAAGGTAGTGTGCTAGCAAATCCCGAACCTCGTTTATCTCGGTTGTGGTGAAGAACTCTCCCTTTGGTTGAATACCTTAAACATAAGGAAACACACATAATATCATTTTTAGTTTGAGTAAGACTTTAGTTAACTCTATAGAGATTAAAGAAATCGAGCTTCAAAAGCCAAAATCGGTCAAAAATGACAATCATTTACCCAAAATGGGTTTCATAGCATGTGAGTGGACTCTAGTTGACTTTAATACTTACATATGTACGTATTGAAACTATATATGACCTAACATGTGAGTAAATGCGGGAAACTAAGTGAAATGAGCTTCGAAGGCCAAATTCGACCCGAAATGGCCTTCACTTACCCAAAATGGGTTTCAAAGCATATGAGTGAACTTTAATTGAATCTTATAGTTATATATGTACTTATTAGAACTATATATGACCTAACATGTCGCTAAATGCGGGAAACTAAGTGAAATGAGCTTCGAAGGCCAAAATCGGCCCGAAATGGCCTTCATTTACCCAAAATGGGTTTCAAAGCATATGAGTGAACTTTAATTGACTCTTATAGTTATATATGTACCTATTGGAACTATATATGACCTAACATGTGGCTAAATGCTGGAAACTAAGTGAAATGAGCTTCGAAGGCCAAAATCCGGAAATGGCCTTCATTTACCCAAAATGGGTTTCAAAGCATATGAGTGAACTTTAATTGACTCTTATAGTTATATATGTACTTATTGGAAATATATATGACCTAACATGTGGCTAAATGCGGGAAACTAAGTGAAATGAGCTTCGAAGGCCAAAATCGGCCCGAAATGACCTTCATTTACCCAAAATGGGTTTCGAAGCATATGAGTGAACTTTAATTGACTCTTATAGATATATATACCTATTGGAACTATATATGACCTAACATGTGGCTAAATGAGAGAAACTAAGTGAAATGAGCTTCGAAGGCCAAAATCGGCTCGAAATGGCCTTCATTTACCCAAAATGGGTTTCAAAGCATATGAGTGAACTTTAATTGACTCTTATAGTTATATATGTACCTATTGGAACTATATATGACCTAAATGTGGCTAAATGCGGGAAACTAAGTGAAATGAGCTTCGAAGGCCAAAATCGGCCCGAAATGGCCTTCATTTACCCAAAATGGGTTTCAAAGCATATGAGTGAACTTTAATAGACTCTTATAGTTATATATGTACCTATTGGAACTATATATGACTTAACATGTGGCTAAATGCGGAAAGAAAACAAAACTAAGTGAATTGAGCTTTAAAGGCTAAAATCGGCCCTAAATGGGATACATTTACCCAAAATGGGTTTCAACGCATATGAGTGGAGTTTAATTGATTCTAATAGTTATATATGTATTTGTTAGAAGTGTAGATGACCTAACATGTTGTTAAATGCGGGAAACTAAATAAATTGAGCTTAAGAGGCCAAAATCGACCTTAAATTAAGCTACATATATCAGTTATGTATATACCTTCTCAATATCCTCGACTTCCTTGCAACTTGAGGCTATATCGAACATGAACCTCAACACATAGTAGCCACACTCGGTTCCCCCCGGTTACTGAACACACTGATCATAGAATTACATAAAAAAATCATGTAATTAAGAAACATACATGGTTGTTTTTTGCTAAAAGAAAGAAGTAGCTTAACTAATATGTATTACCTTCATTGCTTTCCATTCAGGTATTTTTCCCGTGCTCTTAAATTTCTTCAAAGAATTGTAGTTAAGTTAATTTCATGTGATAAGTGGCCAAAGGATGAAATTAGTAAAAAGTTAATGCTAAGCATTTTAAATAACAAATATACCTATTTATGCATGATTTGAGGAATAAGTGTCGTGGTGGATCTTGAGCTATAGAATCAAAATGATACACTATGTTGTTTGAAGGACAAATCACAACGAGCGACCAATGGAGACTAAAATCCCAAAAAAGTTAGGAAGCAATCATGTGAGTACTTCTATTGTATATATAATGATAAAGTGGTAAAAATAGATACAAGGTTAAGAACTATACTCTTCAAAACAAGGGGTAAGTATGAACTTATGTTGTGCACGTAGAGATGTTTTGATACATAGCCAAATATACTCCTTCACCTCATTTGTGTTTTGCAAACAATTGTCGGCTCGGGTGAAATTTGGACATAACCACCCAAATTGCTCTTGTATGCAATTGCATCCACAACGATCATCTTGGAGTAATCTTTAAAGCACAACCAACTTCGTAACATAAATATATTATTGTATATTGCAAAGCATTTTTATTTACTTCAAAAGTACAAATGTTTTACCTCATGAAGACTTGAATCAAGGAAACATTCAACATCTCTCCGCAAAGGAACTCTTTCAAATCACCCTTAGACACCCATGTCGATGTATCCTCAAAGTAGTTGAATTACGTGGTACCCAAATTCACCTCGAGAGGTGCATCATGCGACATATCACGCGCATTTGCATGTAGCCATATGCATGCCTTAGTGAGACACTCGATCTTTGGTTTCTTGATCCAAGTATCTTTAGATGGTTTTTCTTGGTGACTTGAAACTTTGGAATCTTGCATTATTCCTTTACCCAAAATGGCCTTCTTTGGCCCGCTTGAACCCTTCTTCGCCTTCTCTAGAGGAGGTGAGTCCGCCATGCTTTCCTTGGGCTTGTTTATTCTCTCCAAAACCTAATAATTCAACGGTAAAAACATTCAACTTAGTTAGTTAATAGGTATGAAACAAATCAATATGAATATGGATTTAAGTTGCTTCAATTTACCTCGTCTGAAAACCTCACCCATGCCGATGGCCACAACACATAACCACCACGAGCGTCGGTCAAGACATTTATATCAATTGACGGTTTAGGCAGCGGAAGAGCAAAGTCTTCGTAACCAGGAGTTATGGTGATTACACTAACCGCCAAGTGCTCATTGTCCACAGGCTCATAATGGACTATTGCTCGTTCACTTCGTGGTTGTGCATTTCCTACAGCCACCACAATCAAACCCTCATCTTTTACATCTAGTAAAAGCTGGCAAGGCGTTTCTTCCTTCAAAAAGTAAATGAAATTGAGGTTATGAATATGCAATTAAAGAATATAACATGTTACTTAGTTTTAAAAATTATAAGGATAATAGTTACCTCTAACTCAAGTATATATGGTGGGGATTTTTGTGTGTTAGGATGGCTAGCTTTGTCCTCCAAAGGACGATCCAGTTTAGGTTGATGTATCGCCGGTAAACCAAACTGTGAGAGGACCGCGTTGAAACTTTCCGTGATTTTCTCCGTGACTTTCTCCGTAATTTGCTCCGTAAGCTTCTCCCGAATAGCTTGTGTCATAGCTTCCATATCATGTGGTTGAGAGCGTGATTTTGTACCCACGGAGTAATCTTTAGCATACACTTTTGTCACACCTAGACGAATACCACCAAAACCCCTCAAACGTCCATTGTGGTCCTTTCCCAAAGTCTCATAAAGGGCATCTTTGTTGCCTTCGGGATTGAACGCGTCGCTAACCTCTTTTTGCTTGAGCCCCATCTATAGAGAAATTAACAACGGTAAGTTTTTTAAAAAAATTCAACATCATAAGTAGGCATGGGGGGTGGGGCAAAGCCTTTGTGCGGGGGGGGGGGTGGGGTGGGGTGAGTGTGCAAGGGGTGGGGGAGTGTGCATGGGGGGAGGATTGTTGGGTGTAGGGGTAGTGTGTAGGGGGTGGGGGGTGTGGGGGGAAGTGTGGAGGGGGGCGGGGTGGGGAGCAAGGGGTGGGGGGTGTGCGGGGGGGGGGGATTGTGCGGGGAGCAAGGGGGGGGGGGTGTGGGGGGTGTGCGGGGGGCAAGGGGTGGGGATGTGGGGGTGGGGGGGATTGTGCGGGGGAGCAAGGGGTGGGGGCGGTGTGGGGGGGGGCAATGTGCGGGGGAGCAAGGGGGGGGGCTGTGTGTTGGGGGTGGGGGATTGTGCGGGGGGGTGTGGGGAGTAAGGGGTGGGGAGTGTGCGGGGGTGGGGGAATTGTGCAGGGGGAGCAAGGGGTGGGGGCGGTGTGCGGGGGGGAGAGCCGGGGTGCGGGGGAGTGTGCGGGGGTGGGGGCGGTGTGCGGGGGCCGTGAAGTGGTGGGGGCAAGAACGCGGGGGCTGTCCAGTGGTGGATTATTGGTAGTGCATGTAATAGAAGCTAGATTGGTAGTGCATGTACTTACAACGGCATTGGCTATCTTCAAGGTTCCCGGATCTGAAATGGTCATTTTATTGTTGATATCACGCCTATGCAAGGAGCACCACCAATCAGCGACACGATCAACTTTGACAGACGACGCGGCCTTAGAGCTAGAAGACGGCGTTGTAGTTGTATCGGTAGAAGGGAAAAATTTCTCGTCAATCCACAACTTTCTCGCGCTCGCATAAGTTTGGGAACCCATATGATGGTAGTGCTTCCTCTGTCTTGCACTGTGTGAATGTTTCTCACGCTTAGCCTATAAATTTACATGGGTAATTAGAAAACACATCTAATTGTATTGAAAGTGAATATGCAAAGTCGAATATACTTCCTCCGTTTCATAATATTTACAACACTTTCCATATAGGGGTGTTTCAAAATAAATGCAACACTTTCCTTTTTTGGTAAGTTTTGGGCTGTAAAATTACTTAAATATCCTTACTTCATAAAATTAGTATTGATTACATACTATAATCTAAAATAATTGAACTAATAAAGCTACTTAATCTTTCTCCAAACTACTCCATAATATCTTCCAGCCACCACCCTTCTTCTCTTCTTCCACAACCCATCTTCCACAACCAACAACCACGCAACCACGACCCCCAGCCACCACACCTTCCTCTTCCTCCTCCTCCTCCATCTCTCCTTCGCCGACCACCAGGTGGCCGACCACCAGCCAACCAACAACCGTGGCCGTCTCCTCCGTATCTTCCACCTCTAATCTCTCACCTCCCGACCTTTCTCGCCTTGGCTTCTTCCTCCTCTCTGAAGAATCCCTCCAATTCGCGCATCTCTCTCCTCCCGACCTTTCTTGTCTGTCTCCTTCTCTCTCTTCTCTACTCCGCATCTCTCTCTGAAGAATGGTAATGGTGGCCGTTGTTAATGGCGACGCGAAGAAGGTGAAGCGAAGAAGGAAAGCGACGCAAAAAAGGCGAAGCGAAGAGATGCGAAGGAAGCGCGAGATCTGAAATGAAGAATCGCGAGATCTTGCAATGGAGATCTTGCAAACGAAGAATGGTGAGATTTCAGATCTTGCAATAGAGATCTTGTTTCAGATTGCGGAGATAAATTCATAATCTTCATCGATCTCCTTCTTTGAGCATCTGTCGAAAACTTGCGAAGATAAATTCATAAGCTCAGATTTTGTTCTCCTTCTTTCTCTCTCCTTCGATCTCCTTCTTCTTCATCGTCTTCATCTTCATCGATCTCCTTCTTCATTGTTGGAAAATTTTTGTGAATTTTGAAATGGAAGATGGTGGTGGCGGGGTGGTTGTGGCGGTGGTCCCGATGGTGGTGGCGGGATGGTTGTGGTGGTGGTGTTGGCGGGGTGGTTCTAGTGGTGATGCTGGCGGGGTGGTTTTGGTGGTGGTGTTGGTGGGGTGGTGGCGGCTGGTGGTGGTAGGGTGGTAATGTGGATGCTAGGTGTTGATATAATGTATTTATTGTATTATTAGTTAGTCTAATCACATACACCTTCCCATCTAATTAAACACTATTGAAAAATTGCCTAGGAGTCCGCAATCTAGAAAGTGTTGCAATTATTGTGAAACGGAGGAAGTATATAGTTTAAAGGCAATACTTACCACCATCTCCGGCGTAGTATTTTGGGCAACAAATGCCTCCCAATCTTCTGGTTTTATATGTCCCCAAATCTGATGAGGCAAAGAATCCGGTTGAAATGTCTCTTCCTCTCCCCCTTCCTTTTCTGTTTCTTTTTCGGCCTCCTTATCCGTCTCACCCTCAGTTTGCTTTGATTTATGAATTTTTCTCCTCTTCATAGTCCTCCTTCTCCGTTTCGTGATCCACCCACTCACTAGTTTGCTTTTGAAAGCTCTAAATCTTTCGGCCACTGCGGATAGAAAAGCCGCCTTTTTTGCCTCATTAGGATTAATATGGAACGTATTCTATAAAAACAAGAAACAAACAAATAGTTATTTCCATATACATATATATAGTAATAAGAAGGTAAAATTTCAAAAAACTACCTTTTATAACCAACTTTTTTCATAAAACTACCTTTTATAATTTTTCTTTCAAAAAACTACCTTATATAACAAATTTATTTCAATATGCTACCACTTTACGTTTATATTTAATAATAATCGATAAATGACAATCGCCGTAGTTATTGCTGCCGGTGACGTAGCGAGAAAAGAGGAAAGAAACGAGAGGGTAAGAAAGGATAGCAATTTATGGTGACTCAATTATTTGTGATTAAACCCCATTAATGGTAAAATGGTAGTATATTGAAAGGAAATTTGTTATATAAGGTAGTTTTTTGAAAGAAAATTTTTAAAAGGTAGTTTTTTGAAAAAAGTTGATTATAAAAGGTAGTTTTATGAAATTTATCCTAATAAGATCTACTCCATCTGTCCCTTAATAGATTGCCCATTTCTCTATTGCACGTTTGCCAATACACGTTTTGTATCGTTAATATCTTTAATTATATATTGGTAAAAATTATAAAAGTTTGATTTTCAAAATGTACACCATGAGACGAATCCAACAAGACCCCACATGACTATGTTTTATCTTATATATTGAAAATTATTTTTGAGGACTTTCTTTACCTATGAATAGTGCCCAAATTAGAAATGAGCAATCTATTAAGGGACGGAGGGAGTATATATGACACTACATGCGGCTAAAAGCGAGAAATTAAGTTAATTGAGGTTGAAAAGCCGAAATAGGCCCGAAATGACATTCACTTACCCAAAATGGGTTTCAATACATGTGAAATGAGTTTAGTTGATTGTAATACATATATATATACTAATAAGAACTATACATGACACTACATGCGGCTAAAAGCGAGAAATTAAGTTAATTGAGCTTGAAAAGCCGAAATACGCCCGAAATGACATTCACTTACCCAAAATGGGTTTCAATACATGTGAATCGAGTTTAGTTGATTGAAATATATATATATATATATAGTAATAAGAACTATACATGACACTACATGCGGCTAAAAGTGAAAAATAAAGTAAAATGACCTTGCAAAGCCGAAAGCCGGAATTGGAACCAAAGAAGTCAACTTACGAAAAGTTCATTCGCTTAAAGCGAGGAAGAAAAGAACAACTTACAAAAAGTTTATTCGCATTAAAGGGATTGTTCGAAGTAGATTGATTTGGGTTAAAAGCAATTGGAATAGGAATAACTTGCGAAATGTTTATTCGCTCAAAGCGAGAAGGAATAACTTGCGAAAATTTCATTCGCTCAACAGCGAGAAATATAACTTCGAAAAGTTCATTCGCTAAACAGCGAGAAATATAACTTACGAAAAGTTCATTCGCTAAAAAGCGAGAGATATAACTTACGAAAAGTTCATTCGCTAAAAAGCGAGAGATATAACTTACGAAAAGTTCATTCGCTAAAAAGCGAGAGATATAACTTACGAAAAGTTCATTCGCTAAAAAGCGAGAAATATAACTTACGAAAAGTTCATTCGCTGAAAAGCGAGAAGGGATAGGACATACTGATGACCTAAACTATGAGGATATAGTGTAAGTGTGCAACTGTGTGACACTAGACTGTAGAATGTGTATAATATGTGTGTGTATGTGTGACTCGATGATTGATGCTAGGATCCTATGGCTAAGGATGAAGGAAGCATGCAATGATTGACATAGTGTTTGGACGATGAAATATGTAATGCAAATGCAGATGATATGACACTAATGCAGAGATATGACACTAATGCATATGATATGATTTTTTTTTGTTCCTCTAAGCTCAAATTGTTTTTTTTAGAAAAATGTTTTTTGAAAGAGGAGAACTGGGAAGCCCCCAAGGATGATCCACGTAGGTTATGTTTGATTCGAAATGTGTTGTAGTTGTTATGGGCCTTTGTGAGCCCATAAAACAGTTAGGATCTCGTATGGGTCTGGAGCCCACAATATTTTATATGGACTCGTAACGAAGTCCTTATCATGGTACACATGGAGCCTATGAAGGATGATCTGTTGGATTTGAAATGCATTGTAGTCCTCGTAGTGCTTGAATTGTATATGCTTCGGGGTTTGTATGTCAAGGGCCTAAGTGAGTCCGTGAATAGGTGCAATGTTGCATTTGCGCGGGTTTAAAACCCAAGATTTCACTTATGGACTCGTAATGAAGTCCTTGTCTCAATAGGTCGGGACTCGGAGCCTATAATTTTCTAGGTGGACCAGTGATGAAGCCCCCAGTAAGATGGAATTGATGAAGTATTCGGCTTGATTGCTTGATTTTGAAGATATCTCGTCACGCTTAGTGGAAGTTTCGACCGAAGATTCCATATAGGGTTCCTAAGGTGAAAAAGATAAGAAAGGTAAAAGAAAAGAACACTCAAGGGATGAGGCGCGGTCATAGCACTGAGTGTTGAAAGGTTATGCTAAGGTTGGCTTAGAAGCGATAATGTGGCTTAGAAAAAGGAAGGGATAAGAATTAGAAAAGGCAGAGTCATAATGAATCGACTCACGCAATGAGGTAGGCTAATGATGCAGGTTCAAATCCCAGTCTAGTTCTAAGGGTAGGGGATGAGCATTGAAAACTCATGATTTGGGAGATCGCTCTTTTCTCATGGGCCTAAGCGAGCCTTAATAATGTGTTTTGAATTAAAATGGCCGGGCCTCAAAAGAGGTTGCCTACGTATCCATGATGGAATCAGGCCAGTCGTAGCTCTTAACATTTTAATTGGTGGCCAAGCATTGTGCTTTGGAGCCATTTGCAATGAATTAAGCATTGAATTAAGCATTGAATTGTAAGAGGTCTTTAACAAGGGTGGATAATGATGTTGGTTTGGTTTGGTTTTAAGCGGTCGGACCTCAGGGTGAGGTTTTCTACGTATCTTTAGCAGAATCAGACCATTCGTAGTTCAGGCCGAGTGAATGAGAAGGTGCTCTGACTTTTGCCTAAGTCGCCCTTATGGGTTTTCGACCTAGCGGGCTTTGGTTTGTCTCTTATGGCTTATTGGGACGCAATGTGCATGGTTGTTAAGAAAGTTTATCACAGAGATTTGAAGCTGGAGGTTTAGAATCGAAGGTTGAAGGTTTTGAAAAGAAAGTACATTTGACAAAGCTATTGATGGGCTTATTTGCAACACATCTTTTTTTTTTTTTTTGCTTTGATTTTTGTTTTTTTGCCTTTTTTTTTTCACTTGCCCTTTACATTGAATTGTTGTCAAGTGTACTTCCTAAGAGTTAGGTTAAAGGTAGGGGGTGTTATGCATGTAGGTTGAGATGGAGGAATATTTGTAGTGAAGGGAGGAATGCCTCTTTTATGCCAATTGTTCATTGCCTTTATTAGAATAGTCATGAGAATTAGAAATTCATTTCCTTTAAGGCGACAATCGTGATTTCCATTGATTTTTGTTTTATTGCTCTATTTTTTTTTCACTTGCCCTTTACATTGAATTGTTGTCAAGTGTACTTCCTATGAGGTAGGTTTAAGGTAGGGGGTGTTATGCATTTAGGTTGAGATGGAGGAATATTTGTAGTGAAGGGAGGAATGCCTCTTTTATGCCAATTGTTCATTGCCTTTATTAGAATAGTCATGAGAATTAGAAATTCATTTCCTTTAAGGCGACAATCGTGATTTCCATTGATGCTCATTAGTGCAAGGTTAGAAAAGAAATACTCATTTATTGATTGAAAATTATGGGTACATGCAATAAGAGGGAAAATCCTATATTAGACTGGGAAACATGAGAGAGATGAAACAGAAAATGAAATCATAGGTCTAGACTCCTACGTCAGGTGACGAGACAACTTCATTGTTTCGATCTTCATGAGGTCTCTTTCTAAATGAAAAGAGAAGATGTGTATTTTCTTTTCGTGCTGATTGGACCTACGCGAGTCCAATGTCTTAATGAGCGATTGAGCTCGGAAATGTGTCTACTTCTATGACATTGAGGTCATTGTCTTAGGCATTTTTGCAGCAGTAGGGGGTGTAAGCCTCCCCTCTTTTAACTTTTTGCAGTAATCAGTTTTATGTCCATCGTGTCTGCGGTATTTGTAATAGGCATCCTATTGTTTATTTGCATTACGATTCTCTTGAATAACTAGGTAGTGTGCCTCTAATATGAGGACACGTGCTATAAGATCTACCGGTATTCCCTTCAACTCATCAATTTGTTCTTGAAGTGTGTTTGACATATTGTATATTACCGGTAATGGATCATCCAACAGAGATTAGAGATGGAGTGATGATGGAGAAACAGAAATGGAATGAAAGGATGCATGTTTGTTTTAAAAGAGTTGAGCTTCTAGGAACGAATCTCAATATCCTAAATACATGATGTTTTTTTTTGGATGCACCTAGACCTAATGCATGTATGCATGACTCAATCTATGCGTTCGAACCTGTAAAGGCTGCCTACATATCCCAAAAGAGGGAATCAGATCGCTTGTAGTTCAGGACTACTAAATACGGAATGCATGAGATGAAATGGAGAGTATGAATGCAATGAGACTCCTAAATGCTTATGAACTCTAATTATGCATGAGGTGTATGAATGATGGACTATACAATGCAGAGGGACTCTAGTATGAATGCTGTCTTAATTGACATGAAACTCTAATGACTTTAGAATCCTAGACTTGAAAGACTTCTAATGACGTTAGAATTCTAGATTTGATGGACTTTCAAGGATGCTAGACTCCTAATGTGCATGAAACTCTAGTGGACCTAGACTCCTAAAGTGAATGAAACTCTAGTGGATTTTGACTCCTAAAATGGATGAAACTCTAGTGGACCTAGACTCCTAAAATGGACGGAGTTCTAATGGATTTAGACTCCTAAGATGGATGGAATTCTGATGGATTTAGACCCTTATATGAGCGGAACTCTAATGGATTCGAAACTCCTAAGATGAATGAATTCTAATGGATTTAGACTCCTAAGATGGACAAAATGCTAATGGCTTTAGACTCCTATTATGCATGGACTTTCTATGGATTATAGACTTCTAAGATGGGCGAGTTCTAATGGACTTAGACTCCTAAGATAGACAGAATTCTAACGACCCTAGACTTCTTAGATGGGTGAACCTAGACAGGATTAAGACTCCTAGCACGGATTGAGTTAGACGGGGTTAAGAACTCTAAATGGAATGAAATTGGATGAATCTAGACATTTCGGTTAGACGGACTTCTAGTGCAATTAGAATTCATAAGCGGGTGAGACTTTTACAACAAGATGGACGCTAAAAGGAATCCTAAATGATATACACATGAAAAAATGGATAATATACATGAAAAGATAGGACAAAGATCAAGGATGAATTTTCGAAAAAAGATATGTGATAGGAAAAAAGATGGATATGTTTTTTTTTTTTTTGAAAAAAAGGTGGAGATAGAATTTTTTGAAGTAGATAGGAGATCGAAGATAGGATGAAATTTTGAAAAAGATAGGAGAATGATTTTTGAAAAAAATGATGGGGATGAATTTTCAAAAAAAAGATGGGAGATAGAATTTGGTAAAAGATGGGATAGATTTTCGAGATAGATAAGAGATTAGAGATTGAAAATATTTTTGAGGTGGAATTTGTTTAATAAAAGAAAAAAAGATGGAGATTTTTTTGTTTGTGAAAAAGGGATTAGAGGAAAAAGAAAGGATGCAAGTAAATCAAACGTAAATCAGGCGCGGCATGCAAGTAAGAAGCAAAGCAAGCAACAAAACTGAATGCGTCGAACGCGGGATAAAGCGAGGGACGTGGGGACACTGCGTCAGGCGCGACGCTCAGCGCTAGGTTCGAGGTAGAAGCGCTGCACGCGAACTACGCGTTGCGCGGGACACGGGAAGACCGCGTTAGACGCGCAAAGTTGCGCCGAGCGCATTTCACTTAGAGGGTCGAGATTTACTATTTTACTCATTGCGTATATTCGTTCGATTTTTTTTTTTTGACTCGACATGTCGCACAATGCAAAATAATTGAAGGCACGCACACACAAATATGCACAAATAGTATAATATGCAAAGTTCTCAACCTAAAATTCCAGTTCTACGTTTCAACTATTGGTCATGTTTAGGTTAAGGCTAAAAAGGGTCCATGACTAAGAGATTGATCCCACGCTTCGTACCCCTGCTTAAAGAGGTGGCCACGTGTAAGACGCACTCCAGTCTCAAGTCAGGAACAAGAGAACAATGCCATGGTTGGGTAGGTTTGCTTATGACTAAGATCCAACACTATCGCTCAGGAAGCTTTTTGGAAGGACAAAGCGCAAACCCCGGGGGTGACCTCACACATAGAACATGTGTTAATGAGGCAAGGTAGATTGTCCTGATGATGGCTAATAGCCATGCACATGCAAAACAATATATTATTCTAAAGTATAAAAATAAGCGTGAATTGTATTTTTCAAGTTTCACCCACTCATTTAAAAAAATTAATTTTTTAAAATCCTCCCCAGTGGAGTCGCCAAATTGTAGACGTGGGATTTTGAATTCCTTTATTGCCTACACGCGGTGTGAGCGCGTTTATTTGACCACCCCATTGTTAAGGTTTTATTAAAAATACGTTTTTGAAGTCGTTAACAATTCTTTAGAGGAAGAATCATAAACCTAATTGGATTGAAACGGAAGGGACATCTTAGGGACTTATCCAATATAGATTTCCCCGTCATGACTCCATAGATGGTCAAGAACCAAAAAGTGAGTTCGGGGGTAAGGGTACAAATATGGTCATAATGAACCACATTTGCCCATTGCTGGCCTCTACTAAATACCAATTCACAGCGGATTTTATACAATAGAACAATCAAACAACGTTTTAAAATACCCTAAAATAACTAATCTAGATGGGTTCAGGAAACACATAGAAAGACTCATTAGTTAATGACCAGTTATTAGGCAATCATTTTACAAGGTTCCTAGCAGGTTGTCCAAATTATCTGAATTAATTAGAATAGTTCTTTAGGTTTTGTTTAGCAATAATAACATGTGGGTGATAAAAATTGCAATCAGGTATGGAGGACAATCATATAATATAAATAATAAATAGAAAATAAGAAAAGAAAAATAATGCAGGGAGTTAGTATAATATATACAATACTTACAATCACGGGAATATATTAATAACCTACATCATGAATAGAATGTTAGTAACTTCAATAAAGTAATAATAAAAAAATAGATAAAAAAATAAATAAATAAAGGTGGTTAATTTAGTTGACCCTCAGAAATTATACCACCGTCCGGGGTCGTTGATTTGTACGGATCTTGGAAAATTGAATGTTGTTCGAGTCTTAAAAAGATTTGTGTTTTGTGAAATATGTTGTGTTTGCGTCAACCAAACTGACGACTTACTTTTACTTGATTTTCGTAATTGTAGCAAACTGGCTGCGTGGATGATAGTTAGCGTCGAATTACTCTTGTGTGAGGATGATTAGAGTGAATTGGTGCGGAGGGTTAAAGATGTAAGTGATGAGAGTTAGATGATATTTATTGTGGGCTAAGGTCAACGGGTATTATTTAATTAAGGTGAGGAATTTTGGTGGTTGATGATATGTGTGCTGTAGGAGGATGATGATTTAGACTGTTTGGTGAGATGATGAATTATGTGATGATAAGAAAAGTGGCGTGTGAGATGGAGTGTAGATTGATGATGAATGAGTCGGTGATTATTGTTGCTGTGTTGGCTGTGGGAGTTGTATGGAGTAAGGTGAATTTGCCGAGAGATTATGAGAGTATGTCGTGGGTTTTTTAGGGGTTGTGAGTGTTAATTTGTTAGTCCGCAGATGTGAATTGTTAGGAGGATATATATAGGTTTAGGTAGTTGGGTTGCAATAGGTTTCCGAAAGTTAGTAGGCTTCTAAAAAGATTTTTATAAAATAGTTAGATAAAGATTTTTGAAAACACTCTGGAAAAAAGATGATTTTTTGTAAAAAGATTTTAGAAAATAGTTAGACAAAAGATATTTAAAAACATGTTGGAAAAAGATTATTTTTATAAAAGATTTTTATTAATAAAACTAATCAATATAATTAATTAATTCTATTAATTAAATTAGGCTAGAAAAGGGGTTTTATTAAATTGGGCTTTCATAAAACTATTTTTAAAAAGGTTTTCAAAGATGGGCTTTTAAAAGGTTATTTTAAAACTTTTTAGGAAATGGGCTTATTAAAATTGGTTATAAAAAGGTTTTCAGAAATGAGTTAATAAAATGAGTTAGAAAATGGATTTGGGCTTAAAATATTTTATTTTAGACTCGTTCTTTATTCTTTCCTCGATCCGGACCAATTGGAGCAGGGTATTGGTTATCATAGGGTACTAAATGGGGACACACGATTATGTGTCTACACCCACCTACATTTATTTAAGTCACAAATTCAATCTTTTTATTTTTCAATCCAAGCTCTCCTTTTCCCCGAAGAACTGTCCGACAATTCCATGGTTTCTGGCGATACTTGACTTTGCCCATATCAATTTCCCAAAGAAGAATCCCCAGTGCAAATCCCAGTGAAAACTTTCAATGTTCAAGACATAGCAACTACATTTCAATATCAGATCAACTACGTTTCAATATCAGATCAAGTACATTTCGATTAAGGCTCATGCCTAATTCAAGGCAAGCTCACCCAAAGTGGGTGCTTCCTAGGTGTGGTGGTTCCTCCAATTCAAATCAAACTACCGAAGAGTTGTAATCTGCAGATCTCATTTACGGACCCTGATCATTTACTAAAAACGATTTTCGAAAATCATTCTATGCATTTCTAACCAGTCTATCATTCTATCATTCTATACATCATTCTAGCCTTGAGAAATCCTGACCTTGCATTGCAGCTTTGCAAAACCCTGACCTTACATTGCATTTCATTCTAGTCCTGCATAACCCTGACCTTGCATGACATGTCACCCCTTAGCTTTGCATAACCTTAATCCTTGCATTGTGTCTCATGCATCCTTAGAAAGTCTAAGTTTGCATTATTTGCATCACCATGTGCTTATGTGAGTTGTTTGCACCTATCTGCTAACATCTTCTTCTGCAGGTAATCAGGTTGCTTGTAGTTATTGTCCTACATACTAACTTTGTTTTGCAGAGACCGGCGGTTATAGATCAGTTCTAAACTGCAGAGCGTTTAGAATCGTTCTCCGTCTCGACACCGTATACTTTGACAATCGGTTTCCTGAACCTCAGTCAAAGTGGGGGCTTCTGTAGACACATAATCGTGTCTCCCCATTTAAGGATCCAATGATGAAACATACCGCGGCATTAATTGGCGCGACCCAACGGAAGAGCAATCTAAAGAACCAATCCAAAATGTGTTCTGAAATGATATTCTAAAGCCCAATTAATTGTTTATGATGATTAATTGTATTTCAAGCCCATAAAATGTTTCTAATCCATTTTGAAAGCCCAATCAAATATTTATTATTTTAATAAATATTTTTCATAATCATTTTCATTATCTTCAATCAAAAATCAGATTTTTGATCTGTAAAATTCCATCTCCGGAATTTTAGGGATAGAAAAGTATCTTTGAAAGACGCGCAAAGGAATATGCTCGAATATTCCCGAATATGCGACGGACGCGGGGGCTGCGCTCAGCGCGCCACGTGTGTCCAGCTCATTGGCCAGAACGCGTCAGGCGAGCCAATGAGCGCCTGACACGTAGGTTTTGTGACTCACACAGAGTCCTGCGTCTGACGCAAGTCCTGTGTGAGACGCAACTTTCTTTTCTATCTTTTCAAAAACGCGTTTACACGTGCCTAAACTTGATTGGGCTGGCTGCGTCAGGTACACCAATGTGCGCCTGACGCGTGGCATTGCGCCTGCCACGTAGGCTTGCCCCTGGCGCAAGGCTTGCGTGGAGCGCAAGGCTTGCGTGGAGCGCAAGTCTACTTTTTCCTATAAATACCCGTATTTTCCCGAATTACGGACGGCTTTTCAGATTATTATTTCACGAATACAAAAACTGACGAATACCTCTACCATACTCTTCGAATACCTCAAACACTCAAATACTTTCAATCAATCAATACTTTCAATCAATACTTTCACGCTGCGTTCTTGGTTCCACGATTGCTCCGCCTAAAGATCGTTGCGCTCTTCAATCTAAGCCGCATAGGTATAATTCCTGAGGATCCTTGAATAATCAATTATATTTATTGCTTTGAAGTTACTAACAATTTATTTCATGATGTAGATCTTTAAGTAATATTCGTGCCTTTGTACATTCTAACCTCTTTTCTATACTTTATTTTATGTTCATATTATTCTTGCCTTTGTATATTATACTTGCCTGATTATTCTATGCATATTATATGATTATCCTGCTTTATTGCTTTTATCACCCACATGTTATTTTTGCTAATGAAAGACCTAAAGAACTGTTATAATATTAATCAGATTAATTTGGACAACCTGTTAGGTTCCCTGTAATATTGATTGCCTAAATAACATATCACTAAAATTAGTCTTTTTATGTGTTTCTTGAACTCACTTAGACTAAATATTTTTAGGGTGTATAAAATATTATTTGATTATTCTTTGGCATAAATTCTGCAATAAATCGATATTTAGTAGAGGCCAACTTTGGGCGAATGTGGTTCATTATAACTATATTCGTACCCTCACACCCGAACTCACTCTTTGGTTCATTTTGACCATCTATGGAGTCAGGACGGGGAAATCTACATTGGATAATTTGTCCCTATGTTTTTCCCATATCCAATTAGGTTTATGATTCTTCCTAAAAAGAATTGTTGGCGACTTCTTTCAATACAAAACAATTTTCAATACAACCTTAACAGTGGGGTATTCAAATATAATACGCGCTCACACCGCGTAGGCGAAATAAAAACACGCCTACAGATGAGGTTGCCTTTTTAGGACATGTTATCTCAAAGGAAGGAATTTCGATGGATCCTGCTAAGATTCAAGCAGTGCGTGAGTGGCCAACACCGAAGACGGTGTCTGATATAAGGAGTTTTCTTGGGTTAGCTGGTTACTATCGATAATTTGTGAAGGATTTCTCGAAGATCTCGAGACCAATGACTAGCCTGATGAAGAAAGAATGTAAGTTTGGCTGGACTCCAGAGTATGAGGAAGCTTTTTCGGCGTTGAAGGAAAGGTTGACTACAACACCTGTTTTAGCTTTACCTGATGAGAGTCCGCATTATGATGTTTATAGTGATGCTTCGAAATTTGTGTTAGGGTGTGTATTGATGCAGAACAGGAAGGTCATCGCTTATGCTTCTAGGCAGTTAAAACCTTATGAGGTGAATTATCCAACCCATGATCTGGAATTGGCTACAATAGTGTTTGCTTTAAAGATATGGCGACACTATTTGTATGGGGCAACGTGTAAGTTGTACACGGATCATAAGAGCTTAAAGTATATTTTCACTCAGAAGGAGTTGAACATGAGGCAGAGGAGGTGGTTGGAGTTGATCAAGGATTATGATTTGGAGATCCAGTATCATGAGGGGAAAGCTAATGTTGTTGCTGATGCATTGAGTCGAAAGTCGAATCATTCAGTTAATGCAATAGTGCTGTCGAGTCAGTTATGTGTAGTGTTTCAGAAACTATCATTGGAGGTTCTAGAAGAGGAAGGTGTTGAAGAATTGTTGGGTGCTTTGTCAGTTCAACCCTCGATCTATGATGAGAATAGGGAGGGTCAATCAGAGGATGAAAAGTTAGAAAAGATTCGAGAGAAGATCCAGGATGGTCAGGTGTCGGATTTCCAGGTAGCTGATGATGGAAGTATCCGGTTCAAGGGGAGGCGGTGTGTACCATGTAATATAGAGGAGTTGAAACGGAAATTAATGGAAGAAGCGCATAGCTCACCTTATTCGGTACACCCAGGTGGTGATAAGTTGTATAAGGACATGAAGCAGACGTTTTGGTGGCCAAACATGAAGCGAGAGGTAGCAGAGTTCGTAGCTAAGTGTCTCACATGCCAAAAGGTCAAGTTTGAGCATTAGAGGCCACAAGGGAAGATTCAACCTTTGGATATTCCGAGTTGGAAAATGAAATTCTATATCAATGGATTTCGTGTCTGCCTTACCAAGGACTAAGGCAGGAAATGATACGATTTGGGTTGTGGTTGATCGTTTAACTAAATCTGCGACTTTCATACCTATGAAGAGTACTTGGTCGATGGATCAATTGGCTAAAGCATATGTGAAGTGGGTGGTGAAATATCATGGTGTGCCTAAGGACATTGTTTTGGATCGTGATTCGCAATTCTTGTCCAACTTTTGGCAGAGTTTGCAGAAGGCTTTGGGCACTAATTTGTTAATGAGTACAACTTTTCATCCGGCTACATACGGACAAGCAGCACGAACGATTCAGACTTTGGAAGATATGTTGCGATCTTGTGTCATGGAGTATCAGGGTTTGTGGGAAGATTTCATGGATTTGATAGAATTTTCCTACAACAACAGTCATCATGCAAGAATTTTATGGCTCCGTTTGAAGCTTTATATGGGAAGTGTAGAAGTACAGTCGACTGGAATGATATTAGTGAAACCGTGGTGCTTGGACCTGAGTTTCTAGAAGAGACGGTGAAGCAAGTGAAAGTAATTTAAGAAAAGATCAAGGCAGCTCAAGATCGGCAGAAAAGTTATGCTGATCTGAAGAGAAGGGATGAAGAGTTTCAGGTTGGGAAAAAAGTGTTGTTGAAAATATCTCCAATGAAAGGGGTGATGCGATTTGGGAAGAAGGGAAAGTTGAGCCCAAAGTATATCGGGCCATATGAGGTGTTAAAGAAGATTGGGAAAGTGGCATATAAGTTGGCTTTGCCAAATGACTTAAGCCGAGTTCACGATGTTTTCCATATATCTCAGATAACACTAGTGGAAAAAATGCTATATGTCACAAGACAACCGCAACGGTCCTTGAGAGAACAGCAGCGGTAAATTGTCGAAATTTTTTGGGGGAAAAGTGGGAACATAAACCGCTGCGGTCTTCAAAAAACCGCAACGGTTAAAAGAAAACTGATGCGGTTGTCCTTTAACTGTTGCGGTTTTCTGAACCGCAGCGGTTTATTTTATTTTATTTTTTTTCTAAATCCCGCGTGAAATGCTTGAGTCTCATTCCATTCTACTAGCTCGCTCCCTGACTCCCTCCTTCCTTCTCACTAGGTTCACCGGCGACGCCACTAGCAGCTCCACCGCCGCACCTCTACGCTTCATCAACAACAAACCCTAGAAGCTGTGGTTTTTCTTTTCATCAACAACAGTAATATTAGATGTAAAATGTTTTGTTTTTTTTAAAAACCTATGTTTGCATCATCATATCATATGCCTAGATACCCGTTCGAGACTTACTCATTAGGAGTAAGTCTTGAATAGTCCCCGGTTTGGGACTGTTCTTAGATGTTTAATCTCACTTAGGTGGTGAATGTATGTCTTTAGTTCGATTCTAGAGGAAAATCTTGGCTCGTCGTTTCCCTACTTTTGTTCTCTGGGTACATATTTAGATATAAATAACTATATATCTACATCGTGTACTTGGAGAACTGTAGGGAAATGCTGTCGGATTTTCCGTAGATTCGAACAGAAGGCAATACATTCACTAGTGAGATTAGACATCTAAGGATGGGTTAGGTTGGAGTGATAAGGACCCTTGGAAAGCATGCCTAATTTTATTAAATATATATCGTGTATAAACTCTAATAATGTAATGAAATTCATCATTGACATGGGGTACTTGTTGCTTGTGTTTAATTAGAGCTAGGTTTGGTTGAAATGAATCGTGCATGGATGTATGGTAGTCGTGACACGTGTGAATTCGTGGATGGGGTCTTTGAATTTTGTGATGCTGCATTAAGTCATCAGGCTGCAAAGGGAACCGAGGGGTTTTATTGTCCTTGTGTTGATTGTGGTAATGTGAGCATCGTTAGTAGCATTGAGTCGCTTAGGGAGCATATCTTTCGTCGCGGGTTTAGACAAGACTACTATGTATGGGTTTGGCACGGTGAGGAGGGTATATATGATGGTCGAAATGCCACTGTTAACGATGTGCATGAAGAAGGTGAGTTTGATGTCATTGAGAATGACAACATCGAGGACGAATATGAGGATATTGAAGTAGAGGATGATGATGATGAAGAGGATCATATCGAGGAGATGATGGCAGGGGTGGATCATTCTGGCAAATGGCCTCGTATTTTTGAGTGCATGGACGAGGCATCTCGGAAACCGTTGTATCCCGGTTGTACGAGGTACACCAAGCTGACGGCCGTGATAACACTCTTTAATATCAAGACGAAAGCCGGTATAAGTGACTCTTGTTTCACTTCCTTGTTGCAAGCATTTGGTGATATGTTGCCGGACGACCATGAACTACCCAAGTCGAACTACTATGCTAAGAAACTGATGTGTCCCTTCGGTTTAGAGTACCAGAGGATACATGCTTGTCTAAACGATTGTGTGCTATATCGAAATGAATATGAAAATATGGATGAGTGTCCTCGATGTGGGAAGTCGCGTTACAGGCGCGCAGGGGTTAGTGATAAGAAAGGTCCTCCAGCAAAGGTGATGTGGTATCTTTCGATTATACCACGATTCAAGCGCATGTTTTCAATAAAAAAAGATGTTAAGAACTTGAGGTGGCATGCAGAACGAAGGAAAAAGGACGGTTTTCTCAAACATCCGGCTGATTCTCCTGAGTGGAAAGGTATCAATCATTTTCATAAGACCTTTGGTGCCGAGGACAGAAATTTGAGGCTTGGCCTATGCACGGATGGAATGAACCCATTTGGCACTCTTAGTTCTCAACATCGTACGTGGCCGGTTCTTCTAGTTATATACAACTTGCCTCCTTGGTTGTGCATGAAACGCAAATACATCATGTTGTCGATTCTTATTTCAGGGTCGAAACAGCCTGGAAACGACATAGATGTCTACCTCCAGCCACTTGTTGATGATTTGAGAAAAATATGGGATGAAGGAGTTTATGTGTATGACGCACATGCTGATGAGGTATTCACATTGCGTGCCATGCTTTTATAGACTCTTAATGACTATCCTGCTTATGGGAACTTATCCGGGTACAAGAACAAAGGGAAGAAAGCATGCCCGATTTGCATGGACGACACAGCATCTAAATACATTACTACTTGTCACAAAGATGTTTATATGCGGACCCGAAGGTTCCTTTGATGCGACCATCCTTATCGTAATAAGAAGAAGGCATTCGATGGAACAGTTGAGGAAGGGGTTGCTCGTAGGCCATTGACTGGTATTGAGGTTTTTGATCAGGTCAAGGGTATTGCAATGATATTCGGCAAAGGAGCGAGTGATGGTGCTAAGGGACTTTGGAAAAAGGAGTCTATTCTGTGGAAACTTCCATATTGGATAGATCTAGAGGTTAGACATTGTCTCGACGTCATGCACATAGAGAAAAATGTATGTGACGCCATTCTGGGGACACTTATGAATATTCCACATAAGACAAAGAATAGCAAAGGGGTGCGACTGTATCTGGAAAGTGAGGGGCTTCGACCAGAACTATGGGCTCAAAAGAGGGACACTAAGAAAAGAAAGAAAAAAGAGAAAGTGTCTGGAAAAGGAAAAGGAAAGGGAAAAGAAAAGGAACATAAAGAAGGGTCGCCTGCAGGAATTGAAAGAAAAGGAAAGAAAACGGTGAAGGATGATGATATGAACTATTTACCTCCGGCTTGCTACACTCTATCTAGAGCTGAGAAGCATCTTTTTTTGCGAGTTTTTGTACAACATTAAGGTTCCATCAGGGTACTCATCGAACATGAAAAGATTTGCTACCTTAGACGGTGAGTTGAAATTATCGAGCATGAAGTCTCACGATTGTCATGTAATGATGCAAGTATCCTTACCGATTACAATTCGAGGGATATTGCCGAAACACGTGAGACATACCATAACAGAGCTGTGTTCTTTTTTCAATACTATATGTAGCAAAACGTTACAACCCTCGAAGCTTGATGCTCTCCAGGCTAGCGTGATACAGACTTTGTGCAAGTTTGAGATGTACTTCCCACCTGCTTTCTTCGACATTATGGTCCATTTGGTTGTACATCTAGTTCGAGAAATTAAGCTATGTGGTCCGGTGTTTTTGAGGTGGTGCTATCCCTTTGAGAGACATATGGGCTCTTTGAAAGATAAAGAAAGGAATCCAGCGGAACCAGAAGGAAGTATAATTCAGGGGATTGTGAGTGAAGAGGTCGGTAATTTTGTGGCTGAGTTCTTAACTAATGTTGATCCTATTGGACTTCCTACATCTCGACACGAGGGCAGACTCACGGGTAAAGGTACACTTGGCTCCAAAATGATCGTACCTCCTGTTGAAAGGCGCATACAAGCACACTTATTTGTATTGCAGCATATGGTACAGGTGCATCCTTACTTGGATGAGCATTTGGAGGAGTTGCGTGACCAGAATCCAGGTAAAGGGACTAGAGCATTGATACAGTTGCATAATAAGATGTTTATTGATTGGTTCCATAACCGAATAATGCATGAAGTAGATTCCAATGTTTCTGAAACTTTGAAGTGGCTAGCATTTGGTCCTCGAGAAGCTGTGCACTCCTATGAGGGTTATGATGTTAACGGATATACGTATTGGACAGATCGTCAAGATAAAAAGTCGAGATCTCTCCAGAATAGTGGTGTTTCAGTAGAGGCATCATCTACACAGTATGCAAGTGCCAAAGACAAGTCTCCTATTGATGCTAGATTGTTATACTATGGGCGAGTACAAGATATATGGGAGCTTGACTACTCTAGTTTCACGGTCTGCTTATTTCGATGCAAGTGGGTTGATTATAACCGGCGTTACATTAGAAAAGATGACCCTTGTGGATTTACTCTTGTAGACTTGGGTCGGTTGCGTGATAGTGAAGAGCCATTCGTGCTTGCATCACAAGTTAAGCAAGTATTCTACGTAACTGACCCTTCTGATAACAAGTGGTCAATTGTTGTCCCGGGAAAAAGAAGTATACTTGGAGTTGGTGATGTTGAGGATGAGGAGGAGTATGATGCGTTTGAAGACACCCCGCCTTTCACCATTCCCAACTCCGATGTCACTGATGCGGAGTTAGCGACAAGTTACATGTGTGCAGATCACGGGGAAGGGATAATGGTTGAGACTTCAAATGAAGGTGGCAAAAGTAAACAATCGCTTTAAGCGAATGAACTTTTTCGTAAGTTATACATTTTTTTCTCGCTTTTAAGCGAATGAACTTTTCGGAAGTTACTCCTTTCTGTTTGCATGCTTGTGTTCATTGCATTTAACAGGTATCAAACCGTCAATAACGGCACACAAACCGTTAGGTCTACGGACCACTTTCAATCAACTACAACAACAGCCTTGGAGCTACAATAGCCTTGGAGCGGGACAATAGCTCATTACAATAGCCTTGGAGCGGGACAATAGCTCATCACAATCGCCTTGGAGCGGGACAATTGCTCATCACAATCGCCTTGGAGCGGGACAATAGCTCATTACAATCGCCTTGGAGCGGGACAATAGCTCATTACATATCGCCTTGGAGCGGGACAAAAGCTCTGGACAAAAACTCTACCCCGACATGAGCCGGACCATAATGGCTCATGATTCTTTTTCCCATATATCGTTTCATTTTGGTAAATTTACAATTATTTTGCGAATATGTTTCACCATGTCTGTTCCTGAAGCTTTTGCTTGTTTTGCAGGTACCGGTGCAAAAGAGTGATTTTGGATTGCAGAGCATCTAGAATCATTCTCCGTCCCGACACGTATACTTTGACTTTCGGTTTTACAAACCTCAGTCAAAGTGGGGGCTTCTGTAGACACATAATCGTGTCTCCCCATTTAGTACCCTATGATGACCAATACCCTCCTCCAATTGGTCCGGATCGAGGAAAGAATAAAGAACGAGTCTAAAATAAAATGTTTTAAGCCCAAATCCATTTTCTAACTCATTTTATTAACTCATTTCTGAAAACCTTTTTATAACCAATTTTAATAAGCCCATTTCCTAAAACGTTTTAAAATAACCTTTTAAAAGTCCATCTTTGAAAACCTTTTTAAAAATAGTTTTATGAAAGCCCAATTTAATAAAACCCCTTTTCTAGCCCAATTTAATTAATAGAATTAATTAATTATATTGATTAGTTTTATTAACAAAAATCTTTTATAAAAATAATCTTTTTCCAACATGTTTTTAAATATCTTTTGTCTAACTATATTCTAAAATCTTTTTATAAAAAATCATCTTTTTTCCAAAGTGTTTTCAAAAATCTTTATCTAACTATTTTATAAAAATCTTTTTAGAAGCCTACTAACTTTCGGAAACCTATTGCAACCCAACTACCTAAACCTATATATATCCTCCTAACAATTCACATCTGCGGACTAACGAATTAACACTCACAACCCCTAAAAAACCCACGACATACTCTCATAATCTCTCGGCAAACTCACCTTACTCCATACAACTCCCACAGCCAACACAGCAACAATAATCACCGACTCATTCATCATCAATCTACACTCCATCTCACACGCCACTTTTCTTTTCATCACATAATTCATCATCTCACCAAACAGTCTAAATCATCATCCTCCTACAGCACACATATCATCGACCACCAAAATTCCTCACCTTAATTAAATAATACCCGTTGACCTTAGCCCACAATAAATATCATCTAACTCTCATCACTTACATCTTTAACCCTCCACACCAATTCACTCTAATCATCCTCACACAAGAGTAATTCGACGCTAAGTATCATCCACGCAGCCAGTTTGCTACAATTACGAAAATCAAGTAAAAGTAAGTCGTTAGTTTAGTTGACGCAAACACAACATATTTCACAAAACACAAATCTTTTTTAAGACTCGAACAACATTCAATTTTCCAAGATCCGTACAAATCAACGACCCCGGACGGTGGTATAATTTCTGAGGGTCAACTAAATTAACCACCTTTATTTATTTTTTTATTATTACTTTATTGAAGTTACTAACATTCTATTCAAGATGTAGGTTATTAATATATTCCCGTGATTTTAAGTATTGTATATATTATACTAACTCCCTGCATTATTTTTCTTTTCTTATTTTCTATTTATTATTTATATTATATGATTGTCCTCCATGCCTGATTGCAATTTTTATCACCCACATGTTATTATTGCTGAACAAGACCTAAAGAACTGTTCTAATTAATTCAGATAATTTGGACAACCTGCTAGGAACCTTGTAAAATGATTGCCTAATAACTGGTCATTAACTAATTAGTCTTCTATGTGTTTCCTGAACCCATCTAGATTAATTATTTTAGGGTGCTTTAAAACGTTGTTTGATTGTTCTATTGTATAAAATCTACTGTGAATTGGTATTTAGTAGAGACCAGCAATGGGCAAATGTGGTTCATTATGAGCATATTTGTACCCTCACCCCCGAACTCACTTTTTGGTTCTTGACCATATATGGAGTCATGACGGGGAAATCTACATTGGATAAGTCCCTAAGATGTCCCTTCCGTTTCAATCCAATTAGGTTTATGATTCTTCCTCTAAAGAATTGTTGGCGACTTCAAAAACATATTTTTAATAAAACCTTAACAATGGGGTGGACAAATAAACGCGCTCACACCGCGTGTAGGCAATAAAGGAATTCAAAATCCTATGTCTACAGTGGGAAAAGGCTTTAACGAGGCTAGGTGCAGACTCGAGTGCATGTCGGGATCTAGAAAGAGTATGCTCCTAAATTCTAGAAAGTCAAATCATTAGACCATGACTAATTTTTATTTTATTGAAGCGGTCGTACCTCGAGATGAGGATTCCTACGTATCCTTGCGAAATCAGACCATTCGTAGTTCTAGATCTGAATTTTTTTTTTTTATGCCCTAACTTTTGCCTAGGCCGCCCTTTCGGGTTTTCGACCTAGCGGGCTTGGACATACCTTGGAGAAGAAGTTAGGATTGATGAAAGGTTGAAAGGTAAAAGGCTTTAGGTTTGATGAAGGTTGAATTGGTCATGAGAAGGTAAGGATTGTGGATTTGGATTATATGGGTTAAGGTCTGATGGATCGAAGGGATTTGAATGAGGGATGGGACTTGTGTGCAAGCCCCCAAGCTTGACTTTTTATTTGGCCTTTGGCTTTTTCTTTTTTTGCATTTTTTTTTCTTGTGCGTTTTCTTTTGCTTTTTTCATTTTTTCGCACTTTGGATTTTTTTCACTCTTTGTTTTTGCCTAGCATTGATATATTTTGATGTAGTAAGGCTTGCACATAAGTTATTGGTTTAAAGTAGTGGAAGGTTTGAAGGATATTTGTGGAGCTTTGGTTAATGGAGGGATTATTTGGCTAAGTATAATGGAGATGACGGTTTAAAGGATTTTTGTTTTTCCTTGGTTGTATGAGGATGGCTTATGAAAGGTAATGGAAGAGAGAGGGGAATAACTCCTGATCCAAAGGATGTCCTCTTTTCATTTTTATTCTTTTTTTTTCAGATCTCTTTTTGTTATTATTAGTCAAGTTCATTAGGTGATTTAAGTTTCATCATTGAATTAGAAGCATAAATAAAATGATGGAAAGCCAATGAAAATGAAAATGAAAATGAAATTGTTTTATTAATTAGAAATAAATAGAACAAGGCTTATTAGAAATAAAACCTAAACGCCATAGACTCGACAAGAAAGGAAATGAAGGAGCTAGGGGAGGGACTCTCCGACTCAACCTAGAAAACTAGCGTTAAATGACTAAGCCCCGACGTTATTTAGGTTGCTGTTATTGCTGACTTTTGCTGCAGGCGGAATTGGCAATCTACCGTCTTCAACCATATCCTGCAAGTGATTCTTTAAGGTCCAACATGCAGATGTTGGGTGTCCAATCCCTTGGTGATACTTACAGTAGGCATTTGGATCCCACCTCTTGGATTTATTTTCGGGAGCAGGATCTGGAGTGGGGCCAATAGGCTGAAGTGCTCCCTTTGCATGAAGTCTAGTGAATGCTTCTTCTAAGGCCATGCCTAATGGTGTGAATGTCCTTTGAGGTTTTTGATAACCTCTCTTTTCAATAGCTATGGTATTGACCTCATTGCTTTTGGAGCTAGAAGGGCTATTGTTACTCTTCTTGAAAGAGTTGTTGTTGTTGTTGGAAGCCTTATTCTTGTTGGCTTGTACCTCTTCCTCAATCAGCAAGCCTACCTTATAGAGCTTCGTGAAAGACTCTATGGGTTGGAATTTAATATGATCCCCATACTTAGGCTGCAGGTTACGGATCACCAGGCGGACTTGATCCTCCTGAGATGGTCTGTTGATCATTTGTGCAGCTTTATCCCTCCATCTGTTAAGGAAGGTGACGAAGTCTTCATTGGAGTTTTGTTTGGTTAACTCCAACTCACGAAGGCCAATGGTAAGCTGAGTATTGTATACATATTGTTTGTGGAACTCTTCTCTGATGTAGTCCCAGTCATTCAGCTTGGCTTTGTTCAGTGACCTGAACCACTTGGATGGATGTGCATCTAAGGTTAAAGGAAAGACATAAGCAAATAGGTCCTTGCTCATGCCCTTGAGAGACATAGAGATGGAAAATGCTCTCAAGTGGTCATCTGGGTCTTCGACCCCCTTGAATTTTGGGAGGTCACCCAAGGTTACCTTTTTAGGGAGTTTTTCCCTTAGTTCAGGATCAATGATGTCATGGTCATGAGCCTGACTCTCGAGTGCAGGAATTGACTGGATCAATTGCTCGAGTTTTTCGAACCTCAGTTCTGTGTTGGTTTTGAATGGTGGTGGAGTGTCGCCTTGCTCGTCTTCTTGAATTAGCTTCTCCCTCAGTGCCTTAATCTCTTTGTCTTGTTCCTTAAGACGAGAGTTCATCAGTGTGAGTTGAGCCATAATGGCACTGAGTTGTTCATTAGTTTCCCCCATTGCAGATGATGCTTCAGAAGAGTCGGAGGATTCGTCTGAAAAAGTGAGGATGCGCTTAACGAGTCTGGGAGTAGGTTGACCTTATTGCCTTTCTTTCGGACGTTCCCAAGTTATAATCTCACGATCCGTCCTGAACAAAAATCGAATGGACCTCGTAAATTTCAAGAAATAATATTTTCGAAATGAGAAATGGGAATAGAAATGGGAAATGAAATTGGAAAATGATTTTGGAATGGAAATGGAACTGGGAATGAGAAATGGTTAGGAATGGGTATGGTTATGGACTTAGTATGGGCTTGACCATGATGGAGCCATGGGCCTAACTATATGCAAATGCAGACATGGACTGGATTGGACTATGTAAGCAGACTGGATTGGGTTTTGGTGATGATAGGAGAGACTAGACTTTGAACTTATGGGTGAGCAAGTAGGCTAGACTTTAAGGAAGACTGGACAATAAGGGAGACTAGACTCTTAACTTAAGGCAAGCAGGCTAGGCACCTAGACTTTGAACTTACGAGTGAGCAAGCAAGATAGATAACTAGACTTCGGAACTTACATTAGACTAAGCGGGCTAGACTCGAAAATTGCCTATGGACTTATGAAATGCTAGACTTTGAACTTACGGGTGAGCAAGCAGGCTAGACAAAACAATGCCTATAGACTTAAGGAATGCTTAGACCTTGAACTTACGGGGGAGCAAGCAGGCTGGACTTTAGAGGAATTTGGGCTATTATGAACTTCGGAAGGAATTGGACTTGACTAGGGCCTACATGGAGATGCAAACTAGACCTAGGATATGAATTGGGCCTAAATGGACCTAAGTTTGGACTAGATTAACATATAGGTTTTATATGGACTTGGAGATGCATATGGGCTTGACAGTGGAAATAGACTAGGATTGGACTTAGAATGGAATGGACTGAGACTAGATTTGGATTAGGCTTGACATAAACTGGGGTTCACGTAAAGATGCAAATGGACCTAGATTTGACATGAGCTAGACTTATATGGGCCTAGAATGGACTCTAATGAATGCATGGACTTGAATTAGATGGACCCTATATGAATGCAAAATGGACTCTAATGCACATGGGCCTAGAATGAATGCAAAATGGACTCTAATGCATATGGGTCTAGAATGAATGCAAGTGAATTGGATTTGGTTGATTGGATTGGATTGAAGGTGTTTAGACTGGGCTAAGAATTTTCAAAATTTGTTTTTGAAAGGAACCCCTTGTTTTTATCTTTTGTTAGGAAAAGATGATGGATTAATTTAGAAAATATGTTTTTGCAAATGTCGTGCATGATGATGATTTGTAAATGTTTTTGAAAAAGAGTAGAATAGAAGAGGGTGTAGGGTTGATTTTGAAAAATGTAAGTTTTTTGAAATTGATTGAATATGGTAAGGTAAGAATGATAGGAAAGACTTGTTGAACAATATGGAGAAGGTGGGAAGAGGTAGACATGCATGATGACTCTAACTCTGCATGACCATTTTAGATGCAATTTTTAGGATAGACTCGACCTTGCATGAAAAGACTGATTGAATATGATAAGGTAAGAATGATTTTTTTTTAGGATAGATGCACTTGTTATCTTAGACTCGAACAAAGGTCAAAAGACCAATAAGCATGGGACGAATAGGCTGCGTGCCACGCAACTGGTGCACGCGGCGCACAGCCTATGCGTCTGACGCAGATGCATTTGCGCCAAGCGCAACTTAATGCGTTTGGCGCAATGCTCTGCGGCAAACGTATTGGTAAATTGACGAATGTTTGGGTGAAAACGACGATTTGTTTTAGACGCGAGTTGCAATAATTTCGGGCGTAAAACATATTAGCAGACAAAAATTGCAATCACACATAAATGTCAGGTAACATGGATGCAAAAGTTCCCAACCTAAAGTACAGTTCTACATTCAATTATTGGTCAGGTTTAGGTTAAGGCTGAAAGGGTCTATGACTAAGAGATTGATCCCACGCTTCGTAACCCTGCTTAAAGAGGTGGCCACGTGTAAGACGCACTCCAGTCTCAAGTAAGGAACAAGAGAACAATGCCATAGTTGGGTAGGTTTGCTTATGACTAAGATCCAACACTATCGCTCAGGAAGCTTTTTGGAAGGACAAAGCGCAAACCCCTTGGGGGTGACCTCACACATAGAACATGTGCTAATGAGGCAAGGTAGATTGTCCTTATGGTGGCTGAACAGTAGCCATGCATATGCAAAACAGTATATTATTCAAAGGCATAAAAATAAGAATGAATCGTATTTTTCAAGTTTCACCCACTCATTTAAAAAATTAATTTTTTAAAATCCTCCCCCAGTGAAGTCGCCAAATTGTAGGCGTGTTTTTATTTCGCCTACGCGGTGTGAGCGCGTATTATATTTGACTACCCCACTGTTAAGGTTTTATTGAAAATTGTTTTGTATTGAAAGAAGTCGCCAATAATTATTTTTAGGAAGAATCATAAACCTAATTGGATATGGGAAAAACATAGGGACAAATTATCCAATGCAGATTTCCCCGTCCTGACTCCATAGATGGTCAAAATGAACCAAAGATTGAGTTCGGGGGTGAGGGTACGAATATAGTCATAATGAATCACGTTCGCCCAAAGTTGGCCTCTACTAAATATCGATTCATTGCAGAATTTATGCCAAAGAATAATCAAATAATGTTTTATACACCATAAAAATATTTAGTCTAAGTGAGTTCAAGATACACATAAAAAGACTAATTTTAGTGATATGTTATTTAGGCAATTAATATTACAGGGAACCTAACAGGTTGTCCAAATTAATCTGATTAATATTAGAACAGTTCTTTAGGTCTTTGATTAGCAAAAATAACATGTGGGTGATAAAAGCAATAAAGCAGGACAATCATATAATATGCATAGAATAATCAGGCAAGTATAATATACAAAGGCAAGAATAATATGAACCTAAAATAAAGTATAGAAAAGAGGTTAGAATGTACAAAGGCACGATTATTACTTAAAGATCTACATCATGAAATACATTGTTAGTAACTTCAAAGCAATAAATATAATTGATTATTCAAGGATCCTCAGGAATTATACATATGCGGCTTAGATTGAAGAGCGCAACGATCTTTAGGCGGAGCAATCGTGGAACCAAGAACGAAGCGTGAAAGTATTGATTTATTGAAAGTATTTGAGTGTTTGAGGTATTCGAAGAGTATGGTAGAGGTATTCATCAGTTTTTGTATTCGTGAAATAATAATCTGAAAAGTCGTCCGTAATTCGGGAAAATACGGGTATTTATAGGAAATAGCAGACTTACGCTCCACGCAAGCCTTGCGCCAGGCGCAAGCCTACGTGGCAGGCGCAATGCCACGCGTCAGGCGCACATAGGTGTGCCTGACGCAGCCAGCCCAATCAAGTTTAGGCACGTGTAAACGCGTTTTTGAAAAGATAGAAAAGAAAGTTGCGTCTCACATAGGACTTGTGTCAGACGCAGGACTCTGTGTGAGTCACGAAACCTACGTGTCAGGCGCTCATTGGCTCGCCTGACGCGTTCAGGCCAATGAGCTGGACGCACGTGGCGCGCTGAGCGCAGTCCCCACGTCCGACGCATATTCGGGAATATTCGAGCATATTCCTTTGCGCGTCTTTCGAAGATACTTTTCTATCCCTAAAATTCCGCAGATGGAATTTTACGGATCAAAAATCTGATTTTTGATTGAAGATAATGAAAATGATTATGAAAAATATTTATTAAAATAATAAATATTTGATTGGGCTTTTAAAATGGATTTAAAACATTTTATGGGCTTGAAATACAATTAATCATCATGAACAATTAGTTGGGCTTTAGAATATCATTTCAGAACACATTTTGGATTGGTTCTTTAGATTGCTCATCCGTTGGGTCGCGCCAACTAATGCCGCGATATGTTTCATCATTGGATCCTTTAATGGGGAGACATGATTATGTGTCTACATCATCCAACCAAAACTCATACTTAGAGAGCTTGGCATACAACATATGCTCTCTCAGGGTGGACAAAACTTCCCTCAAATGCGACTCATGACTGCTCCTATCCTTCAAATATATCAAGATATCATCTATAAACACAACCACATATTTGTCCAAGTATGGCCTGAAAATCCTATGCATCAAATCCATGAACACTGCAGGTGCGTTTGTCAGACCAAATGGCATCACTGTGAACTCATAGTGACCATAACGCGTCCTAAACGTAGTCTTAGGAATATCACCCTCAGCAATCCTCAATTGGTGATAACCTGACCTCAAATCTATCTTCAAGAAAATCCCCGCTCCTTTCAACTGATCAAATAAATCATCTATTCTCGAAAGCGGATACTTATTCTTGAACGTTACATTATTCAACTCCCGATAATCAATGCACAACCTCAAACTACTATCTTTCTTTTTCACGAACAATACAGGTGCACCCCAAGGAGACGAACTAGGCCTTATATACCCTTCGAACAACTCCTCCAACTGAACTTTTAACTCTTTCATCTCGGCTGGAGCCATTCTATATGGAGCCTTCGAAATAGGTCCGGTTCCTGGCATCAAATCGATAGTGAACTCAAGATCCCTAACAGGTGGCATACCCAGTATCTCTTCAGGAAACACATCAGGAAACTCAGATACAACCGGAACCTCCCTATTCTCATCTTCCTTTTCAATCCTTTGAACTCCACATAAGAATAATGGACACCCCTTCTTCACATAAGATTGAATCCTCATCGCAGACGCTATCTTCATTCCCTTCTCCTTCCCAAGCTTCCTATAAGTCACCCTTTCTTTCTTAGGGTCGACTAAGGACACCTTCTGGGCCTCACAATCAATATGAGCCTTAAATATTCCCAACCAATCCATCCCCAAAACTACATCGAGGTCCAACAAATTAAACTCAACTAAGTCGGACGAAAAGTTCACCCCAACTATCACTAAAGGTACTTGACTATGCAACCTAGTACAATTGAACATCTCCCCTGACAGCAATGCAATTTCTAATGAAATAGATAATGGACTGCTTAACCCAAGCTTTTCCACTAAAGTGCTAGAAATAAATGAATGAGATGCTCCAGAATCAAATAACACTTTGACATACAGAGAATTAATGAAAAAGGTTCCAACTACTACCTCAAAAACATTCCCAGCCTCACGGCGGTTCATGACGAAAACTCTGCCTTTTGACTGATTCCCCATCCCTGGTTTAACACCAGCATTCGAAGAAGCTAACTTTTGTTGATCATTCTGAGGGCCCTTACTACTCGGGTCAGGTTTGACTGCATGTTCTCCACCAGCTTTTCTAAAGCACTCATACTCCCGGTGCCCCAACTTCTGACAATAACGGCACGTCACCAAGTTGCCCTCACAATCCTTTCCAGGGTGGTTCTTATCACACCTTTTGCAGAAAAAAGTTCTCTCAACTTTCTTCCCATACCCTTGGTTCCCATTAGGCTTCCGACTAGGGTACCTATGGTCTTTCTCAGTTTGGTTAAATCCACCATTGGGCTTAGGCTTCTTATCTCCACTTTGTTGATTCCCATTGCTGTTATACTTCCTCTTTTCCCAAGAGGAGGTCCCTTCAAGCTCTCTTTCTTTAATCCCGTATAAGTGAGCAGCTCTACCATAAATTTCATCAAGAGTCTCAAAAGTTACACCTCCCAGCTTACTTTGTAGGGTTAAGGTTAACCCTTGCTCAAACCTTTGGGCCTTCAAAGCCTCAAATGGTACTATCTCAGGTGCGAACCTCATTAACTCCAAAAATTTGCTATAATACTCATTAACAGACATAGTCCCCATCCTCAGATTGGTGAACTCCATAGCCTTTTGCTTCCTTAAGTACGGAGGGAAAACTTAGTCCTCAAGGCACCTTTAAACTCGTTCCACCCAAAGTCCGGATCCTCTAAAAGATCGTCTTTCCTTTGTTTCCACCATAGGTCTGCCTCTTCTCTCAAATAATAAACAACATTATTAACTCTAAGGTTTTCTGGGCACACTATGACATCAAAAAGCTTATCGAATTCTCGGATCCAGTTTTCTAAACAAAACTATATATGTCTACGGTTACTGGAGACTTCAAACTCTTGGTAGCCCGCCTCAATAACATTCTACAGCTCATCAATGGCCATATACTCAGATTGGCCTCGGTATTCTCGAGGGGTAAAAAAATATAATACATATAATACTACTATTTGCTAGTTAAAGCAACATGACTTCCTTGCTTATCCCATACATAGGGAATAACATAAACCTTTTCCTCTACTTCCAACAACAATCATATAAAAATAAGAAGAATTGAGATATTACAAGGACAACATCATAAGAGTAATACTAATATATATGTGAAGTAAATAAAAAAAATATGGTCCAAGATTTGTACTAAATGCACCACTATGGCATAAAATATTTATTTCAAAAAAAAATTAAGTGTACTTGATTTCATGATATAAAATAGCCAAGGTGATTAGAGCTCCCACGTAAGGAAGTTATCCACAGCGTCGGGGAGAGCCTTCCTAATCCTAGACAGAGTTTGTCACCCCAACACATTTACACCCATCAATTTTAATATTCAAGTTTTATCTTTTCTAAACCTGAAAAACTGATACCACTTTGTAACACCCCCAAATTACTCACTTTAAAATAAATAATTTAATAAATAATATTTGAGTAATTTAGGAGTATTACCGCCACGTGACTAACACGCTTTCGGCAACCAACTACTAACTGACCAAATAACTTACAGCGGAAGACTTTAACCAGAACAACTCTTTATTATTAAAAGTAAATATCGTCTCCATACTCAAAATAAATAAAACACTCTAATCTAGGTGAAGATCACCTTCCTAGTTTGTTCCCATGTACATCCAAAATTCACCTGCAAAACTGCTTACCAAAAGGTAAAAAGGGCAAAACCAAATAAGAAAAAGGAAATACGCGTCAGTATAAAACTGAGTATGAAATGTACTAGATAAATAACACATTTGCTAGCTCGTAACAATTTATATTTTGAAAACTCCATCACTAATAATTCAAGAATAAGTTTTTAAGAATAAACTCTCTCCAACACTTTAATAATAAATCACAAATAACCTTTAAGAACAAACTTTTTCCAAATAATTTGGATTAACAATAACACTGAAAACACTTCCTCTTCTTATCTCCCCTTCCTTTTCCTAAGTGTGCACACCCCCCAAGCTAGTCATCCCATCACTAATCTATATCAAGGGGTAACAATAATTGCCAACAAGTGGACTTTGAAGCATAAACCCTTCTTGATGTTAATCAAACGGTAATAATAATAATATGACTTGTAAGTCATGAATAAACCCTTTTAGATGTTAATCAAGCGGTAATAATAATAATATGACTTGTAAGTCATGAATAAATCTCCTTTTCTCATAAACAACTTTTTGAACATTGAAAGTTCATAAAAACCAATCAAACCTTTCCTTGTAAAAATAAATTAAATTTTCCAAAAATGATAATAAAACATTCATATAAAAATGATTAATAAAATCATAAATTTTCCAAAAATGATAATAAAACTTTCATATAAAAATGATTAATAAAATCATTCCTTCTTTTCTCTTCCAAAAGTGAATAATAAAATATTATAACCATTTAAACCAAATTTCTAAACCAATCCAACCATTAAATGATAAACAACTTTACCACATAAAACCACATTGTTGTAGCCTGAAATCTACGGTTCCTCTGATGACACTTGGGCTCATCTGAGCCGTACACGTGTCCTCTGATAAATGGAAGAAAAAAGATCTACCCTTTGGGCTAGGCTCAGACTGTTTAAAAGGCTGCTTTTCTGGCCCAAAAGGAAATCAGAGGCCAGCCCTGTGAGGTGGCTGTATGAGAGTGGTTGGTAAACTCTCCCAAATCATGGCTTGCCATGTGTCATGATCTGATTCTTCAGCCTATCAGAAGCCACTATTCTAGGTCAGATTTTAAGGTTAGCTGTCATCTTGCTATCACTATAAATACCCCTGAAATCAGGTGAAAGATCATTCAATGCAAACAGTGCAAAGTTACTCTGTAAAACTACTCTCTCACTTTCTCTCGCTAGAATTACTTTTCTCTTACAAACACCTGATATCTGACTTAAGCTTCGGAGGGGGAGCCACCACCCAAACCTCCAGGGTGGGTCCTTTTTGCAGGTTCGAGAGTGAAGCTCAGGCTTGGACTTGGTTGATTCAGACATTGTTGCACAAGTCTCCAAAGAAGAACATCTAAGGGATACTAGTTTACTTGCTAGACAAGAAAGCTCAATCAACAGCTTACTTGTTGGACAAGCGGACTAAACATTTGGCGCCGTCTGTGGGGAGACTTAGCGATGACTGATTGTCAGTCGTCCAACCTTGCCAGAAACCGAAGTCTTCAGGTTAATGTCGAAGACACAGTAGAACACGAGATACCGCCCCGAGGAAGGGATAGACCCCCGTCCATCGTCCAAGTTACTGGACCAAGCCAGCAACCTGTCATTCAAGAGAATCTTGAACGTCCGGTGACTGCCGCCCATCTAGAGAACGCCTTGAATGATTTCCAGGCAAAGATGGCTGCAGTCGTCCAGGAATAGATCAAGAACAATATGCTGTTTTTCCGGCTTAACCCTGAGCCAGCTGCTAACAATCCACCTCCCCCTAGGGGACGTTCCCATGAAGATCGTCCAGGCCCTAGTCGACCTGTTCGTCAGGAACCCTCTAGGAGAACGGCAAGAGGAAAGCAGCAAGAGGATAATGATCAGCTAAGAAAGATGGACTGGAACCTGGTGGTAAAGACCCAGGACCATGTTCGTCCAAGCGGGCACTGAATGGAAACAGATGCCAGAGAATATCTAGAAGCAAAGAGAGCTGCTGCAATACAACGATCAGCGACAGGTTCTATATCATACCTGAGAGACCCTCCTTTGAGGTTGTCGTCCAGAGGGGAGGGACGAAGTTTAAGTCACTCTCTTGTTCATCCACGACAGGAGAAGACGGTGGCTCAGCCCATGGTCTATAGGCGTCCATTGCCTGCAAACACGTCGTCTGATCCGGTGTTAAAGGAATATCGTAAGGAGTACATACCCATTGAGGGACAGATGGGAGCCCTCCAGATTAACTGGCCCACTCCATTCTCGTCCGAGATAATGGAGGCGCCCCTTCCCAAAGGTTAAACTCCCTACTATAGAACCTTTTGATGGAACAACAGATCCCGATGATCACTTATCTCGCTTACAAACATCGGATGTACGTCCAAGGAGTAGATGATGCTACTCGGTGTAAGAACTTCCCAAAGAACTCGAAGGGAGTAGCTCAGAAGTGGTTTAACAATCTTCCACCCAATTCAGTCAATAATTTCACGGAACTCAGTTTCTTATTCACTAGTCACTTTGTTGCCAACAAGCAAGAGCAAAAAACAAGCATGCACCTAGGCAAGGTCGTTCAGGGACCTAAGGAGGCTCTTAGAAGTTTCGTTAAGAGATTCAACCTAGAAGCCCTTCAAATCCAAGATCTTAATGCTGGAGTGGCCTTTGACGCCTTCATTAGGGGTCTAAGGCCAGGAAGCTTTAAGTTTGATCTTGTTAAAAAGAAAATCTCCACTCTTGCCGAAGCCTTAAGGGAAGCTGAAGCGTTTATTCACGCTACCGAAGTGTGTGCTGAGGCAAAGAATCCCGAGTCTAAGAAGCCTGAAGAGGTTGCTCAGCCAAAGAAGAGCAACCCAAGAAGGCCGAGACATGGGCTATAACCTCCACCACCACTTCCTCCAGAAGGAGCAAGAGAAAAGAGGCTGAGCCATCCTCATCCAATCCTATTGAATTTAACAAGGATCAATACTCCATTCTCATGGAGATTAAGGATCAATATGAGTTGAAGGCCCCGGCTGAAATGAAGACTCCTTACAGAAACAGGGATAAGAGCAAGTATTGCCACTTCCACAAGGATTATGGTCACGAAACTAATGAATGTAAGCACCTTAAGAAGGCTTTGGAGGAGCTAGCTCGAAAGGGAAAGATGAACTCCTATATGCCTCAAGGAGGAAGGAAGTTTCAAAGGAAAGACAATTGGCAGACTAAGAAGAAGGAGAGTGAGAGCACAGACGAGGATGTCGTTCTCGTAATTTCTGGAGGGTTTGCTGCCGGAGGACCAACCGATAGAGGACACAACAACTACCTTAGGGAGCTTGGCCAAGTTTTGTTAGCTGATCAGACAAAGGCTGAGCCCTTCCCAAGGGTGGTAGTTAGTGAGCAAGATCGGGGCAGGTTGAGGACTCCCCATGATGATCCTTTGGTTGTAGAGATGAAAATAGCAAACTTGAGAGTAAGAAGAATTCTGATCGACACTGGAAGCTCGACGGATATCATCAGTGCTGACTGCTTGTCCAGATTAAAATTTGATGAGAAGAACTTGGTTCCCGTTCACCATCCCATCATAGGGTTTGGGGGAGGAGTCATCCACCCAATGGGAACTGTTACTTTGCCCGTTCGAGTGGGAGAAAAGGATGCCGCTAGAACTCTGGTTTATCAAGTCCTGGTGGTCCGAGATTTGACAGCCTACAATGTCATTCTTGGACGACCAACTCTGAATCACGTCAAAGCCGTAATAGTAACTCACCTGATGTTGATGAAGTATGAGTGTGATGATGGCAAGATTGGCTCATTATATGGGGACCAGCAGGTGGCTAGGGAGTGTTATCTGACTACCCTCAAGCCGTCATCATGGAAGATATGCAATGAAGATCGACGCGCGGGTTCTTGGTGAAAGGAAAACGTCTGAAATAGAGAAAGATAAGACGAAGGTGGTTAGCGAGAGGAAAACGTCCGGGATAGTCAAGGACCACTTGGCCTCATTGAAGATGGCCATTGAGAGCCCTCAGACGCCTCTCGCTCCCTCAAGGAAGGCGTCTGAGCATCTTCCCAGCTAGAAGAGAAAATATGAAATCATCAAGGAAGAGCCTCCCTTGCTCGAAGAAGTGATGGCCATCATGGGGCTGGCAATAGAGCGTCCGTAACCGCCGAGGCCCGAAGACGCCTGTCCTGGATGAGGCCCGTCCGTAACGAACCTTGAAAATTGGTTCTTCCTCTTTGGGCTTCGAGGAACCTCTTAATCCTTTGAAAGAATTTCAAGACGTGTTTGCCTATTGTGTTGAAGAAATGCCGGAATTGATCCGTAAGTAGCCGTCCATCGGCTAAATGTTGATCCAAAATTAAAGCCATCCGTGAAGAAAAGGCATTTGGGGCTGGCTAGGAATCAAGCGGTCGACGGAAGTTCGAAGTTGTTGGAGTCAAAATTCATCAAAGAGACTTATTATCCAGAATGGATAGCAAATGTGGTCATGGTGCCCAAGCCCAATGGCACCTGGAGGATATGTGTAGACTATACCGATCTCAACAAGGCTTGTCCCAAGGACAGTTTTCCACTGCCGAGTTGGATCGTCTAGTGGACTCCAATCGGCCACGCTTTACTAAGCTTCATGGCGCCTATTCGGTTTCCATCAAATTCCCATGTGGCGAGGATCGGACAAACGTCCTTCATTCGAAAAAGGGCTATATGGCTGGTTGAGAATGCCATTTGGTCCGCGCAATGCTCCGGCCACATTCCAAAGATTGATCAATCTTGTTTTTCAGCCACCACGGTTGGGAAGGAACATGGAAGCGTATATTGATGATATGATAGTCAAGAGCCGTCAAGAAGAAAGTCATGTGGGTGATTTGAGAGAAACCTTTGAAACTCTCAGAAATACAAGTTAAAGCCGAATCCCAAAGAAATGTGTTTTTGGGGTTTTGTCGGGGAAGTTCCTAGGCTTCTTGGTAGACCGAGGGGAATTGAAGCAAATCCCGAGAAGATACAAGCTATTTTAGACATGAAGTCTCCGTCAAAGGTAAAGGAAGTTCAGAGACTGACGGGTTGCTTGGCTGCCCTTGGACGTTTCTTGTCTAAGTCAGGCGACAAGTGCCATCACTTCTTCGCCACTATTAAGAAAAAAGCTAAGTTTGAGTGGACAAATGAGGCGGAGCAAGCACTACAATGGGTCAAGGACCACCTTCGGCACCGCCTAGGTTGGTCGGCCCGCCGAGGGGGGAGAAGTTGTTTGTATATTTGGCCGTGTCCACTCAAGCCGTGAGTCTGTTCTCCCTGGCCGAAAGAGAATTCGTCCAAGTCCCAATATACTTCGTGAGTCACGTACTCAAAGACGCGGAAAATAGGTACACTCCCGTTGAGAAGTTTGGATTGGCCCTCGTCATGGCGCGAGAAAGTTAAGGCCCTATTTCTTGGCGCACAGTATACTCGTCTATACCGATCAACCTTTGAAGCAAGTTCTGCAGAAGATGGAAGCCGTCGGGCGAATGCTAAAATGGGCAGTTGAGCTCAACATGTTTGATATATCATTTGAACCAAGGAAAGCCATTAAGGGGCAAGCCTTAGCAGATTTTATAGTTGAGCTTACTCGGCCCAATATAGAGCCAATATCAGATCCAGCTAAAGGAAGGAAGCATTGGACGCTCATGGTCGATGGGTCGTCCCACGGCCAATGGATGTGGGGCGAGAATCATTTGTCAGTCTCCCGAAGGGGACAAGTTTGAATATGCATTAAGATTCCAATTCAAAGCGTCCAATAACGAAGCTGAATATGAAGCACTCTTAGCTGGAATCAAAATGTGCAAGGCGGCTGGAGCTGTAGAGATTGAGGCCAAATCGGACTCTCTCTTAGTCGTCAGTCTGGTCAATGGAGATTTTGAATGCAAAGAAGCATCAATGAGCAAATACATGCGACTGATCAAGGATGAGATTGAGCCATTAAAGCGATTTGTTCTCGACCAAGTGCCAAGGTCGGAAAATCATCAAGCAGATGCTCTCTCTAAATTGGCCAGCTCGGCTGAAGGAGATGTGCCAAGAATAGTTTTTTGGGAAGTCAAATCCAAAAAGAGCATTGATCAAGAGCAGATTATGTTTCTTAGCCGAGGAGCAGTCTGGATGGAGCCGATCATAGAATACAAGAAGACGGGGCGATTACCTTCTGACCCTGTAGAGGCCAAGTATGTGAAGGCTAGAGACAAGTGGTTTGAACTATGGGATGAGACCCTTTACAAGAAATCATTCAACCGTCCTCTCCTCAAGTGCATCACCAGAGAAGATGGCCTAGAGGTTTTGAAAGAACTCCATGAGGGAGCTTGTGCATCGCACATTGGGGGAAGAGCTTTAGGAGAAAAGGCTTTAAGGACGGGGTACTACTGGCTGACCTTAAAGGAGGATGCACTCGTCTATGCAAAGAAGTGTGATAGTTGTCAGAAGCATGGGAACCTGCATCAGAAGCCGTCCAACTATCTAACTCCTATTTTGTTCCCCCTGCCTTTTGCCAAATGGGGCATGGGGCATCCTCAGATTGGTGAACTCCATAGCCTTTTGCTTCCTTAAGTACGGAGGGAAAACTTAGTCCTCAAGGCACCTTTAAACTCGTTCCACCCAAAGTCCGGATCCTCTAAAAGATCGTCTTTCCTTTGTTTCCACCATAGGTCTGCCTCTTCTCTCAAATAATAAACAACATTATTAACTCTAAGGTTTTCTGGGCACACTATGACATCAAAAAGCTTATCGAATTCTCGGATCCAGTTTTCTAAACAAAACTATATATGTCTACGGTTACTGGAGACTTCAAACTCTTGGTAGCCCGCCTCAATAACATTCTACAGCTCATCAATGGCCATATACTCAGATTGGCCTCGGTATTCTCGAGGGGTAAAAAAATATAATACATATAATACTACTATTTGCTAGTTAAAGCAACATGACTTCCTTGCTTATCCCATACATAGGGAATAACATAAACCTTTTCCTCTACTTCCAACAACAATCATATAAAAACAAGAAGAATTGAGATATTACAAGGACAACATCATAAGAGTAATACTAATATATATGTGAAGTAAATAAAAAAATATGGTCCAAGATTTGTACTAAATGCACCACTATGGCATAAAATATTTATTTCAAAAAAAAATTAAGTGTACTTGATTTCATGATATAAAATAGCCAAGGTGATTAGAGCTCCCATGTAAGGAAGTTATCCACAGCGTCGGGGAGAGCCTTCCTAATCCTAGACAGAGTTTGTCACCCCAACACATTTACACCCTTCATCTTTCCAAAAAAAAAAAATTACCTTTTTGTGGCACTAGTAAGATGCATCTATACAAATCGTAACAAAAGAAAGCAATAAACTTGACAACAACAATTTACAATGCAAATGCGAAACTCTATATGCCCATCTTATGTCTACCCATCAATTTTAATATTCAAGTTTTATCTTTTCTAAACCTAAAAAACTGATACCACTTTGTAACACCCCCAAATTACTCACTTTAAAATAAATAATTTAATAAATAATATTTGAGTAATTTAGGAGTATTACCGCCACGTGACTAACACGCTTTCGGCAACCAACTACTAACTGACCAAATAACTTACAGCGGAAGACTTTAACCAGAACAACTCTTTATTATTAAAAGTAAATATCGTCTCCATACTCAAAATAAATAAAACACTCTAATCTAGGTGAAGCTCACCTTCCTAGTTTGTTCCCATGTACATCCAAAATTCACCTGCAAAACTGCTTACCAAAAGGTAAAAAGGGCAAAACCAAATAAGAAAAAGGAAATACGCGTCAGTATAAAACTGAGTATGAAATGTACTAGATAAATAACACATTTGCTAGCTCGTAACAATTTATATTTTGAAAACTCCATCACTAATAATTCAAGAATAAGTTTTTAAGAATAAACTTTCTCCAACACTTTAATAATAAATCACAAATAACCTTTAAGAACAAACTTTTTCCAAATAATTTGGATTAACAATAACACTGAAAACACTTCCTCTTCTTATCTCCCCTTCCTTTTCCTAAGTGTGCACACCCCCCAAGCTAGTCATCCCATCACTAATCTATATCAAGGGGTAACAATAATTGCCAACAAGTGGACTTTGAAGCATAAACCCTTCTTGATGTTAATCAAACGGTAATAATAATAATATGACTTGTAAGTCATGAATAAACCCTTTTAGATGTTAATCAAGCGGTAATAATAATAATATGACTTGTAAGTCATGAATAAATCTCCTTTTCTCATAAACAACTTTTTGAACATTGAAAGTTCATAAAAACCAATCAAACCTTTCCTTGTAAAAATAAATTAAATTTTCCAAAAATGATAATAAAACATTCATATAAAAATGATTAATAAAATCATAAATTTTCCAAAAATAATAATAAAACTTTCATATAAAAATGATTAATAAAATCATTCCTTCTTTTCTCTTCCAAAAGTGAATAATAAAATATTATAACCATTTAAACCAAATTTCTAAACCAATCCAACCATTAAATGATAAACAACTTTACCACATAAAACCACATTGTTGTAGCCTGAAATCTACGGTTCCTCTAATGACACTTGGGCTCATCTGAGCCGTACACGTGTCCTCTGATAAATGGAAGAAAAAAGATCTACCCTTTGGGCTAGGCTTAGATTGTTTAAAAGGCTGCTTTTCTGGCCCAAAAGGAAGTCAGAGGTCAGCCCTGTGAGGTGGCTGCATGAGAGTGGTTGGTAAACTCTCCCAAATCATGGCCTGCCACGTGTCATGATCTGATTCTTCAGCCAATCAGAAGCCACTATTCTAGGTCAGATTTTAAGGTTAGCTGTCATCTTGCTATCACTATAAATACCCCTGAAATCAGGAGAAAGATCATTCAATGCAAACAGTGCAAAGTTACTCTGTAAAACTACTCTCTCACTTTCTCTCTCTAGAATTACTTTTCTCTTACAAACACCTGATATCTGACTTAAGCTTCGGAGGGAGAGCCACCACCCAAACCTCCAGGGTGGGTCCCTTTTTGCAGGTTCGGGAGTGAAGCTCAGGCTTGGACTTGGTTGATTCAGACATTGTTGCACAAGTCTCCAAAGAAGAACATCTAAGGGATACTAGTTTACTTGCTAGACAAGAAAGCTCAATCAGCAGCTTACTTGTTGGACAAGCGGACTAAACATTTGGCGTCGTCTGTGGGGAGACGCAGCGATGACTGATTATCAATCGTCCAACCTTGCCAGAAACCGAAGTCTTCAGGTTAATGTCGAAGACACAGTAGAACACGAGAGACCGCCCCGAGGAAGGGATAGACCCCCGTCTATCGTCCAAGTTACTGGACCAAGCCAGCAACCTGTCATTCAAGAGAATCTTGAACGTCCGGTGACTGCCGCCCATCTAGAGAACGCCTTGAATGATTTCCAGGCAAAGATGGTCTGCGATGTCCGCCCAGAATGCATCAAGAACAATATGCCTTTTTTTCGGCTTAACCTCGAGCCACCGCTAACAATCCACCTCCCCCTAGGGGACGTTCCCATGAAGATCGTCCAGGCCCTAGTCGACCTGTTCGTCAGGAACCCTCTAGGAGAACGGCAAGAGGAAAGCAGCAAGAGGATAATGATCAGCGAAGAAAGATGGACTGGAACCTGGTGGTAAGGACCCAGGACCATGTTCGTCCAAGTGGGCACTGAATGGAAACAGATGCCAGAGAATATCTAGAAGCAAAGAGAGCTGCTGCAATACAACGATCAGCGACAGGTTCTACATCATACCTGAGAGACCCTCCTTTGAGGTTGTCGTCCAGAGGGGAGGGACGAAGTTTAAGTCACTCTCTTGTTCATCCACGACAGGAGAAGACGGTGGCTCAGCCCATGGTCTATAGGCGTCCATTGCCTGCAAACACGTCGTCTGATCCGGTGTTAAAGGAATATCGTAAGGAGTACATACCCATTGAGGGACAGATGGGAGCCCTCCAGATTAACTGGCCCACTCCATTCTCGGCCAGGATAATGGAGGCGCCCCCCTTCCCAAAGGTTAAACTCCCTACTATAGAACCTTTTGATGGAACAAATGATCCCGATGATCACTTATCTGCTTACAAACATCAGATGTACGTCCAAGGAGTAGATGATGCTACCTGGTGTAAGAACTTCCCAGCAACTCTGAAGGGAGTAGCTCAGAAGTGGTTTAACAATCTTCCACCTAATTCAGTCAATAATTTCACGAAACTCAGTTTCTTATTCACTAGTCACTTTGTTGCCAACAAGCAAGAGCAAAAAACAAGCATGCACCTAGGCAAGGTTGTCCAGGGACCTAAGGAGGCTCTTAGAAGTTTCGTTAAGAGATTCAACCTAGAAGCCCTTCAAATCCAAGATCTTAATGCTGGAGTGGCCTTTGACGCCTTCATTAGGGGTCTAAGACCAGGAAGCTTTAAGTTTGATCTTGTTAAAAAGAAAATCTCCACTCTTGCCGAAGCCTTAAGGGAAGTACCGAAGTGTGTGCTGAGGCAAAGCATCCCGAGTCTAAGAAGCCTGAAGAGGTTGCTCAGCCAAAGAAGAGCAACCCCAAGAAGACCGAGACTTGGGCTATAACCTCCACCACCACTTCCTCCAGAAGGAGCAAGAGAAAAGAGGCTGAGCCATCCTCATCCAATCCTATTGAATTTAACAAGGATCAATACTCCATTCTCATGGAGATTAAGGATCAATATGAGTTGAAGGCCCCGGCTGAAATGAAGACTCCTTACAGAAACAGGGATAAGAGCAAGTATTGTCACTTCCACAAGGATTACGGTCACGAAACTAATGAATGTAAGCACCTCAAGAAGGCTTTGGAGGAGCTAGCTCGAAAGGGAAAGATGAACTCCTATATGCCTCAAGGGGGAAGGAAGTTTCAAAGGAAAGACAATTGGCAGACTAAGAAGAAGGAGAGTGAGAGCACAGACGAGGATGTCGTTCTCGTAATTTCTGGAGGGTTTGCTGCCGGAGGACCAACCAATAGAGGACACAAAAACTACCTTAGGGAGCTTGGCCAAGTTTTGTTAGCTGATCAGACAAAGGCTGAGCCCTTCCCAAGGGTGGTAGTTAGTGAGCAAGATCGGGGCAGGTTGAGGACTCCCCATGATGATCCTTTGGTTGTAGAGATGAAAATAGCAAACTTGAGAGTAAGAAGAATTCTGATCGACACTGGAAGCTCGACGGATATCATCGTTGCCGATCGCTTGTCCGCATTAAAATTTGATGAGAAGAACTTGGTTCCCGTTCACCATCCCATCATAGGGTTTGGGGGAGGAGTCATCCACCCAATGGGAACTGTTACTTTGCCCGTTCGAGTGGGAGAAAAGGATGCCGCTAGAACTCTGTTTATCAAGTTCTTGGTGGTCCGAGATTTGACAGCCTACAATGTCATTCTTGGACGACCAACTCTGAATCACGTCAAAGCCGTAATAGTAACTCACCTGATGTTGATGAAGTATGAGTGTGATGATGGCAAGATTGGCTCATTATATGGGGACCAAGCAGTGGCTAGGGAGTGTTATCTCGACTACCCTCAAGCCGTCATCATGGAAGATATGCAATGAAGATCGACGCGGGTCTTTGGTGAAAGGAAAACGTCTGAAATAGAGAAAGATAAGACGAAGGTGGTTAGCGAGAGGAAAACGTCCGGGATAGTCAAGGACCACTTGGACTCATTGAAGATGGCCATTGAGAGCCCTCAGACGCCTCTCGCTCCCTCAAGGAAGGCGTCTGAGCATCTTCCCAGCAAGAAGAGAAAATATGAAATCATCAAGGAAGAGCCTCCCTTTCCTGAAGAAGTGATGGCCATCATGGGGCTAGCAATAGAGCGTCCAGAACCAGTCGAGGCCCTGGAAGACGTCTGTCTGGATGAGGCCCGTCCAGAACGAACCTTGAAAATTGGTTCTTCGCTCTCTTTGGGCTTGAGGAACCTCTTAATCAGCTTGCTGAAAGAATTTCAAGACGTGTTTGCCTATTGTGTTGAAGAAATGCCTGGAATTGATCCAGAAGTAGCCGTCCATCGGCTAAATGTTGATCCAAAATTAAAGCCAGTCCGTCAGAAGAAAAGGCATTTGGGGCCGGCTAGGAATCAAGCGGTCGACCAGGAAGTTCAGAAGTTGTTGGAGTCAAAATTCATCAAAGCGACTTATTATCCAGAATGGATAGCAAATGTGGTCATGGTGCCCAAGCCCAATGGCACCTGGAGGATGTGTGTAGACTATACCGATCTCAACAAGGCTTGTCCCAAGGACAGTTTTCCACTGCCGAAGTTGGATCGTCTAGTGGACTCCACAGCCGGCCACGCTTTACTAAGCTTCATGGACGCCTATTCAGGTTTCCATCAAATTCCCATGTGGCCAGAGGATTAGGACAAAACGTCCTTCATTACTGAAAAAGGGTTATATGGCTGGTTGAGAATGCCATTTGTCGCGCAATGCTCGCCACATTTCAAAGATTGATCAATTTGTTTTTCGCCACGGTTGGGAAGGAACATGGAAGCGTATATTGATGATATGATAGTCAAGAGCCGTCAAGAAGAAAGTCATGTGGGTGATTTGAGAGAAACCTTTGAAACTCTCAGGAAATACAAGTTAAAGCTGAATCCCAGCAAATGTGTTTTTGGGGTTTTGTCAGGGAAGTTCCTAGGCTTCTTGGTAGACCAGAGGGGAATTGAAGCAAATCCCGAGAAGATACAAGCTATTTTAGACATGAAGTCTCCGTCAAAGGTAAAGGAAGTTCAGAGACTGACGGGTTGCTTAGGTCGCCCTTGGACGTTTCTTGTCTAAGTCAGGCGACAAGTGCCATCACTTCTTCGCCACTATTAAGAAAAAAGCTAAGTTTGAGTGGACAAATGAGGCGGAGCAAGCACTACAGCGGGTCAAGGACCACCTTCGGCAGCTGCCTAGGTTGGTCAGCCCGGCTGAGGGGGAGAAGCTGTTTGTATATTTGGCCGTGTCCACTCAAGCTGTGAGTGCTGTTCTGCTGGCTAAAAGAGAATTCGTCCAAGTCCCAATATACTTCGTGAGTCACGTACTCAAAGACCCGGAAAATAGGTACACTCCCGTTGAGAAGTTTGGATTGGCCCTCGTCATGACCAGCAGAAAGTTAAGGCCCTATTTCTTGGCGCACAGTATACTCGTCTATACTGATCAACCTTTGAAGCAAGTTCGCGAGAAGATGGAAGCCGCCAGGGCGAATGCTAAAATGGGCGGTTGAGCTCAACATGTTTGATATATCATTTGAACCAAGGAAAGCCATTAAGGGGCAAGCCTTGGCAGATTTTATAGTTGAGCTTACTCGGCCCAATATAGAGCCAATATCAGATCCAGCTAAAGGAAGGAAGCATTGGACGCTCTTGGTCGATGGGTTGTCCACAGTCAATGGATGTGGGGCAGGAATCATTTGTCAGTCTCCCGAAGGGGACAAGTTTGAATATGCATTAAGATTCCAATTCAAAGCGTCTAATAACGAAGCTGAATATGAAGCACTCTTAGTTGGAATCAAAATGTGCAAGGCGGCTGGAGCTGTAGAGATTGAGGCCAAATCGGACTCTCTCTTAGTCGTCAGTCAGGTCAATGGAGATTTTGAATGCAAAGAAGCATCAATGAGCAAATACATGCGACTGATCAAGGATGAGATTGAGCCATTAAAGCGATTTGTTCTCGACCAAGTGCCAAGGTCGAAAAATCATCAAGCGGATGCTCTCTAAATTGGCCGGCTATTGAAGGAGATGTGCCAAGAACAGTTTTTTGGGAAGTCAAATCCAAAAAGAGCATTGATCAAGAGCAGATTATGTTTCTTAGCCGAGGAGCAGTCTGGATGGAGCCGATCATAGAATACAAGAAGACGGGGCGATTACCTTCTGACCCTGTAGAGGCCAAGTATGTGAAGGCTAGAGACAAGTGGTTTGAACTATGGGATGAGACCCTTTACAAGAAATCATTCAACCGTCCTCTCCTCAAGTGCATCACCAGAGAAGATGGCCTAGAGGTTTTGAAAGAACTCCATGAGGGAGCTTGTGCATCGCACATTGGGGGAAGAGCTTTAGGAGAAAAGGCTTTAAGGACGGGGTACTACTGGCCGACCTTAAAGGAGGATGCCCTCGTCTATGCAAAGAAGTGTGATAGTTGTCAGAAGCATGGGAACCTGCATCAGAAGTCGTCCAACTATCTAACTCCTATTTTGTTCCCCCTGCCTTTTGCCGTTCTCCTTCTTGGACTATGGCTCGTCCAATGGTTGAGCTTAGCCCAAGAAGGGGGGGATGAGACAAGCCTATAAGACGAGCTAAAGAGAGAAGGTCATCTAAAACCAGGACAAGCTAGATCCTGCAGGACGAGTGTTACCAACTCAAGAAAAACCGCTAAAATGTGGCTCGTTTAAAAGGAGAAGACCATTTAGAGTTTCAAGACGATCCTCTATAACACTTGGGCACTTTTTGAGAAATTTATAATCATCCAAGGGCAAGGATCAGAAGTGTCATGCGCAGTTCAATTAAATATCGTAGACCGTCCAAAAAGTAAAAGACGAGTCACTTCTTATTCAAATTGATATATCCTTAAACATCTGTGATGATCGTCCAACATTCAGGACGAAGTTCATTCAGTACTTAGTCAAATTGGAATTCAGAAAGATAAAAGACAGGCAATTGACAAAAAATCTCCTTCATATATGATTGATCAAGAATTACAACCTAAGAGCTGAAGAGTTAAAGGTACAGCGGCAAACAAGCCAAGAAACATGAAAATAAAACTAAAATTAGGCTTCGTCTTCAGCACGAGTTTCTTGGTCGTCTTCTGGGTTCTCCTCCTCAGCCGCAGCCTCGTCGTCTGATTCAGAAAACTCTGGGGGTTCCTCGGCACATACCATGGCCTGATGGACGCTCTGTTGATACTCTAGACGACGAACGAAGCTGGGGACCTCGGCTTCCTCAGCTAACATCCCAAAGGCTTTGATGGCCCAACCCTTAGACGTTTCAACCACTTGTGCCAATCCTTCCTTGGCATCGTCATAAGTCTGGGCTGCCTCCCTTTCCAGACGGGCAGTCTTCGCCCTTAAGAGAATGTTCTCTCTTCTCAGTTCAACGGCGGCAAGGAGAGCAACATCCCTCTCACCCTTCAGATCAGCAGAGACAGCATTAATAATCATCTTCAGACGATCCAGCTCCTTATACAGATCGTTGATGGTAACAAGATAATTCTTGTTTTCTGATTCAAGGAGGGCTGATCTCTTCTCCAAAGCCTCCAGAGATTTATGATGAAGGGTGTTGGCCATCTCAATGTCATGGATGGCCTTGTCGCCTGCCGTTGTAGCCAAATGGACGAGCTTCTTATTCTCTTTCCTCAGCTCTTGGGCCCAATCTTCAGTAAGCATGCTGCGAGCAAAAAGCTGGGGCAATGAAAGCAAAACAAATTATTAGACGAGTTTCAAAAAGAGATAAATATACACAAGTACTAAACAAAAGCGGCAATAAGTTATACCTCAGCAGTCAGTTGAGACATGTAGCCCACAGGCCCGGCCGATGCTCCCCTTAATCCTTTGATATAAGATTCAGGGTAACACTTGAAGAGTTCCTGCTTAAGCCATTCCTTTTCTGCCTTTGACATTTTGGCAAAAGTAGGAGAAGACTCCTCGTCCGAGTCTAAGGTGGGAGCAGCTGAAGGTAGAGCTGGGCCTTTGCCCTTATCTGAAAGAGGGGGAGAGTCAGTTATCTGGATGGGAAAGATGATGGCTTGTCTATTGGACGGACTCATAGACTGTCCGCCGACCCGCACCGCCCTAACCCTATTGGAATAAAACGACTCACCGGGACGAGATGGATGCCGTCCTTACAGCAAGGGGCATCTCGGGAGACCCGGCTTCGTTCTACCGAGCCGAAGCCCGGATAGTTCTCGACAGCCGTCTCCGCGCCCGCACCACCAAAGCCAAGGGCGACTACGGGTCCGACTTCGGCCGAGTCTGGTCTGACATTGGCCGAGTCAGAAAGCAAAGCGTCCAACTGACCAGTGAGGACAGGATTTTCTCCCACTCCCCCACTAGGAGCGGCAGTAGAAGGCCCCTCCTTCAGAGCTTTGTCTTTAGGGGGAAGCATGGTTTTCTCTTCCACTCCCCCACTCGGAGTAGCCTTCTCTGTCTTCTTTCTTACAAATCCCTTAGGCTTTTTGGCTTGAGGTTGGTCCGTGGCCGTTGTAGGCCTCTTCTTGGACGAAGATGACTTCCCAGGAGGGAGTTTGTTGGTTGGGGCATTTTTCTCGCGAGAAAGAATCAAGTTAAACCGACGGACGTCCACGGATCAAAATCTAAATCAAAGTGCAAGCCTTCAGACGAAAATCACCCAAAGAAGGAAGGCGTCTTAAAGTGAACACCTCCCCTCCTTAGGGTCGTCCAAACAAAAATCTGAATTCAGACGAAAGTGAGGCAAAGAAAGAAAACGTCCAAAAATTGGACAGGCTAACCTCTCAGACGGATATGGCCCCAAGAAGGTAGCCGTCCTAACATGGACGCTCTCCTTTCTCGGGCTATCCTCGTCCAAGGTTAGGTACTATATCTTGGACGAGCCCAGACGGTACTCGTCCAAAGACTACAAAACCTCCCAGACGAGTATGGTCCCAAGAATGTAGCCATCCTAGCATGGACGCTCTCCTATCTCGGCCTACCCTCGTCCAGGGATAGGTACTATTACTTGGACGAGTCCAAATGGTACTCGTCCAAAGACTGCAAAATTCCTTAGACGAGCATGGCCCCAAGAGGGTGACCGTCCTAGTATGGACGCTCTCCTTCTTCGGGCTATCTTCGCCCAGAGGAAGTTACAATTACTTAGACGAGTCCGAATGGTACTCGTCTAGCAACTATAAAAATCTCGGACGGGAAATTCCGAAAGGTGAACGTCCATACTTGGACGTTTTCCTTCTTTGGGTAATTCTCGTCCAAAGTTTGGATGCCAATTCCAAACGAGCCGAAATGATCCTCGTCCATAAAAAAAAAAAAAATTTCTTACCAGCGTCTCGGCCCTCTTCTCGGCACTACTCTTGGCATATTCCTTCCAAAGATTGTCTGTGAATTTAGACATGCTTATGTCTCCCGTCCAAGAAGCCTTGAGACGTGTTCTGGCCGAGTCTGCAGCAAAGAGACGAAAGATTGGTTAGTCTAATGAGTTATGGACGAAGAGTTTTACTTGGGATGTGAATGGATACCTTTATCATCGGCTAACCGCAGGCCGGCGGCAACCAAGAAGTCGTCATTATAAAACATTTCCTTAAAGGGTATCCAGTTAGCTGGCCCTTTAAAGGATTTTTGGCCTGGCCTGGAGTACTTCTTTATTTTAAAGTACTTCACTACCTCCTCGTCATACTTATCCTCCAGCTCCAGCCAAGATTGCTTTCGTCCAGTATTTGTGACGGCTCGGTTATAGAAACGATAGCTCTCCGTGGCCGAGTCATTGGCCGCCCTTAGATATATAAAATCGGTCTTCCATTCATGCATCTTTGACGGTTTGCCCGAGCCGTTAGAAAGCCGGGACGGTTGCGGATGCTGAGCCATGTTCCATCCACGGCACCAGGAATTTTGGCCGCATAATGAATGTGGGTAAAGGCTTGAAGAGAGAGAGCCAGGCCGCGCAACTCGCAGACGGCGTTGTGCCAGGCGTTGGGAGCCAGTTGGTTGTGGCCGATGTTGTAATAACGAAGCACTTGCTCTATAAATTCATGAAGGGGGAATCTCAACCCCGCGTCCAGAGCCAGCTTGTAGACAGTAAAATGAATTTTTGGGAGTGCTCAAAATAGTGGCCTCCTTATTAGGGATGACGAAGGAAAAGCCCGGCATGGGCATGAAGTTGGATAAATAGCTAGGGTCCGGCCCTATTTTCTCTAGCCATTTGCGATTGGCTAAAATAAATGCGGGGTCAGAGAGAGGACCTAATCGTTTTCTAATCTCAGACGAAGTAGTGGAGGCTTCGTCTGACTCATCGGCAGCCCCGGAATCCTTGCTGTTATCGTCTTCGCCAGTTTCCTCCATCTCAGTGTCCTGTCCAGAAGGACTGGCTTCCGGGTTTATTTGGGACTCCTCAAAGCTGCGGCTAGGGGAAAGGGGGCCGCCTAAAGGTCCAGCACTTCGGACCTCCCTCGTCTCATCTGGAACTCGCCCAGTAGATTCCTCCATATAGGAACTGTTTGACGGGATTATTACTCTTCGTCTTAGACGGGCCGTTTGCTTGACGCGCGCCAGATTACCCTGCACAGGTAAAGACTGGGTCGTCTGACTTTCTCGGCCAAAACTATGAAAAAATATGTACTCGGCCAGAAGAGGTCCAACTCTAGAATGTGTCGAAGAAGAAGTATCGGTTCTAGGGTCAAGACAAGCTCTTGGTCGGCTAGGATTGTTTGACGAAGAAGATTCCATTTTATTGTTTTTCTAAGAAAGAATAAAGAATAAAGAAGAAAGAAATGAACAATGAAACGATACCTGCTAAGAACGTCTTGACGATTCGGTGAAGAATGCTGAAGCTGGACGATCTCCCTCTCTCTCTAGAAAATTTGCAGAGCTTCTCTCTCTAGAAAAATTCGTTCAAGGTGTGAAATGATCAAATGTTTTCACACCAAGTTCATTTATAGAGGAGTAAGAAACCTGTGGAGCCGGTCAAGAATGACCGAAGAAAGGGTCCAACGGTCGGTTATGACCGGTAAAACCCAAAAAAAGGCGGGTCCTTTCATTATTTCAAATAAAGCTACCTTGGGTTAAAAAGTCTTAACTGTCAGATGGGCCTAATGAGGCTACCTTGGGTAAAAGGGCCTTAACCGTCAGATGGGCCAACAGTGAAAACCCTTTTAGGGGCAAATGTTGTAGCTTGAAATCTACGGTTCCTCTGATGACACTTGGGCTCATCTAAGCCGTACACGTGTCCTCTGATAAATGGAAGAAAAAAGATCTACCCTTTGGGCTAGGCTCAGATTGTTTAAAAGGCTGCTTTTCTGGCCCAAAAGGAAGTCAGAGGCCAGCCCTGTGAGGTGGCTGCATGAGAGTGGTTAGTAAACTCTCCCAAATCATGGCCTGCCACGTGTCATGATCTGATTCTTCAGCCAATCAGAAGCCACTATTCTAGGTCAGATTTTAAGGTTAGCTGTCATCTTGCTATCACTATAAATACCCCTGAAATCAGGAGAAAGATCATTGAATGCAAACAGTGCAAAGTTACTCTGTAAAACTACTCTCTTACTTTCTCTCTCTAGAATTACTTTTCTCTTACAAACACCTGATATCTGACTTAAGCTTCGGAGGGGGAGCCACCACCCAAACCTCCAGGGTGGGTCCCTTTTTGCAGGTTCGGGAGTGAAGCTCAGGCTTGGACTTGGTTGATTCAGACATTGTTGCACAAGTCTCCAAAGAAGAACATCTAAGGGATACTAGTTTACTTGCTAGACAAGAAAGCTCAATCAGCAGCTTACTTGTTGGACAAGCGGACTAAACACACATATCAAAAGATCTAGCTACATAACGTACCTTGATCTTGCACAAAGAGTATACTAGTATCTTCACTTAGTCTTAATCTTGAACGATCTCCTTAAACTAAGGGAGTATGGATTCTTCAAAGTTTTCGTGTGCAAAAGATGGCTTAAGGTATGGGGTATTTACTATTTATAGGAGTAGAATAGGTAGTACTTAATTTCCAAAATTAAATAGTTTGTAACCTTCACCATAAATTAGGAGATTAAACCAAGATTTGTAACCTCCATCATAAATTCGTCTGACTCATCGGCAGCCCCGGAATCCTTGCTGTTATCGTCTTCGCCAGTTTCCTCCATCTCAGTGTCCCGTCCAGAAGGACTGGCTTCCGGGTTTATTTGGGACTCCTCAAAGCTGCGGCTAGGGGAAAGGGGGCCGCCTAAAGGCCCAGCACTTCGGACCTCCCTCGTCTCATCTGGAACTCGCCCAGTAGATTCCTCCATATCTGAACTATTTGACGGTATTATTACTCTTCGTCTTAGACGGGCCGTTTGCTTGACGCGCGCCAGATTACCCTGCACAGGTAAAGACTGGGTCGTCTGACTTTCTCGGCCAAAACTATGAAAAAATATGTACTCGGCCAGAAGAGGTCCAACTCTAGAATGTGCCGAAGAAGAAGTATCGGTTCTAGGGTCAAGACAAGCTCTTGGTCGGCTAGGATTGTTTGACGAAGAAGATTCCATTTTATTGTTTTTCTAAGAAAGTATAAAGAATAAAGAAGAAAGAAATGAACAATGAAACGATACCTGCTAAGAACGTCTGGACGATTCGGTGAAGAATGCTGAAGCTGGACGATCTCCCTCTCTCTCTAGAAAATTTGCAGAGCTTCTCTCTCTAGAAAAATTCGTTCAAGGTGTGAAATGATCAAATGTTTTCACACCAAGTTTATTTATAGAGGAGTAAGAAACCTGTGGAGCCGGTCAAGAATGACCGAAGAAAGGGTCCAACGGTCGGTTATGACCGGTAAAACCCAGAAAAAGGCGGGTCCTTTCATTATTTCAAATAAAGCTACCTTGGGTTAAAAAGTCTTAACTGTCAGATGGGCCTAATGAGGCTACCTTGGGTAAAAGGGCCTTAACCGTCAGATGGGCCAACAGTGAAAACCCTTTTAGGGGCAAATGTTGTAGCCTGAAATCTACGGTTCCTCTGATGACGTTTGGGCTCATCTAAGCCGTACACGTGTCCTCTGATAAATGGAAGAAAAAAGATCTACCCTTTGGGCTAGGCTCAGATTGTTTAAAAGGCTGCTTTTCTGGCCCATAAGGAAGTCAGAGGCCAGCCCTGTGAGGTGGCTGCATGAGAGTGGTTGGTAAACTCTCCCAAATCATGGCCTGCCACGTGTCATGATCTGATTCTTCAGCCAATCAGAAGCCACTATTCTAGGTCAGATTTTAAGGTTAGCTGTCATCTTGCTATCACTATAAATACCCCTGAAATTAGGAGAAAGATCATTGAATGCAAACAATGCAAAGTTACCCTGTAAAACTACTCTCTCACTTTCTCTCTCTAGAATTACTTTTCTCTTACAAACACCTGATATCTGACTTAAGCTTCGGAGGGGGAGCCACCACCCAAACCTCCTGGGTGGGTCCCTTTTTGCAGGTTCGGGAGTGAAGCTCAGGCTTGGACTTGGTTGATTCAGACATTGTTGCACAAGTCTCCAAAGAAGAACATCTAAGGGATACTAGTTTACTTGCTAGACAAGAAAGCTCAATCAGCAGCTTACTTGTTGGACAAGCGGACTAAACACACATATCAAAAGATCTAGCTACATAACGTACCTTGATCTTGCACAAAGAGTATACTAGTATCTTCACTTAGTCTTAATCTTGAACGATCTCCTTGAACTAAGGGAGAATGGATTCTTCAAAGTTTTCGTGTGCAAAAGATGGCTTAAGGTATGGGGTATTTACTATTTATAGGAGTAGAATAGGTAGTACTTAATTTCCAAAATTAAATAGTTTGTAACCTTCACCATAAATTAGGAGATTAAACCAAGATTGGTAACCTCCATCATAAATTTGTAAGTTCTAGGAAAACAAACCCCCCCCTTACTACTATATATAGGTGGCCGGCCAAAAATGGCTCAAAATTTTTTTTTTCTCCAAAATTCATTTTCAAATTTTTTTTTGAAACTTATTTAATAAAATTTTGACTACGATTAAATCCCAAAAGTTTGACAAATCAAGTTTGACGCTATATTCTCGCCAAAATAATTTAAAAATAAGTGAAAATACTAAAATACCCTTTGCTTAAAATATTTATTTTGGAAAATAAATACTCAAAAATATGGGGTATTACATAAGTAGTCTTTTTTTTAATTTACATTAATGTATTATGTATGTATATTTTGTCTCCGACTTTGAGGCAATTGTATTATATAAGATCTTTTCATTGAAGAAATGATTTTGTTAAAAAAAAGTAATGATTAGATTATTCGTATTATATAAGATTTATGTATGATTGTTAAAAAATAGCAATGAAATTAGATTATTTGTATTATTGAAGAGTTTTCTATTAAAAAAATAGTGTTAAAAAAGTCTAATCAGGTCGGAATCGGAGTCGAATTTTAGGATTTTAAGTCGGATCGGATTCGCATTCTCAGAGTCGGATGTCGGAGTCGAATGTAGAATCCGACTTCTTGTAGGGATGGAGTTGGATTATGCATATTCTGGTCTAAGTCCGACCCGTTGCCATCCCTAGTTTGTTTAGAGAATGAAATAGTTAGAATTTGAAAACCATATTTACAAGTCATTGAACATGAATTATAAGTCAAGACTATGAATATAATGTTTATCTAAGTATGACTCTTATATTTTAAAAAGACTATACGAGTAATAACATAAGTACATTGACGCCTAATAAAAGAATAGTTTAGAAAAATCCAAGTCTAATTAAATAGTAATAAATTTCATTATTCAATTCTTGATTAGATTAAAGGAAGGACTATTACAAGCCTCCCCGGCTATCGAGAAATTTAACTATGATATCAGGTAACGTCTATTGCAAACACCCACAATCCCCTTGTAAATATGTTTTATGATTTTTCCGCGTTATGTTATTGTTATATGGATTGTGGGATATAAACTTTTTTTATGAATATGATGAGTTTTGATGTTATGAAATAATTTCATGGAATAATATTGATGTTATGAAAATATGATTATGACTATGTTATGATTACGATTACGTTTTATGATTATGATACGTAAAAGAAATGAAACATGATAAGTTAAGTGGAAGAACGGTTATTGGCAGTATTCTGTTATGTGGGTCGTGCACGTACCTTCCGGTGGGTTAGCCACCTTCTGTTTATGGGGGCATATGTCCTCGGGTGGTTTTGCGTTATGTTATGGGCATTATATACCAACTTCTATTTGTTGGGGCTAAGGTCATGGGGTGGTTGCCTTCTGTTCATGATTACATGATTAAGGAGGCATCCCTTCCGTTGTACTTGCCAAGTTACCAAATCATAGAACTATGCTTATGAACATGATAAAGAATCATGATAATGTTTATGATTATGATTAAATGTTATGTTTATGAAATAGTTTTACTATTTCTCTCCTCTATGTTTGCTAATGAAATGAAGGATTTTTTTGATTTTTACCACCTTTTAAAATTACAATTTTCAAGATAACCACCTTATAAGTTCATTTTATTTTTTAAATAACCACCTTATATGACCTAAATCTCTTTAAATACATACCAAATGACAGATTTCGTCCAAGAAGTCGGTGTTAAAGAAGGGTTAGAACCTTATATACATTCTAATGAATAAAGGTGGAGGTGATGGAATCATTCTTGAACTGAGGATGATTTCCTTGACGGAATTTGTTAATTTTTATGTATTTAGAAGGATTTAGGTCATATAAGGTGATTATTTAATAAAATGAACATATAAGGTGGTTATTTTGAAAAACTTGATTTTATAAGGCGGTTAAAGTTGAAAAATCATAAAATAAATTGAAATGCTTTTACGATGTTAGAATGGTATGTTATTACTAAGACTCGGCTCATGACGTTTTGATTTCTATTTTAGGTACTGATGATGCTAATGGGATGGCGTAGCTTTGAGGAGTTGTTTAGAATCTAAGTTTTTCTTAAACACTTATGGTTATAATGTAAGTTGATGTTAGACTATGTTTAATAACTAAGTTTTAATTTAAGTTTTATTGATGGATAATCATGTTTTCTATTTATAATATTTTCAAGCCTATGAATTCATGTTTGTCTTGTACTTTCCAATCGGAAAGTACGGCAGTAACGCACCGACTATATAGGTTTCACTGCTAATAACTCATTAATTAACCTAAGAGTGATGATTAGAAGTCGAGGCATTACACGTGTATTTTAGATTAGTAAATAAGTTAGTAGATATATTCTAAGAGTTCTAAAATTTGTTTCCTTAATTTTAGGAAAGTAGTTAGTAGATAGATCTTTAAATCAGATTTTGTTTTAATAAATAAATAAAAAGATTTTGTTAAATATCTTTTTTAAGAGTCTTTTCAGGACATAAGTTTATTTTACTTGGGATTCTTTATTTAGTTTTATTAATCGGTTTTTAATTAAAATAATTAAAGTAGTGCATGTTTGTTATTAATCACTTTTACTTATTTTCCAAGTTTTTCACACCAGATGCAGTTAGCACGTTCGATCAATTAGTGGAGTTAGTGGTCCTTGGTTCCCTAGTTAAAGAAACATGGAGTAGTGGTCTAAATTATAAAAAGTTATTGAAGAAGTATTTCGTACCTGGTTACCTATAAATAAATCGACATATTTCATTTTCTAAGTGTGTCTGACAAAAGCAAAAACATCTGAAGTGTCCAAAGAGTTAGTGCCTTTGTTCTTAAGATAGTTCATACTTATTGTAGACACAAAATCGCGTCTCCCCATATAGTACCCAATGAAGAAACATACCGTCGTCCTAAGTGGTCCGGTCCAAAGGTAGAGTAATCGAACGAGCTAAGCCCAAAAGCGTTTTGAAAACATAGAGTTTATTTATTAAATCCAAGCCCAATTTTAAGGCTCAATTAATTATTCATGATAATTAATTGTATTTTTAATATTTTAATAATAATTATTCTTGATAACTATTTTCAAAGGATATTTCGAAAATCAGATTTTTATTTCTATCGATAGCTGATTTCGGATTTCAAAAGATAAATTTCATCAACGATAAACAAAAATTCTAAAACGACCACAAACCGCATAGATTTACGTTGTGACAAGCGCACACTAGTGTGTTGATGCAACGTCGATGCCGCTTACAAAAACCAGAAATGCGAAGCAAGTGTGCTAGACGCGGGCTTCATGCGCGGAGCGCACGAGTCGTGCGCCTAGCGCACAGTTCTCTATTATCTCCGCGTTGTTTTCGTCTTTGGTTTTCCTATAAATAGTTGATATTTTGACACACACTTTCACATACTTCGAGACACAATATTCCTATGACTCCAACACTTATAACACACATACATACACTTCATATTACATTCAGACACATTTAAACATTCATTCAAACACTCATTCAAACACATATATTCAAACTACATTCAAGCTTGAAGATTGCTCCTCCTCCCGATCGTTACATAAGACCCAGGCGACAAAGGTATTATTCCTGAGGGTCAATTCCAATTAAGTTCCTTTTTTTTACCAACAATCTGTTTGTCATAATGTGGATCTCAAAGGAATTACGTTATTTTGTATATTCTTCTCTTTTCTTTTATTTATTTTCTATATTATATCATTCATATGCATGCTAATGTGTTTATTGCTTTCATCACCTCACATGTTTAGTTTTGTTAATCAAAGGCCTAAATAAATATTCCAACGCTAATTTTAGATAATTTGGACAATTGGATTAGGTTCCTTGTAATTTGGTTGCTTAAATAACATGTCAACAAAAATTAGTATTTTATGTGTTTAATGAACCGACATAAATTAATTTTAGATTGCATTAACATATTGCTTGGTTATTTAATTGCATAACTCTTGACATGAATTGTTATTAAGTAGAGGTCATCAATGGGCGAATTTGATTCTTGATCATATTCGTACCCTCACCCCCGAACTCAATTTTTGATTGATTGACCATTTATGGGGTCATGACGGGGAAATGTACATTGGATAAGTCACTAAGTTGTCCCTACGATTTTCCAATATCCAATTAGGTTTATGAGTCTTCCTTTAAAGACTTGTTGGCGACTTCATTGGGGAGGATTTAAAATGAATTTTTAATGAGTAGGTGAAACTCGAAAAATACAATTCATACTTGTTTTATGCTTTTAAATAACATTACAGGTTTATTTGCATATGCAAGACTATTTCTCTGGGCCACTATAAGGTCATTGTCCTTGCCTCATTAGCACATGTTCTATTTGTGAGGCCACCCTCGGGGGGTTTGCACTTTTTATCTCCAAAAAGCTTCCTGAGCGATAGTGTTGGATCTTAGTCATAAGGTAACCTATCCAACCATGGCATTGCTCTCTTGTTCTTGACTTGAGACTGGAGTGCGTCCTACACGTGGCCATCTTTTTAAGCAAATATACGAATCGTAGCGTCAATCTCTTAGTCATAGACCCTTTTAATTAAGCCTTAACTAAAGCTTGACCATAGTATCAAACATAGATCTCGACTTTAGGTTGGAAATGCATACTATTCTTGCCTATATGACATTATTGATTGCTTGTTTTTTATGTTCAACATGCTTTCCCCTCGTATTCCCCTCGAATAAGGCTAGAAACATCAAAAAATCCAATACATCGACGAAACGAAAAAAACCGCTCCGCGAGAGCGGTGCGCCAAATGCACCAAGCTTGCGCTACACGCAAGCATCGTGCGCATGGCGCACCAGCTTACGACATGCAAGCTTCATGCGCTAATCGCACGTTGCTTGCGTGGCACGCAACACCATTGTGTGCAGTGCAAGCTTCATGTGCTAAGCGGATGTTTCTTGCATGGCACGCAATTCCCATGCGTATGGTGCAAGCTACGCAACAATTATAATATTAAATTTAAACCTTTAAATCTTAAATTTAAAATTTAAAACTACTAATGTTATAATTTATACTACACAAATTATAATATTAATCAACTGATCATAACAATAATTTAACAATAATTAAAACAATAATCAGTAACAATAATATCAAAAACCAAAAATAAGAAAACGAAACAAAGCGGAGAAAAAAGAGTACAAGCGGAAGGGAGAGAGGAGGAAAAAAGAAGAAGATGCCGGCAGTGGTTGCGTTGTGGCTGCAGCGGCAGCCCGACGCAAGGAGGAGGATGGAGAAACCGGAGAGAGGGAGGTCGGGTGTGAGAGAACTGAGAGAGAGGGAGGAAGATTAGGACCTTGTAAATTGTTTAATGAACCTCTAATCACCTATTTATAGTATTTGAGATTTTTACTTCAACTAGGAAACCCTAACTCCTTTTTTTTAAAACATTTAAATCTATCTTTTATATAATTAAATAACCTTTGACTTAATAAAGACAAAGCTTGTCAACTTAAAGTATTTGATCTTCAAAATAATAATAATAATAATAATAATATTTATAATAATAATAATAATAATAATAATAATAATAATAATAATAATAATAATAATAATAATAATAACAATAATAATAATAATAATAATAATAATAATAATAATAATAATAATAATAAAAAAAAAAAATTCCTCCTGAAAGCATATATATAATTATAGTACATTTTAAATTCCATATAATATATTTATAAAATTCATAAACATGTGGGGGTTTACAATGTAACATCAATATATTCCGCCTCTTCAATGTCTGCAATTATCTACAAATGGTTTGTTGGAATTAGATCTAATACTCATAGGTGTAATAGGAGGTTAGTCCATATTATGACTAGTAGGAGTATATTGGTTATTTGGAGTTTGGAGAAATTGGGTAAAATTTTGCACTTGTGTATTTTCCATACTATTGGGATTGTGGGAAGAAAATTTTGAATTTTTGGAATTTTGTTGTTGGTTCTGTTGAGCTAGAGGTTTGAAATTGAGCATTATTTTGCAATAAGCCCATAAGGGAATTCAAATCAAACATATCAAAAATTTAATTTGGATCTATTAATTTAGTTGGATAAATGTTTTTGAGAGCATAAATATTTTTTGAGAGAAAAAGAAAATTGATATAGGAGAATTTGGGAGAATATAAACAAGATTGCACACAAAGGGTTATTTTATAGGCATTATTACAAATAATTATAACGATAAAAATCTCCAAATCACCATTGGAGGAAGTTCTGAATTAAAAAAAAACAGGTCTCACAATTTCATTTGGCCTCAGATTAAAACTGTTGGAATTTTGCTATCAAAACTCCATTAAAGACTCGTTTAACAATCTGCCGAGAGTATTGCGAGTCTTGCTCTAGACTCACCAAAATCTTCTCTCCAAACTTTTGCTAGAGACCCGCGTTAAACATACTCTAATCATGACTTGATGAATTACTCTTACACCTTCATCTAGTTCATGAGTTGGGATAGTTTGTGGTTTCCAACTCAAAAATCTCCACCATATGATGAGAAGCAATATTAGCAAAAGTGTTAGCAATTTTAGCGACACGTTGAATGAAATTTTCTAGTTATATCCTAATCTTATTTGAGGTTGACCTAATCCAGACATCACCCAACCTAAACTTAACTCGACTAGACAATGACACAATTCAAACCTTAACGAACCTCAATATAAGTAGTCATAAGTCCTTTAAAAGTGGAATTGCTTCCACCAAACCTGGATTGATCTTATCTAAATTTGGGACAACTCGAACTTGAACCAAACCAGAAAGGATAATGGACTTGAGTTTACCCAACCCAAATTGACCCTTTTTGAAGATGACCTATTCGAGATCAAACTTGAACCCGATCATAACTCGGGCCAAACTACACAAAAAGTGAGATGAAACGACCAGAAGCTAATCCTGACACCCAAATTAACAGATGTAGTTGGGATAACTAGTAGTATTTGGGAGGAAATAGTAATTCTCTAGCTAGTAGCCTACTATATTCTAGTAGAAAGCAGGCAGATGCTAGAGCTAGTTTATAAAGAACTAGGCGGCCATAAATTCCTTTTTCCTCCACCAATCGAATAAAACAACAATTTGTACACTCCCAAATCACAATCCAGAGTTCATGATTCTTGACCAAGATAAATGAGTAAGAAACTCGCTTAATGGTAGTAGTATGTTGTTATTCCTTTTTTTTTTTTAAAGTTAAGATGAAGAGGGCTCACTTGAGGAGATAAGGGGAATTCCTCATATGAATCCCAAAAGATTTAACCACTAAACCTCAGAAATAGGTGGAAAGTCATATCACTACTTCACAACTTGAACCTTGTTATTTCCATAAAATGACAGCATACTAACAACTTGGTTTCACATGCCGTCATTTCCCTTCCAGGCGCGAAAATATATCAAAGATTCCTATGCATACTACTACCATTTATAGCCACAAAACCAAGATTCTTGACAATACCATGATTTCATAATCACCACAAAAAATTTATTTATGTATCGTAAAAATTCAGCTGAAAAGTAAAAACTACGGACCATCACCAACTACCAGCAACACAAACATTACTGCAAATTTGCAACAACAATACTTTTCCTTGATAAATGTCTAGAAAAAAAAAAAGTAAACAAAAATCAATGGCAGCTACGCACAAATAATTATGCAACCATCATATATTCTAAGGCGCAAGTTCCCCATTTCATTCTCAACTTGTCCATCAATGAATGTCTAATAAAAAGCAACTTAGTAAAAAAAACTACCTTGGGAGTTATCAAAATTCAGTCCACTCCACATTAGGAGGGGCAGGGGTTCATAAAATTTCTACACAACAGGCACACACTACAAAGAATGAAACAATTATGCCTAGGTAGTGCGACACATATCGCTGACAGATAAATGTGAGGCTTCTAACTCCTCATGCATTTCTTCTTCAGCTTACTTGTTGCTGATTGCCATAAACAGGGTAGGCTCCATAAGCTGCAGCTGCTGCAGCATACATGCTTGGGTCATGGGGGTGCGGTACATATCCATAACCACCGTCATACATGGGTCCTCCATAGTAGCCTCCATTCCACTGATTCCCATAATCTCCTCTTGACTGCCATCCAACAGAGTGTGAATAAGCAGATTACAGTTCAAGGCAGATGATATGAAAACCAAAATATCACACAAAGAACTGAAATCTGAAAAGACAAAAACATAGATAAAAGAGAGCATGCCTGTTTATTAGCTGGATTGCGGCCCCATGAGAGACGGACAGTTTGCTTGCCTATTACTGTCCCATTCAACTTATTTAAAGCCTCCTCAGCATTGCCTCTGCAGGTGATACAGTTTGCAGAAATAATATAATCAAATATTGTTTTAGAATGGATAACGAGTACCATGTTTCATTGTAGAATGATAAATAGCGTAAAGCTTACCTGTTGGCAAATTGCACAAAACCACATCCTTTCCCTACTGGAATCTTAACAGAAACTATTTCTCCATATTGGGAGAAAGGTTGTCTAAGATCCTCATCAGTGACACTGGGATCAAGCCCTCCAACGAATATCTACAGTCATAACAAATAAGTTCAGGGGGAAAAACAAAAAGAGTCAAAATTATGCCATTATATACTGGCAAAATCAAATAACTCACCGTTGTGTTTGACGAATTATCTTCAGATTGTGAGCCTTGTGCAGCATTGCCATTTGATCCGTATCCACCTAGCAGTAATAGTTTATATGTAAGCATTGACATCAGAGGACAGTCAATTCAAGCATCCTTTGAATAAATAGATAATCAACGAAAATGCAAAGCTTTTTATGTTATTCTGCCTTCCCCCGCCCCCATTCCCTCTGAGTTCCTTTCCTTCCCCTCAATAGCTAGTCATGGTAGATGAATCTTATTATACAAAATGCACACAAGATGCAAGACAACAACGGGGATTGAGAAAATAAACCAAGGATGAAGTGGCCTCTACCAAGGAACTAGACCCTATCTCTGCTACTTTCAGTTTTTAATTTTCCCTGTGAACTCATTATCTCTGAAGATACAGCAGACATCATATGCAAAACACATAATTGGAAATTGTTTGAACTCCATGAGAGTATTTCGACCTAACACGAAGATAAACTAGTTGCAAAGAACTGAATCCCCTTATTCAACCACTCTGAACAAAAGGTGTGATGCATCTTATCATTATGAAGGTTAGCAGAAGATGGAAAATTTAAAATCTAAGAAAGAAACTAATAATCCTACAGACAGACGTGAGTACAGAGCAAATTTGTGCACAAAGTGCTCCATCAATATAATATGAATGGTTTATTATCTGAAGAGTCAAATGTTCTTGAGACGATAAGTAAAGTAAATACATTAGAAAGTTGGACATTTTCATTCGGATGGCTGGAGATTTATAGAGCACATACCATGCGAATATGAAAAATGAATATGCAAACAAAAGCCAGCCATGAGAGGACTCTAAACTGGAATACATGGACGATTGGTGTCGCTTCTACTTGCAAGAAAAGCATTTGTCCTATTCTAGGTGTAATACCCACAGGCAAGACGAAGTAACCAATGTCCAGGCAGCCTAGAATTGATCTCTACATTGTATAGGTTTCAGCTTATCGAATGATTGATTGAAAAGTTGGAGAACAAGTATTCCATTTTAAGTACAAACATTTAGGCACAGATATCATCCAATTTGAAGCCATGAAATGCAAAGCCAATTTAAGGCCAGATATTACAAGTTGGAAACAAAAGCCAATGCAATTACCTTGTTGATATCCAAGAGATTTTCGAGGTGTAGCAGGGCCAATCCGCATTGGCCTGGTTGAGCAATAGACACCATTCATTTCAGACATAGCTTGAGTCCTCTCACTATCATCCCCAAATCTCACAAAACCGTACCCTTTTGACCGACCAGTATTGGCATCGATGACAACTTTTGCAGCCTTAACAGAGGGGAATTTAGTCACAAATAATTCATGCAACATAGTATCAGTCACATCTGCTGCCAAGTCTCCCACAAATATAGAAAGATCAGAACCATTATCTGTACGCTTATCGCCCATGCTAAATGTTGCCCAGTTCAGACGGAAAGGTTGCTCCGCATTAGGCATCATAAGGCCAGTGTAACTCTGTAGAACTTTCTCGGCAATAGCATGAGTGAAGAACTCAACAAATCCATATCCTTCGGATGCTCCGGTCTGTTTATTGCGTATAACCTTAACAGATACTATCTGCATCAACAATCAAACCAGATGTCAGTTGAGCCCTTTAGTTAGCCAATCTAAGATAACAAACCAGTATGTTTTTTATGTATTTCATCCACTTTCAGTTCGTGCGAAGCAGCAAAACAAACATCCCAAAGATAACTCAAACACATCAATCCATCAAAAAATCACATAACAACATCTCAAATTAAAAATTTCCAGGAAGCAGTAAAAATAAAAGCATGAACGTTGCATTGATTTCGACATAAAAACCACACACACTTGTCAAAACAGAACAATGTGAAAGATAAGAACATGTTCATTCAAAAGAAAGCTTTTGACATAAACAACAAAAAGTTCATGGCAAAACCTACTGACCAGTGACCACAATGTCACAATATTGCAAATACTATTACGCACCGTTATAAATTACATAGAATAAATATATAACAGCATACCGAACAATCTCATTTATTAAGGAGGTATGCAAAAAATACAAACCAATAAGCTACTACATTCATTCCTCGTTAACATTTTATTCCAAAACAACCATCGAACTAGAACTTACTCTATATAGTAAGCAACTCATATTGTCTTAAGAGGGAAACAAATCTCTCAAGATAACTACTTACCTTTTTTATACTTTCCATCACAGCAAGATTTCTAAAAGCATCATATTTCATAGTGAAACCCGACATAAAAACTTATAACTGCGCATAAACATAGCTGAAGCAACATTTGTCTTTATTAATCAGACACATAAAATCAAGATCTACAATTAATTCAGTAAGCATAAAAGCACTGCCACATTTCTAAACATACTCTTAGCATAACAAACCTGCAAACTTTCTTTTTTCATTAAAAAACACACAACTTTTAACACAAGAACAGAAAAACCAAGAAACAATAATTCAAGAACTCCAATATATATACTAAAATCACCATAAAAAACACTTAAAAAGCACAAAATAAACATAGTAAATGATTAAAAGAACTCCAAATATAGAAAAAAAGTACCGAGTTCATTGAGAAGTTAAAACACATCTCAATCAAGAATCAACATTTCACGTCACATGAAACATACATATAAATAGATAAAATAATAATACCTCGCCAGCGGAACCAAAACAGCTGCTAAGATAAATCTCATCCATCCAATGGTGCAAGTCACCAACCCAGATGGTCTTATTTTCACCGCTAGAACCATCATTATTATTATTGTTATTATTATTATTATTGGTGTTACCATTATTATTATTGTTGGTAGTGTTGTTATTATTATTATGATGGTGGTGATTGTTTCTTTGGTGGTGGTGGTGGTGAGGCGGCGGGGGCTGCATATAAGGGTGATGAGGATGATAGGCCGCCATATAGTGTGGCGGCGGAGGGTAATGTTGTGGGGCCATCATTTGATGCTGCATTACCATAGCGGCAGCTGGGTACTGCATCCAAACAGCACCCGTTGGCGGAGTCGGAACACCCGGCCCCGCTGTCGGGTGCTGAGAAGGTTGTTGCTGCTGCTGCTGCTGCGACTGCGACTGTTGATGTGGTGGATGGTTGTTCTGATCAGAAGATGAACTCCCACTAGATTGCATCTTGATAATTCACTTTATTTCTCTTATTTTGGTATGCTCTCTTTTTATTTTTGTTTCTTGTTTCTGTTATTTTGTTTTCTGAAACTGTGGGAATTGGGAATCAAGAAATGAGGGGGGTTTTAGATTTGGGAGAGAGGAGAGAGATAGAGAGAGAAAAAAAAGAAGGGTTTGGAGGATGAGAAGAATGGGGGGAAGGGAGGCTGAGGGAGGAAAGGTGGGTTTAGAAATAGATAGAGATGATTTTATTTGGGGAATTGGATTTGCCCTCACTCTAACGCGGTCATTGTCGTAGCCGTTGGATTGATTGCCTGCACTCTGATCTCTGCCGTCAATTGTACGGTGGGTAGTGTCAAGGTGATGAGATAGATAGTCAGAGCAAGAGAAAGTATACAGAAGTATAACTGTCTAATGAGCATGTTGTCAAATTGTCAATTTGTCAATTTGTCAATTTGTTACTACTACTGCTACCAGCCATGATAAACATCTAATTGAGAGATGTTTATAAACATCTAGCATGGAATATTATATAATAAAAGGGCAAAAAAAAAAAAAAAAAAAGTTTCATTTGTGGGCCTAGGGAAAAGTGTAGGAAAGGGCAAACAATTTAATTTTTGCCGAAAGTGGGAAAGGGGGCAAACAATGGGAATGACCGAAAGAAAGGAAAGAGGAGTAAGATGATGTGCGATACTTGTCGCCTCATTGTTGGTTCAAACAATATAAAGTTTACAATTATTGTAATGTTTGTATTTCAAAAAATATAATTCGGAAATTAAAAACAAAAATACCAAAATTCAAAATTTTTTCGTTCTCTATGAATAGACACCCATTTTACAATACTTTATTAAAATTTTCATATTTCTCTTCTCCCCTTATTTTCATGTTCTTTCTTTAAATAATTTTGATTCTAATTATTTGGGTTCATGAGTAAGAATGCTCTAAGCCTCTAACAAAACAATGTTATTGTTACCCGACATTGTGTTCCTGGAACATTAAAATAGTGTTGGCGAAATATAGAAAGTGTTCATGCGATATAAGTATGTTTAATGTGTAACTTTAGCACAAATGTGATATTAGCAAATTGTGTAATTGCAGCACAATATTGTGTTTCGGAAACAGTAAAATAGTGTTTCTGGAACATATACTATTGTTCGTGAAATATAAATAGTGTGAACACTTACATACATACTCCAAACAATCATATTTTAATAACAAACATTTATATTACATACTGTAAACAATGATATTATAATAATGAACACTTATATTACGTATTCTAAACAAAGATATTATAATAAGGAACATTTGTATACGTACTGTAAACAAGCATATTATAATAACGAACACTTATATACGTACTCTAAACAAGCATATTATAATAACGAACACTTATATGTATTATTTTGTTATTTTGACTTATAATTTTACATTAACTAATTTGTTATTGAATAATTATTAATACAAAAAAAGAAAATTATTTTCAGTGACTATTCGTTTTATATAAAGTTATGACTATATTTACAGCGGGGGTTATATTATAAAAATAAACTTTCGCTTTCTATTAACTGAAGTATTTTCGGCCCGAGGTCTATATATATGAGTATCGCTTTAGTCACACCAAATAAACTTTCGCGTTATATTAAGTTAAGTATATTTACATATGTCTATATATGTCGGTATGGGTTTATAAAAACCAAAAAAAAATTTGCGTTACATTACGTTAAGTATATTTACATATGGAGATATATGTTGGTATGGCTTTATAAAAACCAAATAAACTTTCGTGTTATATTAAGCTAAGTATATTTACACATGCCTATATAAACTTTCGCATTATATTAAGCTAAGTATATTTACATATGCCTATATATGTGCGTATGCCTTTATATTAGTTAAGTATATTTACATAATTTATGAAATTAAATATTACTATATATGTCGGTATGGCTTTATACAAACCAAATAAACTTTCGCGTTATATTAAGCTAAGTATATTTACATATGCCTATATAAACTTTCGCGTTATATTAAGCTAAGTATATTTACATATGCCTATATATGTGCATATGCCTTTATATTAGTTAAGTATATTTACATAATTTATGAAATTAAATATTACTATATATGTCGGTATGGCTTTATACAAACCAAATAAACTTTCGCGTTATACGAAGCTAAGTATATTTACATATGCCTATATAAACTTTCGCGTTATATTAAGCTAAGTATATTTACATATGCCTATATATGTGCGTATGCCTTTATATTAGTTAAGTATATTTACATAATTTATGAAATTAAATATTACTATATATGTCGGTATGGCTTTATACAAACCAAATAAACTTTCGCGTTATATTAAGCTAAGTATATTTACATATGCCTATATATGTGCGTATGCCTTTATATTAGTTAAGTATATTTTACATAATTTATGAAATTAAATATTACTATTTGGAATCATATTAAGTAAGCATATTACATTAGGCGCGAGAAGGCATATTAAGTAAGCATATTACTATTCAGAATCATTTTTTATTTTGAATCGGAATCCAAATACTCATAAAATCTCAATCGGAATCAAATACGAACACTATTTGTATCCGTTCCGAATTACTAATTCGAATTATATTGGTTTTCGGATTATATATATTTACATAATTTATGAAATTACATATTACTATTCGAAATCATATTAAGTAAGCATATTACATTAGGCGCGAGAAGGCATATTAAGTAAGCATATTACTATTTGGAATCATTTTTGATTTTGAATTGAAATCCAAATACTCATAAAATCTCAATCGGAATCAAATACGAACACTATTCGGATCCGTTACGAATTACAAATTCAGATTGTATTGGTTTTCGGATTATATCCCAATAACTATCAATATTTTATTTGAAGGAGCGTTAGGGCTTACATTTCATGAATTTTGATAATACATGGATTGGTGATATACATTTTAACAAGGCATATTAATTAAGCATATTAGTATTCAGTTATATTTGATTTTCAATCGTATCCAAATCCTCATAAAATCTCAATTGGAATCAAATCCGAACACTATTCGGATCCGATCCGAATTACGAATTCAGAATGTATTGGATTTCGGTTTATATCCCAATAACTAATAATATATTATTACTGCATAAAGGGCCTATATTATTTAACTGCATAAAGGGCCTACATGTCGTGAATTTTGATAATACATGGATTGGTGATAGACATATTTATGTCGCATGAACACTTTCTATATTTCGTCAACACTATTTTAATGTTCCAGGAACACGATGTCCGGTTTTTTTTTTTAGAGGACACGATGTCCGGTTACAATAACATTATTTTGTTAGAGCATTCTTACTCATGAACCCACAAAATTAGAATCAAAATTATTTAAAGAAAGAACATGAAAATAGGGGGAGAAGAGAAATATGAAAATTTTAATAAAGTATTGCAAAATGGGTGTCTATTCATAGAGAACGAAAAATTATGAATTTTAGTATTTTTATTTTTAATTTCTGAATTATATTTTTTGAAATACAAACATTACAATAATTGTAAGATTTATATAGTTTGAACCAATAGTGAGGCAATAAGTGTCGCACATCATCTCACTCCTCTTCCCTTTCTTTCGGTAAATCCCATTGTTTCCCCCCTTTCCCACTCTTTTCCCTAGGCCCCAAAATCAGTACTTTTTCTCCCTTTTATTATATTTTATTCCATGTTAGATGTTTGTAAACATCTCTCAATTAGATGTTTATCATAGCTGCTACTGCTACTCCTTCGGCTCATACTCATTTTGTCTTCAATTCTGTTTTTCCTTTTTAATATTTTTCCTTTTTAAAAAAACTCTATTAATTACCTTCTGATTATAGATTATAAACCAACAAATTTATAGCTCAGCAAAATCTATTGGGTTGCGATTAGAGATGACAATGGGTAGGATCTGGACAAGTTCCTCTAGGATCCAGATCCATATCCGTTTTTTAGGCAAGGATCCAGATCCTACCCGGATCCGTTGGGTAATAAAATTGAGGATCCAGCTCCGGATCCAATGGATCCTACGGATCCGAGTCCTAAACGGATCCAAAATGGATCCTAACCTATTTTCTTTAAACGACCCTAATTTTCACAATAATTAGAGATTTTAAAAAACAAAACAACGCCATTTAACATCTTCATTTGTCGATGTTGAAGTAAGCAAGCATTCAGCCTTAATATAACAAATCCGAGCATAAATAACATTAAGAGTTTAACATTAATTTTTACCCTTTTAATTATATATTTTAAAATAACTTTCAAAACGGATAATGGATCCGGATCCGGGTAATAATTTAGGACCCGGTCCAGACCCGTTTTCAAAAACTAGGATCCATATCCTACCCGGATCCGTAGGGTCCAAAATTTGAGTATCCAGATCCGCTAAAAACGAATCTGGATCCACGGATCCGGGTAGCGTCCATTACTCACTGACATCCCTAGTTGCGATCTCTTCCATTTTCTAAACAAATGGATGGTTCATTTCTTAGATTAACAAGTGGAAATTAATTAAAAGAATTAGGGGTTTTTTTGAGAATTGATTTTCTTACTTGTATAATAATTGACATATTTTTAAGATAGGGAATTAATCAAATAATGCAAATCAAAAACATATTGTCAAAATCATATAACTTTTGTTGAGATGATAAATATATCTTTTAAGCACAAGATTATTAATACTCTGATCGGTAAAAAATAGTTGTTGGGTTAGCAACATTAGTATTAATAGTCACAATAGCTAATGTTAGCTTCATTACTAGTTGCTAGCTTTTAAAATTAGCTCTCAAAATAGCTTTTAAAGCAATTAGTTATGTAGGATAAGTTGTTGGATTATTAAAATACCAAAAATTAAACTATGTTTTACCTGCAAAAGCTACTTCAAATGCTATTGCTAACTCCAAAGTTAAGGGCTCGTTCAGCATCATTGTAAGTTTTCAGTTTTTGGTTTTATGAATATAAAAGTCATATGATATAAGGGGTATAATAAGCTTAAAATTAATCATACTTGTACTGAACATGCCAATTTTAAAAATTGACAACAGAAAACTAGAAACTACTTTTCTGGTTTTCATATTTTTGTTTTTGGTTAAAAAAAAAAATCTGAAACCTGGAAAAGAAAACGATAACGAATGAACCCTAAATTTTTGATATGTTTTTTTTTTCAAATGCTACCCCCAACAACCATTGCCAATAAAATCCTGATTTACATCTTGCAATCCTACGACCCAAAAGGACCTGGCCAATCTCAATAGTACGTAGAATCTTAATTTTGTAGAATCTTCCGATCCTATTCAACTAAAAATATTCACATAGTAAAATCTTAATATGATTCTACGTTATGATCCTATTATAAAAAATTATAAATTAATATCACAGATTAATAGTCTCCTATTAGATATCTATTAGATGTTATTTAATTTTAGATTATTGAACTACTTTTACCATTTGCCAATGAAAAGGTCATCATTTAGTGTGTTTAGTTTACACTTTACTCTTTTATCATGAGTCTTTACCATATTGTAGCATAGTTCTCACTCTTTCACCCAATTTTGTAGGATCTTATGATCCCACGATCATCCTACTGATTCGTTCCTACTCGCCTCTGCAACATTTTCTTTGTTTCTTTTTAATTTAATCACCTCACTGTGGGGGAGAACCAAGGAGGAAATCCAAAAGTGAAAGAGAAAAACTAAAAAGATGGAGACAGAAACTGAAAAGTGAGAGAGAGAAATTAAAAAAGTGGCCGGAGAGATAAACTTTAAGGTGAGTTATTATATTAAAAAGTGGATCACATGGGTGGAAAAAGAGGAGCAAATAGATGGAACATGTTACCAATAACAGAAAAAGTAAAGTGAAAATAAGATTTCAATCCTGATAATATTAGCAACAACCAAAAGCTACCTTAAAACACGGCCAAACACTACTTTTTTGAATTTATTACTAGCATTTTAGCTTTGCTCAAACCGCTGATAGCTACAAAAATAAAAGTTATAGCTAAACACTTCTTGATTGTACACATTGTCTAAACATTTGAACTAGTTTTTATCTTTTTACCAATAGATCTAATTCCATTTACACCCAAAAAATAATCTAATGCTGTAAAATTTTGATATGTATAGGTGTAACTTAGAAACATCGATACGATAATCTGGTACATCTTGAATATATGACTTCGACATAAATATCGTCACAGTTTTTTTTTTTGGCAATGGAAATAAATACACCAAACAAACTACAAGTGCAAGCCTTTTCTAGCCTCAGTCGCTAGAATATGGGCCTGATGCACTAATGTTCTATCCACCTTGGATATGGAAACAAAAGCAAATGAAGAGGCTAGGCCAACAATATTGTAGATTATAGAGTGATAATTGATATATGCGCTTTCCGGGGACCGAAGAGCTTGAACGGCCATAATGGTATCAGTCCAGATAACCACCGATGTGGATCTCAGAGCTGACTGGTTCAATCCCTCCCAAATTGCCAAAAGTTAAGCATGTGTAGGAGAAATAGCATAGAGACAACGTGCTCCCTGAAAAGTGATAGTCCGATCCATGGAGACCCAAGCAACTGCCGCCATCGCCCCATTACATTTCTTTCCCGATTTCCACGCTCCATCAACTTTGATAATAAGAGTTGGATGCTGTGGTATGCCCCGCCTCCAATGAGGCCTGGGTTTCAACATAGCTCGAGAAGGAGATGTATGACACCCATCCAAAGATAAGTTCACTCGACAACACCTCTAGCTATTCTCCATAATTAACTTGATAATTTGAGCTGGATTGGGAGGGACGTTTCGAAAGATAACGTCATTACGGTGGCACCATATGCTCCAAAGTATAATCACCAATGTTGAAACTCGTGCCTCCCTATCTGGATTTGGTGTACCTGTATCAAACCAAAAGAAACAAAGAAAATTTCTTACCCATTGTTTAAAAGGAAGATGCACGGCCAAGTGAGTCCGAATGCCCAGAGTCGAAGCGCTCCACACGTGACGGATAAAGTCACAATCACGAAAAAGATGTTCCGGGGTCTCCAATGCCCGCTAAACAGAAACAACAATGGCCCTCAACCATGATACCACGTTTCCGCAAAGCCATACAGGTGGGCAACGCGTTATGACATAAGCGCCACAGCAAGACTTTCCACCGAGGAAAAATTGAAGCACGCCAAAAAGATGTCCAAAATCGAGAGGAAATCGGGTTCCCATTACTTCTTAACCACCAATAAGCATGCTTAATGGAATACTCACCATTCTTTGTAAACCTGACATAATCCGAATCATCTTCTGCTGATATGGGTAAGTCCATGGCTAGGATTTGGCGGGCTGTGGAAGGAGCAAAGGTGGCCTAAATAGAGCTAGCATTCCAGTGACCATTAACAATAAGTGATGAAACAGCCTAGGATTGGGCCCCATAGGAGCAATGAGCCTTAAGAATAGCAGGTCCGCCTTGCACCCATCGAGGGTGAGAAATCAGGGTAGAGGTACCAGAACCAATTCGCCGACCTAAAGCCCCCTGCAAACGGTGTCCTACACGAAGGAGACTCCTCATCCCCCATGACATGACTTTGGGTTTTCGATCACTAGATACCAGAGACAAAGGTGAGCCTCCATACCTCCCACAAATGACTTGACTTACCAACAAAGTCGGTTGCGAATGAACAGTGCCATTCCTGACATTTTATGGGCCCTAGGCAAAACTAGAGATAAGGGCCCTTTACAAAAAAATATACTTTAATTTTTAATATATATTACTAGAAAAATTACAAAATTTTCCATTAAAATAGTATGTCAATTTTTTTTCCCCAATAAATATATCAATAACTCTTAGTGTAACTTTATTAAAGCTTCCCTTTGTTTACTATCCTTTTTATTTTTTATTTTTTTTACTTCCACGTAAATGATTTTAGGCAACATATTGTACAACATAAATTAAATAGTTATGTACTATTAACAAAAGAACAATGCACTTGTACAAATGAAAGTTTAGAGATAGAGTAGTATAGTAAGTGTTTTTTTTTCAAGTTTACTAATTTGATGAGTGACAAATCCATTTAAAAAGGACAGATTCGAATATGAGAATTGACTATCTATCGACATTAGAATAAATTAGATTGATAAATATATAGAATCAGGTATATTATAAAATGCACATTGCAAAACATAAACAAGTTGTATATCTTATAATTAATCAACTCCAAAGCATCCTAAAAAAGATAATTACAAAGCATTATGCTAATCTACTAGGTAGCAAAACATATTACCCAACACTATAAATTATAATATACTTATAGCTTAAAGCATATGTCATACTCCATTATACACTTATTATTATTATTTATTAGTTTAAGAAGAAAACAATCATGAGTGAACAGTGAGAAACTGAGAACACAGGAGTGAAGAGGGATAGGATAAAAACCTTCTTGGCAATTCATAAAGAGAAACCACAAGGCACGCCAAACAGAAGTCGGCGCCACCAACTCATGGTGAAGATCATGAAAAAAAATAAAACCCCAGGTTTCGCAAGAGAGAGAATATTGATACATTATGCTTGGATGACATGATAAATGATAGTAATCTATATTTTCCTTCTTTTTCTTGTTAATTCTTTTGGTTGCTATAATAGAATAAGATTGAATAGAAAACTTCGAAACTGAATTTTGGGGAAGGAAGAAGTAGAATTTTCGGTGACGGCGTGAGGCAGAGAAACCGGGCCTGAAAACACCCACTCGACGGTCGCAAATCGCAATCTTCAGTCAACAGAGACAACCAAAATTCCCAAAAAAAATTCTTAATTTCGAAATTTCTTAATAACTTCAATTGATTGAGAGTAAAACTTATGAGTAATTGCATTATACAAATGCAATTCCTATTTAAATTGCACAAAAAAAATTCCTGCTCTTATATTTAAGAGAAGGTTAACAACTATATTTTGGGAAATATGGAAATTTTCCATGATTAGTGGTTAGAGAAAATTATGGGAATTAAAAGAAGATTAAATTTAGATCTTGGAAAGAGAGAGAATAACTGAAGAAGATGAAGAAGCGTTTGACGTTTCTCACTTTCTCTTTCTTCCGTTTCAATCACGTCCCTTTCCAAAAATTTGCCAGCGAATTTTTTTTTCTAGGATTGGGCCCCTTTTAGTCTTGGGCGCTGGGCTATTGCCCCTCTAAACACCCCTCAGGGCCGGGCCTGCGAATGAATCCGCCAACATTGCATGCCCAGTAGCGCAATATTCCAGTCACCATAATGTTGCAACCCTAACCCCCCCTCATTTTTATGTGTATATAAGAGATCGGCCTTCCTATAGAAAATAGGCTTACGAGTAGAGGTGCCCCGCCACCAAAAATGCAAAAGCGCCGAGGAAAGGGACTTCGTGACTCTTTGTGGCAATAAGTACAGAGACATAATATGGGACATCATAGAGATTAGAACTATATTTGACAATAAAAGCCTTCCCGCCGGAGAGAGATGCGAGAATTGCCACGATGATATACGTTTATGGACTGAATCAATAAGGTACCTGAATTGAGAGTTGTCTCTCCCTGTGACTTCCATAGGGCATCCAAGATAGGAGTCAACTAAGTCACGACTCTGAACCCCCAGAGGTTTGCGCATATATCGCATAAAAATAGGAGGAGTGTTTCGACTGAATTTAACATAAGATTTTTCAAAACTTACCATTTGCCCCGAGAGATGGCAAAATTCATCAATGAGTTGTCGAACCAGACCACAAGATTCCGGGGTAGCTTTAAAGAACAACAAGGCATCATCAGCGAAAAACAAGTGAGATAAAGCAGGAGCACGCTTTACAATCTTGATACCCTCTAATAATCCATCCCGGTGCGCTAACTTGATACGGCAAGCCAACACTTCCATACACAAAATAAACAATTATTGAACCCATTGAATCCAAAGAGGAGGAAAATTCATAATCCTTAACACATGTAACAAGAAGTTCCAATTCACCCGATCATAGGCTTTATTCAAATCCATCTTGAGGACTGCATAATGCTTCCTCCCACCTCGGCGATGATTCAACCAGTGGAGAACCTCATGACCGATAATGCTACTATCCGTAATACTACGTCCAGGCACAAAAGCATTATGTTCAGGTCCTACAAGCCCATCGAGCACGATTTTCATGCGGTTAACCATTATCTTAGCAATAATCTTATAGGAAGTATTGCATAAGCTTATCGGACGAAATTGCGTAACGTTAAGGGGATTGGCAACCTTGGTGTTATTTCACTAGGAACAATACAAGAGGGTGGTGAATTGTATATGAAGAAATAAACGTAACTTTTTGCGGAATTTTAAACTTTAAACGAAGAAACAAGCTAAAGGAACACAAGGGATTTTTACGAGGAAAAACTTCTTGGGCCCAACAAGAAGAAACAACCTCGACCACTAGGGATTTTAAACTCAACTCTTTCACTAATTAGGCCAAACAACTTTGTTACAACCTAATTCTACTCACAGGCCTCACCTTGAGTTTCTAAACTCAAGTTCCTGAACAACTGTTCCCTTAACAGCTGTTCCTCTCAACTTCACTAGAAGTTTTTTCACTTTAACCCACATCACTCAAAGATTTCTCTCTTACAAAACTTCACTCAAAGTCCCCTTACCCCAAAAACCAAAATACAATTGATCAAATAAACTTAGTGGAATTAGAGTAAGAAGGCAAAGAACAAATGGCTTTTATGAGAGAATGAAGGCACTGACACTTTACTTAGTTAAACTCACTAATTCACTTGGTCAGACACAAATTGGAACATAATTAGACACTAGTATTTATAGTGGTAATAAATTAGAACGTGGGATTAAAACATGTGTTAGTGATAAAACCATTATCCCATGATGTTCCTTACTTGGAGGAACACGTTCCTCTTTTAAACCCATGATCTCCATGATCACTGTTAAACGTGGGAGATAATCATGTTACTGCTCCCTTAATTTTAGCAACCACTTAAAGCAGTAATTTGAAAATCTGATTAATCAAAAAGTATTTGAATTAATAAAACCAAAATAAAAACATTTTACAAAAAAATATTATCTTTAAAATATTTTCCATAAAAACCGAAAAGGATATTTATTATCTTTATAAAAATAAATTCTTTTCCTTAAAAAGATTTTCCTTAAAATCAGATTTTTACTTAAATAAAACGGTTACCTAGAATCTAGGCATAAAATATTCAAACGACATATTTAACCGTTGTACTGCTTCATCCTAAGTCTAGTTCCTTTTAATAGTTAGTTCCTTTAACTTATAATTACAGCGCCAGTTCGTCTGTTCCTTACAATGGAACAAACACTCATTCTCATTCTCAATTGCCACAGTTCCTTACCATTCTTACTCGTTCCTTTACATTGGAACTATAAATAAAAAGCCTCTCTTTAGTCTTCCAGTACCAAATCTTTGAACATCTTCACTTAGTCTTCAGAATCCAATAAACTTGATTTCTTCTTTGACTTAGTATTCTCTTTGTTCCTTTCATTGATACCTTGAAATTCATTCACTTAAACAACTTGTTAGTCCAATACTTACTTTGCATCTTTGTTCCTTTGTCATCATCAAAACTAGGGTTCAATAATTTCCCCTTTTTTGATGATGACAACAAAGTTACAAACTAAGGAAAACAACAAATAAGATAAGAGAATGAAAAAGATAAAATAAAAATTTATATAATTTAGTCAAGGCAGATTAAGAATTTAAATTTTCATTTTTTTCATTTTCCAGTTTTGTTTTTTTAATTTGTCATTTGTTCAACTTAGTTTGTGCCTGGTATCTTTTCCCCCTTTGTCATCGTCAAAAAGATCAAACTCTTGGTGATTTTGGGAAGACTGATTTTACAAGACCTTTAGACCATTAACAAGCACCAAAAAAAATGGTGAAGTTAGGAATTTCAAAGGTTAGACTTGCTCAAACAGTAATCACATAATACTAGCCATTCCAAGTAAGAATTTATGCAATCAAATCACAAACGAAGACAAATATAGCAAAAGTCATTATATTCATAGCACTTGTTCCATTAAAGTACAAAAGAGAAAAAGGAGAAAAGAAAAGAAAAGAAACAAAAGCTAAGAGTTCATGTTCCTTTAAGAGAAACAAGAACTAGACATTTAGGAATGGAAGGGGAGTTGTGTTCCTCTACGACTTCTTCCTCAACCACTTCTTCCAACTTCTTCATCACCTCTCCATGATGTCCATCAAGTTGCTGCTTCAAAGTGTTAATGGCTTGAGCCATCATCTCCATGTTCTTTTGTTGTTCAATCACAGTATCACTAAGGACTTTCATTAAACCCATCATTTTATCAATGTTAGCATCTAAAGTCCAGTGAAGGTGATTGTAAAACTTAATCATATGTTGAGCAGGGAGACACACTTCATTAACCCAACCAAATTCATCCGAAGGAACTTGTTCCTTTCCCTTAGAACCAGAGTCAGTGGGTGGTTTAGGTGGAGGAACTGGGGTGTTTTCTTGGGATGGACCTGCTGTTCCTTTGAGAGAAACAGAAGGTGAGGTGATGGGGTAAATGGAAGGAAGAAAAGGTGGTTGTGGTGGAAGGTCAGTGGATGTAGAGGAGAAAGGGTTTGGTTCTTTCATCTCAACCTTCAACTGTTCAAAAGTAGAAGGAACAGAGAAGGATGAGGGAGAGATGGAAGGAATTTCAGTGAGGGTAACTGGCATTTTTGGTGAGGATGGAGGAGTTGGTTCTTTAGATGAGTTGTGATCCTGTTCCTCTGCATCAGATAGGACTAAAGGACATTCCTTATTTAAAGAAATAGGAGTAGGCTTAGAAGTTCTCAACCTAGAACTTTGTCTAACACGTTTAGAAACAGGAGAGGTAGGCTTTTTGGCAACTGTTTTTCTTCTCTTAGGTGCCTGTTCCTTTGGTTAAATAGGGGCAGGAACTTGTTCCTCCAGTATGACTTCTACTGGTTCCTCTTCCACTGCCTTAGGCAGTTGTCTCTTGTTTGAGGAACTAGAAGCGATCCTCCCTTGAGGCAACACTCCCTCTTGGACAGAGAGGTCCAAGCCATACAAAGTCTTTTCATTTAAAATATTACCTTGTTTGATACCCAAGGTAAGCCAACCAGTAGTCTTTACTTTTAAGTGAGAAAGAAGAGAGGTGATTAAAGCACCATAGCCAACAACACAGTGATTCTCAATGCAGTGAGTTAGATGTTGGATGAAGAGAGAAGGGAAGTTAATTTGAATGTGGTGGTCAAGACAAAACACATAGCACATATCCAAGAGACCAACCTCATTCCTCTTTTCTGTTCGAGGAATGAGTGCTCTCCAAACAAGATTAAACAAAATTTTGTGGACATGAGAGAGAAGATTGTGATTTATTTTGGTTTGGCCAACAGTTCCCCCAAAGGATTCAACAATATCGTCTTGGGAGAAATTGGGAAAGGTGACAGTTCCTTTCCTCTTAAAATATAGATCAGTTCCTTTGCAAGGAACTTCCCATATTTTTCCCTAAAGTTTCTTGAGAAAATTTAATTTTCTTCCCCCTAACTTCAGTAGTACATACTCCATCAGTGTTGATGAAGTTTGCACAAAACTCATCCATAGCTAAAGGAACTAAGGCATTGTTATATGCGGTTTTAAACAGGTATTCCATACCCTGTTCCTTTAGTATATCGGTTAATTCATTGAATCTAACTTTCTTGGCCCACTCCAAATCTACACAAAATCCTAAAACATACCTTGAATCACTTCGCTCAACTCTTTTCTTGGAGGAAGAAGCAGCAGTTCCTTTGGAAGGAACAGGTATAGCTTCTTCTTCCCCCTCAACTAGTTTCGGGGTTTCTTCCTCATCATTTTCCCCAATTAGTTTTCTTCTTCTCACACTTTTCCTAGGTGACTCCAATTTTTGCTCTTCTACCGCCATTGTTGTTTCTTGGAAATTTTCGGCTTCTAGGGTTTTGGATGGAGAAGAGGGGTTTTCCATTTGAGAGATTTTGGGAGTTTTTGCTTTTGGAAAAGGTGAATTGAGAGAGGTTTTTGCCATTTGGTGAAAAGAAATTGTGGTTTTATGTGGTGCGAAGAGGTGTGAAGGAGATGAACAATGGTGAAGTTGAAGCGTTTAAGGAACACGGTTTTGGAAGGGAAGAAGGAAAAAGAGAGAAGATGCATGTAACAGTAAATGAAGAGTTACACGCGTAAAAATTAAAAAGATAAAATTAAAATAAAAGATAAAATTAAAAGAAAAGATAAAAAGGAAATCATGACTTGATTAAATCTGATTCTTATATTTTTGGGATTTTCGGATTTTTGATTTTTATGGACTTTTTAATTTATGGAAAGAAAAGAAAATCTAAGGAACTTGTGCTATAGGAACAACTTATGCTAAATATCAATATTCTTCATATCATGCATGTTTCTATAACTTAGGAACAATAAGGGGAGTATTATGTGACATTTGTGAGTAGCTTTATTCCTTTGAATCCATGTTTATGTTATGAACATCTTATTTTGCAATGGTCTTAGACAATTAATCACAGTCACTTAATATCACATAGAGTAAGACAAATTAATTCAGACATGGGGGATTGGAATAGGAACAATTACTTAAGTTTTATTAAATCTAACTCAAGCCTTAATTTTTCATATCTATCTCTTTGAAGAGGCTTGGTTAGTATATCAGCAATATGATTTTCAGTTTGACAAAACTCAAGTTTAATCAAACCTTTTTCCACATTTTCTTTTAGAAAGTGATGTATGATATGTATATGCTTAACTCTTGAATGATGCACTGGATCTTTTGAAATACTAATGGCACTAGTATTATCACAATAAATAGGAACACAATTAAAGATTATTCTATAGTCACAAAGTTGTTGTTTTATCCAAAGCATTTGAGAGCAACATGCGGACGAGCCTACATATTCGCTTCAAAGAGTGGATAAAGCAACTGTGTTTTGTTTCTTGGTGCTCCAAGAAATTAAACTATGACTAAGAAATTGAACCATACCTGATGTGCTTTTCCTATTTACAAGATCTCCAGCATAGTCAGCATCAGCATATCCTCTTAACTCAAATGTATCACTTCTTGGATAGAAAAGTCCAAGATCATATGTTCCTTTAAGATATCTAAAAATTCTCTTCAGAGCAGTTAGATGAGACTCCTTGGGATTTGCTTGAAATCTAGCACAAAAACCAACACTAAAAGCTATGTCTGGATGACTAGCAGTTAGATACAAAAGTGAACCAATCATGCCTCTATATTTTGTTTGAGCAACACTTATTCCTATGGAATCTTCATCTAATCTAGTTGAAGTTCCCATAGGAGTGTGATTTATCTTTGAATTTTCGAGGCCATATTTCTTTAACAGTTCCTTTATGTATTTTTGTTGGTGAATGATTATTCCCTTTTCTGTTTGCTTAATTTGTAACCCAAGAAAGAAATTTAACTCACCCATCATACTCATCTCAAATTCATTACTCATAAGGTTTGAGAATTCTTTGCATAATGATTCATTAGTTGCTCCAAAAATAATGTTATCAACATATATTTGAACAAGAAGTATATCAGTTCCTTTTGATTTTAGAAACAAAGTTTTATCTACCTTTCCTCTTTTAAAGTTGTTTTCTAAAAGGAACTTAGATAATCTCTCATACCATGACCTAGGCGCTTGCTTTAACCCATAAAGAGCATTGTCAAGCTTGTAGACATGGTTTGGGAGATCATTGCTTTCAAATCCAGGGGGTTGTTCAACATATACATCTTCATTTAAATAGCCATTAAGAAACGCACACTTGACATCCATTTGATACAGTTTAAATCCCATATAAGCAGCAAATGCTATTAGTATTCTAATGACTTCAAGTCTAGCAATAGGAGCAAATGTTTCTTCATAGTCAATTCCTTCTTGTTGATTATAACCTTTTACTACAAGTCTAGCTTTGTTCCTTATATTGTTCCATACTCATCTAGTTTGTTTCTAAACACCCATTTTAAGCCAATTACTTTTTGTTGTTTAGAAGAGGGAACTAGATGCCATACCTTATTTATTTCGAACTCATTTAATTCAGCTTGCATTGCAGTGATCCAATCAGAATCAGTTAGGGCTTCTTCATGATTTCTTGGTTCCATCATTGATAAGAATGCATGAAATGCACAAAAATTCCTTAATTGAGATCTAGTTTGCGTACCTTTGGATATATCACTTATTATGAGTTCCACTGGATGTGATTTTTGATGTCTCTAAGGTTTTGGTTGAAACTCCCTTATAGGAATAGGTTGTTCCTCTTGAGTTTCATGAGAGGATGAGTAGCCTTGTTCATTTGTTCCTCTTTCAGCAATTGTTGAATCAATTCCTTCAATATTTTCGTTCTTAGCAGGAACATGAACAACTCCATCATCTTGAGGAACATGAACATCATTGTTATGAATGTTTTCATCTACTTCATTCCTTTCCTCTTTTATTTCTTGTTCCTCAATTGAATCTTCATCTTTCTCATTTTGTTGAACCAAGCCTATCTCAAAGTCATCAACCTGTTTGCTTGGATTAAAATTGTCAGATTCATCAAAGATTATATGAACACTTTCTTCAACACACATAGTTCTTTTATTATAAACTCTATAAGCCTTACTATGTGATGAATATCCTAAGAATATTGCTTCATCACTCCTTGCATCAAATTTTCCAAGATTATCTTTCCCATTATTATGAACAAAACATTTACAACCAAATGTTCTGAAATATGTAATATTGGGTTTCTTTCCAAAATAAAGCTCATAAGGAGTTTTGTTAATGATAGGTCTCATCATGGCATGATTTATTATGTGACAAGCAGTATTAACAGCCTCAGCCAAAAAGTTCCTTGGAAGTTCACTAGCAATTAACATAGTCCTAGCCATTTCCTCCAAAGTTCTATTTTTCCTTTCTACTACCCTATTTTGTTGTGGTGTCCTAGGGGCAGAAAAATTATGATCTAGGCCATGGTTTCTGCTTAAGTCATCAAATTTATAATTTTCAAATTCTTTACCATGATCGGATCTTATATGCATCAATTTGTGACCACTCAAATTTTGAACTCTTTTAGCAAAGACAAGGAACTCATCATAAGTCTCATCCTTACTAGAGAGAAAAATAACCCAAGTGTACCTAGAGTAGTCATCAACAATAACTAGCACATACCTCTTACCACTTCTACTTTGAATTCTCATGGGGCCACACAAATCCATATGAATTAATTCTAATGGCTTTGTGGTGTTCACAATAGTTTTAGATTTGAAAGAGGATCTAATATGCTTTCCTTTGGCACATGCATCACAAACTTGATCAATATGAAATTTTATAGATGGTAATCCCAAAACAAGACCTTTTGATCGAAGTTTGTCAACTAATGAAAAGCTAGCATGTCCTAGACGCTTATGCCATAAGAGTGGATCATCTTCAATAACACTAAGGCATGTCAAATTATTTTTAGGAACAAGATCAAGATCCACAATATATGTGTTCCCTTTCCTTGTTCCTTCCAAGATGACATTCTTAAAGTTAATGTTAACGATCAAATATTTTTCACTATTAAATTTAACAACATTTCCCTTGTCACAGAATTGGGAAATACTTAAAAGATTGTGCTTTAAACCTTCAACTAGAAACACATTATCAATGGAATGTGATGGTGACTTACCAACCTTACCCATGGCAACTATGTTACCTTTCTTATTGTCACCAAAAGTCACACTTCCACCTTCATAGGTTGAGAGTGAGAGAAACTTAGATTTATCTCTAGTCATATGCTTAGAACAACTACTATCAAGGTACCAAGTGTTGTTCCCCCAGTCCAACCTGCAAAAATCATCTAGTTGTTAGTTGTAGGAACCCCTTGTTTCGTGGGTTCCTGTTCTTGACTAGCATTTGATTTAGCAATCCATTTCATGTTGCTCAACTTCACATTTTTGCCAATCATTCCAGTTCTTAGTTGACATTGATTTATGTAATGACCTATCTTTCCACTATACATGCAAATTTTGTCATTAGGTAGGTCAACATATTTCTTAGGCTTGTTCCTCTTCTTGTAGTTTTCAAAACCAAGACCTTCTTTTCTTTTAGTCTGTGGTCTCTTAATCCACTTAGGAACAACCATCACTTTGCCTCTGTTCCTTGCAACAACCAGTTCCTTCTTGAGATTACAGATCTGTTCCATTAAAATATTTTTCTCTTTATTCAAATTTTCGACTTCAGATTTGTAACCTTTTAGAGGAGTTGATCTAATATCAAAGGAACTTAAAACAGGGACAAATTCCTTTAAGTGTGAAATTTCTAAATTGATTAGATAATTTTCATTCTTCACACTCTCATATAATTCCTTGATTTTTAAATTCTTATCAAATAAATAAAAAAACCTACTTTCAACATCCGTTCTCATTTTCTTAAGCCATTCTATATGTTCTCTACAAACTTTAACAGCTTGTTCAGTTTGTTCACGTTTTTCACGTTCATCTTTACATTCAAGAATTGCATCATAAAGAAGATCATAAATTGCAGGCCTAGTTTTTCCATCTAAGTCTGATTCAAGTCCATGTTGGCTTACCTCAACATTTTCATCATCTTCTTTTTCTTCGGTGTTTGCCATGAGGCAAAGATTTGCGGTTTCTTCGATTCGTTGTTCCTCTTCCGCTCGAGTCTCGAATCTCCCTAAGTCTGCTATCATAGCCTTTCGAACGTTCGCTTTAGAGAAAGGTGTTTTTGATTCCTTGTTCCTTTTTCAAATGCGTTCCTTGTTCCTTTCTTTGGTCTTGTCATTTTCCCAAAGTGGACATTCCTTGATGAAATAATTCGTACTACCACATTTATGACAAGCAGCTTTGTTAGAAAACTTTTTAGTTTTACCTTTGAAGTTCCCATTCTTCATGTTCCTATACATCTTTCGAAATTTTTGGACCATGAGTCTTGCTTCCTCTTCTTCGAGTTAGAGTCATCTTCATCATCGGCTTTCGGGGCAATGTACTTAGACTTAGAGCTTTCACCATACTCGGTATCGAGGTGTAACTCATGAGTCATAAGTGATCCAGCAAGCTGTTCCAAGTTGAACTTGGTGAAGTCTTTTGTTTCTTGTAAAGCAGTGACCTTAGCCACCCATCTATCCTTAGGAAGACTCCTAAGAACTTTTCGAACCTGTTCCTCTGATGAAATAAACTTACCAAGAGAAGCTAACTCATTAATAATGTTAGTAAAATGAGTAAACATCTCTTGTATGCTTTCCTTAGCCTTCATGGAGAACAATTCATATTGATTCATTAGTAAATCAATTTTAGATCTCTTGACTTCATTAGTTCCTTCATGGGTTACTTCTAGTAAATCCCATATTTACTTTGCGGATTTGTATCCCATGATCCTATTGTGTTCATGGGGTCCAAGTCCACAATGCAACAGTTTAACAGCCATATCATTAACTTCCATTTTTTCGAAATCAGCTTTGTCATATTCAGAGAAGGGTTTAGGAATTACCACATTCTTGTCATTAGTAGTTGTGACCTCAAAATCACCAACTTCAATGACTCTCCATACCTGGTAGTTTTCGGCCTTGATGAATATCTCTATTCTATTCTTCCAGTAGGAATAGAACTTCCCATTGAACATAGGAGGCCTTTGCGTAGAGTAACCTTCCTCAAGTTTCTCGGTGGTATTCATTGTTCCTTGGATCTTTTTCTCAATAGGGTTTTCTATTTTTCGTGAGTTCTAGCTCTGATACCAATTGGTATTTCACTAGGAACAATACAAGAGGGGGGTTGAATTGTATGTGTAGAAATAAACGTAACTTTTTGCGGAATTTTAAGCTTTAAACAAAGAAACAAGCTAAAGGAACACAAGGGATTTTTACGAGGAAAAACTTCTTGGGCCCAACAAGAAGAAACAACCTCGACCACTAGGGATTTTAAACTCAACTCTTTCACTAATTAGGCCAAACAACTTTATTACAACCTAATTCTACTCACGGGCCTCACCTTGAGTTCCTAAACTCAAGTTCCTGAACAACTGTTCCCTTAACATCTGTTCCTCTCAACTTCACTAGAAGTTTTCTCACTTTAACTCACTTCACAAAGCTTTCTCTCTTATGAAACTTCACTCAAAGTCCCCTTACCCCAAAAACCAAAATACAATAGATCAAATAAACTTAGTGGAATTAGAGTAAGAAGGCAAAGAACAAATGGCTTTTATGAGAGAATGAAGGCACTGACACTTTACTTAGTTAAACTCACTAATTCACTTGGTCAGACACAAATTGGAACTTAATTAGACACTAGTATTTATAGTGGTAATAACTTAGAACGTGGGATTAAAACATGTGTTAGTGATAAAACCATTATCCCATGACGTTCCTTACTTGGAGGAACACGTTCCTCTTTTAAACCCATGATCTCCTTGATCACTGTTAAGCATGGGAGATAATCATGTTACTGCTCCCTTAATTTTAGCAACCACTTAAAGTAGTAATTTGAAAATCTGATTAATTAAAAAGTATTTTAATTAATAAAACCAATATAAAAACCTTTTACAAAAAAATATTATCTTTAAAATATTTTCTATAAAAACCGAAAAGGATATTTATTATCTTTATAAAAATAAAATCTTTTCCTTAAAAAGATTTTCCTTAAAATCAGATTTTTACTTAAATAAAACGGTTACCTAGAATCTAGGCATAAAATACTCAAACGACATATTTAACCGTTGTACTGCTTCATCCTAAGTCTAGTTCCTTTTAATAGTTAGTTCCTTTAACTTATAATTACAGCGCCAGTTCGTTTGTTCCTTACAAAGGAACAAACACTCATTCTCATTCTAAATTGCCACAGTTCCTTACCATTCTTACTCGTTCCTTTACATTGGAACTAGAAACAAATAGCCTCTCTTTAGTCTTCTTGCTCCAATGTTGCTCCAGTTTCAAATCTTTGAACATCTTCACTTTCCAAACTTGATTTCTTCTTTGACTTAGTATTCTCTTTGTTCCTTTCATTGATACCTTGAAATTCATTCACTTAAACAACTTGTTAGTCCAATACTTAGTTTGCATCTTTGTTCCTTTGTCATCATCAAAACTAGGGTTCAACACTTGGGAATCAAAGTGATGTATGTCTTATTCATTTCCCTCAACAGATGATGAGTTTTGAAAAATTCTTTAATAGCTAGACATGTTTGTGAGCCAACCGATTCCCATTTGGATTTAAAAAACACAGGAGAAATGCCATCCGGGCTAGGAGATTTAAACGAATGCATACCAAAGAAAGCCGTTCGGATTTCCTCATCCGTAACCGGAGCCAAATGAGCCAGAAGATGACTTTCCGATAGTTGAGGGAGGTTGGAGAACCACGAAGGAAATTGTTCAAAATCACCTGTAGCAGCAGAAGTAGGTGGATTGAATAAGTTAGAGAAATAGTCGACAAACATACTAGGGAGAGCAGCTTGATTTGAATCCCATGAGGCTGTATGAAATATCGTCACAGTTATGCACATGTATAGTGAAGTTAATCGAGTTACAACCTGTAATTTCTACTTAGGATATGTTTATTATTCTTATATTCCAGTGAAGTTTATCTACATAAGGGTATGACTCTTATCTTCCTTTCACAATTTTTTTTTTGAAAACAAAAGAAAACTAAGGTTTCTATACCTTCACCAATTAGGAGAAAGTGAAAAATAACCTAACATTTTCCTAATGTCGTTTATATATACTCTATGTAATCTATAAATTTTTTCTCATTGCGATAATTTTAAAGCTATTCATAAGAAAAAATAAATCTTCTGAATTTTTGCCAATATATAAGAAAAAATATAACTATGTGAGGTCCTATCTGATTCGACTCAATGAGTATATTAACAATATCAAACTTTTATTATATTTACTAATATGTAATGATAAATAAATAAAAGTGATATAAACCAAGCATTGGCAAACATGAAAAGTACAAATAGGAATAACTTCATGAAACAGAAGGATTACGTCTTAAAAAGAAAATATAATATATGCTCCATCAATTTTAATGTTGTTATTTGTTTTGTTTTATCTATATGCTTCCTCAACCGCCTTTATAAAGCTGTTTTCAATGCATGCATTCAGCATCAATATATCTAATTACGTTTACTAAAAAGAGTTGGTGTTACCTCTGATTCTTCTTAATTGACTCGCCTTTATCGAGTCAAAGTTATATAAACTTTTTGGCATAAATTTTCACTAATTATATACTTCGTCCGTTCCATGAAGATGTTCCCACTTTTTGTTTCGCTTTGTGTCATGAATAAGTTATCACTGCGTTTTTTTTCTCTTATGGCAAAAGATATATAAATATTTTAATTGTCCTCGGCCCACATTCTCTCTCTCTCTCTACCATGCTTTCGATATCTTACTTAAAGTATTATAAACTTACACTCTCTCTCCTTAGTCCTCATTAGATAAAGTAAAGAAACCAAGTGGAGCTATATACACTGTATTTGCCATTTGACTTAAAGTGTGCACCTACAAAAATTGGGACTTCTTCTTAGAACAGACGAAGTGTAAAAAAACTATGATGTAAGATGTTAGTAATTAGTTTTTTTAAAATGTTATTTCATAAATAGCAAAAAATAATAACTTTTTTTTAATATGATTAAAGGTGTTCACTTGAGATCGTGAAAAGGTAAGTGAGTATATTAGTATAAAATGGAGGGAGAACTTTTAAAATACACATTAAAACACTTCTAATATGAAAGTTCTGCAAATGGTTTTGGCTCTTTGATCGATGTTGGAGTTAAGGCTTGGAAAAGCCTTGGCTCATTTTCTTGTTTGTCCCACATTGCTTGTGGGAGGGAATTTCTTCATGTTTATATATTTCCTCCCTCCTTCCATCTATTGAGTTGTGACTAGAGATGCTTTTGTGGTTGGATGATATGTTTGGTTTGGGCTTGCTATCACACACGCGCGCGCGCGCCGCCCGCCCGGACCGGGCCAGGGCCATGGGCCTTGGGCTTTGGGCTTTGGGGAATAAACTTAACTTAACTAAAGTTTTGGACCCGGGAGCTACGCGTTGGAATTCTGTAACGTTTTACCGTTACAGTATTCATGGCAATCCCTAATTATCCGCCCATTGATTTCTGTCTTGATTGCTATCCGTTTTTTGGCTTGATTCTTCCCTATAAAATCAGTGCCATCCTGTTCAGTCAGATATACAAAAAATACAAACACTCTTCTCTCTTCCCTTCTCTTCTCTATTCCTGGGTTTTCGTGCTATTCTCTAAAGCTCAGTTTGCTAGTGGTGGCATTCTTAGCTGCTGTGTAAACCTTGGGGAGCATTCCGGCCAAGATCGATAACCACCATTGTCGGGCCGTAATTGCTTTCAAGTCAGTGATCTCCTATCACGGCACAGCCTTGAAAGTTATCTATTTCTGCCTTTGCGAAACTCTTATTCCAACAATCGAAACATACATCATAAGATTCAAATGGTTGATTGTGGGAAATATAAATTCGTAGAATGTTATGATCATAAGGAAATTCTATTCATATTAATTGCAAAAAATGTTTGTTTGGGTGTGCGAACTGGAAATTTCTTAAACCACTAGAGAGTGCTCAATATGCTTTAAAATAAGATCCATTTATACCCTAGTTATACCACCAATAAAAAATAACATGTATTTATATATTTGATCCGTTGTAAACACATACATTTGCTCTCCGACTCCATCGAATAAATTCAGTTCTAACCCATTTTATCTAGTTAGATCGGAATTATTTTGTATGAACTTGGTATGACATCAGACATCAAAAAGCTTAAGCAGAAAAGGTCAAACAAGTACATGATATAGCTCTTATCTTAGAAACGAATTCTTTAGGCTCAAAAACCTATAAGATTGACCCAAGTTAGGAAAATATGCTCATGATACGATCATATCATTCACTTATTATAATATGGTATGTTCCTTAATCGCTCAAGTTTTATCTTATAACTTATGATATGTATCATGCACTTTACATGAGTTGATAGGCCTCAGAATTAGCTTTCAATGGGTATATCGTAAGCCCAAATCTTAATAAAATGGAGGAGATATAAAAGATAAACCAAACTTTGGACCATATTCAAACCTTATAAATGATATTAATTATTGATCAATATACTTCCTCTACTTATTGATCTCATACGAACTACTCGCTTTTAACCTGAAAAGGAAGTTCTTTTGTTACTAGCTTCTTCAGAAACGTTCGGGCGCCTTGCGAGGGCTCCCTCACTTCTTGGAAAGCAATAGCAACAGGAAACAAACTCTACAATTCAATCTACTATAACTCACGAGAAGTTAAATTCTTTTAACTCTCGTAATTGGGTAAAAGGCTTATTTTGACATCCATACAATATTATTAAATAGCTCATGGGATACCGGAGGTGAACTAGAGAAGTTGGCAGCCCTCGGGGGGGAGCTATGCGCATTGCATTTTAATAGGAAGTTAATTGGGTTGGGAATAAGAGTTTTGTAAATTTCCAATGTTATATCATTTGACCCGTTTGGTCTTCAGTTGTGACGCATAGCAAAGACTGTTATTTCTGTGACGCGTGCGGAATATATTTTGCGCGCGACCTAGCACACACAAGAACATTTTTTTTGCGCTTGAATGTTCATCAAAAGATAAGTTTTTTTGTTCAAAAAATGCGGGTGTGGTTTTCCTCACGGTTTATTTTCCGAGCATGCAAATTATTTTCTGCAGGAGACGTTCACGCTCCGCTTGTGGAAAAGATAAGTCCGTATTTTTCAGACCTATCCGTGAGTGCAGTTGTGAGCGCAGTTTTTTTTTACGAGCGTGAAGTGGCGTGCACAGGATATTTTTTGCTCATGTGTCTTGAAGCACATAATGTATTTGTGACGCACAATGGCGCTTCGCAATTTAGACTCTATTTTCCTATACAATGCTATTCCAAATAGGCAATTCGATACACAAAATTCATCTAAAACCCCAAACAGTTCTGCTTCTACTCCTTTCTAAGACTTAAGTTCAAAAGAAGATTTAAAAAAGAAGGAAAGTGGTGAGGTTTTGAGAGCTAAATAAACAATTTATTTTCTTTCTTTTTCTTTATTTTCACCTTTACTCCATTCTCTTCATTGCTTTTATCAACTTATAAATTGCTTTACTTTAAATTAGATTAAAAGAAAATCATGCTTAATAAGATAAATTTGGATAAATTAATATTTTTAGGCAACTTTAATTAATCTTAATCTAATTTTCGTTATAAATTAGTCTTTTGGTTATTAAATCAATTCACTAGTGTAGACACATAATCGTGTCTCCCCATTTAAGGGCCCAATGATGAAACATACCGCGGTCTTAATTGGTCCAACCCAAGGGCAGGGCAGTCCGAAGAGCCAAAACTATTTTAAAAGTGTTAAAGCGTATTTTAATGATACAAAATCGTATTTTAAAGCCCACTTAATTATTCATGATAAATAATTGTATTTTGAGCACAACTCTTTGAAAAAGCCCAATTATTTATTTAATAATAATTAATTGTTTTATTTAAATAAAATAAATATTTTCCAAATATATTTTTATAATTAAAATCGGATTTTATCCTGTAAAATCAGATTTCCAGAGTTAAAAGATAAAAGAAAATCGTTAAAACGCATTTTAGAAAAAAGCTGTCAAAACGTGTCAAAAGCAAGGCGGTGCGCCAAGCGCACAGACCAAGCTGTCTCAGGCGCACCAATGTGCATCTGATACGTGGCCCTGCATGTCACACAGAGCCGTGCGCTAGGCACACTTCTCTATGCGATGCATAGGCTGGCCATTCGATCATTTTTAAAGCGTGTGCCACGTGTACGCTTCTGATTGGGCATGTTGCGTCAGGTGCAGCAATGTGCGCCTGACACGTGCAATTGTGCGCCATGCAGAGATGTGCGCCTGGCGCACACCTTTGTGCGATGCTCAAGTTACTTTTCTATCTTTTTTTAGTGATTTCCTATAAATATGTTGCGGTTTTCCGGATCTAAAAACATTGCGACTTTACACTTCGAACTTGACGAATATATTTACGAATTCTCTCTAAAAAACTCTCATATTTTCACAAAACACAAACAAACAAACACATACTTCAGACATACATATACATTCAGATCTTCAGGCTTCACGATTGCTCGTCCCGAAGGTTGTCAATCTCGCAGACCTAAGCCACGGTATATTCTTGAGGGTCCTTGAATAAATTTCCTATTTTATATTGAAGTTACTAACTTTTTCTTTCCTGATGTAGATCTTTAATAAAAAAAACGTTCCTTTTGTACATTCTGATCTCTATTCTTTCTTTTATAATTATATGCTTGCTTGATTTTCCTGTTCATGCTTTCATCACCTCACATGTTATCATTGTTAATCAAAGACCTAAAGAACTGTTCTAATATTAATCAGATTAGTTGGACAATCTGTTAGGTTCCCTGTAATTTTGATTGCCTAATAACATATCACTAAAAAATAGTCTTTTATGTGTTTCCTGAACCAACCTAGACTAAATTATTTTTAGGATGCATGAAAATATTATTTGGTTATTCTATTGCGTAAAACTTGACATGAATCGATATTTAGTTGAGGCCAGCAATGGGCAAATATGTTTCATTATGACCGTGTTTGTACCCTCACCTCCAAACTTAATCTATGGTTCATTGACCATCTATGGGGTCAGGACGGGGAAATCTACATTGGATAAGTCCCTAATTTGTCCCTACGGTTTCCAATATCCAATTAGGTTTATGATTTCCTTATAAAGACTTGTTGGCGACTTCAAAACATTTTTTCAATAAAACCTTAACAATGGGGCTGTCAAATACGCGTTCACACCGCGTAAGCGAAATAAAAATACACCTACAATTTGGCGACTCCACTGGGGAGGATTTTAAAATTTTTTTTTTTTTTTAAATGAGTGGGTGAAACTCGAAAAATACGATTCATAAATGAGTGGGTGAGGCGGTGGGTTTAGGGTTTGAGAGTTGGATAGTGCGTCAGCGTGGGCCGCGTAAATATATTAGTTCGGCTACATTACTGATCCGGTTTAGTTGACCGGATCAGTCAACAGAAAACCGGATCGGTTTTCTATTAACTGATCTGATTCACTACTGGACCGGACCAGTTACTCAACCCAGCTTTGAGGTTCTAAATTTTGACGGTTTATGGATCCAGTTTTTTAAAAACCGGATCGGTTATGTTGTGACATATAACGTTTTTTCCACTAGTGATTATGGGTGGCCGGCCATGTCAAGCAATTTTTTTATTTTTTTTAAATCTCTATCATAAATAATTAAATGCTTAAAACTTATAGAATAAAAATTGTGACTAAGATTTAAAACTAAAAGTTTAACAAATCCAAATTTGGCGCCATATTCCAGCCAAAATAATTTTAAACGAGTGGAATTACTAAAATACCCTTTGCTTAAAATATTTATTTTAGAAAATAAATATTTAATTATTTAAATAAATATGATTGAAGGGGCCAACCTAGTTTGGCTGTTCAACACTATGGATTGTGTTAGGTTGTAATTGTTTTTTTTGGTGAAATCTATTCTTTCTTTCTTAGCAAAAAAAAAAAAAAAAAAAACTAAAAAATATGGGGTATTACAGTATACATCCTTTAAAAGAATTTTCGACCTCGAAATTTAAGACAAAAAGTCATAATCATTTTCCAAAAACGGATTAAAATCCAAAATTGCATTTCTGACTCAAATGCTCATGCCTAAATTGCATATAATGACTCAAAATATGTTAAAATGCAATAACTATGGTAAAAGCGCAAAACTCTATCGCATTCTATCCCCCTTAAAAGGAGTTACGACCCCGTAACTCGACAACTAACCTCGTAAAATAATGCCGGATGTTTCTTGCGCATATCCGCATCGGCTTCCCATGTTGCTTCCTCAGTCTGATGGTTTGACCAAATACTTTGACTAATCTAACATCATTAGTCCGATTACCTCTAACTTTACTATCAAGGATTCTTACAGGTCTTTCCTCGTAAGTCAAACTGTAATACCCCTCATGATTGCTTTAAAGGGATTTAGCATACTACTCATTCCAACGAGATGCATCTTTCTTTTAGGGAGCTCATTTCCTTAGTCACTCCACAGTTAAGCGTGCTTGACTGGGAGTAGTCCAGGGATGGGTGACCTCCTGGGAAGTTTCTCAGGGTGCGCATGAGTGAGGATAAAATGCGCCGGAAGAACTTGTGTTGGTTATTGAGGACAGTTATTGGCCCTGGATGCACATTGGTGACGATATACTCGACTCCGTATGAGTCGGGTTCTATCATCTAACTCAATGGTCTCAGGTTGCAGCACATGGGACACATCCCGAATATACTTTCTTAACTCAGATATATGGAAAACATCGTGGACTCGGCTTAAGTCATTTGGCAAATCCAACTTATATGCTACTTTCCCGATCTTCTTTAATACCTCATATGGCCTGATATATTTTGGGCTCAACTTTCCCTTCTTCCCTAAGCGCATCACCCTTTCATTGGAGATATTTTCAACAATACCTTCTCTCCAACCTGAAATTGTTCATCCATCCGCTTCAAATCAGTATAACTCTTCTGTTGATCTTGAGCTGCCTTGATCTTTTCCTGAATCACTTTACCTTGCTTCACCATCTCTTCTAGGAACTCAGGTCCAAGTACCACAGTTTCAGTAATATCGTTCCAGCAAACTAGACTTCTACACTTCCGACCATACAAAGCCTCAAACGGAGCTATACCAATACTTGCATGATGACTGTTGTTGTAGGAAAATTCTATCAAATCCAAGAAATCTTCCCACGAACCCTGATACTCCATGACACAAGATCGCAACATATCCTTTAAAGTCTGAATCGTTCGTTCTGTTTGTCCGTCTGTAGCCGGGTGAAAAGCTGTACTCATTATTAGATTAGTGCCCAAAGCCTTCTGCAATCTCTGCCAAAAGTTGGATAAGGATCGCAAATCACGATTCGAAACAATGTCCTTAGGTACACCATGATATTTCACCACCCACTTCACATACGCTTTAGCTAACTGATCCATCGACCAAGTATTCTTCATCATGTATGAAAGTCGCGGATTTAGTTGAACGATCTACCACTACCCAAATCTTATCATTTCCAGCCTTAGTCCTTGGTAAGGCAGACACAAAATCCATTGATATTGAATCCCATTTCCAACTCGGATGATCCAAAGGATGAACCTTCCCTTGTGGCCTATTGTGCTCAATCTTGACCTTTTGGCATATGAGACACTTAGCCACGAAATCTGCTACCTCTTGCTTCATGTTTGGCCACTAAAACGTCTGCTTCATGTCCTTATACAACTTATCACCACCTGGGTTTACCAAATAAGGTGAGCTATGAGCTTCTTTCATTAATTTCCGCTTCAACTCTTCTCTATTACTTGGTACACACCACCTCCCTCCCGAATCATTTCTAACTTTTCATCCTTCGAATGACCCTCCCTGATCTCATCATAGATCGAAGGTTGAACCGACAAAGTGATCAATAATTCTTCAACACCTCCCTCTTCCATTACCTCCAATGACAGGTTCTGAAACTTTATACATAATTGAATCGGCAACACCATTGCATTAATTGAACGACTCAACTTTTGGCTCAATGCATCAGCAACAACATTAGCTTTCCCCTCATGATACTGGATCTCCCAATCATAATCCTTAATCAACTCCAACCACCGCCTTTGCCTCATGTTCAACTCCTTCTGAGTGAAAATGTACTTCAAGCTCTTATGATCCGTGTCCAACTTACACGTAGCCCCATACAAGTAATGTCGCCATATCTTCAAATCAAACACTACTGCAACTAATTCAAGATCATGGGTTGGATAATTCACCTCATATGGTTTTAACTGCCTAGAAGCATAAGTGTTGACCTTCTTGTTTAGCATCAATACACACCCTAACCCAAATTTCAAAGCATCACTATAAACCTCATACTGCTGACTCTCATCAGGTAGAGCTAAAACATGTGTTGTAGTCGATCTTTCCTTCACCGCCGAAAAAGCTTCCTCACACTCTGGAGTCCAAACAAACTTACATTCCTTCTTCATCAGGCTAGTCATTGGTCTTGAGATCTTCGAGAAATCCTTCACAAATCTTCGATAGTAACCGGCTAACCCAAGAAAACTCCATATATCATACACCGTCTTCGGTGTTGGCCACTCTCGCACTGCTTGAATCTTAGCAGGATCCACCGAAACTCCTTCCTTTCAGATAACATGTCCAAAAAAGGAAACCTCATCCAACCAAAACTCACACTTAGAGAGCTTTGCGTACAACTTATGCTCCTTCACGGCGGACAAAATTTCCCTCAAATGCAATTCATGACTGTTCCAATCCTTCAAATATATCTAGATATCATCTATAAACACAACCACATATTTGTCCAAGTATGGCCTGAAAATCCTATGCATCAAATCCATGAACACTGCAGGTGCGTTGGTCAGACCAAACGACATCACTGTGAACTTATAATGACCATAACACGTCCTAAATGCAGTTTCAGGAATATCATTGTAGACACATAATCGTGTCTCCCCATTTAGGGGCCCAATGATGAAACATACCGCGGTCTTAATTGGTCCGAACCAAGGGCAGAGCAGTCCATAGAGCCAAACTTTTTTTAAAAGTGTCAAAATCGTATTTTAAACCCCACTTAATTATTCATGATAATTAATTGTATTTTGAGCCCAACTCTTTGAAAAGCCCATTTAATTATTCATTGATAATTAATAAAATAAATATTTTAAAAGATATTTTTATAATTAAAATCAGATTTTTATCCCGTAAAATCAGATTTCCGGAGTCAAAAGATAGAAGAAACTCTTCAAAACACGTTTTTATCAAAAAAGCTGTCAAAATGTGTCAAAAACAAGGCGGTGCGTTGAGCGCACCAACGTGCACCGAGCGCACCAGCCTGCGCCAAGCGCAAAGTCGTGCGCCAAGCGCACAAGAATGCCACGTAGACCTGTGTGTCACAAAGAGTGGTGCGCCGAGCACACTTCTCTGTGCGATGCACATTCTGTCAATTTTATCTTTTTTTAAAGCATGTGCCACGTGGGCACTGATGATTGGTCATGCCGCGTCAGGCGCACTAATGTGCGCCTGACACTTGTGTTTGTGCGTCACACAGCCTTCTACGCCTGGCACAGTTGGCGCGTGAAGCGCAATTCTGTTTTCCCTATAAATAGGCTTCGATTTTCCGAATTAAAATACGGTTTTTTCCACACATAACACTCGACTTTTATATTACGAATACACTTACGAACCTCTACAAAATACATATTCTCTTTACAAAACACATACTTTCAGACATTCATATACGTTCAGATCATCAGGCTTCACGATTGCTCGTCCCAAAGGTTGTCAATCTCTCAGACGTAAGCCACGATATTATCCTGAGGGTCCTTAAATTAATTTATTATTTTTATATTACTAACGATTTCCTTCATAATGTAGATCTTTAATATAAAAATTGCTCTTTTGTATATTCTAACCTTTTATTCCTTTTTTCTATTTATTTTCATATATTATTGCATGCTTGCCTGATTGTTCTATGCATGATTTTTATCACCCACATGTTATTATTGCTAATCAAGACCTAAGGAATTGTTCTAACTAAATCAGATAATATGGACAACCTATTAGGTACCTTGTAAATTAATTCCTTAATAATTTCCCACTAAAAAAATAGTCTTTTATGTGTTTCCTGAACCAATTTAGACTAAATTATTTTTAGGGTGCATAAAAATATTATTTGGTTATTTTATTGCATAAAAATTGACATAAATCGATATTTAGTAGAGGCCAACAATGGGCGAATGTGGTTCATTATGACCGTGTTCGTACCCTCACCCCCGAACTCAATCTTTGATTCATTTTGAACATCTATGAAGTCAAGACGGAGAAATCTACATTGGATAAGTCCCTATTTTGTCCCTACGGTTTCCCAATATCCAATTAGGTTTATGAGTCTTCTTTTAAAGACTTGTTGGCGACTTCAAAACATTTTTCAATAAAACCTTAACAATGGGGTAGTCAAATACGCGCTCACACCGCGTAGGCGAAATAAAACCCGCATACAATCATCCTCAGCAATCCTCAATTGGTGATAACCTGACCTCAAATCTATCTTCGAGAAAATCCTCGCTCCTTTCAACTGATCAAATAAATCATCTATTCTCGGAAGCGGATACTTATTCTTGATCGTTACATTGTTCAACTTCCGATAATCAATGCACAACCTTAAACTACCATCTTTATTTTTCACGAACAATACAAGGTTCACCCCCAATGCATCGAACTAGGTCTTATATACCCTTTTTCCAACAACTCTTTCAACCGAACTTTTAACACTTTCACCTCAGCTGGAGCCATTCTATACGGAGCCTTTGAAATAGGTCCAGTTCTTGACATCAAATCGATGGTGAACTCAAGATCTCCCATAGGTTTGATACCCGATATCTCTTCAGGAAACACGTTAGAAAACTCAAATACAATTGGAACCTCCCTATTCTCGTCTTTCTTATCGATCCTCTGAACTCCATATAAGAATAACGGACACTATCTTCATTCCCTTCTCCTTCCTAAGCTTCCTATAAGTCACCCTTTCTTTCTTATGGCAGACTAAGGACACTTTCTGGGCCTCACAATCAATTTGAGCCTTGAATCTTCTCAACCAATCCATCGCCAAAACCACATTCGAGGTCCGTCAAGCCAAACATAACTAAGTCGGACGGAAAGTTAACCCCAGCTATCACTACATGTACTTGCCTATGCAACTTAATACAACTAAAAATCTCTCCTGACGGCAATGCAGTTTTAAAAAAAAAGATATCGGACTGCCTAATTGAAGCTTTTCCACTAAAGTTCTAGAAATAAATGAATGAGATGCTCCAAAATAAATAGCACTTTGACAGGGAGAGAATTATTGAAAAAGGTTCCAATTACTACAACATAAACATTCTCAGCGTCACGACAGTTCATGACGAAAACTCGGCCTGTAGACTGATTCCCCATCCCTGGCTTAACATCGGCATTGGAAGAAGCTGACTTTTGTGGATCATTATGAGAGACTTTATTACTCGGGTCAGGTTTGACTGCAGGTTCTCCACCAACTTTTCTAAAGTCTTGATACTCCGGTGCCCTAATTTTTGACAATGACGGCACATCACCAAGTTGCACTTACAATCCTTCACAGGGTGGTTCTTATCACATCTTTTGCAGAAAAACGTTGTCACGACTTTCTTCCCATTCCCTTGGTTCCCATTAAAATTCCGACTAGGGTACCTATTGTCTTTCTCAGTTTGGTTAAAACCAGCATTAGGCTTAGGCTTCTTATCTCCACTCTGTTGACTCCCATTTCCTTTATATTTCTGCTTTGTTTGAAAAAGATGACCTATAGTTATCATGAATGATGATGCAAGATAGATCCAAAACTGGCAAATAAACCGACGAAAACGAATATTGGAGTTGTTGGGAAGCTTGCGCCACACTCAATGGAGTTGCGTGCCACGAAAGAAACGTGCGCTTAGTGCACGAAGCTTGCATGTCATGCAAGCTATTGCGCCAGGCGCATAAGGCTTGCGTGTAACACAAGCTTGGTGCGTTTGGCGCATCAGTTTCATGGAGCGGTTTTTTGGTTTTGTCGATGAATTGGTTGTTTTTCGATGTTTTATCCTAATTCGAGGGGTAAACACTAGTAGAAAAACATTAAATTGCGGCGGTCATTAAGTGGCCTATTGTTGTGGTTTTGGCCGCGCAGCAATTAAGGGCACAACAATAGGTAATTACCTATTCTTTGCGGTTTTAACCGCAAAGAATAGAAGCAACCAATTGCGGTTCCTACCCAAAACCGCAGCAGCAGGTATTTTTTTTAATAAATAAATGAAGCCTATTGATGCGATTTTGGGAAAAAACAGCAGCAATAGGTATATGTACCGTAATTTTTTTTTTTTTTGCATTTTACCATCAAATTTGAAAAGAGAAAAAAATAGGAAAAATTGATAGGAACAGTCCCAACTATGGGCGTTCCGCCATTTTCGGTCCCAACTAAAGATTATTTCGAGCGGTCCCAACTATATATCATTTTTGCCAAAAATTGGTCCGGAGTGACTTCATTACCGTTTAACGGGTAATTTTTTTTAAAAAATTTCTTAATCCTTCGTCCCTACCACTGCTCCGCCTCCCTCCCATGCATTCCTTGATCTGCCTCCCCCCCCCCGCAACCCTCTCGCCCCCCCTTTTGTCTTTCAATACAACACTATCTCGCCGGAATACGCGACCCAAAGACCCCCGAAAGTCCTAAGATTCGCACCTCTTTCTGCTTTCCAGTTGCTCTTAACGAAAACACTTGATACAAGGTAGCTCCGATTCTGAGATATACATACCCCCCCCCTTTTCAATTAACGGCTTAACCACACAAATCCTAGTTGAAAAAAGATACAACAAGTAGTACCTAATCAATCCAACTTCTAACATTACATAAGAGAAACTCATCATACAATCGTAATTATAATCGAATACCAAAATTTATAAAAAAAAACAAGAACAGATGTAAATTCGATACAACAAAAATTGAAGATGCAATTGTACATGTTCATCAATCTATTGCTAATCCCAAGGTATGATCCATATAATCATGCATCGAAAATCATACGAATTATTCCAGAATCAGACAAAAATCGATAAAACTAGCACGAATCTGAATACATTTCCGGCGATTGAGAACGAAAAGTAGAGAAAAAACGAGAAAATGAGCGAAGAAAGTGAGTTAGTAAGAATTAGTGAATTTTTACGCCATTCTTTTTTCCTGGAAGTTTGAATTAGTGAATTTTTATACGTTTGCGTCGTCGACTTCATTCGGCTGAGTTCTGATTTTGTTTTCAAAGTAGCAATTTGAATCTTGTTTTTTTTTTCTCGAAGAATTGGTATTCTATGAACACTCTTGATGGCAGTAATTCTAATGATATATAGTTGGGACCACTCAGAAAGAGGTGAAGGAGGAAGAAGAAACATGTTGTGGCGAAAAAAAAAATCGTTTTACCTGTTGTAGGAGGTCATTAACCTGCTGGCACCAATTTTGGCAAAAATGATATACAGTTGGGACCACTCAAAAATAATCTTTAGTTGGGACCGAAAATGGCGGAACGCCCATAATTGGGACTGTTCTTATCAATTTTTCCAAAAAAATATAGGAAGAAGATGAAACACTACAAACTTGAAGTAATATAGATAATCTCTAAATGTGTTTATACATAAACATAAAAGAAAAATCCAGTAGATACCAAAAAAAATCTATACAAAGAAAATATACAAAAGAAATAAAAATTGAAAAAATTCAGAAAAACCACCTAACATCAGATCTGATAAATAAAAACAAAACCTAACTAAAAAAATTGAAAAGAAGAATCACGCAGCAATCTCAACCATTAACGATGCTTAGTTTCATCCTACGCAGCAATCTCAATCATGCTGGCATCTTGCGGTGGTTGAACGACGAGTGACGAACGCTAAAAAAATCCAGATCTGAAAAAAAAAATTCGAGCCAAAATCTTCAAGCGCTCCAAGAGCCGACCGCCAAGACCGCCCAGAGCGACCGCCAAGCGCTGTAACTCGAAACTCATGGCGAATCTCGAGAATTTTGACTGCAAAACTCGCTGATCTTGTTCAAACTCGAGAGCTTTTAACGGCTTTAATGGAGGAATCGAACGACTTTAATGGAGGAAAGGCGACTGAGATGAGAATGACGACGTCGGAGATGAGGATGACGACGCCGGAGATGAGAACGGGTGAGGGAGCGAGGAAGGAAGAATGAGAGTGAGAGAGAAGAAGACTGAGTGAGAGAGAGAAGAAAGTTGAGAGGGAGTAAAAACGGCGCCCAAGATTAAATGACAAACCCTATTGGCCCTTTTATTTATAAAATCAACCTATTGCTGCGGTTTTGTGTAGAAACCGCAGCAATAGATTAAAATTTATTAAAAAAATAATATCTCAACCTATTGCTGCGGTTTTGGGTAGAAACCGCAGCAATAGATCTGGTCAAACCAGTCAAATAACTTTAAAAAATTACCGTTGATATCTATTGCTGCGATTTCCACCCAGAACCGCAGGAATATGTTGATTTTTGAATTTTCCTATTCTGTTGACGTAGTTTATTGCTGCGTATGGGTAAAACCGCAACAATTTTACCGCAGCAATAAATAATTATTCTACTAGTGAAAGGAAGGGAAAAGCATGTTGAACATAAAAAACGGGCAATGAATAATGTCATATAGGCAAGAATAGTATGCAGTTCTAACGTAAAGTCAAGATCTATGTTTGTACTATGGTCAGCAGGTCAGGCTTTAGTGAAGGCTTAAAATGGTCCATGACTAAGAGATTGATCACACACTTCGTACCTTTGCTTAAGGTGACTACGTGTAAGATGCACTCCAGTCTCAAGTCAGGAACAAGAGAATAATGTCATGGTTGGGTAAGTTTGCTTATGTCACCTTAAACCTTGGTTAGGATTTGATTATGTCACCTTAAGCGCACGAATGAATCACAAGGAATAGTTTTAGGCACACCATGGAGACGAATTTGAACTTTTTTTTTTTTTTTTTTTTTTTCCGGTTTTTGTTCGCCTAAGGAGGAGTAGTTGATCTTCAAGAAACCCTTCAAGATCAAATCTTTTTCTCAAGATTTTAAAATTTTCACAAAGTTTCATCAAAGGTGTTTGATTAAATTTGTGGAGTGGTGAAAAAAATTACTTCAAGATCGTTGAAAACGTTCAAGACTTGAATCATACACGCTTGTTCATCCGTTACTTGGTGCTCAAGTTTCATCCGTTAATCCAACTTCTGGTCGGATTTTATTATGGAGGAGGAACAAGGAGACGTGGGGGGTCGAGTGCCTAGGGGTCTTACACTCGAACAAGCCAAGGACTTACGTAGGGATAGGCAAATAGAGGATCTCACCCAACGCATGGACGAAATTATGCGGTTACTACAACAAGGCCAAGGTGGGAACCAACGTAGGAATACTCCTAGTCCTGTTAGGAGTCCTAGAACTAATCAACACGGTTCTAGTTCAGAGGAAGAAGAGTTCAACCCTCGGCCGGGGAGACAGCCAAGAGACGATGATAGGGGATTAAGGCTCGACATGCCCGAGTTTGATGGAAACACGAGCTCCGAAAAATTCTTAGAGTGGTTGCAAAGGATGGAACGAGTCTTTGATTACAAGGACTATGATGATGCCAAGCGATTTAAGGTGGTTGTCCTTAAATTAACAGGTTATGCAAGTTTGTGGTATGAGAACTTGAAAGCTAAAAGGAGGAAAGATGGCAAACCTAGCCTACGTTCATGGGAGAAGTTACAAGTGAGGATGAAAAACGCTTTCTTAGGCTGATTTTTCACAAGACATGTATCGAAGGTTGCAAGTACTTCGACAAAACGCATTGAGTGTGGAGGAATATGTAGCTGAATTTGAAAAGATTAACATGCTTTGTGGTGTAGAGGAGAAAGCCGAGCACAAGATAGCTCGATTTATTTCGGGGTTGGATAAGCACATTGCGAAGAAGGTGGATCTCCAACCTTATTGGAGCTTTGAGGAGGTGGTTCAAGTGGCTTTGAGAGCCGAAAAGTATGTCAAGGCCAAGAAAAATTCCAACTTTAAACCGTTTGTGAAGCACATTGATAAAACCGTAGGGAACACAAAGGGAGAAGCTAGTGGTTCGAAGTTCACCCCAAAATTTGATAAATTCAAGGGAGACAAAGGGAAGGCTCCTACGCCCATGGCTAATGAGGAGAGGCGAATTTGTTTCAAGTGCAAGGGGTATGGCCACATCTTGAAGGATTGTCCCAACAATCGGGTCATGACCTTAAGAGACATACAAGAAATAGACGCGGACTATGCCAAGGGTCACGTTGAAGAAGAGGAGGTTGATAGTGATCCATCTAAAGAGCGTACTATGGAGGGTGAGTATGAGGTAGATTCGGAGGAAGAACCTGGTTATGGGAGGCCACCAACTTATTGTTCGACGCACATTGCATACACAATCGCACCTTTGGATGACACGCAAAGGGACAAGATCTTCTTCACTCGTTGTTTAGTGAAGCAAAGGGTATGTGATCTCATTATTGATAATGGTAGTTGTGCTAATGTCGTGTCTACAACCTTAATTGACAAGTTAAAATGGCCTACTTCTACTCATCCACGTCCTTATAAACTCAACCCGGCTTAGTAATGACAATGGAATAAAAGTTACCAAACAAGCCTTAATAACGTTTGAAATTGGCAAGTTTAAGGACGATGTTTTGTGTGATGTATGCAATATGGATGCTTGCCATATCTTGTTAGGGGAGACCATGGCAATATGACCGCTTTGTGAAGTATGATGGGCGATCAAATGTGTGTATTGTCACGTTGGGAGGTAAAAGGATCGCCCTAAAACCTTTAACATCCTCTCCTATATCTACGGGGTCATTCTTGGTGAGTGCTAAGGAGATTGAGAGGGAGTTAGAAGGGGAAGGTACGGGTTTTGTGTTGGTTGCCAAGGAAGTTGAAGGGGGACAAAGCAAGGGTACGAGATACCTAAGGATTTAGAGCAAGTACTTGACGAGTACATGGACGTGTTCCCTCAAGACCTACCCCCCGGGTTTACCCCCATTCGCGGCATAGAACATCGGATTGACCTTGTTCCGGGGGCGTCACTTCCTAACAAAGTCGCTTATAGGTGCAATCCTCGGGAGACACAAGAGTTACAACGACAAATTGAGGAGTTGATGGCTAGGGGTTATGTTAGAGAGAGTATGAGCCCATGTGCGAGTCCCCTCGCTTTGTTGGTGCCTAAGAAAGATGGTACTTGGCGTATGTGCATTGATAGCCTGGCCGTAAACAACATTACTCGTGAAGTATAGATTCCCCATTCCTAGATTGGATGACTTATTGGATGAGTTGCATGGTTCTACTATTTTCTCCAAAATTGATTTGAGGAGTGGTTATCATCAAATAAGAATGCGAGAAGGAGATGAGTGGAAGACCGCCTTTAAGACTAAGATGGGGTTATATGAGTGGCTTGTCATGCCATTTGGACTTACTAATGCACCTAGTACTTTCATGAGATTGATGAATGAGGTGTTGAAACCCTTCTTAGGGAGGTGTGTGGTGGTTTATCTTGATGACATCCTTGTATATAGTAGGAGTGTGGTGGAGCATCTCACGCATCTTCGCGAGGTTTTTGAGGTGTTACGTGCACAAAAGCTATATGGGAAGTTAGAAAAGTGCTATTTTCTAGTTCCTAGTGTTACATTCTTGGGCTACATCGTTTCTAAAGATGGCGTTTCGATTGATCCTTCGAAAGTTGAGGCAATAAAGAGTTGGCCTATTCCCACTACAATTTCGGAGGTACGTTCTTTTCATGGCTTGGCTTCTTTTTATAGAAGATTTGTGCGCAATTTTAGTAGTGTAGTAGCTCCTATGACTGAATGTATCAAGCAAGGAAAATTTGCATGGACTAAGGCAGCCCAACGTGCATTTGAGAGCATCAAGGACTTGTTGTGTAATACACCCATTCTAGCATTACCGGATTTTTCACAACCTTTTGAAGTAGAGTGTGATGCTAGTGGGGTTGGTATAGGGGCAGTCCTCATCCAAAAGAAACGTCCCATTGCATACTTTAGTGAGAAATTGGGTGGTGCTAAACTCAATTACTCTACATATGACAAAGAATTTTATGCAATTGTTCGTGCACTTGATCACTCGGAGTCATTACCTTCGTCCAAGTCACTTTGTGCTTCATTCGGATCACGAGGCATTGAAGTATATACATGGGCAGCAAAAGCTAAATCCGAGACATGCTAAATGGGTTGAGTTTTTGCAATCTTTCAATTTCTCATCAAAATATAAAGAAGGCAAGGCAAATGTGGTGGCAGATGCTTTGTCTAGGCGCCATTCATTACTTGGGGTGTTGAGTACACGACTACTTGGGTTTGAATTGGTGAAGGAGTACTATAAGACGGATGAGAAATTTGGCGAGATTTTTGGGGCGTGTTCCAAGGGATCCTACGGCTCTTATGTGGTGCATGATGGTTTTCTTTTCAAGGGGGATCGTTTATGCATACCTTCTTGTTCTATTAGGGAGTTACTAGTGAGGGAAGCTCATGGGGGAGGACTTGCTGGTCACTTTGGTATGAACAAGACTTTGGCTATTCTTCAAGAGCATTTTTATTGGCCAAAGATGCAAGGAGATGTTCACGGGGTTATCTCACGATGTGCTACGTGTCAAAAGTCCAAGAGCACTTTTCATCAAGGTATGTACACTCCTTTACCTGTTCCAATTTGTCCTTGGGATGATGTTGCTATGGATTTTATTGTGGGATTGCCTAGAACACAAAGAGGCAAGGATTCTATAATGGTTGTCATTGATAGATTTTCTAAAATGGCACATTTTATTGCTTGTCATAAAACTGATGATGCTTCTAAGGTGGCTGATTTATATTGTAAGGAGATAATTCGTCTCCATGGTGTGCCTAAAACTATTGTGAGTGATAGGGATACTAAGTTTATGAGCTACTTTTGGAAGACGTTGTGGAAACTACTTGGTACTAAGCTATGTTTTAGCACGTCACATCACCCTCAAACTGATGGGCAAACCGAAGTCACCAATCGGACTTTGGGCGCTTTACTTAGAGGGCTTGTTAGCAAGAGTACCAAGGATTGGGATGTGAAGCTTGCCTATGCTGAATTTGCTTATAATAGGTCACCTACATATGCCACGAGGTGTTCTCCATTCGAGGTTGTGTATGGCGCAAACCCACGGGTGCCTATTGACCTTATTCCTTTCCCTAATGATGACGTCTATCACATTGATGCTAAGGAGAAGGCGCAAGCAATGCTCAAGCTTCATGCACAGGTGAAAGCTCGGATTGAAAAGGTGAATGCACGATACCAACAGTTGGCCAACAAGCATCGTACACCACATGTGTTCAAGGTTGGTGATTTGGTTTGGTTGCATCTAAGGAAGGAGCGGTTTCCTGGCCTTCGAAAAAACAAGCTCATGCCACGTTCTGATGGTCCCTTCAAGATTGTTGAGAAGGTCAATGACAATGCCTTCAAACTTGACTTGCCTGGTGACTATAACGTGAGTTCTACCATAAATGTGGGGGATTTGGCTCCTTATGTTCATGATGATGATATGGCTCAATTGAGGACAATTGTTTTCGAAGAAGAGGAGGATGATACGGGAGAAAGTGATGCAAATCTACTAGCTCTTGTACACAAGAATGTCAGCATTGATCTTGGCTCAATTGACTTACATGGAGGACTCTTCATGGGAATCACGACCAAAGTGGTAGCATGTTTGCTAACCAACTTAGGTGGCGTGTGATGTTGGCGTGTGATAGTTGTGCATGCTTGATGGAGTTCTAGTTCTGTTAGGACTCAAACTATCTTTATTGCTTTATAGTTTATGTTTGATAGGAGTAGTGTGTGTTTAGAACTCTAAGGGATGTCCAACATACTAAACGAGTAGAAGTATGTGATGTTTAGGAGTTCTAGTTTGGTTAGGTTTATGACTTAGGGAATTGTCCTAAGCATAGTAGGAGTCGGTTTTGTTTTGACTATAAATAGCTAGTATGTACGAATTCATAGATTAGAATGAAATAATTGATTTTGTGAGTTTTGTTAAAACTTGAGTGTGCAAACACAAACAATCTTGATTGCTTGGTGGCTTAGCCTTTACGCATCAAAACCCTTAGTTTGTTCCTTGTGGTGGCTTAGCCTTTATCATTGAGCATCTAAGCACTATCCTAGTTACTTTGTTACTTTTTGTTCGAACAATTTACCTTGGTTATTCACGATTTCCGCTTCATTATTTGATCTTACTTAGATTAAATATATCATCGACTTAGGGAATTGTCCTAAGCATAGTAGGAGTCGGTTTTGTTTTGACTATAAATAGCTAGTATGTACGAATTCATAGATTAGAATGAAATAATTGATTTTGTGAGTTTTGTTAAAACTTGAGTGTGCAAACACAAACAATCTTGATTGCTGGTGGCTTAGCCTTTACGCATCAAAACCCTTAGTTTGTTCCTTGTGGTGGCTTAGCCTTTATCATTGAGCATCTAAGCACTATCCTAGTTACTTTGTTACTTTTTGTTCGAACAATTTACCTTGGTTATTCACGATTTCCGCTTCATTATTTGATCTTACTTAGATTAAATATATCATCTCGGTATCAAGAGCTTTGGTTACATCCATTCACCATCATCACATCATACAAGCGCAGCCATTCATCCACATTCATCCACGCAAGGTTCGATTTTTTTTTTTTTTTTTCCGGTTTTTGTTCGCCTAAGGAGGAGTAGTTGATCTTCAAGAAACCCTTCAAGATCAAATCTTTTTCTCAAGATTTTAAAATTTTCACAAAGTTTCATCAAAGGTGTTTGATTAAATTTGTGGAGTGGTGAAAAAAATTACTTCAAGATCGTTGAAAACGTTCAAGACTTGAATCATACACGCTTGTTCATCCGTTACTTGGTGCTCAAGTTTCATCCGTTAATCCAACTTCGGGTCGGATTTTATTATGGAGGAGGAACAAGGAGACGTGGGGGTCGAGTGCCTAGGGGTCTTACACTCGAACAAGCCAAGGACTTACGTAGGTATAGGCAAATAGAGGATCTCACCCAACGCATGGACGAAATTATGCGGTTACTACAACAAGGCCAAGGTGGGAACCAACGTAGGAATACTCCTAGTCCTGTTAGGAGTCCTAGAACTAATCAACACGGTTCTAGTTCAGAGGAAGAAGAGTTCAACCCTCGGCCAAGGAGACACCCAAGAGACGATGATAGGGGATTAAGGCTCGACATGCCCGAGTTTGATGGAAACACGAAGCCCGAAAAATTCTTAGAGTGGTTGCAAAGGATGGAACGAGTCTTTGATTACAAGGACTATGATGATGCCAAGCGATTTAAGGTGGTCGTCCTTCAATTAACAAGGTTATGCAAGTTTGTGGTATGAGAACTTGAAGGCTAAAAGGAGGAAAGATGGCAAACCTAGCCTACGTTCATGGGAGAAGTTACAAGTGAGGATGAAAAAACGCTTTCTTCCGGCTGATTTTTCACAAGACATGTATCGAAGGTTGCAAGTACTTCGACAAAACGCATTGAGTGTGGAGGAATATGTAGCTGAAATTGAAAAGATTAACATGCTTTGTGGTGTAGAGGAGAAAGCCGAGCACAAGATAGCTCGATTTATTTCGGGGTTGGATAAGCACATTGCGAAGAAGGTGGATCTCCAACCTTATTGGAGCTTTGAGGAGGTGGTTCAAGTGGCTTTGAGAGCTGAAAAGTATGTCAAGGCCAAGAAAAATTCCAACTTTAAACCGTTTGTGAAGCACATTGATAAAACCGTAGGGAACACAAAGGGAGAAGCTAGTGGTTCGAAGTTCACCCCAAAATTTGATAAATTCAAGGGAGACAAAGGGGAAGGCTCCTACGCCCATGGCTAATGAGGAGAGGCGAATTTGTTTCAAGTGCAAGGGGTATGGCCACATCTTGAAGGATTGTCCCAACAATCGGGTCATGACCTTAAGAGACATACAAGAAATAGACGCGGACTATGCCAAGGGTCACGTTGAAGAAGAGGAGGTTGATAGTGATCCATCTAAAGAGCGTACTATGGAGGGTGAGTATGAGGTAGATTCGGAGGAAGAACCGGTTATGGGAGGCCACCAACTTATTGTTCGACGCACATTGCATACACAACCAGCACCTTTGGATGACACGCAAAGGGACAAGATCTTCTTCACTCGCTGTTTAGTGAAGCAAAGGGTATGTGATCTCATTATTGATAATGGTAGTTGTGCTAATGTCGTGTCTACAACCTTAATTGACAAGTTAAAATGGCCTACTTCTACTCATCCACGTCCTTATAAACTCAAGCGGCTTAGTAATGACAATGGAATAAAAGTTACCAAACAAGCCTTAATAACGTTTGAAATTGGCAAGTTTAAGGACGATGTTTTGTGTGATGTATGCAATATGGATGCTTGCCATATCTTGTTAGGGAGACCATGGCAATATGACCGCTTTGTGAAGTATGATGGGCGATCAAATGTGTGTATTGTCACGTTGGGAGGTAAAAGGACTTCCCTAAAACCTTTAACATCCTCTCCTATATCTACGGGGTCATTCTTGGTGAGTGCTAAGGAGATTGAGAGGGAGTTAGAAGGGGAAGGTACGGGTTTTGTGTTGGTTGCCAAGGAAGTTGAAGGGGGGACAGCAAGGGTACGAGATACCTAAGGATTTAGAGCAAGTACTTGACGAGTACATGGACGTGTTCCCTCAAGACCTACCCCCAGGTTTACCCCCAATTCGCGGCATAGAACATCAGATTGACCTTGTTCCAGGGGCGTCACTTCCTAACAAAGCTGCTTATAGGTGCAATCCTCAGGAGACACAAGAGTTACAACGACAAATTGAGGAGTTGATGGCTAGGGGTTATGTTAGAGAGTATGAGCCCATGTGCGGTCCTCGCTTTGTTGGTGCCTAAGAAAGATGGTACTTGGCGTATGTGCATTGATAGCCTTTGTAAACAACATTACCGTGAAGTATAGATTCCCCATTCCTAGATTGGATGACTTATTGGATGAGTTGCATGGTTCTACTATTTTCTCCAAAATTGATTTGAGGAGTGGTTATCATCAAATAAGAATGCGAGAAGGAGATGAGTGGAAGACCGCCTTTAAGACTAAGATGGGGTTATATGAGTGGCTTGTCATGCCATTTGGACTTACTAATGCACCTAGTACTTTCATGAGATTGATGAATGAGGTGTTGAAACCCTTCTTAGGGAGGTGTGTGGTGGTTTATCTTGATGACATCCTTGTATATAGTAGGAGTGTGGTGGAGCATCTCACGCATCTTCGCGAGGTTTTTGAGGTGTTACGTGCACAAAAGCTATATGGGAAGTTAGAAAAGTGCTATTTTCTAGTTCCTAGTGTTACATTCTTGGGCTACATCGTTTCTAAAGATGGCGTTTCGGTTGATCCTTCGAAAGTTGAGGCAATAAAGAGTTGGCCTATTCCCACTACAATTTCGGAGGTACGTTCTTTTCATGGCTTGGCTTCTTTTTATAGAAGATTTGTGCGCAATTTTAGTAGTGTAGTAGCTCCTATGACTGAATGTATCAAGCAAGGAAAATTTGCATGGACTAAGGCAGCCCAACGTGCATTTGAGAGCATCAAGGACTTGTTGTGTAATACACCCATTCTAGCATTACCGGATTTTTCACAACCTTTTGAAGTAGAGTGTGATGCTAGTGGGGTTGGTATAGGGGCAAGTCCTCATCCAAAAGAAACGTCCCATTGCATACTTTAGTGAGAAATTGGGTGGTGCTAAACTCAATTACTCTACATATGACAAAGAATTTTATGCAATTGTTCGTGCACTTGATCACCGGAGTCATTACCTTCGTCCAAGTCACTTTGTGCTTCATTCGGATCACGAGGCATTGAAGTATATACATGGGCAGCAAAAGCTAAATCCGAGACATGCTAAATGGGTTGAGTTTTTGCAATCTTTCAATTTCTCATCAAAATATAAAGAAGGCAAGGCAAATGTGGTGGCGAGATGCTTTGTCTAGGCGCCATTCATTACTTGGGGTGTTGAGTACACGACTACTTGGGTTTGAATTGGTGAAGGAGTACTATAAGACGGATGAGAAATTTGGCGAGATTTTTGGGGCGTGTTCCAAGGGATCCTACGGCTCTTATGTGGTGCATGATGGTTTTCTTTTCAAGGGGGATCGTTTATGCATACCTTCTTGTTCTATTAGGGAGTTACTAGTGAGGGGAAGCTCATGGGGGAGGACTTGCTTGGTCACTTTGGTATGAACAAGACTTTGGCTATTCTTCAAGAGCATTTTTATTGGCCAAAGATGCAAGGAGATGTTCACGGGGTTATCTCACGATGTGCTACGTGTCAAAAGTCCAAGAGCACTTTTCATCAAGGTATGTACACTCCTTTACCTGTTCCAATTTGTCCTTGGGATGATGTTGCTATGGATTTTATTGTGGGATTGCCTAGAACACAAAGAGGCAAGGATTCTATAATGGTTGTCATTGATAGATTTTCTAAAATGGCACATTTTATTGCTTGTCATAAACCGATGATGCTTCTAAGGTGGTCGATTTATATTGTAAGGAGATAATTCGTCTCCATGGTGTGCCTAAAACTATTGTGAGTGATAGGGATACTAAGTTTATGAGCTACTTTTGGAAGACGTTGTGGAAACTACTTGGTACTAAGCTATGTTTTAGCACGTCACATCACCCTCAAACCGATGGGCAAACCGAAGTCACCAATCGGACTTTGGGCGCTTTACTTAGAGGGCTTGTTAGCAAGAGTACCAAGGATTGGGATGTGAAGCTTGCCTATGCTGAATTTGCTTATAATAGGTCACCTACATATGCCACGAGGTGTTCTCCATTCGAGGTTGTGTATGGCGCAAACCCACGGGTGCCTATTGACCTTATTCCTTTCCCTAATGATGACGTCTATCACATTGATGCTAAGGAGAAGGCGCAAGCAATGCTCAAGCTTCATGCACGAGTGAAAGCTCGGATTGAAAAGGTGAATGCACGATACCAACAAGTTGGCCAACAAGCATCGTACACCACATGTGTTCAAGGTTGGTGATTTGGTTTGGTTGCATCTAAGGAAGGAGCGGTTTCCGGCCTTCGAAAAAACAAGCTCATGCCACGTTCGATGGTCCCTTCAAGATTGTTGAGAAGGTCAATGACAATGCCTTCAAACTTGACTTGCCCGGTGACTATAACGTGAGTTCTACCATAAATGTGGGGGATTTGGCTCCTTATGTTCATGATGATGATATGGCTCAATTGAGGACAATTGTTTTCGAAGAAGAGGAGGATGATACTGGGAGAAAGTGATGCAAATCTACTAGCTCTTGTACACAAGAATGTCGCATTGATCTTGGCTCAATTGACTTACATGGAGGACTCTTCATGGGAATCACGACCAAAGTGGTAGCATGTTTGCTAACCAACTTAGGTGGCGTGTGATGTTGGCGTGTGATAGTTGTGCATGCTTGATGGAGTTCTAGTTCTGTTAGGACTCAAACTATCTTTATTGCTTTATAGTTTATGTTTGATAGGAGTAGTGTGTGTTTAGAACTCTAAGGGATGTCCAACATACTAAACGAGTAGAAGTATGTGATGTTTAGGAGTTCTAGTTTGGTTAGGTTTATGACTTAGGGAATTGTCCTAAGCATAGTAGGAGTCGGTTTTGTTTTGACTATAAATAGCTAGTATGTACGAATTCATAGATTAGAATGAAATAATTGATTTTGTGAGTTTTGTTAAAACTTGAGTGTGCAAACACAAACAATCTTGATTGCTGGTGGCTTAGCCTTTACGCATCAAAACCCTTAGTTCTTAAAATAAACCATACAACCTAAACTATTTATAAGGAAAACAAAACCGACTCCTACTATGCTTAGGACAAGTACCTAAGTCATACTCCTAATAAAACTCACAAAGATAAGATTAAACAAACAAGATAACAAAGAAATAACAAACTCCTAAACCAAGTAGAACAAGCTCAACTTGGCGCCTATTAACTAGACTCCTATTGAAGATATAACTCTACTCTAATTAGAATCCTAATCCAACTAGGATTTGGATTTCTAACTCAACTAGAATTTATAAACTTTTATACTCCTAATAGAACTAGGAGTTCTATTCCTACTAGGATTAGGGAGTCCTATTCCTACTAGAACTAGGAAACAACACAAATCCTAACATAACTAGGATTTGTAGAAATGAGTCATCTCTCACATGGATCATACTCCCCTTCTTGAAAAAAATTCGTCCACGGATTTTGCCGTTTTCGGAGATCTGATCCATAAATTTGCCTGTAAACTGTCCAGAATTTTGATGCAAGTAAAAGTGACGAATACCCGGAAAAACACCTCGAAATCACGTGAAATTTTTCCAGAAACTAGCCCTATATGTCATCACCACTCGACCAAAATTTCATTCAAAAATTCGTAGCCTGTAGTTCGCAGTTTATTTTTTCCCAAAACTGGTCCTGATTTACCCGGTTTTAGACCAACTCGAAAAATCTGCTTTCAATCAATAGCAAACGATCTTCAAATCTTGTGAAAATTTAGGACAATAAACTAGACTTGAAATATACCAGTTTAGAATCAAGAAACTCCAAAAAATTCGATCGGAGGTGGGAGAACGAGTTGTTCAAAGTTATCTCAAAAATCTGTCTCTTACGGACGATTTTCTTTTGCTTCTTTCTTATTCTCCAAGAACGTCTAAATGCCAAGAGGACTTAGATGCCTTTGCTCTGATACCATATGATATATTTAATCTACTAAAAGACTAAATTAGGGTGCGGAAATTAATAGAAATAAAAGATAGTACTTAGTTGATTTCCGATAAAGAATTTAATCACCACGAATCTCAAACTAAGGGTTGGATAGTTCTTAGATGCTCAATGATAAAGGCTAAGCCACCACAAGGAACAAACTAAGGGTTTTGATGCGTAAAGGCTAAGCCACCAGCAATCAAGATTGTTTGTGTTTGCACACTCAAGTTTTAACAAAACTCACAAAATCAATTATTTCATTCTCTCTCATCTTAAAATAAACCATACAACCTAAACTATTTATAAGGAAAACAAAACCGACTCCTACTATGCTTAGGACAAGTACCTAAGTCATACTCCTAATAAAACTCACAAAGATAAGATTAAACAAACAAGATAACAAAGAAATAACAAACTCCTAAACCAAGTAGAACAAGCTCAACTTGGCGCCTATTAACTAGACTCCTATTGAAGATATAACTCTACTCTAATTAGAATCCTAATCCAACTAGGATTTGGATTTCTAACTCAACTAGAATTTATAAACTTTTATACTCCTAATAGAACTAGGAGTTCTATTCCTACTAGGATTAGGGAGTCCTATTCCTACTAGAACTAGGAAACAACACAAATCCTAACATAACTAGGATTTGTAGAAATGAGTCATCTCTCACATGGATCATAGATGATATATTTAATCTAAGTAAGATCAAATAATGAAGCGGAAATCGTGAATAACCAAGGTAAATTGTTCGAACAAAAAGTAACAAAGTAACTAGGATAGTGCTTAGATGCTCAATGATAAAGGCTAAGCCACCACAAGGAACAAACTAAGGGTTTTGATGCGTAAAGGCTAAGCCACCAGCAATCAAGATTGTTTGTGTTTGCACACTCAAGTTTTAACAAAACTCACAAAATCAATTATTTCATTCTAATCTATGAATTCGTACATACTAGCTATTTATAGTCAAAACAAAACCGACTCCTACTATGCTTAGGACAATTCCCTAAGTCATAAACCTAACCAAACTAGAACTCCTAAACATCACATACTTCTACTCGTTTAGTATGTTGGACATCCCTTAGAGTTCTAAACACACACTACTCCTATCAAACATAAACTATAAAGCAATAAAGATAGTTTGAGTCCTAACAGAACTAGAACTCCATCAAGCATGCACAACTATCACACGCCAACATCACACGCCACCTAAGTTGGTTAGCAAACATGCTACCACTTTGGTCGTGATTCCCATGAAGAGTCCTCCATGTAAGTCAATTGAGCCAAGATCAATGCTGACATTCTTGTGTACAAGAGCTAGTAGATTTGCATCACTTTCTCCCGTATCATCCTCCTCTTCTTCGAAAACAATTGTCCTCAATTGAGCCATATCATCATCATGAACATAAGGAGCCAAATCCCCCACATTTATGGTAGAACTCACGTTATAGTCACCGGGCAAGTCAAGTTTGAAGGCATTGTCATTGACCTTCTCAACAATCTTGAAGGGACCATCGTAACGTGGCATGAGCTTGTTTTTTCGAAGGCCGAGAAACCGCTCCTTCCTTAGATGCAACCAAACCAAATCACCAACCTTGAACACATGTGGTGTACGATGCTTGTTGGCCAATTGTTGGTATCGTGCATTCACCTTTTCAATCCGGAGCTTTCACCTGTGCATGAAGCTTGAGCATTGCTTGCGCCTTCTCCTTAGCATCAATGTGATAGACGTCATCATTAGGGAAAGGAATAAGGTCAATAGGCACCCGTGGGTTTGCGCCATACACAACCTCGAATGGAGAACACCTCGTGGCATATGTAGGTGACCTATTATAAGCAAATTCAGCATAGGCAAGCTTCACATCCCAATCCTTGGTACTCTTGCTAACAAGCCCTCTAAGTAAAGCGCCCAAAGTCCGATTGGTGACTTCGGTTTGCCCATCAGTTTGAGGGTGATGTGACGTGCTAAAACATAGCTTAGTACCAAGTAGTTTCCACGTCTTCCAAAAGTAGCTCATAAACTTAGTATCCCTATCACTCACAATAGTTTTAGGCACACCATGGAGACGAATTATCTCCTTACTGTTCCATGTGAAATTTTTCAAATTTTTTTTTTTTTTTTTTTTTTTTTTTCCGGTTTTTGTTCGCCTAAGGAGGAGTAGTTGATCTTCAAGAAACCCTTCAAGATCAAATCTTTTTCTCAAGATTTTAAAATTTTCACAAAGTTTCATCAAAGGTGTTTGATTAAATTTGTGGAGTGGTGAAAAAAATTACTTCAAGATCGTTGAAAACGTTCAAGACTTGAATCATACACGCTTGTTCATCCGTTACTTGGTGCTCAAGTTTCATCCGTTAATCCAACTTCTGGTCGGATTTTATTATGGAGGAGGAACAAGGAGACGTGGGGGGTCGAGTGCCTAGGGGTCTTACACTCGAACAAGCCAAGGACTTACGTAGGGATAGGCAAATAGAGGATCTCACCCAACGCATGGACGAAATTATGCGGTTACTACAACAAGGCCAAGGTGGGAACCAACGTAGGAATACTCCTAGTCCTGTTAGGAGTCCTAGAACTAATCAACACGGTTCTAGTTCGGGAGGAAGAAGAGTTCAACCCTCGGCCAAGGAGACGCCCAAGAGACGATGATAGGGGATTAAGGCTCGACATGCCCGAGTTTGATGGAAACACGAAGCCCGAAAAATTCTTAGAGTGGTTGCAAAGGATGGAACGAGTCTTTGATTACAAGGACTATGATGATGCCAAGCGATTTAAGGTGGTCGTCCTTAAATTAACAAAGTTATGCAAGTTTGTGGTATGAGAACTTGAAGGCTAAAAAGGAGGAAAGATGGCAAACCTAGCCTACGTTCATGGGAGAAGTTACAAGTGAGGATGAAAAACGCTTTTCTTAGGCTGATTTTTCACAAGACATGTATCGAAGGTTGCAAGTACTTCGACAAAACGCATTGAGTGTGGAGGAATATGTAGCTGAATTTGAAAAGATTAACATGCTTTGTGGTGTAGAGGGAGAAAGCCGAGCACAAGATAGCTCGATTTATTTCGGGGTTGGATAAGCACATTGCGAAGAAGGTGGATCTCCAACCTTATTGGAGCTTTGAGGAGGTGGTTCAAGTGGCTTTGAGAGCTGAAAAGTATGTCAAGGCCAAGAAAAATTCCAACTTTAAACCGTTTGTGAAGCACATTGATAAAACCGTAGGGAACACAAAGGGAGAAGCTAGTGGTTCGAAGTTCACCCCAAAATTTGATAAATTCAAGGGAGACAAAGGGAAGGCTCCTACGCCCATGGCTAATGAGGAGAGGCGAATTTGTTTCAAGTGCAAGGGGTATGGCCACATCTTGAAGGATTGTCCCAACAATCGGGTCATGACCTTAAGAGACATACAAGAAATAGACGCAGACTATGCCAAGGGTCACGTTGAAGAAGAGGAGGTTGATAGTGATCCATCTAAAGAGCGTACTATGGAGGGTGAGTATGAGGTAGATTCGGAGGAAGAACCGGTTATGGGAGGCCACCAACTTATTGTTCGACGCACATTGCATACACAACCAAGCACCTTTGGATGACACGCAAAGGGACAAGATCTTCTTCACTGTTGTTTAGTGAAGCAAAGGGTATGTGATCTCATTATTGATAATGGTAGTTGTGCTAATGTCGTGTCTACAACCTTAATTGACAAGTTAAAATGGCCTACTTCTACTCATCCACGTCCTTATAAACTCAACGGCTTAGTAATGACAATGGAATAAAAGTTACCAAACAAGCCTTAATAACGTTTGAAATTGGCAAGTTTAAGGACGATGTTTTGTGTGATGTATGCAATATGGATGCTTGCCATATCTTGTTAGGGGAGACCATGGCAATATGACCGCTTTGTGAAGTATGATGGGCGATCAAATGTGTGTATTGTCACGTTGGGAGGTAAAAGGGATCGCCCTAAAACCTTTAACATCCTCTCCTATATCTACGGGGTCATTCTTGGTGAGTGCTAAGGAGATTGAGAGGGAGTTAGAAGGGGAAGGTACGGGTTTTGTGTTGGTTGCCAAGGAAGTTGAAGGGGGACAGCAAGGGTACGAGATACCTAAGGATTTAGAGCAAGTACTTGACGAGTACATGGACGTGTTCCCTCAAGACCTACCCCCGAGTTTACCCCCAATTCGCGGCATAGAACATCGGATTGACCTTGTTCCAGGGGCGTCACTTCCTAACAAAGTCGCTTATAGGTGCAATCCTCGGGAGACACAAGAGTTACAACGACAAATTGAGGAGTTGATGGCTGGGGGTTATGTTAGAGAGAGTATGAGCCCATGTGCGTCCCCCGCTTTGTTGGTGCCTAAGAAAGATGGTACTTGGCGTATGTGCATTGATAGCCGGTCAGTAAACAACATTACCGTGAAGTATAGATTCCCCATTCCTAGATTGGATGACTTATTGGATGAGTTGCATGGTTCTACTATTTTCTCCAAAATTGATTTGAGGAGTGGTTATCATCAAATAAGAATGCGAGAAGGAGATGAGTGGAAGACCGCCTTTAAGACTAAGATGGGGTTATATGAGTGGCTTGTCATGCCATTTGGACTTACTAATGCACCTAGTACTTTCATGAGATTGATGAATGAGGTGTTGAAACCATTCTTAGGGAGGTGTGTGGTGGTTTATCTTGATGACATCCTTGTATATAGTAGGAGTGTGGTGGAGCATCTCACGCATCTTCGCGAGGTTTTTGAGGTGTTACGTGCACAAAAGCTATATGGGAAGTTAGAAAAGTGCTATTTTCTAGTTCCTAGTGTTACATTCTTGGGCTACATCGTTTCTAAAGATGGCGTTTCAGTTGATCCTTCGAAAGTCGAGGCAATAAAGAGTTGGCCTATTCCCACTACAATTTCGGAGGTACGTTCTTTTCATGGCTTGGCTTCTTTTTATAGAAGATTTGTGCGCAATTTTAGTAGTGTAGTAGCTCCTATGGATCGAATGTATCAAGCAAGGAAAATTTGCATGGACTAAGGCAGCCCAACGTGCATTTGAGAGCATCAAGGACTTGTTGTGTAATACACCCATTCTAGCATTACCGGATTTTTCACAACCTTTTGAAGTAGAGTGTGATGCTAGTGGGGTTGGTATAGGGGCGATCCTCATCCAAAAGAAACGTCCCATTGCATACTTTAGTGAGAAATTGGGTGGTGCTAAACTCAATTACTCTACATATGACAAAGAATTTTATGCAATTGTTCGTGCACTTGATCACTGGAGTCATTACCTTCGGCCCAAGTCACTTTGTGCTTCATTCGGATCACGAGGCATTGAAGTATATACATGGGCAGCAAAAGCTAAATCCGAGACATGCTAAATGGGTTGAGTTTTTGCAATCTTTCAATTTCTCATCAAAATATAAAGAAGGCAAGGCAAATGTGGTGGCGGATGCTTTGTCTAGGCGCCATTCATTACTGGGGGTGTTGAGTACACGACTACTTGGGTTTGAATTGGTGAAGGAGTACTATAAGACGGATGAGAAATTTGGCGAGATTTTTGGGGCGTGTTCCAAGGGATCCTACGGCTCTTATGTGGTGCATGATGGTTTTCTTTTCAAGGGGGATCGTTTATGCATACCTTCTTGTTCTATTAGGGAGTTACTAGTGAGGGAAGCTCATGGGGGAGGACTTGCTTGGTCACTTTGGTATGAACAAGACTTTGGCTATTCTTCAAGAGCATTTTTATTGGCCAAAGATGCAAGGAGATGTTCACTGGGGTTATCTCACGATGTGCTACGTGTCAAAAGTCCAAGAGCACTTTTCATCAAGGTATGTACACTCCTTTACCTGTTCCAATTTGTCCTTGGGATGATGTTGCTATGGATTTTATTGTGGGATTGCCTAGAACACAAAGAGGCAAGGATTCTATAATGGTTGTCATTGATAGATTTTCTAAAATGGCACATTTTATTGCTTGTCATAAACCGATGATGCTTCTAAGGTGGTGATTTATATTGTAAGGAGATAATTCGTCTCCATGGTGTGCCTAAAACTATTGTGAGTGATAGGGATACTAAGTTTATGAGCTACTTTTGGAAGACGTTGTGGAAACTACTTGGTACTAAGCTATGTTTTAGCACGTCACATCACCCTCAAACTGATGGGCAAACCGAAGTCACCAATCGGACTTTGGGCGCTTTACTTAGAGGGCTTGTTAGCAAGAGTACCAAGGATTGGGATGTGAAGCTTGCCTATGCTGAATTTGCTTATAATAGGTCACCTACATATGCCACGAGGTGTTCTCCATTCGAGGTTGTGTATGGCGCAAACCCACGGGTGCCTATTGACCTTATTCCTTTCCCCTAATGATGACGTCTATCACATTGATGCTAAGGAGAAGGCGCAAGCAATGCTCAAGCTTCATGCACAGTGAAAGCTCGGATTGAAAAGGTGAATGCACGATACCAACGGTTGGCCAACAAGCATCGTACACCACATGTGTTCAAGGTTGGTGATTTGGTTTGGTTGCATCTAAGGAAGGAGCGGTTTCCGGCCTTCGAAAAAACAAGCTCATGCCACGTTCGATGGTCCCTTCAAGATTGTTGAGAAGGTCAATGACAATGCCTTCAAACTTGACTTGCCTGGTGACTATAACGTGAGTTCTACCATAAATGTGGGGGATTTGGCTCCTTATGTTCATGATGATGATATGGCTCAATTGAGGACAATTGTTTTCGAAGAAGAGGAGGATGATACGGGAGAAAGTGATGCAAATCTACTAGCTCTTGTACACAAGAATGTCAGCATTGATCTTGGCTCAATTGACTTACATGGAGGATTCTTCATGGGAATCACGACCAAAGTGGTAGCATGTTTGCTAACCAACTTAGGTGGCGTGTGATGTTGGCGTGTGATAGTTGTGCATGCTTGATGGAGTTCTAGTTCTGTTAGGACTCAAACTATCTTTATTGCTTTATAGTTTATGTTTGATAGGAGTAGTGTGTGTTTAGAACTCTAAGGGATGTCCAACATACTAAACGAGTAGAAGTATGTGATGTTTAGGAGTTCTAGTTTGGTTAGGTTTATGACTTAGGGAATTGTCCTAAGCATAGTAGGAGTCGGTTTTGTTTTGACTATAAATAGCTAGTATGTACGAATTCATAGATTAGAATGAAATAATTGATTTTGTGAGTTTTGTTAAAACTTGAGTGTGCAAACACAAACAATCTTGATTGCTGGTGGCTTAGCCTTTACGCATCAAAACCCTTAGTTTGTTCCTTGTGGTGGCTTAGCCTTTATCATTGAGCATCTAAGCACTATCCTAGTTACTTTGTTACTTTTTGTTCGAACAATTTACCTTGGTTATTCACGATTTCCGCTTCATTATTTGATCTATGATCCATGTGAGAGAGATGGCTCATTTCTACAAATCCTAGTTATGTTAGGATTTGTGTTGTTTCCTAGTAGGAGTCGGTTTTGTTTTGACTATAAATAGCTAGTATGTACGAATTCATAGATTAGAATGAAATAATTGATTTTGTGAGTTTTGTTAAAACTTGAGTGTGCAAACACAAACAATCTTGATTGCTGGTGGCTTAGCCTTTACGCATCAAAACCCTTAGTTTGTTCCTTGTGGTGGCTTAGCCTTTATCATTGAGCATCTAAGCACTATCCTAGTTACTTTGTTACTTTTTGTTCGAACAATTTACCTTGGTTATTCACGATTTCCGCTTCATTATTTGATCTTACTTAGATTAAATATATCATCTGGTATCAAGAGCTTTGGTTACATCCATTCACCATCATCACATCATACAAGCGCAGCCATTCATCCACATTCATCCACGCAAGGTTCGATTTTTTTTTTTTTCCGGTTTTTGTTCGCCTAAGGAGGAGTAGTTGATCTTCAAGAAACCCTTCAAGATCAAATCTTTTTCTCAAGATTTTAAAATTTTCACAAAGTTTCATCAAAGGTGTTTGATTAAATTTGTGGAGTGGTGAAAAAATTACTTCAAGATCGTTGAAAACGTTCAAGACTTGAATCATACACGCTTGTTCATCCGTTACTGGGTGCTCAAGTTTCATCCGTTAATCCAACTTCTCGGTCGGATTTTATTATGGAGGAGGAACAAGGAGACGTGGGGGGTCGAGTGCCTAGGGGTCTTACACTCGAACAAGCCAAGGACTTACGTAGGGATAGGCAAATAGAGGATCTCACCCAACGCATGGACGAAATTATGCGGTTACTACAACAAGGCCAAGGTGGGAACCAACGTAGGAATACTCCTAGTCCTGTTAGGAGTCCTAGAACTAATCAACACGGTTCTAGTTCAGAGGAAGAAGAGTTCAACCCTCGGCCAAGGAGACAGCCAAGAGACGATGATAGGGGATTAAGGCTCGACATGCCCGAGTTTGATGGAAACACGAAGCCCGAAAAATTCTTAGAGTGGTTGCAAAGGATGGAACGAGTCTTTGATTACAAGGACTATGATGATGCCAAGCGATTTAAGGTGGTCAGTCCTTAAATTAACAAAGTTATGCAAGTTTGTGGTATGAGAACTTGAAGGCTAAAAGGAGGAAAGATGGCAAACCTAGCCTACGTTCATGGGAGAAGTTACAAGTGAGGATGAAAAAACGCTTTCTTCCTATGATTTTTCACAAGACATGTATCGAAGGTTGCAAGTACTTCGACAAAACGCATTGAGTGTGGAGGAATATGTAGCTGAATTTGAAAAGATTAACATGCTTTGTGGTGTAGAGGAGAAAGCCGAGCACAAGATAGCTCGATTTATTTCGGGGTTGGATAAGCACATTGCGAAGAAGGTGGATCTCCAACCTTATTGGAGCTTTGAGGAGGTGGTTCAAGTGGCTTTGAGAGCTGAAAAGTATGTCAAGGCCAAGAAAAATTCCAACTTTAAACCGTTTGTGAAGCACATTGATAAAACCGTAGGGAACACAAAGGGAGAAGCTAGTGGTTCAAGTTCACCCCAAAATTTGATAAATTCAAGGGAGACAAAGGGAAGGCTCCTACGCCCATGGCTAATGAGGAGAGGCGAATTTGTTTCAAGTGCAAGGGGTATGGCCACATCTTGAAGGATTGTCCCAACAATCGGGTCGTGACCTTAAGAGACATACAAGAAATAGACGCAGACTATGCCAAGGGTCACGTTGAAGAAGAGGAGGTTGATAAGTGATCCATCTAAAGAGCGTACTATGGAGGGTGAGTATGAGGTAGATTCGGAGGAAGAACCGGTTATGGGAGGCCACCAACTTATTGTTCGACGCACATTGCATACACAACCAAAGCACCTTTGGATGACACGCAAAGGGACAAGATCTTCTTCACTGCTTAGTGAAGCAAAGGGTATGTGATCTCATTATTGATAATGGTAGTTGTGCTAATGTCGTGTCTACAACCTTAATTGACAAGTTAAAATGGCCTACTTCTACTCATCCACGTCCTTATAAACTCAACCGGCTTAGTAATGACAATGGAATAAAAGTTACCAAACAAGCCTTAATAACGTTTGAAATTGGCAAGTTTAAGGACGATGTTTTGTGTGATGTATGCAATATGGATGCTTGCCATATCTTGTTAGGGAGACCATGGCAATATGACCGCTTTGTGAAGTATGATGGGCGATCAAATGTGTGTATTGTCACGTTGGGAGGTAAAAGGATCGCTCTAAAACCTTTAACATCCTCTCCTATATCTACGGGGTCATTCTTGGTGAGTGCTAAGGAGATTGAGAGGGAGTTAGAAGGGGGAAGGTACGGGTTTTGTGTTGGTTGCCAAGGAAGTTGAAGGGGGACAAAGAAGGGTACGAGATACCTAAGGATTTAGAGCAAGTACTTGACGAGTACATGGACGTGTTCCCTCAAGACCTACCCCCTGTGTTTACCCCCAATTCGCGGCATAGAACATCGATTGACCTTGTTCCGGGGGCGTCACTTCCTAACAAAGTCGCTTATAGGTGCAATCCTCGGGAGACACAAGAGTTACAACGACAAATTGAGGAGTTGATGGCTAGGGGTTATGTTAGAGAGAGTATGAGCCCATGTGCAGTCCTCGCTTTGTTGGTGCCTAAGAAAGATGGTACTTGGCGTATGTGCATTGATAATGGGCCGTAAAACAACATTACTCGTGGAAGTATAGATTCCCCATTCCTAGATTGGATGACTTATTGGATGAGTTGCATGGTTCTACTATTTTCTCCAAAATTGATTTGAGGAGTGGTTATCATCAAATAAGAATGCGAGAAGGAGATGAGTGGAAGACCGCCTTTAAGACTAAGATGGGGTTATATGAGTGGCTTGTCATGCCATTTGGACTTACTAATGCACCTAGTACTTTCATGAGATTGATGAATGAGGTGTTGAAACCATTCTTAGGGAGGTGTGTGGTGGTTTATCTTGATGACATCCTTGTATATAGTAGGAGTGTGGTGGAGCATCTCACGCATCTTCGCGAGGTTTTTGAGGTGTTACGTGCACAAAAGCTATATGGGAAGTTAGAAAAGTGCTATTTTCTAGTTCCTAGTGTTACATTCTTGGGCTACATCGTTTCTAAAGATGGCGTTTCGATTGATCCTTCGAAAGTCGAGGCACAAAGAGTTGGCCTATTCCCACTACAATTTCGGAGGTACGTTCTTTTCATGGCTTGGCTTCTTTTTATAGAAGATTTGTGCGCAATTTTAGTAGTGTAGTAGCTCCTATGACTCGAATGTATCAAGCAAGGAAAATTTGCATGGACTAAGGCAGCCCAACGTGCATTTGAGAGCATCAAGGACTTGTTGTGTAATACACCCATTCTAGCATTACCGGATTTTTCACAACCTTTTGAAGTAGAGTGTGATGCTAGTGGGGTTGGTATAGGGAAGGACCCTCATCCAAAAGAAACGTCCCATTGCATACTTTAGTGAGAAATTGGGTGGTGCTAAACTCAATTACTCTACATATGACAAAGAATTTTATGCAATTGTTCGTGCACTTGATCACCGGAGTCATTACCTTCGTCCAAGTCACTTTGTGCTTCATTCGGATCACGAGGCATTGAAGTATATACATGGGCAGCAAAAGCTAAATCCGAGACATGCTAAATGGGTTGAGTTTTTGCAATCTTTCAATTTCTCATCAAAATATAAAGAAGGCAAGGCAAATGTGGTGGCAGTATGCTTTGTCTAGGCGCCATTCATTACTGGGGTGTTGAGTACACGACTACTTGGGTTTGAATTGGTGAAGGAGTACTATAAGACGGATGAGAAATTTGGCGAGATTTTGGGGGCGTGTTCCAAGGGATCCTACGGCTCTTATGTGGTGCATGATGGTTTTCTTTTCAAGGGGGATCGTTTATGCATACCTTCTTGTTCTATTAGGGAGTTACTAGTGAGGGAAGCTCATGGGGGAGGACTTCACTGGTCACTTTGGTATGAACAAGACTTTGGCTATTCTTCAAGAGCATTTTTATTGGCCAAAGATGCAAGGAGATGTTCACTGGGTTATCTCACGATGTGCTACGTGTCAAAAGTCCAAGAGCACTTTTCATCAAGGTATGTACACTCCTTTACCTGTTCCAATTTGTCCTTGGGATGATGTTGCTATGGATTTTATTGTGGGATTGCCTAGAACACAAAGAGGCAAGGATTCTATAATGGTTGTCATTGATAGATTTTCTAAAATGGCACATTTTATTGCTTGTCATAAACCGATGATGCTTCTAAGGTGGTCGATTTATATTGTAAGGAGATAATTCGTCTCCATGGTGTGCCTAAAACTATTGTGAGTGATAGGGATACTAAGTTTATGAGCTACTTTTGGAAGACGTTGTGGAAACTACTTGGTACTAAGCTATGTTTTAGCACGTCACATCACCCTCAAACCGATGGGCAAACCGAAGTCACCAATCGGACTTTGGGCGCTTTACTTAGAGGGCTTGTTAGCAAGAGTACCAAGGATTGGGATGTGAAGCTTGCCTATGCTGAATTTGCTTATAATAGGTCACCTACATATGCCACGAGGTGTTCTCCATTCGAGGTTGTGTATGGCGCAAACCCACGGGTGCCTATTGACCTTATTCCTTTCCCTAATGATGACGTCTATCACATTGATGCTAAGGAGAAGGCGCAAGCAATGCTCAAGCTTCATGCACAGTGAAAGCTCGGATTGAAAAGGTGAATGCACGATACCAACGGTTGGCCAACAAGCATCGTACACCACATGTGTTCAAGGTTGGTGATTTGGTTTGGTTGCATCTAAGGAAGGAGCGGTTTCCGGCCTTCGAAAAACAAGCTCATGCCACGTTCGATGGTCCCTTCAAGATTGTTGAGAAGGTCAATGACAATGCCTTCAAACTTGACTTGCCCGGTGACTATAACGTGAGTTCTACCATAAATGTGGGGGGATTTGGCTCCTTATGTTCATGATGATGATATGGCTCAATCGAGGACAATTGTTTTCGAAGAAGAGGAGGATGATACGGGAGAAAGTGATGCAAATCTACTAGCTCTTGTACACAAGAATGTCGCATTGATCTTGGCTCAATTGACTTACATGGAGGACTCTTCATGGGAATCACGACCAAAGTGGTAGCATGTTTGCTAACCAACTTAGGTGGCGTGTGATGTTGGCGTGTGATAGTTGTGCATGCTTGATGGAGTTCTAGTTCTGTTAGGACTCAAACTATCTTTATTGCTTTATAGTTTATGTTTGATAGGAGTAGTGTGTGTTTAGAACTCTAAGGGATGTCCAACATACTAAACGAGTAGAAGTATGTGATGTTTAGGAGTTCTAGTTTGGTTAGGTTTATGACTTAGGGAATTGTCCTAAGCATAGTAGGAGTCGGTTTTGTTTTGACTATAAATAGCTAGTATGTACGAATTCATAGATTAGAATGAAATAATTGATTTTGTGAGTTTTGTTAAAACTTGAGTGTGCAAACACAAACAATCTTGATTGCTGGTGGCTTAGCCTTTACGCATCAAAACCCTTAGTTTGTTCCTTGTGGTGGCTTAGCCTTTATCATTGAGCATCTAAGCACTATCCTAGTTACTTTGTTACTTTTTGTTCGAACAATTTACCTTGGTTATTCACGATTTCCGCTTCATTATTTGATCTTACTTAGATTAAATATATCATTATGACTAAGACCCAACACTATTGCTCAGGAAGCTTTTTGGAGGGACAAAGCGCAAACCCCCGGGGGTGGCCTTACACATAGAAGATGCGTAATGAGGCAATGACGATTTTGCATATAGTGGCACTTGTAGACACCAAATTTTGAACCCCTTTTCGGGTAAATAATGATTTTGAAAAGAAATAAAAATAACAAAACCGTCATACATCGTGGAGCACGCGCTCCGTCAAATGCGTGTTTCGCCCCGGAGCGCAAGTTTAATTTCGTCGTATGGTTTTCCTTTTTTGCATATTAGTCATGCAATTTCGGCTTAGAAATAAAATTTTCCGTGAGTCGTAGTCAATAACTACAACCACCGTTTTAATAAATTGATTTGTAGTGTAATCATGCTCGTCTTTATTAATGTGACGAGTTTTCGTTAATTGTCTCAAGTTAGTCTTTCGAAAAAACGAAAAAAAAAACGAGTCGCGATTAGGCGTCGGGATTTTAGTCGTATCCCAAAACCGATTTTAATCAGATTTTAGTCGAGTTTTCGTTAATTGTCTCAAGTCATTGTTCATTGGATAAAGAATAAGAATATATTCTTTATCCACTAATCACATCCTTTATCCATTAGTTAGAGAATAAGAATCATGAAAAGATGTGAGAATAAGAATCAAATCCCATGTGTAAGAGGGGGGAATCCGGATTTTTTCCAGAAGAACTGAGTGTGCGCCAAGCACACAATCATGCGCTAGACGCATGATTGTGCGCCTAGCGCACAAGCATTCTCTGCGCCAGACGCAGAGCCTTGCGCCTAGCGCACGACACTGTGCCTAGCGTAGGCTCCTGCGTTTGGCGCAAGCGTCCCTAATCGCTTTGTTTTGCACGTTTTCGATGCATTTTTTATACGTATTAGGATGTTTAGGGAAGAATATTTTATGAAAATCTGATTTTGCCTCATTTATGAGAAAATCCAAAAAGAATAAGAATATTTGTGTTTCCAAAGAGATTTGATGATGTCATTAGGGTGAGGTTATTAGAGTGATATCATTAGGGTGATTAAGGATGAAGAAAATCAGATTTTTTTGGGTGAAAAATCTGATTTTCTACCTCTTTGAAACCCTAGTTCACTTCCCTCATTTCTCTATAAATACCCTCCTTTTTCACTTCAAAACCAAGTTGAGAAAAAACACAACTCAACTTCACTCTCATCTTCTCTATTACTCTTCTCCTCCTTAATATTTCCATCTAAGCAAAATTATTAATAAGTAAGTAAAGAAGTTCATCAAAAGAAAAAAACACAAAAAAAGAGTTTAATAAGTTAGTAATTAAGTGGATTTAGAAACTCACTTAGAAATTAAGAAAATCACAAAAAAGGTAGAAAAATATGCAAAAAGGAAGTGCATCATTGAGCTAGCAAGGTAAAGTTGAAGCTTTTGTTATTTTTGATTATCTTCTTAATCATCTACTAACATTTTCCTTGTTTTCTTCTTATCATTTTTTTTAATCTTTGGAGTGATTTGGGTATGTGGAAGTCCTAATAGGTTCCCAACCTTAAATCACCCCACCTAGAATAGTCAACTCTAATGTGGAGACTCTTAGGAAATAATGTGATTATGAGATTTTCCTTAATCAAGTTGTTATTCATCACCAAAAATGTTTTCATAAAAAAATTCAAGACAAATTGTGCATAAACATCTCCATAAAAAGAAAATGTGATGCTATAATTATAATCAAGTTTTAATTTCGTACTTCATTTAACTCATTTAGACAAAACTAAAAACATCAAGTTTGAAGAAAACATCAACATCTTTTCAAAAATATAAAAATCATGTTCATATGAATTTTATACAATTTTACATCATTTTTACAAAAACATTCATGTAAATCACGAAATTTCAGAAAACGGATTTTCTCTTCAGTTAAGAAAATAAATAAAATATGATCTTAAAAATTTCCAATTCAAACAAAAATTTCCAGTTTAGTCTTTCAAAGTGTCTAGAATGTTTATACCAAAATTTATTTCAAAATAAGTTCAATAAGTTGGATTTCAAAGAACAAATTAAATAAAGGTCCTATTTTGACCAGTTTTGACATAAAATTCACCATAATTTGCGTTTTCACTAAACGTTTGTGAAATTTTGACACAATATAAATAACTCACTGATCTATCCACAGATATATCACATTCTCAATTTGACTCTTTCTACAGTAAGTTATTATTTTTGCAAATCAGTACAAGAATAAAAGTGCAATCTGGAAAATGAAATAAAATGATTAACTCAACTTTCATAAAAAATGTTTTCTTCATAAAAAAAATCATGTAATTTTTAAGTTTCTCTTAAAATGACTCATTTTATCATGTAAATAAAGATCAATAAAAATTTTCATAAAAAATCAAAATCAAAGAGGTTAAATAGTCTTTAACTTTCACAAATTCACAAATAAACATGAATTTCAAAGCCCATTCAAGGAGTTGAAGATCAAGGAGCATCATGGTGAAGATCAAGATTGAAGACTTTGTATATATCATAGATTTGTACATTTTTGTTGTAATAATAGTTTCTTTGTAAATAGTTATTACATCACTCATTAATAAAAAAAATGGAGATGTTTATGCATAATTTTCATAAATAATTCCATAATTCTTTTTAATAAAATGAGCAACCAATGTTACAAATGTTGCATGTTGGGCCAATATGTCATAGTATATGAATTAAATGACCCAATCTCAATTAAGAGGACAAATTGCAAATCTAACTAAGTTAAATTGTATGCTAATCCATCTTACATTTTAAAAATGTGTTCTCCATATTCAAATGGATTAATCATATAATTTGACATAATTAGATTGGCAATTATGATCTCCGAATTGATTTTAGGCCGTTTCACGTGTCTCCCTTTAAATGGCCAAATTTCAAATAGCCAAACACAATCTCCAAATTTAATCTCAAATGATCATTTCTCTCTAAATGACTTAATAATCTTCAATCAAGATTATTTCTCAAAAGGCTTCAAATTAGGAAGCAAACTTCTAAGACCTCTTGAAAATCATAAACATAATCACTAATTAAAGTGGTTATTTCAATCCTCGATTAATCGCTAATTAGAGCGGTTAACTCAAACTTTTCATTCAATCACTAATTAGGGTGATTAGCTTAACCTTTCATCATATTTAATCACTAATTAGAGTGATTATCTTAAACCTTAATAATCGTTAATTAAGACGATTATTCTTCTTATTCAATCACTAATTAGAGATATTATCTTAAACCTTAATAATCGTTAATTAGGACGATTCTTCTTCTTATTTAATAACTAATTAGAGTGATTATCTTAAACCTTTAATAATCGTTAATTTGGACGATTATTTTTCTCATTTAATCATTAATTAGAGTGATTATCTTAAGCCTTGAATAATCACTAATTAGGGTGATTATATTAACCTCCATTCTTAATCACTAACTAAGGTGATTATCTTGATCCTCCTAAGTTTAATCACTAATTGAGGTGATTATCCAAACCTTCATATTTAATCACTAGTTAAGGTGATTATCTTAATCTCATTTCAATCACTAATTGGAATGATTACATTATTCCTAATAGATTTGTTTAATTCTAAAGGTGAGTTATTCATAATCTATTTCTTTTTCTTCCCCAATGGAATTGGCCATTTAGGGTGAGACATAAGATCGAACTACGATGGTTTTGATCCATGAGTGGATTCCAATCCCACAATGATTGGTACGTAGTGCAATTTCAGTGCTCAAACCTACCCTGTACAAATGATATATTGGTCCTAAATAAAAATGGTTGATGTGTATATGTGCAAACTATGTGATTTTCTTTCTTTTGAATAGCCATGATTACTTTAAAATGGAAAATAACGCATTTAGTAAGAGCCCGTTCTGTAGAACGGAAGAGGAGACGAGTTTCAGACGTTCGCACCTCTTAACCTAAACCCCGAACCCTATCTTATGGTATGAAAGACCAATTCTCAAAAAAGCCTTATCCATATGAAGTCATCATCGTTTTAAATGATATTTCTTGAAATTGATTTTAAAATGATTCATTAAATAAATCTGTCCCTATTCAGATATTAATAGGGTGGCGACTTCAAAGTTTTCTAAAACTCATAGTCCAATGAGAGACTTTCGTGGGATTCAGACCGTTAATTAAGACAGTAAAAAATCGGATGCCACAACACTGAAAAATAGTCATGGACATGCAAACTGCAATGTTATTTAATTGCATAAAACAAGTATGAATCATATTTTTCGAGTTTCACCCACTCATTTAGGCGTGTTTTTATTGCCTACGCGGGATGAGCGTGTATCTGACTACCTCATTGTAAAGGTTTTATTAAAAAATGTTTGAAGTCGCCAATAATTCTTTAATGGAAAACTCATAAATTAAATTGGATATTAGAAAATCGTAGGCACAACTTAGGGAGTTATCCAATGTAGATTTCTCGTCATGACTCCAAGAATGGTGAACCAAAGATTGAATTCGTGATTGAGGGTACAAATATGATGGGAATCAAATCCTCCCATTGATGGCCTCTACTTAATAACGATTCATGTTCGAGTTTTATGCAATTAGATAACCATGTTCAACATGTTAATGCAATATAATAATTAATCTATGTCGGTTCATTAAACAAACAAGAGACTAATTTTCGGTGACATTTTATTTAAGCAATCAAATTACCAAAACCAAATCCAATTGTCGAGATTATCTGAATTTAGCGTTGGAACATTTATTTAGGTATTTGATTAGCAAAAGTAATCATGTGCAGTGATGAAAGCATTAGATCAAACAACATGCTTATGAATATGAATAATATATAGAAAAGAAATAAAAAGAGAATGTTTAGAGAAGAATATACAGAATGGTGTTAATTCCTTTAAGATCTACATTGTGACAAGTAAATTGTTTTTAACAAAGGAATTAAATTGGAATAACCCTCAGTAATAATACATTTGTCGCCCTGGGTCTTCACAGAATCGGTATGTAGGATGAACAATCTTGAAGCTTCCAATATGAATCAATGGAGTTTAAATGTGTGTTTGAATGTATTTGAATGTGTGTTTTATGTAGGTGTATATTTTGTAGTGTATTATGGAGTGTTAAAGTGTAGGAAAAAAGTATGAAAAACGTTCGTAGGAAACTAAGCTATTTATAGGCGAAGGAAACCGAAAACGATGCAACATAAGTTAAGACTGTTAGCCTACTCCACGGAGCGTGAGCGGCGCGCACGAGCTGTTCGCCTAGCCCACGGCCCATGCGTCTAGCGCACACATTTTGCATTTTTGGGATTTCAGTATGGCATCAACGTTGTGCACACACAATATGTTGCGTCAAACGCAAAGTTGATCTGGCCAATTTTCTATCGTTTTATGGTTCTTTTTTATCTTTTGATAAAATTTATCCTTTGAAATCCGAAATCAGCTATCTATAGAAATAAAATTCTAATTTTCAAAATATCCTTTAAAAATTAATTATCGGGAATAATTAATATTTAAAATACATTTAATTATCAGGAATAATTAAATAATTAATTGGGCCTTTAAAATTGGGCTTGGATGGTTTTGAACCAATAAATAGACTTTATATTTTCGAAACGCTTTCGGGCTTAGCTTGTTCAATTGTTCATCCTTTCGACCAGACCAATTAGGACGATGGTATGCTTCATCATTGGGTATTCAATGGGAAAAAAACAATTTTGTGTCTACACCTGCCAGAATAGCTTGCTCTACTTCCTCCAACACACTTTACCTGAGATGAGTATAAGGCAACCCATACACCAAAAACAACCTCCGTTCATAGATATATCCATTCTTTACATCAAATATATTACAAGCCAAAAGGTTTTTAGAACTACTACACATAATGACATTGATATTACAGGCCCAAAAAAGTGCTAAAACCTCAGCACTACCATCACCATCTATAGTGAATACATTAGCAAAACCAAACAAAATACCAAGCTTATCCCTCATCAACCTATCTGACTTCGTTTTCGAAAGGAACAACACCTGCAGGGAAAATTTTCGGACTCAACATAAGAATGAAATATTTAGCTATTACCTTTATTTAGCTAGTACCTTTATTTTGTTTAGGAAAAAGTATAGCTATTATGGATTGGAAAGTGTTAGTATCATCATTTTGAGGAATAAAAAAGTAAATATTTAGCTATCCAAGTCAAAGAAAATTTATTTTGGCACGTGAATGGTCCTTCATGAAATTCTCTAATGAGTGTTTCTCGAACACTATGCCTTGGCACACACAATCGGTTCTTCTTGAAAAGAAAACCATCAAAGATATGATAGTCTCCTTGAGCATGATTTTGACACTTCTCCCATAGTTCACCAAAATCAGGATCTTCCTTGTAGTCTTCCTTCAACACTTCAAGGCCAATAACTCGACCTCTTAGAGAACTTAACAAAGCATACTTCCTAGAGAGTGCGTCTGCTCCCTTATTAATCTTTCCAGATTTGTGTTTGATTACAAAATGGAAAGCTTGAATAGTCTCGACCCATTTAGCATGCCTAGGTTGAAGCTTTTGTTGGCTTTGAAGATAATTGAGAGCTTTATGGTAAGAATGGAGAATAAACTCCTTAGCTATCAAGTAGTGCCGCTAATGCTCTAGAGATCTCACAAGGGCATACAATTCCTTGTCATAAGTGGAATACTTGCTCTTAGCTTCATTGAGCTTCTCACTAAAATAGGCTATGGGGCGCCCATTTTGAGAGAGAATTGCTCCAATCCCTACTCCGGATGCATCACACTCCACTTCAAAGACATCTTCAAAGCTAGGTAGGGCAAGTATAGGGGCTGTACTGACCCTCCTTTTCACCTCCTCAAAGGCTGCTTGGGCTTGCACATTCCATTGGAATTGCTTCAACTTGGTTAGCTCGGTGATTGGTGCCATGAGAGAGCTAAAGTTTCGAACAAACCTCCTATAGAAAGAGGCTAAGCCATGGAAGCTCCTAACTTGTTTAATTGAGCTAGGAACCGGCCCATCTTGGATAGCTTGAACCTTCTTTTCATCGACCTCAATTCCCGCATAAGAAACCAAAAAGCCAAGAAAGGTTACTTGGTTAGAAAAGAAGTGACACTTCTCCAAGTTTCCATAGAGCTTTTCTCCTTCAAGTACTTCGAACACTTGTTGCAAATGCTCAACATGCTCCATTTCAGTTTGGCTATACACCAAAATATCATCAAAGTAGACTACCATGAATCTACCCTAAAATGGCTTCAAAGTTTGGTTCATAAGCCTCATAAAAGTACTTGGATAATTCGATAACCCAAATGGCATTACAAGCCATTCATACAATCCCTCCTTTATCTTGATGGCTGTTTTCCATTCATCTCCTTCATAGATTCGGATTTGATAATATCCACTCCTTAGGTCTATTTTAGAGAAGACCTTAGCACCATGTAAATCATCTAAAAGATCATTTAGCCTAGGGATAGGAAAAAGATACTTAATGGTGATTTTTTTGATGGCCCTACTATCAACACACATGCGCCACTCTCTATTCTTCTTTGGCACAAGTAATATAGGTACATCACAAGGGCTCAATGATTCTCTAATCATCCCTTTGAATAACAATTCCTCCAATTGCCTCCTAATCTCCTCGGTTTCCTTAGGGTTGGTCCTATAGGCTGGTTTGTTGGGTAGGCTAGCTCCGGGAATAAGATCTATTTTGTGTTGTATGTCACGTTTTGGGGTAGGCCGGGTGGTATTTGTGGTGGAAAAACGTGAGCATATTGGTCCAACAAAGGGGTGAGTAAGGGATGGTTTGGTTCTTGGGGTTTAGGGGTATCATCGAGGTCACTCAAAATCAACTCCTTGAAAGAAGTATGCTCTTGATGATCAGATTTCATTAAGGTTGTGAGGGATAAGGTTGTGAGGGATGTGGTTTTCTTATTTTGGTGGTGTTGTTTTTCGATAGCCGAGGAACGAGAGGCTGAGGGTGATTCTCTTTTGGTTCATTGTGAAAGAATAGGTGTTTTTATAGCCATCATGGCTCACTCTCCTATCAAACATCCACGGCCTTTCAAGGTTCATTCTATTCTACTTTCACAAATAAATTCGGTTCTCTATCTTGTTATTATTAGCAAAATCGGCTATTATAAGAGTTTATTAAAATTAAAGATTGAATCCTTCCTCCGTATCTAATGGAGTGAAGGTTATAATAATATGTATTGATCCTTTTTAAGTTAGTTTATAAAATCTGATTCTATAAATTATAAGGGTTTTTCTACGTTATACCCTTGTGTTTTTTCAGGTTTCTACGTTGTACCCCAACTTTTTTTAAATTCTATACAAGTACCCTTAAACTTAAAATTTTTATTGTACAATACCCCTACCGTTATTTATACGTTGTTACTTTTATTTTTTTTAAAATTTAGTGGAACTAATTTAACTTATACATAGTGTAACCCTTGGAGGGAATATTAACAAATTAGATTAGTTCCACTAGATCATAAAAAGTAAACGAAATTAATGACATAAAATTAGCGGTAGGGCATTGTGTGCATTAAAAAAGGTAAATTTGAGGGTATCGTGTGGAATTTTAAAAAGGTTGGGGTACAACAGAGAAATTGAAGAAACACAAGGGTATACTTGTAGAAAAACCCAATTTTGTTTGATAATATTCTCTATGAGATTGATTAGAGTTATCTTGAGAGATTGATTTTGTGAGTTGGATTAGTGGAATGATTTTTATATAAGAATTTGTGGTGGTTTATGGAAAAGCTTAGGAAATATGAGCAAATCAATTTGTTTATTTGAATTATTGTGAGAATGGATATTGATTGTCGTTATTATCGTTACGTGATTCTTTGAGAATGTCTAGGGAGTCGTATAAGATTCAAGCTATGATGGAGATCAAGTTTATAATTCTTCGAGGTTGCATATAATTGTTCTTGTGTTTAAGGTAACCTTTATGTTCAAAAAAATGTATTTACAAGCCCGTGCGTATTCTATTTTTAATATCGTACATCATTTATAGTCATGCCCATGGTTATAGATACATCCGTATCTGTTGAGTTGTGAAATGATATTGATTGATTATAAATATATGCTTTTGTTCGATTATCGAATTCTTCGTAAATGTTTAAGTTTACCAAAATATGATTTGCAAGAGATAATGCAAAAGAATTCGTAATTGTTTTAGGCGGCTTAGCTTATGAACTAAGATGAAAAGTGGGCAAGGTAGAGGTGGAAGAAAATTATTCGATGAGTTAAGACCGGATAATTAAGGCCTCGGATAATATTGTGTTATGTTATGTTATGTTAAGTTTCGCTAAAACCCGTACTTGCCCAGCAATTTCGTTAAGGGATTAAGCTATGCCGTAGTGGTTCTAAATAATGATTTTTCCAAATAGTTACCAAGTTTGATTATTAAATGGGAAACGTTTACGAACTAAAATCGTTTTGAAGGGTTTGAAGTAAAGTTAATGAGCTTTCCGCTCATTTTAGTTTTTGTTTGTTTTGTCTTTTCTTCCGTAATTTGCGGGTTTGTGTTGGAGGCTTGGAGTGGATCATAAGGAACAGGTTTGGCTATGAAGTTGTAATTAGACTAGTGATAGGAAGTTGTATCTGAAGTATCAAGATGGCTAGAGTTCAATGCATATATACGAATAACGTATTATATTATTTGGGTTTAGATAAAGTATTATGTAACCTGATATTTATTCATGAGGTTTTTGAGTTGTGGGCCCTAACCCACAGGTACATGATCGTTTTTATAGGTTATGTTTCCGATGCGAATAAATGTGAGGTTTATTAAGTGTTAATTGAGATTTGTGAATGCTCAAGTATGATTAGCTAGCAACTCGGAAGTGTGGGTTGTTACAAACTAGCCGTGCGCTAGGTGCACAGCCCGTGCATGTCGCGCACGCTCCATGCGCCTAACGAACGATTTTATTTTATCCCTTCGCATCGTTTTTGGTTTCCTTTGTCGATAAATAGCTTAATTTCTTCGAACGACTTTTTCTACGCTTTAGCACTTCATATTACATCTACATACACTTCAAAGCTCATATTCAAACACATTCAAGCACATTCATACATTAAAACTCCATTGAGGCTTCAAGTTTGCTCCTCTTGCAGATCGTTACGTAAGACCCAGGCAACAAAGGTATAATTCCTGAGGGTCAATGCCAATTTAATTCCTTTTTTTACTAACAATCTATTTGTCATAATGTAGATCATAAAGGGAGTTAACGCTTTCTTGTATATTCTAATCTTTACTCTATTCTATTCTTTTTTACTTCTTTTTTATATTATTGATATCCATATAGATGTTGTATGTTTAATGCTTTCATCACCGCACATGCTTATTCTTGCTAATTAAATACCTAAATAAATGTTCCAATGCTAAATTCAGATAATTTGGACAACTGGATTAAGTTCCTTAGTAATTTGATTAGATAATAACATGTCACCAAAAATTAGTCTTTTGTGTGTGTAATAAAGCGACATAGATTAATTTTAGATTGCATTAACATAATACGTGGCTGTTAATTGCATAAAACTCGCACATAAATCGATATTAAGTAGAGGCCATTAATGGATGAATTGATTCCTGATCATATTCGTACCCTCACCCCTGGACTCAATCTTTGGTTCATTAACCATTTATGGAGTTATGATGGGTAAATCTACATTGGATAAGTCCCTAAGTTGTCCCTACAATTTCCCAATATCCAATTAGATTTATGAGTCTTCCTTTAAAGACTTGTATGCGACTTCAAAATGGCTTTTTTGAATAAACCTTTAGAATAATGAGGTAGTCGAATTCGCGCTCATCATGCGTAGGAAATAAAAATACGCGTACAATCATGTGTATGACTCAAACAAAGGACTTATGACTCAACTTTAAAGCACAATTGGAGCCTACAACAAGCACAAAGACACAAAAACATCAAATACTAACAAAAACAAAGCAAAAAGGACTCAAAACAAACAAGAAAAATAATAAAAATGGAAAGAAGAAAACATAAATAAAAATCAACAAGCATTAGTAGGTTAGTGAAATCAAATGAAAACAACTAACTACCAAAGTTAATTTAGATTTGGGGAATTGGATTTTTAGAATTTGGATTTTTAGGGAAACAAGGAGGGAATCACAAAAACACAAGAGCAACATCTCAATCTCAAGCAACCAACGAGCATCTTTCATGGGCACCGTCCTCAGTGCTCTAGCGTGAAAGCTAAGGATAGCTCCCAAAGTTGGGAGGACCGTGTGGTTCCCAAAATCCCAACTGCACATATAGCCAATCGGAAACTCAAGAGTCTCGAAAATCTACCCCCATACATTAGGGTCGGGGTTATGGGGGTAAGCGGGGTCACACATGGGGTTCACACGCCCCGGGACTTGCCAACCATAACCATATTTGGTATTAAGCGGTTAGTAGGGAAGTCCATGTTGGGGAACGGGCCCTTCTTGCAAGGGCCGGTAAGGTTAGCTTAGATACTTTGGTTCCGGGACAATGCTTGCAATCATTTCAATCCGCTCAAGCCCAGTGCGAATATCAAGAATGGCTTGGTTGACATCGGTGAAGGGAGCGGAGGAGGAGCAGGCGCCTAGTTCAATGAGTCCTAGAGATTGGGCTTGGGTTGTCTTAGTCCTTTCCTCGGCAAACTCATTTCACTCATCATTGGAGCCCAAGTCACAATGAGAGTAGGTCCACCTAAAGCCCATGTGACTTTCACAAGTGGTGAGGCGGGTGTTAGGTAGGTAACAGTTAATGCATACCTTGGACCCTCCAACTAAACTTGTTTTCATTTCCTATGTTTCTTATGAAGTTGAAGGATGGAAGAGCCTCTATGTCCATGGACGGGTTGGGGTCAACCGGCTCACATGCCTCAACTAGGTCTCCAAAACCTAGCTCCCTAGCAAGTCAAGATACCATACCCCCATATGAATGCTCCCCTTAGTCTCTCTAATTTTCATGCAACAAGACAGATTAACCAACTAATGTTTACATCAAAGAACACGCTTGGGCGTATGGTGGCATAGAGCGAGGGTAGCTAGTTCCTAACTATTCACCTTATGATGCTCGCCCTTCGGTGAAAGAATGGAAAGGAAAAGTTTATGGAGAACACAATGGGCGGGACTGATGATATGATTAGGGTTCGAATTGCGGGGCACAAAGTTGTCCATATTGGAGATTTCTTTCCACTATTGCACTCGATTATGATCGTTTGGCGGCGTATTAGCTAGAGAAAGGCATCGAGATTATGTTTTCCATCCGAATATATCATTTAATCTCTCTAAAGAGATGGTTTGCGACTTGTTTGATAGCCGAAATGACATACAACATCGGGTGGAAGGACGTCGTCCATTGAAGTGACTTGTTTGGAAATGATATGGATTACGGAATAGGGTAGGCTTGACCATAGAGACATGGGCCTAACTATATGCAAATGCGGACATGGACTAGATCTGGACTATGCAAGCGGACGCGAAGACTAGATTTTGAACTTACGGGAGAATAAGGAGACTTGGAAATAGAGAAAACTAGGAGAATAGACAGACTAGGAAGACAAGACCTTGAACTTACATTTAGAATAAGCAGGCTAGACCTAAGGGGTACTACACTATGAACTTACGGGAGAGTAAGCAGATTAGAGAAGATTTGGAGCATAAACAGACTAGGAAGACTAGACTTTGAACTTACATTTAGAATAAGCAAGCTAGACATATGGGTGGCTAGACTTCAAACTTACATTTAGGGTAAGCTAGATAGACAATATGGAACGCTAGACTTTGAACTTATATTTAGATTAAGCAGGCTAGACTCAAGGGTGACTAGACTTTGAACTTACTTTTTAGGGTAAAAAAGGCTAGACAACAAGGAAGGCTAAACTTTGAACTTGTATTTAGAATATGTAGGCTAGACTTAAGGATGACTAGACTTTGAACTTACGGGAAAGTAAGAAGGCTAGGCAATAGGGAAGACTAGAATTTGAACTTATATTTAGAATAAGCAGGCTAGACTTAAGGGTAAGTAGACTTTGAACTACGTTTAGGGTAAGCAGGCTAGACAATAAGGAAGGCTAGACTTTTAACTTATATTTTGAATACGCAAGCTAGACTTAAGGGTGACTCGACTTTGAACTTACATTTAGGGTAAGTAAGCTAGACAATAATGAAGGCTAAACTTGAAACTTATATTTAGAATAACCAGGCTAGACTTAAGGGTGACTAGACTTGAACTTACGTTTAGGGTAAGCAGGCTAGACAATAAGGAAGGATATACTTTAAACTTATATTTAGAATATGCATGTCGGACTTAATGGTGACTCGACTTTGAACTTAAGGGAAAGTAAGCAGGCTATGCAATGGGGATGATTAGACTTTGAACTTACATTTTGAATAAGCAGGCTAGACTTAAGGGTGACTAGACTTTGAACTTACATTTAGGGTAAGCAGGCTAGACAATAAGGAAGGCTATAGTTTGAACTTATATTTAGAATAAGCGGGCTAGACTTAAGGGTGACTAGACTTTAAACTTATGTTTAGGGTAAGCAGGTGTTTAACCAGATTATGAATAATGACTAACAATCGAGATTTTGCATGAGAACTCTAACCAAATAAAGAGTGCACAATGAAATATGTAACAATAGTATGGCTTATGATTATCAAAGGAGAATGATATATCTGCCTTGTCTTTTTCCTGTCTTTTATACATATATACATTGTGTAACATTTACATATCAAGCCGTTAATTTTACATAACTCCTCATAACTACCCCTATTTACTAACGTATGTAACTGTCCCTTGTTTCACGCTTTCTGTCGTTGGTGACTCCATTCAGACCTTTCCTTTGCTGAGCTTTTTGGTACATTGGCCCTTTGGGCTTAACTACAATTCCAGTGTTTGGGCCCATTTTCCCGCTCAAATTTCTGGTTAAACAATTACCCTGAGATTATTACTTAAACATGGAGGAAGTTAAGTAATAATTTCAAAAACCGCTTCGAATTCCACAACACAACTGCCAACTCGCTGCAACTTCCTCCAACCGTCCCATCACTTTAAAATTGCACTCCACTTCGATCAATTGAACTTCAACCGCCCTATTTTTGTTTCTCCAAGGTAATTTTCCAACTCTTCTCTCTTTTCTCTCACTATTCCACTATTATCTCAATGGCGAAAAGCAAAAACGCTCCTTCTGCAACCCTTTCTTTCACTCATCAGAAAATTCTTGATGATAAAAAACCCCCTAGTACTTTGAGCGACTCTGAATCTATTAAAGACAAGTGCGATTTCCCAGATTGTATGAATATCCCATCAGAATTGGCCATTTCTTCCCTTTTGGTCCACTTACCCAATCTTTTCTCTGCCAAGCTGACATTCATGCATATCAACTTATGCCCCATGTCTGGAGGCTTCTCCTTGCTTTAGAGGTTTTGCTTGAAAATAAAAAGAATATTAGGTTAACTTTTGATTTTGAGGATTTAGGGTTTTGTTTTGAATACAAACTTATGGTGTAAGTAGAATCAATATCTCTCCTTGCGTGGGTAGGCATAATTTAATTGTGAACCTAAATAAGTCAAATGACAGGGGGTTGGTTGAGGAGATTTTTCTTTATAAAGAGGGATTCTCTGAGAGATGACGTTGGCCTTTTCCTAAGAATTGGGTCAAAGGTAGTTTTTGTCGACTTTCTCTTCATCTTCCTTTCTTTATTAACTGAAATAACTTGTTTGCTTTTGACAAGTGCTGAATATCTTATTTTGTCTGAGGGTCCCCACTCTATTAAACGCTCCGAAGTCATCCTCTGGATCCCTGAATCTGGGAGGACGTTTGTGAATCTGAATGACTTCAGGTTGGCATCTCTTGCCATTGTCACCAATAAAAGACATCCCCGCGAACCGGTATTTGCCACCACGTCCTCCTCCAAACCATCCACAAGATCTACTCGTGCAGCCAGAAAACTCCGGTTTCCCAAAGCCGTCTATCGGGTTGGACGGGGCTGAAATTGACCCTGTTGAAGTCGTGAGTGAAGAGGATAGCAATGGTAACACCACAAATGATTTAAACATGTTTTCGGTGTCTTCTTCAGTAATTTTCCTTTCTTGTTTGTTAGTTTCGCCTTTGGCCATTAGATGTGTCGTCCTCAAGAAATAAGTCTTCTATTGATTGTGCGCCCTCTATGGACGACTTGCATCGCCATGCTAAGATGAGAAAAAGATCTTCTTCTGGTTGCATCCCCACTTCCAGCACCACTTCTGCTCCGAAAATTCTTGTTCCAATCCAAACACTTCCTCCTCCTGACCCCAATAAAACAATGTCCTTATCCTTACCTGCTAATTTGTTCAATTTCAAAGACGACACGCCTCCATCAATCCTACTCTTAGACAATTCCTCTTTCCCCGCCGAATCGTACTTGAAAAATTTAAAGGTTGTGGATATTCGGCAAAATTTCTCGCTATATAGTTCAGGTAAGACTGATGTCATATGCCCTCTTGAGTTTTAGTTGTCTTCTTGTGTACCTGATGTCATATACTTCAGGTAAGACTGACACTGCCTCCATCAATCCTACTCTTAGAAAATTTGCTTGTTCCAGAGTATCCAAGGTATGAGGGTTGTTAAGAATCACCTCGCAGCTGTTGAGAAACTATTGGACATCTCTAGGCAACAGGAAAGGAAATTAAAGGAAAAGATGGCGGCTGACGCTATGCTGATTTCAAAACTTTAGGATAGGAACATGAAGCTGGCTCTTTATAGGAAGAAGAAGAAAACGGAGGTTCTGGATGCTGCTGGTTACTATACCTTGAAGACCAAGTGAGGTGATGAAGGACTTCTAAGCTGGAAATACCGCCAACTAGAACCCTGAAGAAGACATCAAGATCAGGGAGGAGGACATTCTTGCCGTGTCTCATCCTGGTGCTGAAGATGGTTTCACCTTTGATGAATAGGACGCTGCGGAGAAGACTGAAGACAAAGGTGAAGGGAAGAAGAATAACGTCGCTTGAGGCTTTTTATGATTTCGTATTGTTGGTTTGCTTTAAACATTTCTTGGAATTCCCCCATTGGTAGCATTCCAAAGGAAGTTTGAATGTAAGAACACTTTGCTACTTTGTGTGTTGTGCTTTTGTTTCAGACTATTTATCTTGTGTTTAATTGTGTTTGTGAAATGTCAACTTCTTCGTTTAATTTAGCTCTTCTATAATGAGGTCATTCATTGTATGTCTGTTGTGCGTGCGTGTAACGCCCCGACCTCTAAGCATCATTATTAGGTTAATTAATCTTGTTTATTAACAGCAGAAGACCTAGCTCTTGGTCGGTGCGTTACTGCCGTACTTTCCGTTAGGAAAATACAAGACAACATATTTTCAGAATTCTAACATATGATAATGTGAAAACTTAAACATACTAGATTATATAAAGATTAAAGTAAAACATAGTAGTTAATGTTAATTAAAGTAACTGATAACTTAGGTTACAAAAACTATAAGTGTTTGAGTCATTTTAATATCAAATCCTCACTACTAAGCCGTTCCGTCATCCCCATCGGTACATAAAACAGAAAAACAAAACGTCATGAGCCGAGGCCCATTAACATACTACTCTAACAACTTAAATTCATTTCAACTCATTTTATTTGCAAACAGAAAGGAGAGAATAATATAGTCAAACCATTTCATAAACATATAATTAAAATCAGAAATTTTAAAGATGGATTCATGTTGTCATTCATAATTTTATCATATTCATTACTGAAAATCTTCCTTTGGTTACTTGGCGAGTACAACAGAAGACTAAGCCACCGAGGACGTATGTCCCCCATTAGAAGGTGGCATTAAGCCATACATCATAACATAAGGCAAAGCCACCGAGGACCTTTGTCCCCCATCAGAAGGTAGCATATAATGCCAAACATAATGCGGGTGCCACCAAGGACGTTGTCCCCCATCAGAAGGTGGCGTTGCCGCCATAGACCAGAATGACACATGCACGACCCACAGAACATAGTACTGCCCTAAACCATCTTTCATTTTCATTTATCATATTTCGTGATTTTAAAGTATATTTCAACACATCTCTTTAAACATCATGAAAACCAATTTATTATACTAGCATCATCATAAACATCATTTAACGAAACATTTTATATCCCGCAATCCATAAATACATATCATCAAAACATTATGTAAAAGCGTCATAAAACATAGTTGGAAGGGGAGTGCGGGTGTTAGCAGTAGACGTTACCTCGAGTCGCGATTATTATAGAACGACTTATTAATATTTTATTCTAGATTTTAGGCTCTACGATCTATTTCCATCATATGCCCGTTATAGGAAGTACTTTAATATGACTTAATAGTGAGTTTATGAAATTAATGTTTATGGAACCGCATTATCACCATTTATTACTTAAACTATAATTATTGACTTTAGTAACTTGGTTAAAAGGTCCTTTTTAATATAATAGATAACACATTTATTATGAGTTCTAAGTCCAACTTATGTAAAATTATTTAGTAACACCCACTACTTATAAGATAAATGGAAATTCATGATTAATGACTTGAAGGTGTGATTATAGAACTTTCATGTTTTAAATAGACTTTTAACACTAAAGTAGTTATCTAACTAATTGTTAGAATTTAATTTATACTAGTGATATTTCCTACTAATTAGTGCTCCCGTATTAGTGACTTACTTAATTATACAACTTAAAAGTGAAATTAATTTCATTAAGCTACAAAGTGGAACTACAAGTACTCATTATTTAGAATAAGCTTATTATTCTTATAATCCAAAGTTTACTTAATTAGTATTACTTTGTAATACGTAAACTTAAGTTATAAGTATGTGAGCATGAAACTATAATTTAATTAATCAAAAACACCATTTACATAATAAAGGTGTAATAATAGTGATTATGTCATAATCTATTTTAGACTATAATTAGGTTGTATGATTATTTCATGAAGTATAGTGAACTTCTAGCATTAAGTTTAAATAACTTAGTTCAATCAACCCAGGCTATCAATCAAACTAAGTCTCAATATTTAAACTTGAAAGATTATAAGGACACTTATGCATAGCTAAATTTACTACCTACAATGTAGATTTTAAATAACAAAAGCAAGATTATAATTTAAATTAGTTTAGTTAATTAGCCTAGTAGGGACTACTAATAACATACTAATGGGTCATGTTAATTAATCATTAAGCCCAAACTATAATAACTTAAACTTTTCAAAACAAATAAAAGGAGGGAAATTAAAGTTTATAACTTACTCGTTAACAAACACAAAGCGAGCAGCGAAGGGGGAGGAGTGGTCGGAACTCCGGCGAGGGAGGGGCGGCGTTCTAGAGTCAGGCGGGGCGGCGGGGCGTCAGTAGGCGGGCAGAGGGAGGAGAGTAGCGAGATAGGGGAGGGAGAAGAGGAGGGAGGTGATGCCGATGGTGGGTGGTGGTGGTCGGAGGGTGGCCGGAAAAACGAGGAGGTTGGGTGGTAGTGTTGGAAATTTTTCGATTTTTTGGGTGGTCATAAATAGTGAACTTAACATGCTACTTATAGTAATTTTAGTAAGAAAACTTCATTAAACAAATGGAGGCTTAATGGTGAAGTATACTTGGGGAGCAAGGCCTTCTAGAAGCCTTGGGGAGCAAGGACATGGAGCTTGAGGAAGAAGATGAATTGTGTAGATGGTGATTTTCCTTTTTTAGAAATTATCTTATTCTTTTCTATTACCAAAATTAGTAAGTTTTTCCTATTTCCTTTTATTAGACCACCATACTAACTTAGCTTATCTTATCAAATACTTGCTTTTATTTTGTTTCCAATATATTAAAGAAGTGATTAAATAAATTAATGTTAATTAAGCTTAAATTTTTAGGATATTACATCCTCACCCCCTTATAAAAAGTTTCGTCCTCGAAACTTGGAACTTCAAAATAACGCTTCATAAAACTTGTTCAGTACCTATACTTGAGTTGCTAAAATAGAAACGTTTCTTACGGATACACCTAAGCAATAGTTAAACGCTATTCTAACCGTCTATGCATGCCAACGATATTATTTAAGCATCGATATTAGAATTTGAGTGAGTACCATTGGCAACATCGTCATCTTCAGTCCGTCGCATCGTGTATACTTTTCCAATTTGTGAAGATCCTCGTACGGGGTTCATCTTATTGCCATTATTGTCGGAGTTTTGATCGCTTCCTTGAATTCTTCCTGGCCGTAGTTGCTTCTGTTTTGCGTCCGAGAGTCTGGTATGGGGCAATCTCTGACCAAGTAATCTCGCTTACCACATCGAAAGCATTGGCCCGTTCCTTGGCGACAATCCTTTTCTAGGTGTCCTTACTTACCACACTTTTTACATTGTAGGAATTGTCTTTGATGACGATTATCCTCTGAGTACCCCGTGTTTAGCCTCTTGTTGAAGCCATAGCTAAATTGACTATTCTGGGGTTTTTCTTTTCTTATGCCATTCTCATTCACCTCTTTTGAAGTTTCATTTTCCGCTCGACATTGATGGCTCTATCATATAGTTCCCGGTATGAGCTACTCATGTGGGCCGCCAATTTTACTTGGATGTCAAGGTTCGAGCCTCCTTCAAAGCGGTTCATTCTCTGTCGTCGGCCGGTTACCAAATCAGGAGCGAATCGTGCCAGCTCATTAAACTTCACGGCATACTCCAATACAGACATGTTCCTCTGCTTCAGATGGATAAATTCAGACTCCATTTGTAGTTGTAGAGACGGGGGATAGAACAATCTTCTCATAGCTTCTTTTAACTTTTGCCAACTAAAACTCGGTTGATTTTGCATCTCCTTTGCAGTTTTCCACCACAGATCGGCTTGTCCTTTCAGATAAAAGACTGCGAAGTTGACCTTCCACTTGTCAGGGCATTAACTAGCATCAAACAGCTTCTCCATGCTGTTGAGCCATTCTTCGAACTCCGTGGGGTCTGGCTTACCGTCATAGGTTGGCGGATTATGAGTGGAGAATCTCTTGAACATGTTAGAGCATTCCTCTTGCTCAGTTTTGGGTCGTTGTCTGTTCCCTTGCAGGATCTCCATCATCAGGTGCCCCATCAAGTTCAATTGATTCCCATTTGTTTCTCCGGAGGAATCTTTGAAAATAGGGTCGTTTCATAGTGCGTCGAGCCTTGCTCTCATTTCCTCCAAATCAACATTGTTCCTGTTTCCTTCGTTAGTACGTTCGCTTTCGCTTGATGCCATCCTCTAGAATACGAAATGTTTAACGGAGTTACATTTCTGTAACTACTAGAACATATTTTGTTGTTAGTAAATAGTGCAAAAATAATCCCATCCCGTTCCTAACACTCACGCTCATATTTTATTACATTAGTTTTTCATTACTTATTCTTCCTACTTTTTTTATCATTACTCACATCATGTGTGTGCATTTTATTATCCTTTTACCTAAGTCAATTCATGTAATAGTACTCGTAGTAATTTATATTTTCATTAACTTCATGGCCTAATTACCACTTATTTTCATCATATAATTTTTACCGAACTCATTTTATCATTTTAAAACATTAAATATTTTCTAGTTTAAACCTATTTTCTTTTTAGCCCTAAAAACCATCGGAACTTGTTCCTAGGTTTATGATACGGTCCTCAGAACCTTTTGCTCTGATACCACTCGTAACGCCCGACCTCTAAGCATCATTATTAGGTTAATTAATCTTGTTTATTAACGGCGGAAGACCTAGCTCTTGGTCGGTAGCGCACGCCCGTACTTTCCGTTAGGAAAATACAAGGCAACATATTTTTAGAATTCTAACATATGATAATGTGAAAACTTAAACAAACTAGATTATATAAAGATTAAAGTAAAACATAGTAGTAAATGTTAATTAAACTAACCGAGTAACTTAGGTTACAAAAACTATAACGGCCCGTTTGGTAGTTGGTTATAAATGTGGTAATGGGAATGAATTTGTATGTAAATTTGTGAAGAATATCATTGTTCATTCCCATGGTAATGCTAATTTATCCTAATGTGTCCACTTTTCTTCTTGAATTTTCATTCCTATCCAATACCACCTTGTAGGTGGTAATGAGTGGTAATGAAAATTGCTTCCTCTTGAAGACAAAAAACACAAGTTTAGGGGTGAGATTGCTTGCCCATGGAGAAAAAATGCCTCCCCATGGAGATTTTAAGGGTGCCTCTCTAATAACATTACACTTAAAATTCATTCCCATTACCGCAATTTATTAACGACTACCAAACGGGCCGTAAGTGTTTAAGTCATTTTAATATAAAATCCTCACTGCTAAGCCGTTCCGTCATCCTCATCGGTACATAAAACTGAAAAACAAAACGTCATGAGTCGAGGCCCAGTAACATACTACACTAACAACGTAAATTCATTTCAACTCATTTTATTTGCAAACAGAAAGGAGAGAATAATATAGTCAAACCATTTCATAAACATATAATTAAAATCAGAAATTTTAAAGATGGATTCATGTTGTCATTCATAATTTTATCATATTCATTACTGAAAATCTTCCTTTGGTTACTTGACGAGTACAACAGAAGACTAAGCCACCGAGGACGTATGTTCCCCATCAGAAGGTGGCATTAAGCCATACATCATAACATAAGGCAAAGCCACCGAGCACCTTTGTCCCCCATCAGAAGGTAGCATATAATGCCAAACATAATGCGGGTGCCACCAAGTACATTGTCCCCCATCAGAAGGTGGCGTTGCCGCCATAGACCAGAATGACACGTGCACGGCCCATAGAACATAGTACTGCCATAAGCCATCTTTCATTTTCATTTATCATGTTTCGTGATTTTAAAGTATATTTCAACACATCTCTTTAAACATCATGAAAACCAATTTATTATACTAGCATCATCATAAACATCATTTAACGAAACATTTTATATCCCGCAATCCATAAATACATATCATCAAAACATTATGTAAAAGCGTCATAAAACATAGTTGGAAGGGGAGTGCGGGTGTTAGCAGTAGACGTTACCTCGAGTCGCGATTATTATACTTGATCGTCGGTGGAGGCTTGTAATATCCCTTTTCCTTTCTAATCTATTCAAGAATTAATAAAGAACGACTTATTAATATTTTATTCTAGATTTTAGGCTCTACGATCCATTTCCATCATGTGCCCGTTATAGGAAGTACTTTAATATGACTTAATAGTGAGTTTATGAAATTAATGGTTATGGAACCTCATTATCACCATTTATTACTTAAACTATAATTATTGACTTTAGTAACTTGGTTAAATGGTCCTTTTTAATATAATAGATAACACATTTATTATGAGTTCTAAGTCCAACTTATGTAAAAATATTTAGTAACACCCACTACTTATAAGATAAATGGAAATTCATGATTAATGACTTGAAGGTGTGATTATAGAACTTTCATGTTTTAAATAGACTTTTAACACTAAAGTAGTCATCTAACTAATTGTTAGAATTTAATTTATACTATTGATATTTCCTACTAATTAGTGCTCATGTATTAGTGACTTACTTAATTATACAACTTAAAAAGTGAGATTAATTTCATTAAGCTACAAAGTGGAACTACAAGTACTCATTATTTAGAATAAGCTTATTATTCTTATAATTCAAAGTTTACTTAATTAGTATTACTTTGTAATACATAAACTTAAGTTATAACTATGTGAGCATGAAACTATAATTTAATTAATCAAAAACACCATTTACATAATAAAGGTGTAATAATAGTGATTATGTCATAATCTATTTTAGACTATTATTAGGTTGTATGATTATTTCATGAAGTAGAGTGAACTTCTAACATTAAGTTTAAATAACTTAGTTCAATCAACCTAGGTTATCAATCAAACAAAGTCTCAATATTTAAACTTGAAAGATTATAAGTACACTTATGCATAGCTAAATTTACTACCTACAATGTAGATTTTAAATTACAAAAGCAAGATTATAATTTAAATTAGTTAAGTTAATTAGCCTAGTAGGGACTACTAATAACATACTAATGGGTCATGTTAATTAATCATTAAGCCCAAACTATAATAACTTAAACTTTTCAAAACAAATAAAAGGAGGGAAATTAAAGTTTATAACTTTATCGGTTAACAAACACAAAGCGGGCGGCGAAGGGGAGAAGTGGTCGGAACTCCGGCGAGCGGGAGAGGGGCGGCGTTCGGGAGTCGGGCGGGGCGGCGGCGCGTCGCAGGTGGGGGCGAGGGGAGGAGAGCAGCGATATGGGGAGGGAGAAGAGGAGGGAGGTGATGCCGATGGTGGGTGGTGGTGGTCGGAGGGTGGCCGGAAAACAGGAGGTTGGGTGGTAGTGTTGGAAATTTTTCGATTTTTGGGTGGTCATGAATAGTGAACTTAACATGCTACTTATAGTAATTTTAGTAAGAAAACTTCATTAAACAAATGGAGGCTTAATGGTGAAGTATACTTGGGGAGAAAGGCCTTCTAGAAGCCTTGGGGAGCAAGGACATGGAGCTTGAGGAAGAAGATGAATTGTGTAGATGGTGATTTTCCTTTTTTAGAAATTATCTTATTCTTTTCTATTACCAAAATTAGTAAGTTTTTCCTATTTCCTTTTATTAGACCACCATACTAACTTAGCTTATCTTATCAAATACTTGCTTTTATTTTGTTTCCAATATATTAAAGAAGTGATTAAATAAATTAATGTTAATTAAGCTTAAATTTTTAGGATATTACATCCTCACCCCCTTATAAAAAGTTTCGTCCTCGAAACTTGGAACTTCAAAATAACGCTTCATAAAACTTGTTCGGTACCTATACTTGAGTTGCTAAAATAGAAACGTTTCTTACGGATACACCTAAGCAATAGTTAAACGCTATTCTAACCGTCTACGCATGCCAACGATATTATTTAAGCATCGATATTAGAATTTGAGTGAGTACCATTGGCAACATCGTCATCTTCAGTCCGTCGCATCGTGTATACTCTTTCAATTTGTGAAGATCCTCGTACGGGGTTCATCTTATTGCCATTATTGTCGAAGTTTTGATCGCTTCCTTGAATTCTTCCTGGCCGTAGTTGCTTCTGTTTTGCGTCCGAGAGTCTGGTATGGGGCAATCTCTGACCAAGTGATCTCGCTTACCACATTGAAAGCATTGGCCCGTTCCTTGGCGACAATCCTTTTATAGGTGTCCTTGCTTACCACACTTTTTACATTGTAGGAATTGTCTTTGATGACGATTATCCTCTGAGTACCCCGTGTTTAGCCTCTTGTTGAAGCCATAGCTAAATTGACTATTCTGGGGTTTTTCTTTTTTTATGCCATTCTCATACACCTCTTTTTGAAGTTTCATTTTCCGCTCGACATTGATGGCTCTATCATATAGTTCCTGGTATGAGCTACTCATGTGGACTGCCAATTTTACTTGGATGTCAAGGTTCAGGCCTCTTTCAAAGCGGTTCATTCTCTGTCAGTCAGTGGTTACCAAGTCAGGAGCGAATCGTGCCAGCTCATTAAACTTCACGGCATACTCCAATACAGACATGTTCCTCTGCTTCAGATGGATAAATTCAGACTCCATTTGTAGTTGTAGAGACGGGGGATAGAACAATCTTCTCATAGCTTCTTTTAACTTTTCCCAACTAAAACTCGGTTGATTTTGCATCTCCTTTGCAGTTTTCCACCACAGATCGGCTTGTCCTTTCAGATAAAAGACTGCGAAGTTGACCTTCCACTTGTCAGGGCATTGACTAGCATCAAACAGCTTCTCCATGCTGTTGAGCCATTCTTCGAACTCCGTGGGGTCTGGCTTACCGTCATAGGTTGGCGGATTATGAGTGGAGAATCTCTTGAACATGTTAGAGCATTCCTCTTGCCCAGTTTTAGGTCGTTGTCTGTTCCCTTGCAGGATCTCCATCATCAGGTGCCCCATCAAGTTCAATTGATTCCCATTTGTTTCTCCGGAGGAATCTTTGAAAATAGGGTCGTTTCATAGTGCGTCGAGCCTTGCTCTCATTTCCTCCAAATCAACATTGTTCCTATTTCCTTCGTTAGTACGTTCGCTTTCGCTTGATGCCATCCTCCAGAATACGAAATGTTTAACGGAGTTACATTTCTGTAACTACTAGAACATATTTTGTTGTTAGTAAATAGTGCAAAAATAATCCCATCCCGTTCCTAACACTCACGCTCATATTTTATTACATTAGTTTTTCATTACTTATTCTTCCTACTTTTTTTATCATTACTCACATCATGTGTGTGCATTTTATTATCCTTTTACCTAAGTCATTTCATGTAATAGTACTCATAGTAATTTATATTTTCATTAACTTCATGGCCTAATTACCACTTATTTTCATCATATAATTTTTACCGAACTCATTTTATCATTTTAAAACATTAAATATTTTCTAGTTTAAACCTATTTTCTTTTTAGTCCTAAAAACCATCGGAACTTGTTCCTAGGTTTATGATACGGTCCTCAGAACCTTTTGCTCTGATACCACTCTGTAACGCCCCGACCTCTAAGCATCATTATTAGGTTAATTAATCTTGTTTATTAACAGCGGAAGACCTAGCTCTTGGTCGGTGCGTTACTGCCGTACTTTCCGTTAGGAAAATACAAGGCAACATATTTTTAGAATTCTAACATATGATAATGTGAAAACTTAAACAAACTAGATTATATAAAGATTAAAGTAAAACATAGTAGTAAATGTTAATTAAACTAACTGATAACTTAGGTTACAAAAACTATAACGGCCCGTTTGGTAGTTGGTTATAAATGGTGGTAATGGGAATGAATTTGTATGTAAATTTGTGAAGAATATCATTGTTCATTCCCATGGTAATGCTAATTTATCCTAATGTGTCCACTTTTCTTCTTGAATTTTCATTCCTATCCAATACCACCTTGTAGGTGGTAATGAGTGGTAATGAAAATTTCTTCCTTTTGAAGACAAAAACACAAGTTTAGGGGTGAGATTGCTTGCCCATGGAGAAAAAATGCCTCCCCATGGAGATTTTAAGGGTGCTTCTCTAATAACATTACACTTAAAATTCATTCCCATTACCGCAATTTATTAACGACTACCAAACGGGCCGTAAGTGTTTAAGTCATTTTAATATAAAATCCTCACCTTTGCTAAGCCGTTCCGTCATCCCCATCGGTACATAAAACGAAAAACAAAACGTCATGAGTCGAGGCCCAAGAACATACTACACTAACAACGTAAATTCATTTCAACTCATTTTATTTGCAAACGAAAGGAGAGAGAATAATATAGTCAAACCATTTCATAAACATATAATTAAAATCGGAAATTTTAAAGATGGATTCATGTTGTCATTCATAATTTTATCATATTCGTTCTCGAAAATCTTCCTTTGGTTACTTGGCGAGTACAACGGAAGACTAAGCCACCGAGGACGTATGTTCCCCATCGGAAGGTGGCATTAAGCCATACATCATAACATAAGGCAAAGCCACCGAGCACCTTTGTCCCCCCATCGGGAAGGTAGCATAAAATGCCAAACATAATGCGGGTGACACCAAGTACATTGTCCCCCATCGGAAGGTGGCGTTGCCGCCATAGACCCGAATGACACGTGCACGGCCCATAGAACATAGTAGCGCCATAAGCCATCTTTCATTTTCATTTATCATGTTTCGTGATTTTAAAGTATATTTCAACACATCTCTTTAAACATCATGAAAACCAATTTATTATACTAGCATCATCATAAACATCATTTAACGAAACATTTTATATCCCGCAATCCATAAATACATATCATCAAAACATTATGTAAAAGCGTCATAAAACATAGTTGGAAGGGGAGTGCGGGTGTTAGCAAGAGACGTTACCTCGAGTCGCGATTATTATACTTGATCGTCGGTGGAGGCTTGTAATATCCCTTTTCCTTTCTAATCTATTCAAGAATTAATAAAGAACGACTTATTAATATTTTATTCTAGATTTTAGGCTCTACGATCCATTTCCATCATGTGCCCGTTATAGGAAGTACTTTAATATGACTTAATAGTGAGTTTATGAAATTAATGGTTATGGAACCTCATTATCACCATTTATTACTTAAACTATAATTATTGACTTTAGTAACTTGGTTAAAAGGTCCTTTTTAATATAATAGATAACACATTTATTATGAGTTCTAAGTCCAACTTATGTAAAATTATTTAGTAACACCCACTACTTATAAGATAAATGGAAATTCATGATTAATGACTTGAAGGTGTGATTATAGAACTTTCATGTTTTAAATAGACTTTTAACACTAAAGTAGTTATCTAACTAATTGTTAGAATTTAATTTATACTATTGATATTTCCTACTAATTAGTGCTCATGTATTAGTGACTTACTTAATTATACAACTTAAAAAAGTGAGATTAATTTCATTAAGCTACAAAGTGGAACTACAAGTACTCATTATTTAGAATAAGCTTATTATTCTTATAATTCAAAGTTTACTTAATTAGTATTACTTTGTAATACATAAACATAAGTTATAACTATGTGAGCATAAAACTATAATTTAATTAATCAAAAACACCATTTACATAATAAAGGTGTAATAATAGTGATTATGTCATAATCTATTTTAGACTATTATTAGGTTGTATGATTATTTCATGAAGTAGAGTGAACTTCTAACATTAAGTTTAAATAACTTAGTTCAATCAACCTAGGTTATCAATCAAATAAAGTCTCAATATTTAAACTTGAAAGATTATAAGTACACTTATGCATAGCTAAATTTACTACCTACAATGTAGATTTTAAATTACAAAAGCAAGATTATAATTTAAATTAGTTAAGTTAATTAGCCTAGTAGGGACAACTAATAACATACTAATGGGTCATGTTAATTAATCATTAAGCCCAAACTATATTACCTTAAACTTTTCAAAACAAATAAAAGGAGGGAAATTAAAGTTTATAACTTATCGGTTAACAAACACAAAGCGAGGGCAACGAAGGGGAGAAGTGGTCGGAACTCCGGCGAGCAGGAGGGGCGGCGTTCTGGAGTCAGGCGGGGCGGCGGCGCGTCAGCAGGCGGGCAGAGGGAGGAGAGCAGCGAGATAGGGGAGGGAGAAGAGGAGGGAGGTGATGCCGATGGTGGGTGGTGGTGGTCGGAGGGTGGCCGGAAAATAGGAGGTTGGGTGGTAGTGTTGGAAATTTTCTGATTTTTGGGTGGTCATGAATAGTGAACTTAACATGCTACTTATAGTAATTTTAGTAAGAAAACTTCATTAAACAAATGGAGGCTTAATGGTGAAGTATACTTGGGGAGCAAGGCCTTCTAGAAGCCTTGGATAGCAAGGACATGGAGCTTGAGGAAGAAGATGAATTGTGTGGATGGTGATTTTCCTTTTTTAGAAATTTTCTTATTCTTTTCTATTACCAAAATTAGTAAGTTTTTCCTATTTCCTTTTATTAGACCACCATACTAACTTAGCTTATCTTATCAAATACTTGCTTTTATTTTGTTTCCAATATATTAAAGAAGTGATTAAATAAATTAATGTTAATTAACCTTAAATTTTTGGGATATTACATCCTCACCCCCTTATAAAAAGTTTCGTCCTCGAAACTTGGAACTTCAAAATAACACTTCATAAAACTTGTTCGGTACCTATACTTGAGTTGCTAAAATAGAAACGTTTCCTACGGATACACCTAAGCAATAGTTAAACGCTATTCTAACCGTCTATGCATGGCAACGATATTATTTAAGCATCGATATTAGAATTTGAGTGAGTACCATTGGCAACATCGTCATCTTCAGTCAGTCGCATCGTGTATACTCTTCCAATTTGTGAAGATCCTCGTAAGAGGTTCATCTTATTGCCATTATAGTCGTAGTTTTGATCGCTTCCTTGAATTCTTCCTGGGTCGTAGTTGCTTCTGTTTTGCGTCCAAGAGTCTGGTATGGGGGCAATCTCTGACCAAGTGATCTCGCTTACCGCATCGAAAACATTGGCCCGTTCCTTGGCGACAATCCTTTTCTAGGTGTCCTTGCTTACCACACTTTTTACATTGTAGGAATTGTCTTTGATGAAGATTATCCTCTGAGTACCCCGTGTTTAGCCTCTTGTTGAAGCCACTGCTAAATTGACTATTCTGTGGTTTTTCTTTTCTTTTGCCATTCTCGTACACCTCTTTTTGAAGTGTCATTTTCCGCTCGACATTGATGGCTCTATCTTATAGTTCCTAGTATGAGCTACTCATGTGGGCTGCCAATTTTACTTGGATGTCAAGGTTCAGGCCTCCTTCAAAGCGGTTCATTCTCTGTCAGTCAGTGGTTACCAAGTCAGGAGCGAATCGTGCCAGCTCATTAAACTTCACGGCATACTCCAATACAGACATGTTCCTCTGCTTCAAATGGATAAATTCAGACTCCATTTGTAGTTGTAGAGACGGGGGATAGAACTGTCTTCTCATAGCTTCTTTGAACTTTTCCCAACTAAAACTCGGTTGATTTTGCATCTCCTTTGCAGTTTTCCACCACAGATCGGCTTGTCTGTTCAGATAAAAGACTGCGAAGTTGACCTTCCACTTGTCAGGGCATTGACTAGCATCAAACAGACTTCTCCATCTTTGTTGAGCCACTCTTCGAACTCCGTGGGGTCTGGCTTGCCGTCATAGGTTGGCGGATTATGAGTGGAGAATTTCTTGACATGTTAGAGCATTCCTCTTGCTCAGTTTTGGGTCGTTGTATGTTCTCTTGCAGGATCTCCATCATCGGGTGCCCCATCAAGTTCAATTGATTCCCATTTGTTTCTCCGGAGGAATCTTTGAAAATAGGATCGTTTCGTAGTGCGTCGAGCCTTGCTCTCATTTCCTCCAAATCAGCATTGTTCCTGTTTCCTTCGTTAGTACGTTCGCTTTCGCTTGATGCCATCCTCTAGAATACGAAATGTTTAACGGAGTTACGTTTTTGTAACTACTAGAACATATTTAGTCGTTAGTAAATAGTGCAAAAATAATCTCATCCCGTTCCTAACACTCACGCTCATATTTTATTACATTAGTTTTTCATTACTTATTCTTCCTACTTTTTTATCATTACTCACATCATGTGTGTGCATTTTATTATCCTTTTACCTAAGTCATTTCATGTAATACTACTCATAGTAATTTATATTTTCATTAACTTGATGGCCTAATTACCACTTATTTTCATCATATAATTTTTACCGAACTCATTTTATTATTTTAAAACATAAAATATTTTCTTGTTTAAACCTATTTTCTTTTTAGTCCTAAACACCCATTGGAACTTGTTCCTAGGTTTATGATACGATCCTCATAACCTTTTGCTCTGATACATACCACTCTGTAACGCCCCGACCTCTAAGCATCATTAATAGGTTAATTAATCTTGTTTATTAACAGCGGAAGACCTAGCTCTTGGTCGGTGCGAAACTACCGTACTTTTGGTTAGGAAAAAAACAAGGCAACATATTTTCAGAATTCTGACATATGATAATGTGAAAACTTAAACATACTAGATTATATAAAGATTAAAGTAAAACATAGTAGTTAATGTTAATTAAACTAACTGATAACTTAGGTTACAAAAACTATAAGTGTTTGAGTCATTTTAATATCAAATCCTCACTGTTAAGTCGTTCCGTCATCCCCATCGGTACATAAAACAGAAAAACAAATCGTCATGAGCCGAGGCCCAGTAACATACTACTCTAACAACGTAAAATCATTTCAACTCATTTTATTTGCAAACAGAAAGGAGAGAATAATATAGTCAAATCATTTCATAAACATATAATTAAAATCGGAAATTTTAAAGATGGATTCATGTTGTCATTCATAATTTTATCATATTCATTGCGAAAATCTTCCTTTGGTTACTTGGCGAGTACAACGGAAGACTAAGCCACCGAGGACGTATGTCCCCCATCAGTAGGTGGCATTAAGCCATACATCATAACATAAGGCAAAGCCACCGAGGACCTTTGTCCCCCATCAAATGGTAGCATATAATGCCAAACATAATGCGAGTGCCACCAAGGACGTTGTCCCCCATTAGAAGGTGGCGTTGCCGCCATAGACCAGAATGACACGTGCACGGCCCACAGATTATAGTACTGCCATAAACCATCTTTCATTTTCATTTATCATGTTTTGTGATTTTAAAGTATATTTCAACACATCTCTTTAAACATCATGAAAACCAATTTATTATACTAGCATCATCATAAACATCATTTAACGAAACATTTTATATCCCGCAATCCATAAATACATATTATCAAAACATTATGTAAAAGCATCATAAAACATAGTAGGAAGGGGAGTGCGGGTGTTAGCAGTAGACGTTACCTTGAATCACGATTATTATACTTGATAGCCGGAGGAGGCTTGTAATATCAATTTTCCTTTCTAATCTATTCAAGAATTAATAAAGAAGGACTTATTAATATTTTATTCTAGATTTTAGGCTCTACGATCCATTTCCATCATGTGCCCGTTATAGGAAGTACTTTAATATGACTAAATAGTGAGTTTCTGAAATTAATGGTTATTGAACCTCATTATCACCATTTATTACTTAAACTATAATTATTGACTTTAGTAACTTGGTTAAAAGGTCCTTTTTAATATAATAGATAACACATTTATTATGAGTTCTAAGTCCAACTTATGTAAAATTATTTTGTAACACCCACTACTTATAAGATAAATGGAAATTCATGATTAATGACTTGAAGGTGTGATTATAGAACTTTCATATATTAAATACACTTTTAACACTAAAGTAGTTATCTAACTAATTGTTAGAATTTAATTTATACTAGTGATATTTCCTACTAATTAGTGCTCATGTATTAGTGACTTACTTAATTATACAACTTAAAAAGTGAGATTAATTTGATTAAGCTACAAAGTGGAACTACAAGTACTCCTTATTTAGAATAAGCTTATTATTCTTATAATCCAAAGTTTACTTAATTATTATTACTTTGTAATACATAAACTTAAGTTATAACTATGTGAGCATGAAACTATAATTTAATTAATCAAAAACACCATTTACATAATAAAGGTGTAATAATAGTGATTATGTCATAATATATTTTAGATTATAATTAGGTTGTATGATTATTTCATGAAGTAGAGTGAACTTCTAACATTAAGTTTAAATAACTTAGTTTAATCAACCCAGGTTATCAATCAAACTAAGTCTCGATATTTTAACTTGAAAGATTACAAAACATACTAATGGGTCATGTTAATTTTAAATTACAAAAGCAAGATTATAATTTAAATTAGTTTAGTTAATTAGCTCTAGTAGGGACTACTAATAACATACTAATGGGTCATGTTAATTAATCATTAAGCCCAAACTATAATAACTTAAACTTTTCAAAACAAATAAAAGGAGGGAAATTAAAGTTTATAACTTACTGGTTAACAAACACAAAGCAGGCAGCGAAGGGGAGAAGTGGTCGGAACTCCGGCGAGCAGGAGGGGCGGCGTTCTGGAGTCAGGCGGGGCGGCGGCGCGTCAAGGGCGGGCATAGGGAGGAGAGAGCGGCCGAGATAGGGGAGGGAGAAGAGGAGGGAGGTGATGCCGATGGTGGGTGGTGGTGGTCGGAGGGTGGCCGGAAAACAGGAGGTTGGGTGGTAGTGTTGGAAATTTTCTGATTTTTGGGTGGTCATGAATAGTGAACTTAACATGCTACTTATAGTAATTTTAGTAAGAAAACTTCATTAAACAAATGGAGGCTTAATGTTGAAGTATACTTGGGGAGCAAGGCCTTCTAGAAGCCTTGGGGAGCAAGGACATGGAGCTTGAGGAAGAAGATGAATGTGTGGATGGTGATTTTCCTTTTTTAGAAATTTTCTTATTCTTTTCTATTACCAAAATTAGTAAGTTTTTCCTATTTCCTTTTATTAGACCACCATACTAACATAGCTTATCTTATCAAATACTTGCTGTTATTTTTGTTTCCAATATATTATAGAAGTGATTAAATAAATTAATGTTAATTAAGCTTAAATTTTTGGGATATTACAGTGCGTTGTATGTTGTTAACCAAGCTCTTATGGGATGTGCATGTGTAAAAACTTTAGCATTTTAAAAAATAATCGCTAAGTTTTCACCAAACTTTGTAATTTGTTTGGATGATCGGTCCCTTATTAGGTGTCCTTATTTCCTATGGTTCCGAGTCAAGAATAAAATCACCCTAGCCTAACTAACTAGCCTAATAAGATAATATAGCGTAGTAAGGGGTCGTATCCAAGGAGAAGCAAGGGGTTTTGCACATAGTTCGAGATGCAATCAATTGACGGGAGTAAAAAGGGGGGTTTAAGTAAACAACTAGACTAACTAAGGCAAATGGAATAAGAGTGATTAATTAATGAGACAAACACTAGGGATAGGGGGAATCATGGAACTCACAACAACAATTTCAACAACATTGGTAGGCAATGATTCAAGTCTATTGAGGGTCTTGGTCCAACATCAAGAGGTTACTCTCGCACACATCTCAACATCGCCTATCCAACCCCGCCTATGAGGTCGTGGTCTACCCATCACCAAGTCATCACTAATATCAAGCTTGCTCTCGCACAACCCAACATTAGCAAAAGATTCAAGCACAAAGGTGATCAAGTCTCATGCTTTAACAATAGAATACCTTGATTTGAGTACCAAAAGAACAATCACCAAATCCAACCAAACATCATTCAAAATCATCACAAAGTCCCATTATCCCCCTTCCCTAGTTAGAAATCTAGCATAGGAAGGAGAAAAACATAGTAAGACTAATAAAAGCAACAATAAAAAGGGAGCAAACATACTAAAACTACTAAGCATCATTAGTAAAAACGAGAAAGATTGAAATTTTGAACATTAGACTACTAAGACTAATCAAGGCAAGCATAAACTAATTTAAACAAGCACAAAACTAAACTAATAACTAAAAATAAGCTAGGAAATAAGGATTAGAGACTAGAAATTACAGAAAGATTGATGCTTTGATTGATGAAAATGAAGAACAAATGTTGAGTTACAACTTTCTCTCTCCTAAGAATGTGTTTTCTCTCTCTAATTAACCTAGAAGAATGTGCTCCTCACCTAGAACTCTTTTTCGAATTAAAAGCTTGCCCTAAATGTCTTCGAGAGGGTATTTATACCCCTCACAAATACAACTTAAAGTAAGGGCAAACGGAGAAAAAATCGGGGAGCCGAACCATTCGAGCTCTCGCCTCCATGGGTGGAGCGTTCGCTCTCAGCCTAGTGTGAGATATTTCTGCAACAGGTCGAAGCTCCCGCTCCATGTGTGGAGCGCGCACTCTGAGCCTAATGTGAGATATTTCTACAGCAGGTCGAAGCTCCCGCTCCATGAGGCTGGAGCGCCAGCTTCAATTTCTCGGTAGAATTGCTTGTATATAGGGGAACTCGGAGCTCCCGCTCCAGAGCTGGAGCACCAGCTTTGGCTCTGCTTCTACTCTTCTTTGCAATTTGAAGCTCCCTCTCTCCATCCAAAGGCTCCCTTTGGCCATTCCAAGCTTCGACAATCTCGATTAGGCCGCTACGGAACCTAAAAGAAGATAAGAACAAGTCATAGCATAGGGTGTTCACAACATTCAATCTTCTCATGAATAGAAAACAACCTACAACTCCCAAAAAAGACGCAAAATGCATGAAGCTAGTAGAATCACTAACATTGAACAAAGCTAAGCTAAATAAGCATAAAAATGGACTAATCAAGGGCTTAATTCGGGTGCAATGAGGCCATAAAAGCGGCCTTAAAAGCCACTTATCAAACTCCCCGGACTAAGTCCTTTGTTCGTCCTCGAATAAAGAGAAAGCGTAAAAAAGTACGTACACTAACTCACTTTCGTAGGAATCACGGTCAATTTTAGCGTAAATGACAAGCCCTTTAAACCTCAAAGTCGCCAAGGAGGACGAGTGTGCTCTCGTAAGTGGTTTCTAAGAGTTTGACCCATAACTCTTGATCTTAGAATCCAAGGCAAATCAAAAATAAATAAACCAAAGAAAATAAAAAAGGTGCTCTTAAGTGAGATTTTGAAGAGGAGCAAAACACAAATGGATGCAAGAATTTCTAGACACTAAAAGTAAGCATGCTCAAAGATGTCCATAGGTTGATTAAAACATACCATACACTAAGCATAGAGAACTAGATAGAGCACATTTCCTCAAATTCTACAACCATACATATCGCGTTCTCTCAACTAGTTTCAAATTCGCCATTCACGGTAGCTTCTCTAAACTCCGAAAAATGGAGCCGATAAATGTAAGAAGAAATAGAATAGGAGAAGGTTACTCGACATCTCGACATGGCACACTCGCTCAATAGGCTTGATTCCAATCTTCCGCCACCGACAATGACTCAACCCTCTACGGTCAAAAGGACTTTTTAAAGGTGGTAACGTAGGCTAGGGGTAAAGGGTGTGAATAATTTGGATAGTGGTGCTCAATCCTAATATAGTGAAGTCTTAGTAGGAGCGAAAGAGCTAAATAACCATAAATCAAAAATCATACTCAACCATTTAGGGATAAGGTTCCCCCCAAACTTATTCAGAAACATGACAATGAAGAACTATTTTTGGATTTTCTTTCTTTTTCTCTTTTTTTTTTTCATTTTCCCCGCCTTCTTTGACTTTGGGTGGCTTTTTCTATGAAGTTGCAATTGCATTTATTCAAAAATATACACAAAATTTCCACTATACCACAAGAATCTCATCATTTTCTTTTCCCCTTATTTTTTCAAATATCACTCAAGACAATCGCTCTAACTTCACTATTCACTACAAGGGTGAAAAATAAGGCTCAAAGGGTTAAGAGGAAGGGCAAATGCAAATAAAAACAAAACCAAGAAAAAGAGAAAAAACAAGAATAAAAAGCCTAAAACTATAAAAATAAAAATTATCACCGAAATGAACGCCTTTATCTTTCCCTAGAGTGGCTCGGTAGCGATCTTCGATAGATTAGAGTCAAGTTCTCGATAAAAGAATGCAATGTCGAGGATCCATGCATTCAAAATAGATGTTGGGGCTTTTTTTGAAAGTCCTCACATGGGATTATCAAGCAAATGCTACCTTTAAAGTTTCAAATCACTAGATAGAGCAACACCATCATACCACAATCCATGAATTAAGGTCATGTGCTTTTAAAAAGTTCTAACCACAACCTTAACATAGAGTATCCTAAAATCAACAATAAACATCTCAAAGCATGCGGACTTCTAACATCTAGGAATAAAAGCATTCAAAAGAGTGGAGCTTCAATGATATTATTCTCAACTCAAGAGCAAAAGAAATAAATAAAAGAAAATTTTGCCATGATTCATACGTTTTTTTGTTGTTTTCTTCTTTTTTTCAATTTTTTTTTCTTTTTGATATTTACAATTTAACTTTTTTTATAGCAAGAGATGAAAGCAAGTAGGTAATGGCACGTAATCAACACAATCACTAAAAAATTTGCACTTAAAACCCGTGTGGTGTTCATAACCACCAATGTAAAATTTAAAGCCAAGCAACCTCGAACGATCATCTTCTTTCCTAAACTATCCTAAAACTAAGCAAACAAGTAATTAAAAGGGAGTTGGAACGATCTCACCCATCATTGAAGCAATAAAGGCCAAATGCAATATCCGAAGCAAAAGAGCATCTTCAAACCTTGATTTCATCTCCGGATACTTGCTATGAAAGGTCAACAGCTCAAAAGAGAGATTAGTTCCAACAAGAGTATATACAAAAGGCAAAGAGAGATGAGTAATTACAAGTTAAAAAAACATATCTAGCTCAACACATAACTCAACAACTCCTTAAGCTTGCAATGCCCCCGAGCCATGACCCCTAAAATTGCGCCCCTAGATCAAACACAATGCAAAGTACACCCCCCCCCCAACTTGAATGAAAAATCGACCTCGGTGAGACCAAGGAATAGTGAAATAAAAAAGGGAAAGGGGGGAGGAGGGGCGATTCATGGGGTGATCTAAGATCCACTTGGCCCGCCCATCGTCGGGCGGCGCCAATCATAATCAAGCTCGATCGGGGTCTCATCCTCACGCAAGGGAGGGCCATGGGGTTCCCAACCACCGTAAAAGTTGGGAGGGAATCTCGCGTACCCCGTATAGAGTGGGTCATGGTTATGCTCCCGTGGGATGTACCTATAGGCGGGGTAGCCGAAATAGTCAAACCCCGGGTCAGGTATAGTCATACCGGGGAAAAGTGCGTCGCTCCCTAATTTGGGAGGATGGGCCTTGCCAATAGGGATATATCGGCTCACGAGGAGTGCCATCAATGTGCTCCTCTCCCCAACTCGCACCGGCCCTTGACCTTGGAGGCCAATAGGGATGGTTAACCTAGGTAGGGTGATTTGCCCTTGCTCCACGAAATAGTTGAAAAGCAAAGAATTGTGGAGCGTCATCCCCTAGTTATTGGCCTCCAATTGGCCCACTTGCAAGCTTAAGTTAGTAAAAGCATTTTCAATGTTAAAACCGGAAGGGTTGGAATGGCTCATACCTCCCTCCTCTTGGGAGGGGTGACGGTCGTGATCCACTCCTTGTGGTCTTGGTTGTCGTTGTTGTTGTTATTGAAGATGTTGTTGCCTTGTTCTGTTTCTTCTTTCAATCTCATTCGGATCAAGCTCCGAAGCATCACTCTCCTCAAATGGTACTCTCCATGGATTTGGGGTGTTTCTTGAGGGTTCGGTCATGAATTTACTAGGGATCTTGCACCCGGTGCACCACTTGATCAACCAAAAGAGTACCTTTAGATGTCTCTTTGGTGAATTTCATGTTCTTGAGGTGATCAAGATTGAGAGCCGACCCATAGTTCTCCGGCTCCATCTTTATAAGTTGATCTTTTTACTCGAGCTTATAAGCAAGCCATGTCACCATCCCTCCCAATTGGATGGGCCCTTTCATTCTAGTGTCTTGCTTGATGGTGAGCATCCTCATGGAAATCGAAATACCCTAAGTTAACTTTATTGGTCGGGTTGCTTTGATCTAAGAACCTTCTTCCTTCACTTGCTCTCCATAGCAAATGTAGTTCTTGGTCACTCATTTTTCCTAGATCTTTCCGAGAGAAGAAGCAATACACCAACATCCGATGGAAGTACCTCAATGCGGCATGATGGATTTCTTAGGCTTTGGATGAGTTAGAGAGGAAATCCGTAGATCCATCAGTTATCCTCTTCCACCAAGCTTGCATGTCATAACCTTCAACTCCATCCCCAGAACAATCAAATACCTCGGCTCGAGGATCCCAACCAAAATATTCGTTAAACTCTGCAAGGTTCATGGTGTCTTTGGTGGTTGAACATCCCGAATTTAATCTCAAATGTGTCCCCGCCTCCGTAGATGTCCTCTTAAATTCAAAGCTAGCTAAGAATTCTAGAGCTAGAGTGCGGTAGGTGAGGGGAGGTTGTTGGGGGTGGTTGTAGGTTTTATGCGAGGTAACCCAATCATTTGGGATGAGATTTTTTAAGAAATTGGGGCGAAGCAGAGGTGTACGGGCAAGGTCATGCACTTTATCATCAATCCCAAGGTGGAAACAAGTTATATAATCATGGAAAAGGGTTTGTTTCACCTCGCTCTTCTCAAGCTCTCGAAACTTTGCTTTATGATCGGGTTTTGTAAGGTTCACATTGTAGGCGGTGGAGGTGCTAGCTTGAGTGCGAGGTATTTTCGAGCCCATGACACCGGTATCAAACACAATAGCCAACAACAATATTCACCAACAACAACACAATCAACCAACAATGACCCACAATAATACCCAAAGGTTGTAGAATCCAAGGATTTTCCTCAACAACCACTACAACTCCACAAGTATCTCCAAAATTAACATAATTAACCAACAATAACACCACCACAATCCTCAAACCTCACCCAATTAATCAATTTTAAGAACAAACTCAAACTCGAACACTTAATTTCATCTAACACAAAATCTCCAAGTGAAGCACGGGAACCAAATTCTTCTTCTTATTGCACAATGGAGAGCAAACCCAGTGTGAAACCCGAAGTGGCCCGGCAAGAACCCCGAATTGTTGCTAAGAATATAATTTGGAGTGGGAAATTTTGAGTAGGAGTGAGAATAGGGTGAGTTTTTGGGTGTTTTTTAGAGGAATTTGAGTGGTGTTGATGAGTAAAAGGAGCGGATTTGTGGAGGGTTTGGGTGGGATGATGGTGGTTTGAGGATAGAGTGAGGGTTTGAGTGTTTTTGTTTTTGTGAGTTTGGTGAGAGAATGGGGAGAAAATGGGCGGGTTCGTGCTTTTTTTTTTTTAGAAAATTTGACCGAAGCTCCCGCTCCAAACTCAAAGCGGGCGCTCGATTGGGTGCGTGTTTTTTTTTAGAAAATTCCCCGAAGCTCACGCTCCAAGACCAAAGCGGTCGCCCCTGGGCGACTAAAGCGGGCGATCCAAAAAGTTGGAGCGGGAGCTCTCGTATCCAAGACAACCAATTTTTTTTCTCTTTATCTTTGGGGTGGGGGCTCCAAGAGGCTGGAGCGGAGGCTTTAAATTCTCGGCATTTCTTTTGCTTGAAGCTTCGAGAGCGGGCACTCCAAATAGTTGGAGCGAGACCTCTCGAATCCAAGACTTAACCACTTTTTTTCCTTTATCTTTGGGGCGGGCGCTCCAAGGAGTTGGAGCGGGGCCTTCAAATTTTCGGCATTTTTTCATAATTAGAAGCGGGATTTAAGCGGGCGCTCCAATACTTTGGGGGCGGGAGCTCGAGCCCAATACTTAGCCGATTTTCCTTTCCTTTTTACGCACACATACACAACAAACCATACACTATGGGGGGTTAAAATTAGCCCAAGTGAGATGTAAGACTTAGCTTGAAACTCGACTTAACTATTGGTTAGATGAGCCGAGAGGCCATGCCTCGTATTTCTCAATCAAACTAATATCCACCCCCTCCCCTTGGGGGAAAAATACTCCGAATTTTAGAATCCACCAAAACAAAATCAAAATCAAAGTTCAACAATAACAAAATATAAACAATATAAACAAAGGCGCTTGATTTAAAGTCTTAAGCTAGACCTCTTCATCCTTCTCAAATGGCTTCGGGAGACGAGTCGGTTGGGACCAGACTCGAGCATCAAACAACCAATTTTTCCAATTTGTTCCTTATCGAAAGACTTCTTGATTCCTTAACCATTTACCATGAACCTAGCTCCATCTTCACCTTCCAATTCAAACGAGCCATAGGGAGTGACCTTGGTGATAGAGAATGGGTCGGACCACTTAGACTTTAACTTTCCGGGGAAGAGACGGGCCGTGAGTTGAATAAGAGAACTTTGTCGCCAACCTTGAAGTCACTATCTTTGATTCTTTTGTCATGCCCCTTCTTGGTTTGCTCTTTGTAAAGCCTAGAGCTCTCATATGCATCAAACCTTAACTCTTCCAACTCATTGAGTTTAAGCGACCTCTTCTTTCGGCCAAGTCGGGGTTCATATTGAGCATTTTCACGGCCCACCATGCCTTGTACTCAAGCTCAACCGGTAGATGACACCCCTTTCCATAGACAAGCCGATAAGGAGTAGTTCCAATCGGGGGTATTATAAGCGGTCCTTAGGCCAGAAAGAGTATCATCCAACCGAAGAGACCATTCTTTCCTTGATTTATTTACCATCCTTTCGAGCAAATTCTTGATTTCGCGATTTGAGACTTCCTCTTGCCCTTGAGTTTGAGGATGGTAGGGCAAACCGACCTTATGGTGCACATCATACTTCTTCAAGAGAGCTTCAAATTGCTTCTTAGCAAAATGAGACCCTCCATCACTAATGAGACATTGGGGCACTCCAAATCGAGGGAAGATGATCTTTTTTAGCAACTTCATCACTACCTTGTGGTCATTGGTAGGCGAAGGGATGGCTTCTATCCACTTGGTCACATAATCCACGGCTACAAAAATATATTAGTTTCCCAAGAAGAAACGAAAGGACCCGTAAAGTCCACACCCGTACGTCAAAGGCTCAATTTCAAGAATAAATTGTTGGGGCATTTCATTAAGCTTGGTTATTCCTCCCCTTCTTTGGCATCGGTCACAACGAAGGATGAATGTGTAAGCGTTTTTATGTAATGTTGGCCACCAAAGGAGACAATCAATAATCTTTGCTACGGTCTTACCAACACCACCATGGCCTCCACATGCAAGTGAGTGACAATGCTCCAAGACTCCTTCAATCTCGTGAGTAGGCACACATTTTCAGAATATACCATCACTACACCTCTTGTACAAATACGGATCATCCCAAAAATACCTCTCGACCTCCTTGAAAAACCTTTTTCTTTGTTGAGAATTGTAGTCATGAGGCACCACTTCACTCGCCAAATAGTTAGCAATATCGGCGTACCAAGGGATTGTGTTGGAAATGATCGCCATGAGAGTGTCTTCACGAAGCTCATCATTGATTGGTTTCTCCTCCTCGACATAAAAAGGATGGTCTAATGGCGACGAGAGGTGGTCCACCACTAGATTTTCACTCCCCTTCTTAACAAGAATCTCCATGTCAAATTCTTGAAGGAGGAGAACCCATCGAATTAGCCGTGGCTTAGCATCTTTCTTGCTCATTAACTACTTGACCGCGGCATGATCGGTGTAGACTATGGCCTTGTTGCAAACAAGATAGGGCCGAAATTTGTCAAATGCAAACACCACCGCCAACATCTCCTTCTCACGTGGTCGAGTAATTCTTTTCCGCATCATCTAGAGCGCGGCTTGCATATGAGATCACATTCAATTTCTTGTCCTTCCTTTGTCCAAGCACAACACCAACTGCATAGTCACTCGCATCACACATTAGTTCAAATGGGAGCTCCGAATCCGGAGCTTGCACAATGGGCGCATTCACTAGATCATTTTTCAAGGTCTCGAAATGCCTTTGTGCGAAGCTTCATCAAATCGGAACTCCACTTCTTTTGAAGTAGACTCGTCAAAGGTCTTGCAATTTGTGAAAAATCTTTGATGAAATGGCGATAAAAGCGGCATGCCCCAGAAGGCACGCACCCCAGGTCACAGAAGTGGGTGGGGGTAGCTTTTCAATCACCGCAACCTTTGCTAGGGTCGACCTCAATTCCATTCTATGAAATCTTATGACCAAGGACAATACCGTCCTCAACCATAAAATGACACTTTTCCCAATTTAATACAAGGTTCGTCTCTTGACATCTTTTTAAGACTTTCTCGAGATTGTTTAAGCACTTGTCAAAAGACGAACCGCAAACACTATAATCATCCATAAAAACTTCAATTACATCTTCAAGCATGTCGGAAAAGGTGGCGGTCATGCACCTTTGGAAGGTAGATGGAGCATTGCATAGGCCAGAAAGGCATTCTTCGGTATGCAAATGTTCCATAAGGGCATGTAAAAGTTGCTTTATGTTGGTCATCCGGATGGATAGGAATTTAAAAGAATCCGGAGTAACCATCAGAAAACAATAATGAGAATGCTTAACCAACCTCTCCAACATTTGGTCAATGAATAGCAAAGGGAAATGATCCTTCCTAGTAGCTTTGTTTAGCCACCTATAGTCAATGCACATCCTCCACTTGATCACGGAACGGGTGGAGATGTCATTCCCTTGTTATCCTTGACAATGGTCATGCCACCTTTCTTTGGCACCACGTGAACCGGACTCACCCATTTGCTATCCGAGATAGCATAGATGATGCCCGCTTCACGGAGCTTAAGAACCTCTTTTTCCCAACCTCCTTCAAAGTCGGATTGATCGCCTTTGAGGCTCGATAGAAGTGGCATGATCATCCTCGAGGTGGATGTGATGCATACACAAGCTAGGGATAATACCCTTGATATCATCAATACTATATCCTATGACACCCTTATAATTTCTCAACAACTCAATCACTTTTTTGCAATGAGGTGTCATCGAGGTTAGCATTGACAATAAAAGGATATTCACAATCATTCTCAAGAAAAGCATGTTTGAGAGATGGGGGGCGGGGTTTCAACTCTACCTTGGGAGGAGGCTTAGAACTCTCCCCCTTGGCCACGGCTTGGATCAATGGGAGCTCATCTTTGCTTTCTTGGGCATACGTATGAGCTTCATCAAGTTGGGCTTCAATCTCCATGGCCTCTCTTGATTTTTCCACCCCCTGTCATCATCTTGGAGGGCCTCATAAAGCATATCATGTCTCATGCTTTGTACCCTCTCATAATTAACAATCTCCGACTCCACCAAGACTACTCTCCACACCTTCTCCACCATAGGTTGCTTAAGGTTTACGAAAGCTTCAAACACTGACTCTTTCATCGGCCACCTCCACAAGTGATCGTGTTGTTCTTGCAATTAATCACGGCTCCCATTGTTTTAAGAGCTTCTTTTGGTGAGAAGTGGTTTCTTGGAATTTTTTGGTCTACTTTTCGATCAAGGTTGCTCAACTTTTGTTCAAATTGTTGAGAAATGTTTTTGATGTTGTCTAGGATAAGAAGGGTGTCGGGAGATGGACCACCTTGAGGGTTTGAGGTGTTTGGGAAGGTGGTTAGGGGTTGATTTGAGAATTGATTTTGTGGATGGGGCTTGTTGAAGTTGTTTCTAGCATTTTGATGTAAATAGGGAGCTCCTTGGTTCGCTTGATTGTTGAAATTGGTTGGTCCATCGTAGTCATTGAACCTCGGATTAAGATTCGGGTTAGGGCCTCTCCATTGTCCCTTTGATCTCTTTGATTGTTGAGATAGCCCATAGCCGCCACATGCTCGGGGTCCTTACCACCACAATAAGAGGTGTCGTGGTTGGTACCCCCATAAATTTCACATGAGAATGAGTTTACTTGTCGAGATGATGAAGAAGAAGCTTGTTCTTTCCCTAGCTTCTTGTCGAGAGGTTGCTCCATGAAAGCTTTGCGGGACTCTTGGTCGAGCTCGAATTTCCCATTAGCTTGTCCTTGGCTTCTTCCCTTACCACCCCATGAATAGTTGCGAACCACATCCTCAATTGTATCTTTGAGTTGAGCTTGGGGAACTTTTCTCAATTGACCTCCGGCTCCCGCATCAAGATTGGCTCTACTAATGGGATCAAGGCATCATAGAATAATCTAATAAGTAGAGGCTCACTATACTCATGATGGGGGCAAGCTCAAACATACTCATTGAATCGTTCCCCAAGCTTCACCTAGAGACTCATCCGATTCTTGTTGGAAGTTGGAGATCTTCCTTCTCATTTTCGCGGTCTTCTCCTTCGATATAAACTTAATTCTTTAGGAAGGCTTTGACCACCTCCTTCCAAGTGGTCAAGGAGTTTTGGCTTGAGATTCTTGAGCCACCTATAAGCTTTTCCCGCCAAAGATTGCCGGAAGAGATGCATACGAATATAATCTTGAGTGACTTGGTTCGTTTAGACCATGGCGCACAACTCAAGGAACCTATCAAGATGCTCGATGGGATTCTCATGCGCGGCTCGGGAAAATTGCTCCCTAAGCAACATTTGTGTATATTGTGGATGAATAGTGAAGTTTGTAGTGGTGGTGGGGAGCAAAATTCCACGGGTGAGCTCATAGTCCTCCAAATTACCAAAGTCTTGAAATAGAGGGTTGTCACCCTCGACCTTGGCTTCACTTGCCTCACTTGAGGAGTCCGAAAATATTTCCTCCTCCTTGGTTAAATGTTCAAATAACCTCCGAACTTGCCTCAAAGTACGGTCGATTTCCGGGTCAAGAGGAGTGGTAGGGATACCTTGAGATCTCCTTATCATTCAACAAAGCTAAGCACACGGTTAGTAATGACAACACAATATCAAAAATGAAAATAAAAAGCAATTGATGGGTAATAAACTAAGTTTAAACAACATGTTGCCTCCGGCAACGGCGCAAAACTTAATCGCTCCCTAGGTGTCGTTATTTCCTATGGTTCGAGTCAAGAATAAAATCACCCTAGCCTAACTAACTAGCCTAATAAGGTAGTATAGCGTAGTAAGGGGTCGTATCCACGGAGAAGCAAGGGGTTTTACACTTAGTTCGAGATGCAATCAATTGACGGGAGTAAAAAGGGGGGTTTAAGTAAACAACTAGACTAACTAAGGCAAATGGAATAAGTGTGATTAATTAATGAGACAAACACTAGGGATAGGGGGAATCATGGAACTCACAACAACAATTTCAACAACATTGGTAGGCAATGGTTCAAGTCTATTGAGGGTCTTGGTCCAACATCAAGAGGTTACTCTCGCACACCTCTCAACACCGCCTACCTGACCCCGCCTATGAGGTCGTGGTCTACCCATCACCAAGTCATCACTAATATCAAGCTTGCTCTCGCACAACCCAACATTAGCACAAGATTCAAGCACAAAGGTGGTCAAGTTTCATGCTTTAACAATATAATACCTAGATTTTAGTACTAAAAGAACAATCACTTAATCCAACCAAACATCATTCAAAATCATCACAAAGTCCCATTATCCCCCTTCCCTGGCTAGAAATCTAGCCTAGGAAGGAGAAAAACATTGTAAGACTAATAAAAGCAACAATAAAAAGGAGCAAACATACTAAAACTACTAAGCATGATTAGTAAAAACGAGAAAAATTGAAATTTTGAACAATAGATTACTAAGACTAATCAAGGCAACCATAAACTAATTTAAACAAGCACAAAACTAAACAAATAACTAAAAATAAGCTAGGAAATAAGGATTAGAGACTAGAAATTACAGAAAGATTGATGCTTTGATTGATGAAAATGAAGAACAAATGTTGAGTTATAACTTTCTCTCTCCTAAGAATGTGTTTTTCTCTCTCTAATTAACCTAGACAAATGTGCTCCTCACCTAGAACCCATTTTCTGGAATTAAAAGCTTGCCCTAAATGTCTTCAGAGAGGGTATTTATACCCCTCACAAATACAACTTAAAATAAGGGCAAACAGCGAAAAAAATCGGGAGCTGAACCATTCAGAGTTCCCGCTCCATGGGTGGAGCGTTCGCTCTAAGCCTAGTGTGAGATATTTCTACAGCAGGTCAAAGCTCCCGCTCCATGCGTGGAGCGCGCGCTCTGAGCCTAATGTGAGATATTTGCAGCAGGTCGAAGCTCCCGCTCCATGAGGCTGGAGCGCCGGGTTTCAATTTCTCGGCAGAATTGCTTGTATACAGGGGAACTCGGAGCTCCCGCTCCAGATCTAGAGCGCCAGCTTTGGCTCTGCTTCTACTCTTCTTTGCAATTTGAAGCTCCCTCTCTCCATCCAAAGGCTCCCTTTGGCCATTCCAAGCTTCGACAATCTCGATTAGGCCGCTAAGGAACCTAAAAGAAGATAAGAACAAGTCGTAGCATAGGGTGTTCACAACATTCAATCTTTGCATGAATAGAAAACAACCTCCGACTCCCAAAAAGACTCAAAATGCATGAAGCTAGTAGAATCACTAACATTGAACAAAGCTAAGCTAAATAAGCATAAAAATGGACTAAACAAAGGCTTAATTAGGGTGGAAAGAGGCCATAAAAGCGGCCTTAAAAGCCACTTATCGGTGAAATGTTACGTTTTTGCCGTCTCATGTGTAATGACAAAATGTTATATAATACTTTAGGAAAGGGTACTTCACAAAAATTAAGAAAAGGTCTTACTTTATTGATGATCTCATATCTTGAACATTGGCTAATTAATTCCTTTACAAGGTGTTTCTTGTCGATTCTACTAAAAATAATTTGCTTAAGGTTGATGATATTCCACGCCCTACCTTAACTTCTTTCAACTTTGTAAACACCTTGACCTACTACTTTGGTGATCCGATATGTGCCTTCCCAATTAGGGTTGAATTTGCATGTTGCTTCTTTTAGAAGGTTCGTCGCATCACCCGATCTCCAACTTTATAGACTTTTGCCCTTACATTCTTATCGTAACTCTTGGCTACATTACATCAATATCCTTGCTACGTCACGAAGTTCTTCTACCACATCCAAATTATAAGTTAACTTTGTTATGTTCCTGTCATTGCCATCAAACCATATACGGAAGAGGAAAGCTCGACTTACTGTCGGTAACACATGTGCCCGACCATAAACCAAAGAGAAAGGCGTTTGACATGTTGCATTCTTTGTTGTTGTCTTGTCTTCCCACAAGATGTAAGGAAACTCAACTACCCATTTCCCTTGGGCTTCTTCACAATGTTTCTTCAAGTTCTTGACAATAATCTTGTTGCTTGATTATGCCGACCATTACTACGAGGATATCGTGGTGTTGGTGTATCTAAAGCGGTGTTTCATTTCTCCACCTAACTTCCTTGTAGGCCCACTAATGAATTGGGAACCATTATCACACACGATTTCTAACGGGAAACCAAATCGAGTTATTATGTTAGTTTGATGAAGGAAATTACTTCTTTATCCGTCACATGTCGAAACGTTTCGGCCTCTATCCATTTTGAGAAATAATCTGTCATTGCTAACATGAAGACTCGTTTTCTGTGGCGACGGGTAATGGCCCGACAATGTCCATTCCCTATTTCATGAATGGCCACGGCGTCAAAATGGGATGCAACAACTCCTAATCTTTGGTACTTGGTTGGAGAATACTTCGACATGCCATACATTTCTTTGCAAAGTCCCGAGAATCTTGTTGCATTGTAGGCCAATTATACCCCATTTTCAATATCTTGTTCGACAAACTCCGCCCCGAGTATGATTCCCACATTCTCCTTCATGCATGCTTTCACTAGTGGAAAAAACGTCCAAATGACACAACTAAAGCGATTCGGTTTTTCCTAAACCGAGATCAATTAAAGTCAGCCGATCCGGTTGGTTCCCTTAATCGGATCAACCGACTAATTAATCGGCCCAATTTGCATCTCATTCGCTCCTCTCTCGGCCCGATCTGTGGGGCTTAGTGGCCAGGATCGGTTAAGGGCGGCCTAACTTATAAAACATGACCTTCTCCCATTTGAGCCCAGTTCCCTCATTTCCTTCAGCCTCACGCATCTTCACTCTATCTCCTCTCTCATTTCCTTTAGCCTCACGCATCTTCACTCAGCCTCACGCATCTTCACTCTCTCTCCTCTCTCATTTCCATCCCACCCCACTCTCTCACTCAACCCTAATCCGTCAAACCCACCTCACCCTCTCCTCTCACCCTCGACCCTAATTGCGACGCCATGCCACTAGCCATGCTCCTCATCTCTCTCCTTACTCAATTCCATCCTCACTCAACCCTAACTCGCCACCCCCATTCTCTTCACTCTCCCCTCTCCTCTCTCATCGTCGGTGAAGGAAGAAGGCGACGTGAAAAGACGCGAAGGAAGAAAACGAAAAGGCGCTAAGCGAAGAGGCGAAAAGACGCGACGGCGAAGAAAAACCACCGTCATATTCTCTCTCCTCCGCGTGAGTAATTAGATTTAAGGAAATGCAAATTTTTTGTAATTTATTGAATCATTAGTATTAATTTTTTGATAGTAATTTTTGGGTCTAGCATTTTATTACGGTTTTTTGGGATTTTTGTTGATTTTTGTAAATTTTTTGATATTATTTTTTTTAGTTTCATTGTTGTTGGTGCTATGTTCTTAGATTTTTGGTTAATTATGCGATGATTTTTTGTTATTATTATTTTTGTGATTTTTTTGGAATTTTTTGATGTTATATGTATGTGAATGTTTTTTCAATTTAAATGTATGTAACTCCACTAAACGTTTATTTTGGTCTCGGTTTTTGTTGATTTTTGTAAATTTTTTGTTATTATTATTTTTTTAGTTTTATTTGTTGTTGTGTTTCTAGATTTTTTGGTTAATTATCTTTGTGATTTTTTGTTATTATTATTTTTGTGATTTTTATGGAATTTTTGATATTATATGTATATGAATTTTTTTTCGATTTAGATGTATGTAACTCCACTAAATGTTTATTTTAGTCTCCATTATCGATCTTTCATTTGTGTAATATGTTCTGTCTTCTGAGTCCCAGGTTTGGATGGTTAATGTATGTGATTTAAAAAAAATTAAACGTAGGTAATTGGTCCGGTTTTCTTGCCCAACTGGCTCCGGTTCAAAACCGGATCGGTTGTGTTTTACTAGTTTGCTCTTAGCCCATCCGTTAGGCCAAAACCCGGATCAGTAACCCTTGTTTTGACCAGATCCGATGATGTTTTTTCCACTAGTGTTTTCATGACTTGTAGCGCTTCGTCTTCATTCAAACATCTCAAGTAAGGCCACGCTACGGATTTCTTGAATAAGACATCATCAATCGAGAATAAACCCGGACGCCTTCATCTTAAAACCCCGGCATCTCTTTTTTTCAACGGGTAAGACATCATTTTTGAGTCAATTGATCATAGGTTCTTTGCCATGACGTGTCGTCTATAGTCACGCTAGCGAGGCAATGATCTCGACATCGGGTCGTTCTATCGCAGGCGTCTAGACAAGAGGCACTTCAGTCGTCTCCTTTGGTTTAAAGCAAGAATGCAAGTTTGCCAATGCACCTGCTTCCATGTTCAAATCTCTCGAGACTTGCTCGATCTCCACATCCTCAAAATGGGTCAGAAGTTATTTGACTACCCCCAGGTTAGTTGTCATCTTCGAATCTTTGGTTGCGTATTCACCCTTTACGGTTCACGCTCGACATCAAGTCGCTCTTAATCTTAAGCTCCTAACTCTCATGTCTTTAGCAACCAACAACCCAAATATCAAAGCTTCATCTTTGCGCTTCGTTGTTTGTCGCCTTGAATTCATATCGGACGACAAGTATAATGTTGTCCCCTTGTGGTGACTTTAGCACAATCCCAAGCCATGTTCCTCACTTATTGGAAGCGTCATCTATTTGCAACTGTCATCCATCCTTTGGGATCATGTCGACCATGTTGCAAACTTCCTTTTACGCCTCCTTTGCAAGTTTAGGGTGAAGTCCACACAAAATCCGCCAAGGCTTGTGATTTGATTATCGTCAGTGGCTCGTACTTGATGTTAAATGCCCCTAGTTGGATCATCCATTTCGTCATCCGTCTTGTGAGCTATGGTCTTCTCATGATTGCCTTCATCGGAAAGTTAGTTCTAACACAGATAGTATGGGACTCAAAATAAGGACGTAACTTTTTTGCTGTTACCACTAACGAATATACCAATTTTTCCAAAATGGAATACCTTACCTCTGGTCCAGTTAAGGACTTACTTACATAGGATACTAGCTTTTGTGCATTGTCTTCTTCCCTTGTCAGGACTACACTTACATCATTATTTGAGACGGTAAGATACAATTGTAGAACCTTACCTTCTTTGGGCTTAAAAAGCACTTAGGAGGGTAGTCAAATATCCTTTCCAGTGACATAAAGCTTCTTCATGGTCTTATGTCCACTCGAACTTTTGATTCTTTCTCAATACGTAATTTAACAACTCTGGATTTCTCATAAGACTTTGAAATAAAACGATTTAGGTGGCACCTTACATGTTAGTCTGCGAACATCTTTCACACATATTGGGGATCCCAAAATTAGAATAGTTTTAATCCGTTCAAGACTCGCCTTTATTCCTCTTTACGTTACCAAATATACCAAGAACTTCCTGTTTGAAATGCCAAAAGTACACTTTGTGGGGTTCAATTGCATCGATATTCCCCTTAGGATGTCGAATGTCTTATTTAACTGTTCTATGTGATCTTCAGTCTTCAGTGACTTCACTATCATATCATCAATGTAAACTTCCATGATGTCCCCAATCAAGTCTTTGAACATCATGTTAACCAACCTTTGATATGTTGCCCCTGCATTCTTAAGCCCAAATGGCATGACTTTGTAACAGTAGACTCCTCCCTCAGTTATATATAAAGGTTGTCTTCCCTTAATCATCTGGGTGCATTTGGATTTGATGATACCCACCGAACACTAGTGGAAAAAACCTTGTACGTCGCTTAGTAGCATTCGATTTTTACAAAACCGCATCCGAAAATCATTAAAAAAAAATGGGAGGGAAAGCTGGGCGGAAAATGTGAACCGGATCAGATTTTCCGTTATTTTTTCCCAAGCAAAAACCCGTGTTTTCCCTCCTTCACCTATTTTCATTACAACACGCAAGGCCCAACACACAAACCCCCCACCTCTCATCTCTCTCAACGCCGTTTCTCAATCCTCTCCAACCCTCCTCTCTAACCCTCCTCAATCCTCCTCTCTAACCCTAATCGAACGACGCCCTTGTCCTCCTCCCTCCTCCCTCATCTGATCATCTCACCCTCCTCTCTTCCCATCTAGGGTTCTCTCACTTCGCCTCTTCTCTCTCTCCTCAATAACTTTTCCTCACATCTCCACGCCCCATCATCCTCTCTCACTCCGCCATTACTACTGCCACCAACAACCGTTGCTATTACTCCGCCATTACTCGCATCATCCTCTCTCACTCCGCCATTACTACTCCGCCATTACTCTCTTCGTTTTTCGTTTCGTCGTGCTTCATAATTCGGATCTACTCTCTTCGTTTTTCGCGCAAATTGGGTCGTGCTTTCTTCATCTTCGATTTGGTTTTCATTCAGGTCGTGCTTTAATGGTTAGTTTTTTCATTTTTTGTATTTACTGTATTATATAATTTTCATTTTTGCTTGAGTTTGGTTATATTTTGTTATAAGTTCTTTATTAGTTATTTTTTCTTCCCTCTCTTATGTTTTTTTTTTGTTAATTTTTGTTTTGTTATTTATGTTATAAGTTTGGTTATTTGTTAATTTTCCTTGAGTTTGATAATTTTGGTTTCGTTATTTATTATAAGTTTTGTATTATAATTTTGAATTTTGATCGACCAAATTAATAAGAAATAGTATGTTGTTTGCTTGAATGTGGGAATTGGGATTGTTTATCAGTGTTATACTACTTGTCAAATATCAATTTTGGGATGTTTGGACAAAAAGATGTCATCTTGTCAGTATAGTATGGTGTTATGATTGGATGTTTCCAAGTGTGTAGAATGAGTAATGAGGAATGATAGACCTACTACGAAGGTATTTATAACATATAAATTATGTTATATACAGTGGAATTGGGATATTGTAACTATTACCTGTGCTTATTTTTTTCGTATTGGGAATAATAAGTAATATCATTTGTGGTCTCTTATAATTTTGAAGTTATGGTACTTATAGCGGCTGAATGTGGCATGTTGATGTGGGTTTAATATGATGCTCTTATTGGTGCTATTGTGAGACTACTTATGTTTGATGGATCTTCATATCTTGAAACCCGGTAACATAAAGCTCCATAAACTAAGAGATCAAGTGCCGTTTGAGTTTTAGGAGAATAATGATATTTGTTGCTTATTATTGTAATTTGTAAACATGCTCGACATTAATACATTGTCTGGGATTCTAATTACTCAAGGCATTGCACTCATCAGTTAAAATGTCGTTCAAGCCTCTTGTCTTCTATGATGCTTGTATACTACATAGTACAACTATCTTCTTGCACTAGCTTACGAAAATTTATCATATTATTTTTCTTGTTTCAATGTATGTGTTTCCATAAAAGGCTATTCTCAAACAGTAATATTTCTTTTGTTTTAAGGAGATCGGTAATATTTTTCGATCCAGATGAAACTAAGGCTATGCAACCTGATCTGGTAGGGGCGGGGAATAGTTCCAGGTTATCATTACAGAGCCGGATTTCCAGTTTCGGAAGAAATTCATCATTGGGTTCTTCAAAGGATGCCCTTGATGAGGAGTTCATTCGGGAATAGGCTGAATCGAGAGGTTACCCAACCTATCGAAGGTCAAGGGTGTTTCGGTTTGGCGACTATGATGGTGGAAGCACGACTAATGTCAATGGAAACCGACATGGTGACACTAGTGTTTTGCCATTTCGTACATGCTTGAACATTGTGTATGGTAGCTAGCTTAGTTGATAAAAAATGTAAGTGGTTGTAATATAGACGTGCAATTGGAACTCATGTGGGTTTGGCCTTTGTGCCTCCTTATATATGTGTGAATTAAAAGAAAAGGCATATTACTGTTAGTTCTTACACTAATTACTAGGGGTGTTCATAAGTATCCGATCCGGTCGATCCAATCCGTGATCCGGTCGATCCGATCCGATTTTTCGGATATCCGATCCGCTTTTTTAGTTTTCGGATATTTTGGATCGGATCGGATCGGATCGGGTATTCGAAATGAACACCCTTACTAATTAGAGGCTGGAATTTCTAGCCTTCTTGAGCATAATATGCTTAATAAAACGAGTATTGATATAAATTATTGATTTTGTTTTGATTAATAATGAAAAAATGAAAAAAAAAATTGGTTCTTGGGGTGGTCAACTGCTCCGGTTTTAACCCAAAACCGGAGCATTTAACTTGCTTAAGCGCTCGGTTTTGGATCAAGCGGAGCGATAAATGATTAAGCGATCGGATTAGTTAATCATTGCGGCTGCTTGCGAACCCACCCAATCCAGGACCAAAACCGAATCAGCAAGCCCGGTTTTGGCCGGGATCGGATGAGCTTTTTTCCACTAGTGGAAGGCGTCTAATAAGGTCACAATATGATGTCCGGTTGTGGCGTCGACCGGTGCATCTATATGTGGTAGTGGAAACGGGTCATTTGGATGCCTTTTTTAGATTCGGTGAAGTCCGCACACACTCTCTATTTTTTATTCTTCTTTGAAACCACCACGACATTAGACAACTAATCTGGGTATCTTACTTCCCTAATCTTCTCAGTTTCTAAAAGGTTATTGACTTCTTCATTTTGTTACTGTATTCCGTTATGGAGCAAACTTTCTACGCTTTTATTTTATAGGTTTGTACTTGGGGTTTATGCTCAGCCTATGTGTGATGACTTCATGGCTAATGCCTACCATGTCCTCATGACTCCAAGCAAGACAATCAATTTGACTTTTTAGAAATTCAACTAATGCAACATGTACCTCTGGGTTTAAGTATTTTTTGATCTTTACCACTTTATCAGGTTGCAATGGGTCAAAGATGACCTCATTTGCTTCGAATAATTCTTTCCTTGCCCCCGTCACTTGACCGCCTTTGTAATTGCTATCTTGACGACTTTTAACCTTGTCTTTGGTTTCATGGCCTCCATGTAACATTCTTTAGCCCGACCTCCGGTCACCTTTGATTTCTTGAACTCCCCCGCTTTGTTGGGAATTTTGCCATACGATGTAACGTCGATGGTCTTTGCTCACGATCTTATGTATCCAAGGTGTACCTAAAATCATGTTATAAGCAGACAATTCATGTACTACATCAAATTTTACCTGAATATATACTCCCTTGGCATACACTGGCAGGTAGATGATTCTAATTGTCTCACGAGCTTCGCCACTGAACCCAACCAAGGTGGTTGTCTTCCTCATTATATTGTCTTAAGTTATCCACGTATCCTTGAGCCTTTATGGTGATAATGTTTTGCGCTTTTTTGTTATTGTCGACAAGATCCTCTTAGCCAAGCAATTGCTTACCGTTAACGAGGCTACCAATCCATCATGATGCTCCTTGTCTTCATCAATTTACGAATCGTCAAAGGTTATGGCCTCGTAACGCCAACGGTCATCTTCACCCTTTACGGTTGGCCCGACATCGGCTTTCCTTTTGCTTCTCTAATCGTCGCTTTCTTCTTGAATAGGTCAGTCCGCATACTTTTCATCCTCCTATTATAAAGTTTACTAAATTCGTCGGGCGGTGATTTAGGGAGACTCTCGCCTTCTTTCCTAGGCTTTAAATTAATCATGGCCTTAGTCTTCTAGGTCAGTATATCCTTCAAATACCCAATTTTTAGAAGATACGCGACTTCCTTCCTCAATGTTATGCATTCATCAGTGGTATCTCCAATGTCTCCATGGAACTCGCACCATGTCTTTGGGATCCTCTTCATCATTCGACTTGTCGGATTTCTTGGGCCATCTGCCTTGCTCCCAAAGTTTTCTAGACGGTCCACCAGCCGTTTCACTCCCCTCACTAACCTTTGTACTCACTAATCTTTGGAGGGCGGATCCGGATCTTCCTTCCAACTCACGACATTAGTCTTGGAGCCTTCCCCCTGCAGTGCGGAATACGGCTTAGGTCTCTCGTCTTTGTGCCTTTGGGGATAAACCTTCGTTGTAATTTGTATTTCTTTTATTTGCTTCCGGGTCTTCCTCCGGCCTCACATATGCCAAAGCCTTTGTCTACACATCTTCAAAGGTGGAATGGTCATACTTGGTCAATTCCCTGTACAATTCTGAGTCTGTTGGGAGTCCCCTGGAGAATGCTTCGACCACGGTCAAGATATTCGGAGCGACGATCTCCATGTTTTCCTTCAAACACAAGTTCAAATAATCTCGAAGTGTTTCTCCTGCTTCTCAATGATCTGCTAAAGGTCTCTTGGTCGCTTGCGTAGCTTCCTATTGCTTGTGAATTGGATGTTTAAAAGGTCTACCAACTCGCAAACGTGCCTATTTCCCCATTTGGTAAATTGATAAACCAATGTAAAGTTGGACCAGTCAAGGTCGTCCCAAATCCCTTACACAAACATATTTCTCTCAATCCGTTGGTGATTGGCGCCATCATCATCCTCTACTTGTATGGATTGATGTGATATGTCAGATCGGATGTCCCGTCATAAAACTTCATGGGAGGAACCAAGCACTTTTTCGGAATCTCCATCAATGCGATATGGTCGGCGAATGGTGAATCAGCATAACTTCCTAGTGCTGCCTTCTCCATGGGTGGCGGCACTCCTGTAATCTTAGAAATCATTGCATGTACTGTGCCACGCCACGAAGAAGATCCACCGGTCCCACTAAGGTTCCATTATTTGGCAGTTACATTGTGCCTGCAAAATAAGGGTTAGAAACATAATTCTAATACTGATTACTTATGTGATGATCGTCTTACATGTGATTGAACATTGGCGGGTTGTGGAACGTATTTTCCCCGTCCACCAGTGAGGTGACGACGCTTATCGCCATAGTAGTCATTGGTTGAGAGTTTATCAAAAATCCTAACGATGGGATTGGTGCCATCAAAGGTGGCTGACTGAAAGTCCCTCCTAAATAGCCATGAGTCTGCCAGAATGGATTAAGAGCCATCGTGGCTGGATGGCTTGACCTCATCCACATAGGCAAGCTCGTCCCGACCGTCGAAGAAATAATTGAAATATTCCTCTGATACCCGCTCGTGAAGGCGGGTGTCCCCGTGACTAGGGATGGGCATGGGTAGGGAGCTGGGTTGGGTCGGTCAGACCCTAGACCGGGACCCTAAATTTTTTGTTGGACACGGACCTGGACCCTAAGGGTCTAGAAAAGCTGGACCCAGACCCAGACCTAGACCCTTAAGGTCTATAGTGTATATAGGGTCAAGGGTCTAGCATATCCTTTAATTTTCCCCAATTATCAATATCATTTATATTTCTTGACTTTTGATAGTGCCCATGATCTATAGGGTCTAGGGTCTGGGTCTGAGGTTTAGGTTCTAAAGGACAAAAGTTGAAATTTAGGATAAAAACGAAGCTTTTTCTCAAAAACACAAAAGGCAAAAAGAATAATAAATAAATTTAGGGTCCAAGTGTAGGGTCTTGGTCTAGAATATTAAGACCCAGACCCTGACCCTAAAAAGTTCACTTGGATCCAGACCCGGACCCGGACCCTTGGGGTCCAGAAAAAGTTGGACCCATACCCTAAAATTAGGGTCGGGTCCTATAGGATCTGGTTAAGATCATGGACCCATGCCCATCCCTACCCGTGACGTATGGAAAGTCATCGGCGTAGAGAGCTGTGAAGAAAACATTTGACTTGGTGGGGTCCACGTCATGCTGAATCCCACCGACGTCCTTGGGAATGGAGTCTCATTAACGAAATTCCCTTGCCCCAATTCTAGGGACAAGTTCAACCCTATAGGGACTTCCTCCGCTCGTGTCATCATGGGTGTTCACATGGATCCCATGTCGAGTTGCGTCGCCACGGTAAAAAAATTCCTTCGCGCCTGACGCCCTCCAGTAGCGATTGACACTGTTGAGGACACCTGGGAACGCAAGGCGTCCTTTTCCCGTTGCAATAACGTTATTTTCTCGTTCATGGCCTCTGTCGCCTGAGCGATGTGTCTCTCGACGTCCTGCATTGAAAAAGGTTGATCGCCTGACATCCTCCAAGGCTCTTAACAATCACTTTGTCTTTCAAAAGGTTTTGGCTGGAGGCCCCACGGTGGGGCACCAAATTGTTTAAGGGGATTTTGACTAAATACTAACAATCAAGATTTTGTATGAGAACTCTAACCAAATCAAGAGTGCACAGTGAAATATGTAATAATAGTATTGCTTATAATTATCAAAGGAGAATGATATATCTGCCTTGTCTTTTTCCTATCTTTTATACCTATATACATTGTGTAACGTTTACATATCTAGCCGTTAATTTTACATAACTCCCTCTCATAACTACCCTATTTACTAGCGTATGTAATTGTCCCTTGTTTCACGGCTTTTGTCGTTGGCGACTCCATTCGGACATTTCCTTTGCCGAGCTTGTTGGTACATTAGTTCTTTGGGCTGGACTTCAATACAAATGTTTTGGACCTATTTTCCCACTCAAATTTCCAGTTCAACAGCAGGCTAGACAATAAGGTTGACTAGGCTTTGAACTTATGGAGGATAAGCAGACTAGACACTATGGGAGACTAGACTTTGAACTTACATTTAGAATAAGCAGGCTAGACTCGTAATTTGGGCCGTTATGGAGTTAAGGAAGAGTAGCTTCGCTAAACCCGAGGATTTGGGTTTGGACTTAAGGAGGGGTAGACTTTGAACCTACATGAAGAGTAAGCAGGCTAGATCAAAAGACTAAGGGGACTTTTAAGGGGGCATTTAGCTTGGGGTATTCAGGAAAGGGTAAGAGAATCAAGTGAGTTGATTCTTGTTGTTTGTTACAACACTTTAATAATCATTCTCTTTACCTCCTCCTTTCCCCAAAGTCCTCTACTTATATTACCTACCACCCCCCAGGTTTCATTTACCCTTTCACCCTCTACTCGATGGCCACCTTGACTAATTATTGACCACCACTCATGCCACCACAACCACCACTTTTACCATTGAACCATCACACCGGCCAGTCACTGAACCACCACCTAACAACTACACCGTCACCCAGCTACCCCATTATACCACCTAACCACGACGAAACTAACACCCACCATCACCCGAATACCGCACGAAACAATCTAGCCACCAAATTCCAGCACCACCAGCACCCAACCACCCTCAAAACCACCAACTAGCAACCCTACCACCACACAACCACCCTACAAAAACAACCAGCACCCCACGAAACCACTAAGTCCCACCAAGCCACAAGCATCCAATACCCCACAAAACCACTAATACCCACCACCACCCAGCCACCCCCACGAGAATACCTCGCCACCCCATGAAACCAAGAGCGAACCACCAGCCTACCACCATGACAACCACAAAACACCACCACCAACAGCGAACCGTTGATAGCGATTTTAAACAAGTTATAAAACCCATATTCTTGCAAGTGTACAAGATCTATTAGCTAATGATAAATGATAGGGTATCGAATCCATAAGGAACGTTGATTAATATTAAGTTCAATGTCTACTAATTTAATCCTAAATGTAAATATAATGGTTTGATTATAAACTAATTAAGGTAACCAGAAATTTAAAGTAACTAACTAAACTAGGTAATAAAATGTTGAGTCGGAGAATAGACAATAATACGGAATTTAGGACACTCGAATAAATACCATTGCATAACATCACCCTTTGAACTACAAGAACAAAGTGTGTAAACCAAATACCTATAGAAGTCAATAATTCATTCTACAAGAAATATTACCAACCTAATTTGGAAAACAATAATCACTCAATAATAGTCTAAAGTTATGCAATCATTAAACCAATAATAATTCCCAAACAATTCAACAACTAAATCATACTAATAGGGTTTTATCTAAGCCATAGAAAAAGAGAATTAGCTACTCATAACTGAAGAGAACATCACCCAAATATGAGAAATCATGTTCGAAAACTGTGCTTGAAGCTTCAAATTCGGTAGATGCCTCCTTCGTACGGTGCTGCGTGTCTTCTTGTTTCCTTTGTACAGTTGCCTCCGCTCCCCTCTTCCTATTTCTTCTACTACCTTTTATTTCTCCTCTCGTGCGTGAGACTTCGTGTAATACCCCGAATTTTAATCTCGTTTTATTAGCTACTATTTATTATTATTAGCTTAATTGCATTCTAAATTTTTCTTTCTCTGAAATAAGCTTGTTAAAGTTATTCTCTAAAATAAACATATTTACTTTAGTTATTTCATAAAGTAATATTCATGTTAATGATGTAGCTTATAGTACTAATGTTTGATAAGAAAAACATATGTATTTTTCCTCTATTATTTTTGGGTCAATGAATTCTTAGCCAAAGTCTATTACTCAAGTTCCAAGCCCAACCCAAAATCTGAATTTTCAAACAAAAGAAAATAAGAAAAAGAAAAGAAAAGAAAAAGAGAGAAAGCTGAGGTTACTCAGCTCCCAAATCTCACACGGCACACCCGACACCCCAATACCCATCTTCTTCATTCTCTCCTCTTTGTCTTCTAACGTTGCTCCCCAAGGTGAAGAACCACCTCCTTCAAGCCACCTCCATTTTCAGTGCCGGCTCTTAGCAAGAGCAGGCAGAGCGACTGCTCTGGGCCCCACTTTTAATGAGGCCCCGATTTTTCATATCCTGGTTATATACAGATTATTGCAAAAGATACATATTAATCCATTGTTGGAGTAGTGGTAGCTAATTGTTTGCATATTCTTGAGTCTTGCAAGAGTGTACGGTTCGAATCTTCTTAATGACTTTTTAGACTTCCATTATTTTTCTTTGTTTTCCCATCAATGCTTTGTGGTCTGTGGATGTCAAGGGTCCAAGGCAAGCTTTTAATATGAAAAAATTGCAGGTTACAAAGCTGTCCATATTCTTCCTCTCTTCCCCCATTTCACGAGTTAACCATTGTTGTTTCCAAAGCTTATAATTAACTACTTTTAATTTCTCTCCCCCCATTAAAGATCTGCATAATAAGCATAAACATTAATTTGCTAATAGTTACAAACTCCTATTGATCTTCCCCACCCTATTTTGAGACTTGAGAGTTGAGGAGAGAGAAGAGAAATCCCATATGTTTTAAAGAGCTTGTAGGGGTTTACAGGCAATTACACCTTCCAAATGATATGTTTGAAATTGTTTCATATCACATTCCAAGGATTGAAACTCAAGTCATAATTATATTTTCGGAATAGGTATTCCTTTCATTTCACCATAGCTTTTAGTATCTCATACAATCATATTTGATACCTTCATGCCTATACATGTTGCTTCTACTGCTGATATTATTATGCATGAATTATCGTGGTTGGCTTCCTTTAATTAGTAACTATATTATAGATTATGTACATCTAAGCTGATGATCTTTTATATAAACAATGACATTGTTTATTTCTTTATTATTCTACGGTCAATATTCATTTTTAGGTTATACTAGAGGGCTCCATTTTAGCTTAATAGCTCAGGGCCCCCTAATTTATTGAGCCGGTCCTGTCCATTTTGTTCCCCAAATTCTATCTATAAATACCCATTGATTTAGGAATGAAAAACACAACAAAAACTCTATAATATAAAAGCTTCTTGTTTGCTCTTTTCTACTCACTCGGCACCACCGTGCCACCTCCACCATATGCGCACCATCTCGGTACCACCACCACGTATGCACCTTCGGTGCGTCGCCCAAACCCGAGCCACCAGCACACCGCCCACCTCTGATTTTTCTCGTCCATTCTCGCTACCCTTTTCTCTCGCCAACCTCGCGGTTTTGCGCTGCAGCCAAGGCTGCCACTGCCTCTTGCCGGTCACCACCTGCCGCCAGCAATGCCGACAAACGTTGCCGATTGTCGGAGCCCTAACCTACTGCTGCAGTGTCGCAGCTCTGTCCCTCTCTCTCTCTCGTGCGCTGCTCTCTCCCCTACTTCACTGCTGCACTGGTGTTGCCCACCTCACGCCGCCAGACTACCGCCGGACTCGCGTCCTACCTGCCTGCTGCTCAGCCTCGCCAGAGCTCTGCTCTCCCTCCCCTGCTTTGTTTCGTCCCTGCTCAAGTGGCAGAGGTATAAAATAATCTCTTGTTCCTTCTTGAAATTTCATACTTACTAGACTTAAGCCCAAAAAGATTAACTGAACTTGGTTTATACCGTTTGAGCTATTGGTCGCAATTACTTTGATGCTAATTTTGTTTTCAAAGAAGTTAAAAGTTTTGAAAGTCACAAAACATCTTTAAAGACCCAAATATTAGTTTCACAAAATGGAACTTACGTTTTTCTAGTTAAAGTATGAAAGTGGGTTTTTGAATGTTTCATGTTCTATGAATCTTGCTTACGTTAAGATAATCAATGCTTTAATTTCTAAAGCCTATAAAATTGGATATGATTTAAGCAAGAATCATTGAGTTGCTTAGTGGGTAATTTCTAATTATGGATTATGTTGTTATAACTTTAAGGAGGTTACATATGATAATTCTTGGAGGTTAAAATTATGGAGATACTTAAGGAGTAAGGAAAGGAATAGCATATAAGGTAACATTTATGTCCAGATATTATGCCTGCCGTATATGTTATGTGTAGCCTTTATGTCCAGCTATTATGTCTGCTCGTGTATGTTATGTGTAACCTTTATGTCCAGCTATTATGCCCGACCGTATATGTTATGTGTAACCTTTATGTCCACATATTATGCCTGCCCGTATATGTTATGTGTAACCTTTATGTCCAGGCTATTATGGCTTCCTGTATATGTTATGTGTAACCTTTATGTCGAGTAATTATACATGCCAATATATCCTATATGTAATGATATACTTGAATGTGTAGATATCGCTATATGATGAAAATTATGTGGTATAATGTGATATCTAATATGACTTGTGTTAATGCATATTTATGATTATATGCTAAAAATTATATGGCATGATGAGATGCATTATTATTTGACGATGTCCATGTATACTATGAACAATTATGTTTTATGAATCATGAAATCTGATTATTATGGTTTATGAGACTTGTTCAGAAATATAAATATACGTGAATTTGTAAAAGGGGATGGTTCTGCTGGTTTGGCGTCATGAACTGATATAGTAAATGGGCGAGTTACAGGTGGAGGAATTTTGTTTACGATATACGATGAGGACCAAAATGGTCAAATGTTAATGTTTACGAATTACGAAAGTTATGCTCTGTCCAAAACCTGTAGTTGCCAATGAACTAAGTTCACGCAAATGGTCCTTGCCATCAGTCTATTCACGATAATGTTTTCTGATAGTATTTCCGAAAAAGTACCAATATGATGTGATATATGCATGTGCTTGAAAAATGATTACGAACTAAAACCGTTTTTACGAGATGGAGTGAAGTTACTGAGTAGGTTATTTTCTGTGATTTCCCTTTTTTCTAATTTTCTGTAAACAATCAGGTATCATTGTAAGCGTGATTTTATTTCGCCTACGTGGTGTGAGCGCGTATTTGACTACCCCATTGTTAAGGTTTTATTAAAATACATTTTCGAAGTCGCCAACAAGTCTTTAAAGGAAGTCTCATAAACCTAATTGGTTATTTGGGAAACTGAAGGGACAACTGCGGCACTTATCCAATGTAGATTTCCCGTCCCCGACTCCATAGATGGTCAATGAACCAAAAATTGAGTTCGGGGGTGAGGGTACGAACACGATCATAATGAACCATGTTCGCCCATTGCTGGCCTCTACTTAATACGATTCATATCATAGTTTTATGCAAAAGAATAACCACATAATGTTTTAAGCACCCTAAAAAAGATTATTCTAGGTTGGTTCATGAAACACATAAAATACTACTTTTTGGTGGTATGTTATTAAACAATCAAGATTAGTGGGTTCCTAGCAGGTTGTCCATGTTATCTGATTTAGTTAGAACATTTATTTAGGTCTTGATTAACAATAATATACTAGGTGATAAATATATTGCAATCAGACATATAAAATAATGTTCATGAAAAATAAATAAAAATAAGAAAACAAAATATTGTAGGGTTTTAATATAATATACAATACTTACACTCGCAGGAATACGTTAAAAAAACCTACATCATGAATAGAATGTTAGTAACTTCAATAAAATAATAAAAATAAAGAAATAAATAATGAAATAAAATAAAGTTTGTTAATATAATTGACCCTCAGAAATTTATACCACCGTCCGGGTCATTGATTTGTACGGATCTTGAAAAATTAAATGTCGTACGAGTCTTAAAAAAGGTTTGTGTCTTGCTTCAAGTAAGAATAATGTTATTGTATTTTGTTTTGTAAAGTATGTACGTGCAGGTGTTGTTTGTTTAATGATGATGCGGCAATGGCTATTAGGATTTAGGCTTTCATGATGATCATGATTAGGCTGATGAATTTGTTTAGGATGAATGGTGGTGATGCGTTGACTTTTATTAAGCAGAATTAGGATGCAGTATGTAGCAGCAGGTATTAGTTTTATAGTAGATGTGTATTGTAGATTTGTAGGTGATGAATCATTATGATGATTGGCTTGTGATGAAGAATTCTGGTGACCAGTATTATCCCAAAGTATTTGGCAACTTGCGGAGATTACTTCTTGGTGTTCCCCACCAATGTCCTTCCATTCCACTTTAGACTTCTTACAGGATTTCAAAAGTAAGCATACCTTGCCGAAATGCATCTTTCTTTTCTGGAGCATTTGGAAAGAGAGAAATTCTATTATTTTCAACAATGAAAAGTGGTGCCCCCAACGTGTCATTCACCAAGCTAAATTTGCTCATGAGGAATGGCAGTGCCGCTTACAAGTTGATACTTGTCAGGCTACTGGCTCTCCTCTTAGAGGAGCTCCACCCCCTTCCCCTAACCCCCCCTCCTCGGCTACTCTTGTAGCCTGGGATCCTCCACCTCACTCATTCTTCAAGTTAAATTTTGATGGTTCGGTTCGTGGTTTGGAGGCAGCTGCTGGTGTCATCATCCGTAATCATGAAGGCCAACTTCTTCACGCCAAAGCCTTCAATCTTGGCCACTCTTCTGTTCTCATTGCCGAAGCCACTGCACTACATCAAGGTATCAAGATCGCTTTGCATTCGGGTATTCACAATATAATCATTGAAGGGGATAACCTCTTGGTCATCAACGCCATTAATAATCTTTGTTCTACTCCATGGAAGATTGCTAATATTATTGCTGATTGTAAGCTGATGCTCACTCAATTTGCCTCGTGCCAAGTCCGGCATGTGTTTAGGGAAGCAAATCGTGCTGCTGATTGGATAGCCAATGTAGGACATTTAGTAATGTCTAGTTTCGATATTTCTCCTTGTAATAACTCTTCTCTTACTTCCATTCTTGTATCCGACACATTAGGTATTCCCCTCGCGAGGAGGGTAGCCTAATGTTCTTTTCATACCTTTCAAAAAAAAAAAAAGTATTAGGCGGGAGAATAATTGGCAGTGGAGATTATAAGAGCATGAGCAATGGGGTGGGTTTTGGTTGGTCTAGCAAAAAGTAAAGCTAGCTTTACTTGGTTTTACTATTGGAGCAATTGGCCCTTGGAGTTGGTTGGTCTGGAATGCTAGACCAACTATGTCTTGGATGGTGTGCATAGCAACGAATGGGGTGATGTCATGTGTATCAATATTGCTTTATTGTTGTTGTTTTTTTGTTTAGTATAAGATTGTTTTTTTGTTTTGAAGTAAATAAAAAAAATCAGCTTATATATTTTTTTAAAAGAAATTACATTAGAACTATAATTTTTTTTATCTATAAATTGAGCCTAAATTTGATATATTTTACCATATTTTTTCACAACCTACTTTTCTTTCTAATAACTTTCTCCTACCTAAAATTATTAAATTGTATATAAAATGATTAATATATCACTAATTAAAACATGAATACAAATTATCTACTCTATATAAGAATAAAAAATAATTTGGGTAGGAAAGAGAGTATATGATCGAGTATACCAAAAGTAAGAGAGAGAAATAGAAAAGCCAAGTAGGACTAGCCTACCCATTGTGAGAAAAAAAAGATGAGTTGGTGGGAAGTTAGTGGGATGTGAGGTGTAAGGAGGAAAGGAGAGAGAATGGAAAAAATACAAAGACCAACAAAAGCTTACCCACCCATTGTACATGCTCTAAGGTCGAGAGAATTGAAGGGAGGTGTAGGCCGAGTTTGTTAGGCGGTCGTTGTTAGTGTGATATGTCGTAGGGTTTTGTTGTGTTAGCCGTCCATCAATATATGGAGGGGAGGGGCTATATATATAGGTTATTAGGTTTAGGTAGTTGGGATGCAATAGATTTCCGGAATCTAGTAGGTCTCTAAAAGATTTTCTATTAAAAAGATTTTAGAAAAGAGTTAGATAAAAATATTTAAAAATATTTTGGAGAAAGATTATTTTTTTATAAAAGATATTTTTATTAACAAAACTAATTAATATAATTAATTAATTCTATTAATTAAATTGGGCTAGAAAAGAGGTCTTAAAAAATTGGGCTTTCATAAAAACTATTTTTAAAAGGTTTTTCGAAGATGGAAGTTATTTTAAAACGTTTTAGAAAGTGGGTTTTTATGAAACTAGTTATAAAAAGGTTTTTAGAAATGGGTTAATAAAAAGGGTTAGAAAATGGATTGGGCTTAAAATATTTTATTTTAGACTCATTCTTTATTCTTTCCTCGATCCGGACCAATTAGAGCGGGGTATTAATCATCATAGGGTACTAAATGGGGAGACACGATTATGTTCTACAATTATAAAGATGGTTCAAGTTCAATTAGGACAAGGATGCTCCGGAAAGATTAAGTTGAAGTGACTCTATATATATTTGAGATATTTAGGATATTCTATATTAATGGTAATTAATTATTATTTTATGTCGAGCATTTGTATAGTAGAAAGACCATTTTAGGCTATTACTTTATTTGTGGGCTATAACCCACAAGCATAAGTTATGTTTCCGCTGCCAAATTAAGGTTATGTCTTTCCAGGGTGTTACGGAGTTGGTATCAGAGCCCAAACCTAGCCGGAAGTGCGGAGTCTTAGACTTTGCACCGTCTAAGTATGATCTTTTGGAAAATTAGACGTTGAGAAAGTTGAGCTTAAATTGATGAATAATTGGGTTATTAGAATTTAAGAAATGAGGATTTGAGGTTATGAGATAATATCTAGGGGTTAGTACGACCTTAATTAAGTTTGAATTGCAAGTTTTGAGGACGAAACTTTCTCTAAAGGGGTGACGATGTAGTACCTCGAATTTTAATCTTGTTTTATTAGCTACTAATTACGATTATTAGCTTGATTGCGTTCTAAATTTTTCTTTTTCAGAAATAATCATGGTTAAAGTTATTCTCTAAAATAAACATATTTACTTTATTTATTTCATAAAGTAATATTCATGTTAATGATGTAGCTTATAATACTAATGTTTGATAAGAAAAACATATGTATTTTTCCTCTATAATTTTTGGGTCAATGAATTCTTAGTCAAAATTGGGCTAGAAAAGAGGTTTTTAAAAAATTGGGCTTTCATAAAAACTATTTTTAAAAGCTTTTTCGAAGATGGGCTTTTAAAAAGTTATTTTAAAACGTTTTAGAAAGTAGCTTTTTATGAAACTAGTTATAAAAAAGGTTTTCAGAAATGGGTTAATAAAAAGGGTTAGAAAATGGATTGGGCTTAAAACATTTTATTTTAAACTCGTTCTTTATTCTTTCCTTGATTCGGACCAATTAGAGCGGGGTATTACTCATCATAGGGTACTAAATGGGGAGACACGATTATGTTCTACAGAAGCCCCCACTTTGACTGAGGTTTGTAAAACCGAAAGTCAAAGTATATGTGTCGGGAAGGAGAATGATTCTAGATGCTCTATAATCCAAAATCACTCTTTTACGTCGGTAGCTGCAAAACAAGTAAAAGTTTCAGGAACAGACATATGTGAAACACATTTGCAAAGTAAACGTAAATTTGCAAAATGAAATGATGTATGTGAAAATGATATCATGAGCTATTCTAGTCCGGCTCACGTTGGAGTAGAGCTGCATCCCGCTCCAGAGCTGTGCTAAACTTGAGCTGCATCCCGCTTTAGGGCTATGCTAAAGTAGAGCTACATCCCGCTCCAGGGCTGTGCTATGAGCTATTCTAGTCTAGCTCATGTCGGAGTAGAGCTGCATCCCGCTTCAGGGTTGTGCTATGAGCTATTCTAGTCCGGCTCATGTCGGAGTAGAGCTGCATCCTGCTCTAGGGCTGTGTTATGAGCTATTCTAGTCCGGCTCATGTCGGAGTAGAGCTGCATCCCGCTCCAAGGTTGTGCTATGAGCTATTTTAGTCCGGTTCATGTCGGAGTAGAGCTGCATCTGCTCAGTGGTCGTGCTAAAAATGCTGAAGGCTAGCGCTTGTTTTCCGATGTCTTTGTCTTCAGGAACACGAACCATATTAACGCTTGTTTTCCGCTGTGTCGGTTCGTAATGGTCCGCGGACCTAGCGCTGGAATTACTGTTGTTAATTCTCCAGAGTACTTGTTGCCTCTTGAGCAATGTATATACGCACGCCTTGGCGTAATATAACTCGTATAGAGTTGTTCAATGTTGGATACATGTAAATGCAAAGAATACACAGATATGAAGACAAATAATTATGGGACATGCACATGTCCCGTGATGTGGGTGTTAGTGTATGGGTAGGAAATGACTTGACCTATAAAGAGTGACCTCTAATACTCTAGGCTGAAAGGTGCTATTGTGTGTGCATACGTGTGCATATGGGTGTGTGTGCGTGTGCGCGACTCCATGTCTTATGCTAGAATCATATGGCTAAGGACGAAGTATGCAATGATATGCTTGATACAGTGTTTGGATGATGCAGATATGCAATGCAAATGTAGAGATATGACAATAATGCAGAGATATGATACATATACTACTACAAATCTAGCCTATTGCAACACTCCAAAAATGTTGCATTTATACCCTGAAAGTGTTGCCTTATAGCTTTTGGAACATTTTTATAAGTGTTGCCTAAAGTCATGTTGCATTAGACTAATGCAATATTTTTTGAAGAAAATGCAACACTTGTTAATCGTGTTGCATGTAAATAGAAAATGCAACACTTTTTTTTCAATAGCAAAGGCAACACTTTTGAAATTAATTGCATCACTTTTTCCTCTAATAACCAAACTAGTGCAACATTTTTCTTGTCACCCATTATTGTAGTGCAACACTTTTTCTAAATCAAAGGTAACATCTTTGTTGGATTATTAATAGGCATATGCAACATTTTTTAATTTAACATGTAACACTTATATCTAACTACTAATAATGTCACCAATAATACAGACAATAATAATACCCACGTAAAGACGAACTCTTCAATATCTCTTATGCTCTTGGATATCAAATAAATGATATAGCTCATTTAAATAGTATCTAAAAGAAATGATATTCCATAATATATTATCTAGTACACTTGTGTGCTTAAAAAGGGTTCTCAAAACCTCAACATGTAACAGTCTAATCTATAACAAAAAAAAAAGGATTTTCCTCTACATCACACATCACGCATGATGATCATTGCCGATAAAACTTCATCAACTTGTCTTAACCTTACATCTGATAGCCTGTAAAAAAAAATAAGTTATAAGCATATGACCTGAAAAAAGAAAAAAAAAATCTGAGTAAAATGATAACACTAGGAGATGTATATGTCTTTACTTTCAATATTCAAACACAAGGAGCAAAAATTTGTATCGTACAACACCCGAATCCTAACTTAAGTTTTAGGGGAAACATAACATGATTTATCAATGTTTACATACTAGTTCTACCAAGATATGAATAAGGATGTAAATTTTTCGGATCTTATACATCCCATCTCTGATAAAAGGTTCTCCATTAATAAATTTGTTGTATTACTAATCGTTTCTAAGATAATAATGTAAGGGTCCACATTAAAAATAAAAAATGCATTCACATGTCAAAAGAATCAATAAGCAGGAGAGAACAATCAACAACAAGTCATTGATTATTTTAATAACTCTACACATGGAGAGATTATCTAAGTGATTATAAATGAAGTTTATTTTTTGTACCCATATGACTTTATAGTTTTTAGTGATAAAATGAAAAAATCAAAATGTTACTCTATAGGTGAAATTTCGCATTCAAAAAGTAGATTTATCAGGTATATCATCCCATAAACTCCTTAACACATACTTATACAACTTAAGAACCATATTATATAAATAAAATTGTATAAAAATATATTCTAGTAAATTCGAAAGATATTATGGTTACCTCATGACAAATATTGTCTAGCAATATCCGCGGGAAGCCTTCCTCATTTTTCGTATTACATCTTCAAACATGTTGTTCCTCTCATTATCAAGTTCAGTTCGCATGTCTTCTAACTCTGTTTTTTTCTTCATATAATCTTCTTCCATATCTTTTCGCATATCATGTATCTTCATCATGTCATTTTCCATATCTTTTTTAACATCTTCAATGACACTAGCTTTGAGTGATTCCATGAACTCCCCTGGTAATACATATGATGTTCCATTGTTATTCACCTTCTTCAACTTTTTATTAGCAACACATCTACCATATAATCTACTACGTCCGTCATACTCCTTACACATGATGCCCAAAAATGCATCTGTAGGACCACTTCCATCCGTAGGAGGAACATAATTTTTCATAGCTTCATGTGAATTATGAATGAAAAAACAAATCAACCTTCCATTTGCATCTTTTCAATACCAAAAATATTTAGTGTGAATTGTCTAAACATAAATGCATTTCAGCTTACAATTTTGTATATTGTATCATCATATGAGTCCTTATATACTTTCCCCTCTTTTCTTCTACGTGTACGTTCAAACATTTCAGCTAGGGAAGGGAGCTCGCTGTTTGGATGTTCATTTTTCTAATGCAATAACACAAGCAAATAAGTAACATTATTCCCCTAATACAATTGTAAAAAAAAATCAAAATGCTAATTAAAAACATTAAAGAGCATTAATAATAATTTTGCAAGGGAATACACTGAACCAAAAACTGACACGTCAAACTATAATCAACTTTACCATTTCTTCACGTATCCTTGCAAAACTTTTTGGACCAGCAATGTGCATATTCTGTTGAGATATACGACGTTCTTTATTCTTCAAGCAGCGTAGGTACAGATTCATTCAAACGAAGATTCAGCTTTTCAAATATTAAAATTAACACTAATAAAGCTGAATAAACAAATGGACTAAAAATGATCACCGTCTCATCTTTCTTTTTCCACACAGCTAACAATTTTAAGAACTCGTTTTCAGGAATTCGTTTAGATCGATGCTTCCATCTTTCCTTATCATTATTTCATTCATAATAATATCTTTTTTTGAACCGGCATTTATATACCCTCCATGTAGCTCCTATAGTCTTCAACACCCACTCCTTGCCTTCAATAGGTACGATGTATTTTGACTTCAAAAATCATAATTTCATCACATTATTTGATCAAGTCATTTTATAATAAGTAATTGAGTACAAATGAAAGAAAAAAAACAAAGCAATACATACCAACACATATTCCCACATCTTCTCTTTATCGGGAACTTTAGGCCAAGTTTTAATAGTCAATGGTGCAAAAGAGTAATCACGAACTATTGTACCTAAAAAATGAGAAAATTCTCCAACAGTGTGTTCCTCCTCTGTTATAGGTCCTATGGGTTGCCCAAAATCATTTACAATGATGCCTTTGTGTTTCTCAAACTTTCGTGTATGAACACGATGCATCTTAGTTGGGCCTCTTCTCTTCATGAACGGCTATTTACATATAGACAAAGCATATTATTAAAGCAAAAGGTAAAATAAATCAAACGTTTTAGACAAATAGAAGATAAAAAATTACCCTCCATTTCTAGATCTTCATTCTCCAATTCCACATTCTCACTTTCATCTTCACCTTCAAGGAACTCGTCACCAGATCCAAGCATATACTCATTGTCACTATCATCTCCTTCATAATCATATGCAGTGTTATCTGACATCTCACCTTCTCCATGTTCCATGGTCCTAGTCAGTTCATGACTTGGATCTATAGATAATATTAATTCCTTTACAATACTTATTGAAAAAAATTAATTATAAAATGTAAATCTATACAAACCTTGAGGTTGGAAACTGGAATCTAAATATTTGCTCTTTGGTCCAGCTATATTTACTTGTCTTTCTGAAAAAAGTTGTGATGTCTTCTTATTCTGTAATCTGTGACTTTCTTTTGCTGCTTCTTTTTTCTCCAATATAGCTTCAGCTAAAGTCAATGATGTTTTGTCACTACCTTGTTACTTTTTAATCACATTATCATTGACAATTTGTTTGTGTTCAGCATGTTGCATCCTCTTGGATAGTACATTTTGAGACTACACCCTTGTTGTCTAGTGCCACAAGCAAACTTTTTCATCGACCCTGGTGGAATGAATTGCAAATGTTGTATACGACCATTGCCTCTTCTAACCTGCATGGGACTAAATAGCATTTAAATTCTTCTATATTACATAAGGATCGCAAACATTTAAGAAGTAAAGGAGAGGTGACAAAGGGAAGTAGCCAGATGACCTTTTGAAAAGTTCCTGTACATGCTTCATTTTCTTCATCAGCTTGACCTTCTTGATCAGAGCCATCTGGACAATAGTCCGCATCTTTCTCGTTATCAAGACCTACTTTCTTATTCACTTTCCCTTTCTTTCTTTTTTGGTTTTCCACAAGACTTGACAAAGACTTTGATACCTCTTTTATGCATGACTCTTGTAACTTTAACTTGTTCCGTTGAATTCGTAACATTCTCATCCTTTCGTACTCATTTAGGGGATCCGTAGTTTGCTCCTTGCTCTTTTTTGCCATCTAAACCTGAATACTTTAAAAAAAAGTTAGTAGGATATAAAAGATCAGTGTAGAAATATCTGTATAACGTAATACAAATTAAAAGAGTTAAAAATTATATATATATCACGAAAATGATCTCTATAAACCATTAGGATAATAATAATGATAGAAAAGTCATGTTACTCAAATAAAAAAATGTATCTTATACAATATCAAAACATATGCTCTAAAACATAATTATACATCACTCATCATTATCTGACTCAAAGTCTTCATCTGCTTCCATCCAATCCCACAAAGTATCATCATAATCTGAGTCATCTTCATTTGAACCAACATTTACATTAGCTAAAGTTTCACTTGCATCAACAACTTTATGAGATATGTCTTCCCTTGACCAACCTATGTCATCATCATCAACTCATGTCAATAAACCAAATTGAGTTTCATGATCATCTACATCAATCTCGTCTTCAAAATCATAAGTATCTCTTGGAACTTTGCTCATAACATAATGGAGGCCATCTACGACGCCATCTTCCACGTAAAATACCTGGTGTACTTGGGACGACATTACAAAAGGGTCTTGCACAGAACAAAATTTGTTTAAGTTAACGCAAGTAAGTCCATACTCATCTTTCTCCACTTGATACCACTCACATCGAAACAAAACGACACAAAACTTGGACCCAATAATCAATTTCAATTATTTACGGAATTGCACCATAGTAGGTCACGTCCCCTACAACTGGACTTTGGTCCTTAGAACTTGCAAAACTAGGAGTTAATGCAGCTAAAATGATTCCACTATTCTGTGTTTTGCATTTAGCATCACGAGATTTGGTATAAAAATGATAACCATTAGCATAAAATCCTTTATATCTCTTAGTGGTGGGACTAGGACCTTTAGCCAACCAAAAAATATGATAAGGAACATTTTCATATATTGCCTTTTCTCTTAACCAGTTGGCAAAGTCATGGCGATGGTGTTGTGCACGTGCCCATCTATTTTCTCTTCGTTGACTATTAACATAAACTTGATGCTCTCTGCATAATTTAATAAAAAATAGACATTAAGAATTAATTTGTACTATATATAGAATGGTTAGCAATGTACCTGTAGGCAAAAAAAACTACTTGATATACTGATCAACTTCTTTACAGTCAGAATTAAATAAAGCATAGCGATGAGCTTGTTCACTTGTTTGGGCATCTAAAGTGAATAATTGACCTTTCCTTCTCTTCTTGCCTCCCAAGGCATGACCAACATTTACAAAAACAGCATCAGATTCATTTACTTCATCTTCTGACATGTCATCTAAATTTCTATGAAGCTTTGTTTTAACACCTTCATGCATATACAAAGAGCAAAAATTAAAGCATTCCTCAATCAAATAACCTTCTGCAGTAGATCCTTCCGTATGACTCATGTTACGCACAATAATTTCAATTTACATAGATATCTTTCTATGAAATACATGATTCGACCTTGAACAGGGCCTACAAGTTTAATTTGCTCTACTAAGTGAATGAAGTGCACCATAATGTAAAAGAAACATGGTAGAAATATTCTCTCGAAGCTCACATAATATTGTGACAATCTCGATTGTAAGCTTTCAGTCTTTAGGATTCACAACTTTAGTGTTCAAATTTCAGGAAAAAAAACACCCAATTTCATCAAAGGTGCAACAACATGCCTAGGAAGTGATCGTCGCACAGCAACTTGCAGTAAGTAATGTAGCAGAATATGAGCATCATGACTTTTGTGGCCAACTACGTTTCTTTGCTTCAGATTCACACACCGTGCTACATTTGAGGAACATCCATAAGGCAACTTCGCTCGTTTTAGGACACCACAAAATATATCTTTTTCTTTTGGAGACAAAGAGAAGCATGCTTTTGGTAAAGAAACATGCTTACCATCACTAGAAAGCTCAGGCTGAAGATCATCTTTTATGCCCAAGTGCAAGAGGTCAAGTCGTGCCTTTACATGATCCTTCGACTTTCCAGCTATATCTAGTAGTGTCCCAATCACATTATCACATATGTTTTTTTCAATATGCATCACATCCAAATTATGAGGACATGCATTATATTTCCAATATGGTAATTCAAAAAATATAGGTATTTTTTTCCATGGGTAATCACTACTACTATTTTTCTTCTGTTTTTTTCCAAACACATTGACAAAGCCTGAAAGATCATTTAAAGCTTCAACACCCGTCATGGGTTTTGTAGCAAGTCTTTCTTCAACTTTACCATTAAATGCCTTTTAATTACGTCGCCATGAGAACATTTTCTCTCTGGCAATGGCGATTTTGCTTGGTTAGGGGTTTACGCCAAACTCGATCATCATGGCAAGGAAGAAGAAGACTCCATCGGATCAAGTAACCATGGATTCGGAAGGCTGCGATAAAGGACATAACACCTCGTCCTAGTGTTGGACCTATTTCGCTTGAATTACAATCGCTATTAATGCGACTCATTCGGAGATTGTAACACCTCACCGGATGATCCTAGAAATATGGCAAAGGAGGTTCCTCAAGCGCCGAACAAAATGACATTGCAACTAAAGAGAGCCCTTGGAATACATTGTTCAAAAGTAGTAGACTCACTTCCAAAGGTAACTCATTGAAATGGAATTGATGTGGCTTGTTTGGATAAAACTGAGACAGATAAACTTTCAGAAGTGTGGGCTACTTCGTTGGTGATATATATTGTTGGTAATACACCAACTATAGGTGCATTAACACGATTTATTGACCAGGAATGGAATTTTGTCTCTAAACCACAAATTTTCTTACATGATGAAGGATTCTTTATGGTGAAATTTGTGTCGATTGATGATAGGAATGAAGTTTTGTATGCTGGTCCTCATAGCTTCTATAATAGACCTATGATTGTTAAACCTTGGACAGCAAATTTTAGCTTTCATGATGAAGTGCTTAAAATCATACTTATCTGGGTCAAATTACCTAACCTACCTCTCAATTGCTGGAGCCCTGACTCTCTCAGTAGGATTGGTAGTCTTTTAGGTGTACCTTTATATGTTGATGAATGCACCTCAAAACAATTGAGAATCTCATTTGCTCGAATCCTTATAGAGATTGATGTTACTAAGGACAGGCAACATACAATCACTTTTGAAGATGCTAATGGAACACCTATTCAGCAAGCAGTGAGGTATGACTGGTGGCCTCCTTTTTGCAAAATATATCTGATGGTGGGACATGACTGTGGTGCCAGGAGAGGTCAACAACAACAACATGTGGCCAAGCCTAAAGTAGTGCAGAAATGGGTTCCAAAGAATACAGTGGTGGTAACCACTAAAGAACCAGTTCCTGAGGTTTCAAAGCAACCTGAGCAATCACAGCAACATGAGCAGCCAGAACCAATTGAAGAAAGGCCTAGATCTAACCAATCTAATGCTCTCAACACACCTATTCAACCTATTGTACATCAATGGAAGATGGTGATAAGGAGGAATAGGAGGGAAAGAATCATTGTGCCATGTGATGGAAGCAATGAAGACTTATGTCTTGAAGAAACTGATGAAGCACAAGGAGATGAAGAGGAGCAGGATACTGAACAGAATGCGGGTGAAAACCCTTATTTGTCATGATTTATGCCTGCTCATGGAATGTGAGAGGTCTTAATGACCCTCTCAAAATAAAGGAGGTAACTTCTTTTATTGCAGTTAACAAGTTTACTATTTTTGCTTTAACTGAAACTATAAATAGATTGTCAAATAAAGATAAGGTGCAGAAGAAGTTTGGGAGATGTTGGCAATGGGGCGATAATTACAGTCATAGTCCTAGGGGTAGGATATGGCTTGCCTGGAATAGTACAATGATTAATGTTGAAATTGTTTGTACCTCTGATCAAGTTATTCATAGCTTGATTACTGATAAGCATACTCAACAAAAAATGTATTTTACTGCTGTTTATGGCTTGCATAGCATTGAAACCAGGAAACCTCTTTGGAACACAATTCAAGTTATGGCTGCTACTATCAATTTAGAGTGGATAATCATGGGAGATTTCAATTCAGTGCTTGAAAGTGATGATAAACTTAATGGAGTTCCAATGTCTAATGCTGAAACTCAGGATTTTAGACACTTGCTTGATCACACTGATTTACTTGAAGTGAAGGGGATTGGAGACTCTTATACTTGCCAAATAAGAGACATGGAGTAGAAAGAATCTTTAGTCGTATTGATAGATGTCTTTGCAATGCTAAGTGGTTTGCTAATCACACTCATACAACAGTGGAAGTCAAAAATCAATCCATATCTGACCATAACCCTCTTTTGATCTATTTGAATCAACACTCTCAACATGGTGGCAGACCATTCAGGTTTTTTAATCATCTAATTGACCATCCTCAATTTCATGATAAAGTTGTTGAAGCTTGGAGGCAGAAGGGGGCTGCTAAAACTCTATTTGGTACAAATTGAAAGCTGTTAGTAGGGTCCTCAAACATTTACAAGCTACTCAATTTGCAAATGTAACTGAGAAGATTGTGGATGCCAGAGACAAGTTGGATCTGATTTAAACTCAGATTCACAGTGATCAGCTCAATGCAATCTTGCATATCCAGGAGCAACAATGTATTGACTCTCTCAGGAATTTGGCTTCATATTGAAGAAAGTATTCTGAAACAAAAATCAAGAATACAGTGGCTTGCAGGCTGGGGATTCTAATAGCAAAGTGTTCTTTGCTACAATGAAAGAAAGACAAGCCAGATATTCTATTGATGTCCAGTACTCTACTACAGGGGCTAAACTTGATCAAGCTACTGATATTCAGAATGAGCTGAACCTTTTCTATAGTAATCTGATGGGTAGCAGTAATAATGAGTTGCCTGGCATTGATCTTACTATCATCAGAAAGGGCCCTACCCTTAGCACTCAAGCCAGGAGCGACCTGATTACTCTTATCACTTTGCAAGAAATTGACAATGCTTTATTTAGCATTGATGGGTCCAAGGCCCCAGGTTTAGATGATTTTAATGCTAAATTTTTTACAGAAACTTGGCAAATAATCAAACCTGATATATATGCTGATGTCCTAGACTTTTTTGACACTAGTCAACTCAGCTCTAAGGTGAACATTGCTTCACTCACTCTGGTTCCTAAAGTTGCCAATCCCACTTATGCTAGTGATTTTAGACCCATTGCTTGCTGCACAGTGGTCTATAAAATCATTGCTAAACTGATTACTCATCGAATGCAAGATGTTATTGGTGAGGTTGTTGATACAACTCAGGCTGGTTTTATACCTAGAAGAAATATCATTGACAACATTCTTCTGGCAACTGATCTTATAAAAGGATACACTTGGAAAGGAATTTCTCCTAGGTGTACAATCAAGGTGGATCTCAAGAAAGCTTATGATTCAATTGAATGGTCTTTTTTAAAAGGCATGCTTCTTGAATTGGGTTTCCCTCAATTATATGTTTCATGGATTATGGCTTGCGTTTCCACTGTGTCATATTCTACTCTTCTCAATGGCAAACCTTGCACTCCTTTTCATGCTAAGAAGGGGCTCAGACAGGGGGGATCCCTTGTCCCCTTTCCTTTTTGCAATTGGTATGGAATATTTGTCTAGATGTTTAAGCACTCTTAAGGAAAACACAAAATTCCATTACCATCCTAAATGTGCTAGATTCAGTATATCTCATATGATGTTTGCTGATGACTTGTTGATGTTCTGTAGAGGTGATTTGTCTTCTATTCAAGAAATACTTTGTAATACCCCATATTTTTGAGTATTTATTCAAGTAAATAAAATATTTATTTTCTAAAATAAATATTTTAAGTAAAGGGTATTTTAGCAATTTCACTCGTTTTAAATTATTTTGGCGAAAGATGGCGCCAAAATTGGATTTGTTAAGCTTTTGGTTTTAAATCCTAGTCAAAAAAATTCAAAAAAAAAAATTTGGGGCCATATTTTTTGACGGGATTCTATAGTAATGGGGAGGGGTTTTCTTTCCTAAAACTTCCAAATTTATGATGGATGTTACATTGGTTTAATCTCCTAATTTATGGTGAAGGTTACAAACTATTTAATTTTGGAAATTAAGTACTACCTACTCTACTCCTATAAATACCACATACCTTAAGCCATCTTTTCCACACAAAAACTTTGAAGAATTCATACTCTCTTACTTCAAGGTTCTTCCTTCTCTTCTTATCTATTCTAGTTTTATATTTCTTATTTAAGTTCCAACTTTCTTTAGTTTAAGAAAAAGATTGTTATGTTTTTTACTCAAAAATATTATGCTCATGATAGGTTATTCATGTTTAAGATCATGATTAAGTTCATGTCCTAAGTTACTTATTAGATTTTTATATTGGTTTGTTAGGAAATCGTTCAAGATTAAGACTAAGTGGAGATATAAGTATACTCTTTGTGCAAGATCAAGGTACGTTATGTAGCTAGATCTTTAAAAATGTGGTTTTATGTGATAAAGTTGTTTATTGATTTAATGGTTGGATTGGTTTAGAAATTTGGTTTAAAATGGTTGCAATATTTTATTATTCACTCTTGGAAGTGAAAAGAAGGAATGATTTTATCAATCATTTTTATATAAAAGTTTTGTTATCCTTTTTGGAAAATTAAATTATTTTTAGGAAAAATTGTCACAAATAAGTCAACCTTTAAGCCATCCGCTGAAAATAAGTTATTCTGTTGATTATTCCTGAATAAGTCTAACTTTAGCACCTATTAATTTTAATCAAGTTGAATTACTTGTGATCGATTCCACTAGTAAGAAAATTTTATTTTTTTATTTTATTTTTTTTGTATTTTTAAGTTCTTTATCTTTTCTCTCTCTCCTCTCTCCTCCCCTCCCTTCCATAGCTGCCACCCCTCTTCTCTCTCTTCCCTTGATGCTGTCTGACATGTAATATGCGACCATGAGTAGGGAATGAATCATTAGGTTTATCTATGAGACTCTTTGATCTTCACTGGTAAAGACTGGAGAGGAGATGTTAGTCTCATATCTGAAATAATTTATCTACCCCCTCCCCATCTTCTTCAAGTGTCACCATTAGCTTTAGTGCCCTGCTTTGGAACTCACCTTAGATATAGAGATGATCTTGGCTATTTAACTTATGTGTGACAGAAGTACTTCTGGTTGAGATCACATGAATTAGATGAGTGTCTTTGATCTTGATTGCGACGCACCCTCAAATGACTCAAGTAATTGGCTTTTGTGTAGTTTGAAGTAGTTTGAAGTTCGAAATCAATTGGTTTTGTTTGCGTATTTGAATGTCTTCTCCCAACACCCCAACCCCTCTAAAAATCCACCAGGCCACCACAACGCACCAACAACCAACACCCCCCAGCCTCGTCGAACTCCAACACCATCACCCAAAATTCAACCCTTCTTTTTCTCTCTCTTAAGTAGAAACCCATAAAACTGTTGGTTGACCCAAAATTCAATAGATGATCTTCGAGTCAGAGAAACCCATAAAACGAACAAACTAGTGGGGTTAACTCCAAAATATTGCAAATTTCAGAGAAACCCATAAAACTGTTGGTTGACCCCAAAATTTGGGTGGCGATGTTGGGGTTTCGTCGGAGGGGGTTGAATTTTGCTTATTTAATTTCTGCAATATTTTATGGGGTTCGTCGGAGGGGGTTAAATTTTGAGAGGTTTGTTTCGTCGGAGGAGCTGTTGCGAGTAGGTTTTAGTGGGGTAGTGGTGGGGGTAGGGCAGGGTTGGGGTGTTGGCCTGGGTTGTAGTGGGAGGAAGAAGAAAGAGAGGCTGAAGTGGTGGTGGGGACGGCTAGGGTGTTGGGCAGGATGGGGCTGGGATGTCGTTGGATTGTGGTGGTAGAAAGATAACCTGTTGAAACCTACTATTGCAGGTAACTTTTCAAGCCAACCTGTTAAAAGTTTTAATGACATCAAAGTTAGCTTATTTTAGAATAATAAAGAGGTTAACTTACTTTTAGCAGACCGAGAAAAGGTTAACTTATTTATGACAATTTTTCCTTATTTTTATAAGGAAATGTTGATTGGTTTTTATGAACTTTGAATGTTCAAAAAGTTGTTTATGAGAAAATGAGGTTTATTCATGACTTACAAGTCATATTATTATTATTACCGCTTGATTAACATCAAGAGCTTCAAAGTCCACTTGTTGGCAATTATAGTTACCCCTTGATATAGATCCGTGATGGGATGACTAGCTTGGGGGTGTGCACACTTAGCAAATAGAAGGGGAGATAGGAAGAAGAATTGTTTTCAAGATTATTTTTAATCCAAATTATTTGGAAAGAGTTTGTTCTTAAAAGGTTATTCTTGAATTATTATTAAAGTGTTTGAAAATAGTTTATTTTTAAAGAGTTATTCTTGAATTATTAGTCATGGAGTTTTCAAAATGAAAAATGTTGCAAATTAACAAATGTGTTACTTATCTAGTACATTTCGTACTCAGTTTTATACTGACGCATATTTCCTTTTTCCTATTTGACTTTGCCCTGTTTACCTTTTTGGTAAGCAGTTTTGCAGGTGAATTTTGGATGTGCATGGGAGCATACTAGGAAGGGGATCTTCACCTAGATTAGGGTGTTTTATTTATTTTGAGTACTGAGACAATATTTACTATTATTAATAAAGAAGTATTATTATTTTTGGTTAAAGTCTTCCGCTGCAAGTTATTTTGTTAGTTAGTAGTTGGTTGCCGAAAGCGTGTTAGCACGTGGCGGTAATACTCCTAAATTACTCAAATATTATTTACTAAATTATTTATTTAAAAGCGAGTAATTTGGGGGTGTTACAAAGTGGTATCAGTTTTTCAGGTCTTGCAAAGATAAAAGTTGAACAATTAAAATCGATGGGAAGACATAAGTTGGGCAGATAGAGTTTCGCATTTGCATTATAAATTATTGTTGTTAAGTTTAATTGTTTTCTTTTTGACGATTTAATAGATGCTTCTTGCTAGCGCCATAAAAAGGTATATATATATATTTTTTTTTTTGGAAAGATGAAGGGTGTAGATATGTTGGGATGACAAGCTCTGTCTAGGATTAGGAAGGCTCTCCTCGACGTTGTAGGTAACTTCCTTACCTGGGAGTTATAATCACATTGGCTATTCTGTATCTTGAAATCAAGTACACTTTAAAAAATTTGAAATAAATATTTTAAGCCATGGTGGTGCATTTAGTACAAATCTTGAACTATATATATATATATATATTTTTTTATATTAGTATTACTCTTATGATGTTCTTGTAATATCTCAATTATTCTTGCTTTTATATGATTTTTGTTGGAAGTAGAGGAAAAAGTTTATGTTATTCCCTATGTATGGGATAAGAAAGGAAGTCATGTTGCTTTAACTAGAAATATAGTAGTATTATGTGTATTATTTTTTTTTACCTCTCAAGAATACCCAGGCCGATCTGATTATATGGCCATTGACGAATTGGAGAATGTTATTGAGGCGGGCTACCCAGAGTTTGAAGTCTCTGGTAACAGAAGGAATATATAGTTTTGTTTTGGCCATAAAACGGCCTAGTTGTCTTAAGAATATTTTGATACACTCAAATGTTCTAGTAGTTGTTATGAATAAGGCTTAATATTTGGCCGTGATATATGAAATATGTGATTGCTATGTTTTAAACTAGTTATACTTGCATGTTTATTGAATTGTTTGGTAGTTACACATCTATTCAATGAATGTTGATATTTCTTTTTTACTCAAACACTCTTACTTCTAGCAGAATGGCAGAACGAAGGAGAAGGAGTATGAGTTCTATGGTTAGAAGGCTAGCAAAGATAACTGAAAATGTCACTCAAGTGATAGCTAATCAAGAAACCAAGCATAGTGAAACCGATAGCTTTGGTGAGGTCTTTAAGAGGGTAGCAGCCGTCAAACCTCCGACTTACCATGGGAAAGAGGACCCAGCTAGCTTAGAAAACTGGATCCGAGAATTTGATAAGCTTTTTGATGCCATAGTGTGCCCTGAAAACCTTAGAGTTAATAATGTTGTTTATTATTTGAGAGACGAGGCAGACCTATGGTGGAAACAAAGGAAAGATGATATTTTAGAGGATCCGGACTTTGGGTGGAACGAGTTTAAGGATGCCTTGAGGACTAAGTTTTATCCTCCGTACTTGAGGAAGCAAAAGGCAATGGAGTTCACCAATCTGAGGATGGGAACTATGTATGTTAATGAGTATTATAGCAAATTTTTGGAGTTAATGAGGTTCGCACCTGAGATAGTACCATCTGAGACTTTGAAGGCCCAAAGGTTTGAGCAAGGGTTAACCTTAACTCTCCAAAGTAAGCTGGGAGGTGTAACTTTTGAGACTTTTGATGAAATTTAAGGTAGAGCTACTCACTTATACGGGATTAAAGGAAGAGAGCTTGAAGGGACCTCCTCTGGGAAAAGAGGAAGCATAACAACAATGGGAAGCAACAAAGTGGAGATAAGAAGCCTAAACCCAATGGTGGATTTAACCAAACTGAGCAAGACAATATAATAGGTACCCTAGTCGGAAGCCTAATGGGAACTAAGGGAATGGGAAGAAAGCTGAGAGAACCTTTTTCTGTAAATGGTGTGATAAGAACCACCCTGGAAAGGATTGTGAGGGCAACTTGGTGACATGCCATTATTGTCAGAAACTGGGCCACCGGGAGTATGAGTGCTTCAGAAAAGCTGGTGGAGAACCTGCAGTCAAACCTGACCCGAGTAGTAAGGCCCCTCATAATGATCAACAGAAGTTAGCTTCTTCGAATGCTGGTGTTAAACCAGGGATGGGGAATCAGTCTAAAGGCAGAGTTTTCGTCATGAATCGCCGTGAGGCTGAGAATGTTTCTGAGGTAGTAGTTGGAACCTTTTTCATTAATTCTCTGTCTGTCAAAGTGTTATTTGATTCAGGAGCATCTCATTCATTTATTTCTAGCACTTTAGTAGAAAATCTCCAGTTAAGCAGTCCATTGTCTATTTCATTAGAAATTGCATTGCCATCAGGGGAGATGTTTTATTGTACTAGGTTGCATAGTCAAGTACCTTTAGTGATAGTTGGGGTGAACTTTCCGTCCGACTTAGTTGAGTTTGACTTGTCAGACCTCGATGTAGTTTTGGGGATGGATTGGTTGGGAAGATTCAAGGCTTAGATTGATTGTGAGGCCCAGAAAATGTCCTTAGTGGGCCCTAAGAAAGAAAGGGTGACTTATAGGAAGCTTGGGAAGGAGAATGAAGTGAAGATAGCGTCTGCGATGAGAATTCAATCTTATGCGAAGAAGGGGTGTCCGTTATTCTTATGTGGAGTTCAGAGGATTGAAAAGGAAGATGTGAATAGGGAGGTTCCGGTCGTATCTGAGTCTCCTAATGTGTTTCCTGAAGAGATACCGGGTGTGCCACCTGTTAGGGATCTTGAGTTCACCATAGACTTGATGCCAGGAACTGGACCTATTTCAAAGGCTCCGTATAGAATGGCTCCAGCTGAGATGAAAGAGTTAAAAGTTCAGTTGGAGGAGTTGTTGGAAAAAGGGTATATAAGACCTAGTTCGTCTCCTTGGGGTGCACCTGTATTGTTCGTGAAAAAGAAAGATGGTAGTTTGAGGTTGTGCATTGATTACCGGGATTTGAATAATTTGACGATCAAAAATAAGTATCCGCTTTCGAGAATAGATGTTTTTTTTGATCAGTTGAAAGGAGCGGGGATTTTCTCGAAGATAGATTTGAGGTCAGGTTATCACCAATTGAGGATTGCTGAGGGTGATATTCCTAAGACTGCGTTTAGGACGCGTTATGGTCACTATGAGTTCACATTGATGCCATTTGGTTTGACCAACACACCTGCAGTGTTCATGGATTTGATGCATAGGATTTTCAGGCCATATTTGGACAAATATGTGGTTGTGCTTATAGATGATATCTTGATATATTCGAAGGATAGGAGCAGTCATGAGTTGCATTTGAGGGAAGTTCTGTCCACCTTGAGAGAGCATAAGTTGTATGCCAAGCTCTCTAAGTGTGAGTTTTGGTTGGATGAGGTTGCCTTTTTAGGGCATGTTATGTCAAGGGAAGGAGTTTCGGTGGATCCTGCTAAGATTCAAGTAGTGCGTGAGTGGCCAACACCGAAGACGGTGTCTGATATAAGGAGTTTCCTTGGTTTAGCTGGTTACTATCGAAGATTTGTAAAGGATTTCTCGAAGATCTCGAGACCAATGACTAGCCTGATGAAGAAAGAATGTAAGTTTATCTGGACTCCAAAGTGTGAGGAAGCTTTTTCGGCGTTGAAGGAAAAGTTGACTACAACACAAGTTTTGGCTCTACCTGATGAGAGTCAGCAGTATGATGTTTATAGTGATGCTTCAAAATTTGGGTTAGGGTGTGTATTGATGCAGAACAGGAAGGTCATCGCTTATGCTTCTAGGCAGTTAAAACCATATGAGGTGAATTATCCAACCCATGATCTTGAATTAGCTAAAATAGTGTTTGCTTTGAAGATATGGCGACACTACTTGTATGGGGCAACGTGTAAGTTGTACACGGATCATAAGAGCTTAAAGTATATTTTCACTCAGAAGGAGTTGAACATGAGGCAGAGGAGGTGGTTGGAGTTGATCAAGGATTATGATTTGGAGATCCAATATTATGAAGGGAAAGCTAATGTTGTAGCTGATGCATTGATTCGAAAGTCGAGTCATTCAGTTAATGCAATGGTGCTGCCGAGTCAGTTATGCATTGATTCAAAAGTAGAGTTTCAGAAACTGTCATTGGAGGTACTGGAAGAAGGAGGTGTTGAAGAACTGTTGAGTTCTTTGTCAGTTCAACCCTCGATCTATGATAAGATTAGGGAGGGTCAATCAAAGGATGAAAAGTTGGAAAGAATTCGAGAGAAGATCCAGATAGCTGATGATGAAAGTATCTGGTTCAAGGGGAGGTGGTGTATACCAAGTAATAGAGAAGAGTTGAAGCGGAAATTAATGAAAGAAGCTCATAGCTCACCTTATTCTGTACACCCAGGTGGTGATAAGTTGTATAAGGACATGAAGCAAACGTTTTGGTGGCCAAACATGAAGCGAGAGGTAGCAGAGTTCGTGGCTAAGTGTCTCACATGTCAAAAGGTCAAGTTTGAGCACAAGAGGCCGCAAGGGAAGGTTCAGCCTCTGGATATTCCGAGTTGGAAATGGGATTCTATATCAATGGATTTTGTGTCTGCATTACCAAGGACTAAGGCTGAAAATGATACGATTTGGGTGGTGGTAGATCCTTTAACTAAATCAACAATTTTCATACATATGAAGAGTACTTGGTCGATGGATCAATTGGCTAAAGCATATGTGAGGTGGGTGGTGAAATATCATGGTGTGCCTAAGGACATTGTTTCGGATCGTGATTTGCGGTTCTTGTCCAACTTTTGGCAGAGTTTGCAGAAGGCTTTGGGTACTAATTTGTTAATGAGTACAACTTTTCATCCACAGAACGAACAATTCAGACTTTAGAAGATATGTTGCGATCTTGTGTTATGGAGTATCAGGGTTCGTGGGAGGATTTCTTGGATTTTATAGAATTTTCCTACAACAACAGTCATTATGCAAGTATTGGTATGGCTCCGTTTGAGGCTTTATATGGTCGGAAGTGTAGAAGTCCAGTCTGTTGGAATGATATTAGTGAAACTGTGGTGCTTGGACCCAAGTTCCTAAAAGAGACGGTGAAGCAAGTGAAAGTGATTCAGGAAAAGATCAAGGCAGCTCAAGATCGACAGAAGAGTTATGCTGATCATTTGAAGCGGAGGGATGAAGAGTTTCAGGTTGGAGAGAAGGTATTGTTGAAAATATCTCCAATGAAAGGGGTGATGCGATTTGGGAAAAAGGGAAAGTTAAGCCCAAAGTATATCGGGCCATATGAGGTGTTAAAGAAGATCGGGAAAGTGGCATATAAGTTGGATTTGCCAAATGACTTAAGTCGAGTCCATGACGTATTCCATATATCTCAGTTAAGGAAGTATATTCCGGATGTGTCTCATGTGCTGCAACCTGAGACCATTGAATTAGATGATAGTTTGACTTACGAGGAAAGACCTGTAAGAATCCTTGATAGTAAAGTTAGAAGTACTCAGACTAAGGATGTAAGATTAGTCAAAGTATTATGGTCAAACCATCATACTGAGGAAGCAATATGGGAAGCTGAAGCGAATATGCGCAAGAAATATCCGGCGTTGTTTTTCAAGGTTAGTTGTCGAGTTACGGAGTCGTAACTCCTTTTAAGGGGGGTAGAATGCGATAGAGTTTCGCGCTTTTACCATAGTTATTGCATTTTAACATATTTTTGAGTCATTATATGCATTTTAAACATGAGCAATTGAGTTAGAAACTGCAATTTTGGATTTTAATCCGTTTTTGGAAAGTGATTATGACTTTTTGTCTTAAGTTTCGAGGTCGAAACTTCTTTTAAGGGGGGTAGACTGTAATACCCCATATTTTTGAGTATTTATTCAAGTAATTAAAATATTTATTTTCTAAAATAAATATTTTCAACAAAGGGTATTTTAGCAATTTCACTCGTTTTAAATTATTTTGATGGCGCCAAAATTGGATTTGTTAAGCTTTTGGTTTTAAATCCTAGTCAAAAAAATTCAAAAAAACAAAAAAAAATTTGGGGCCATATTTTTTGACGGGATTCTATAGTAATGGGGAGGGGGTTTTGTTTCCTAAAACTTCCAAATTTATGATGGATGTTACAAATCTTGGTTTAATCTCCTAATTTATGGTGAAGGTTACAAACTATTTAATTTTGCAAATTAAGTACTACCTACTCTACTCCTATAAATACCCCATACCTTAAGCCATCTTTTCCACACAAAAACTTTGAAGAATTCATACTCTCTTACTTCAAGGTTCTTCCTTCTCTTCTTATCTATTCTAGTTTTATATTTCTTATTTAAGTTCCAATTTTCTTTGGTTTAAGAAAAAGATTGTTATGTTTCTTACTCAAAAATATTATGCTCATGATAGGTTATTCATGTTTAAGATCATGATTAAGTTCATGTGCTAAGTTACTTATTAGATTTTTAAATTAGTTTGTTAGGAAATAGTTCAAGATTAAGACTAAGTGGAGATACTAGTATACTCTTTGTGCAAGATCAAGGTATGTTATGTAGCTAGATCTTTAAAAATGTGGTTTTATGTGATAAAGTTGTTTATTGATTTAATGGTTGGATTGGTTTAGAAATTTGGTTTAAAATGGTTACAATATTTTATTATTCACTCTTGGAAGTGAAAAGAAGGAATGATTTTATCAATCAGTTTTATATATATAGAAGTTTTGTTAACCTTTTTGGAAAATTAAATTATTTTTATAAGGAAAGGTTGATTGGTTTTTATGAACTTTGAATGTTCAAAAAGTTGTTTATGAGAAAAGGAGGTTTATTCATGACTTAGAAGTCATATTATTATTATTACCACTTGATTAACATCAAGAGCTTCAAAGTTCACTTGTTGGCAATTATAGTTACCCCTTGATATAGATCCGTGATGGGATGACTAGCTTGGGGGGTGTGCACACTTAGCAAAATAGAAGCGGAGATAAGAAGAGGAATTATTTTCAAGATTATTTTTAATCCAAATTATTTGGAAAGAGTTTGTTCTTAAAAGGTTATTCTTGAATTATTATTAAAGTGTTTGAAAATAGTTTATTCTTAAAGAGTTATTCTTGAATTATTAGTCATGGAGTTTTCAAAATGAAAAATGTTGCAAACTAACAAATGTGTTACTTATCTAGTACATTTCGTACTCAGTTTTATACTGAAGCGTATTTTCTTTTTCCTATTTGGCTTTGCCCTGTTTACCTTTTTGGTAAGCAGTTTTGCCGGTGAATTTTGGATGTGCATGGTAGTATACTAGGAAAGGGATCTTCACCTAGATTAGGGTGTTTTATTTATTTTGAGTACTGAGATAATATTTACTTTTATTAATAAAGAAGTATTATTATTTTTGGTTAAAGTCTTCCGCTGTAAGTTATTTTGTTAGTTAGTAGTTGGTTGCCGAAAGCGTGTTAGTCACGTGGCGGTAATACTCCTAAATTACTCAAATATTATTTACTAAATTATTTATTTAAAAGCGAGTAATTTAGGGGTGTTACATACTTAAAGTTTCTAAGCTTTTCTCACAAGCTTCAGGGCTGGAGGCTAATCTACAGAAAAGTAACATCTATATGGGGGTGCCTCTAATGAGATTATTACAGCTGTTCAAGATACAATCCAAATTCCTATGGGTGAGTTCCCTTTCAGATATCTTGGTGTTCCACTCTCCACCAAGAAGTTATCTTATGCCACTTGTAAACCACTGATTGACAAGATCATGACAAGGACTAAAACTTGGGATGCAAGGACTCTCTCCTATGCAGGAAGAGCCCAATTAGTCAAATATGTCCTCTTGAGTATGCAAATTTTCTGGTGCTAGATTTTTATTCTTCCAAAGAAGATTCTGAAAGAGATACAAGGGTTGTGTAGAACCTACTTGTGGACAGGCATAGACCAGCCTTCAAGGCAAGCTCTTGTTTCATGGGAGCAGATTTGCTTTCCTAAAACTGGAGGAGGCTTGAACTTTACAAATATGGAAATTTGGAATAAAGCAGCCATTGCCAAACACTTCTGGGTTGTTGCTCTTAAATAAGATAAACTTTGGATTCAATGGATTCACTCGTACTATATTAAAAGTGCTAATATTTGGACTATGAAAGTCCCTGCTGGTATGTTGTGGGTACTTAAGAAAATCATGAATTGTAGAAGTATTTTTTAGAATGGCACCAAACTGCATGAGTATGAAAAAGATGGAAAGTTTTCCATCAAAAAGTGCTACACTGCAATCTGAGAACCCATTGCTCAGGTAAGTTGGAAACGACTAATTTGAAATAACAAAGCCTCTCCTAGAAGCCTTTTTATCACATGGTTGGCAGTACTCAATAGACTTGCCACAAAAGTCAGGCTAGCTCATTGGAATATGGTGAATGATACCAATTGTGGGCTATGTAACAATGTAGAGGAAGATGTCAATCATCTTTTCTTCAATTGTGTCTACTCCACTGCAATTTGGGGGAAATGTTTGTGTATTCTTGGAATTTCAAGAAGGCCAAAATCATTCATGGAAGAGATCAATCTAGCAGCTGAACAATGTAGAAGAAGAAACAAGCGCAGTAAGTTGTATGGGATGCTATTTGCTGAGACAGTCTACCACATTTGGATTCAACGAAATCTGCAAGTGTTTGAAGGCAACCACAAATTACCTGAGCAAACTGTTGATTCAATTTTATTTAGTGTAGCCTGTAGAGTTAAGGATGATTTGAAAAATCTCTTGTATAGATAGGTGACCTATTATACTGGTTTTTCGTTTGGCAAGGTTGTTACTATAGGGTAGCACATGAAGAGTCTAACTTATCAACCCTTCCTAGAAGGTGGGGTAAGTTGGATACTGATGCTTTTTAATCCCTTTAGTCTGTTGCATTGGTGTTTGTAACCTCCTTTTTTTTATAATCAATAATAACTTTTAATTTCCAAAAAAAATTACGTCGCCATGGATGATTTACTTCTAAGAATATGCGATGATACATATAGCACATCTTCTGACTAGCATGCAAATACTCACCTTTTGTTCCATAATTACAACATGGACACACATACTTTCCCTTAGTTTTCCACCCCGATAACATTGAATATCCCGGAAAGTCACTAATAGTCCACATTAAGGATGCATGCAACTGAAAAGTTTCATTTCTGAACTTATCATATGTTACTAACCCAACATTCCATGAATCATTTAACTCTTCAATCAAAGGCTGTAAATATATATCAATGTTATAACCAGGAGAGTCAGGGCCAGCAATTAATAATGATAACATAAAGTACTCAAACTTCATAAACATCCATGGTGGCAAATTATAGTTTTCAACACCACTGGCCATGTGCTATGAGCTGTAATCATTGTTCGAAAGGGATTAAATCCATCCCTAGCTAATCCTAATCTAACATTTCTAGGTTCTTTAGAAAAATCAGGGAATGAAGAGTCGAACTCCTTCCAAGCTAACCCATCAGAAGGATGGCGCAATTTATCATCTTTGCAAGGTCTATCGACATGCCATGTCATGTATTTTGCATTTTCAGAACACATGAATAACCTTTGCAACCTAGGTTTTAAAGGAAAATGCCATAAAACCTTTGCTGGAACACGAGTCGTTTATCTTTGTGACCCACTAGGTTGATTCTCTGGTTCATCGCATTGTTTCCACTTAGAGGTATGAAAACCAAGCACTCCTCCAAATGCTCATGCTCTTTCCAATAAAGCATGCAATGGTTCGGACAAGCATATATCTTTTGGTAGCCAAACCCCAAACCATTCACAATTTTTCTAGCTTCATTGAAATTGTTGGGAAACTTTGCCTCTGGAATGATCTCCTTCAAAAATTACAGAAGATCATCCAAGGCAACATTAGTTAGGCCATGAAGTGTCTTGTAGAGGAAAAGCCTAATAATAAAAGAAAGCTTTGAAAATCCCTTACACCCAGGGTACAACTCTTGTTTTCCTTCTTCCATCAACTTGCAAAATTTTTTAGCATCCTCATTTTGAGGTTGCTCCACATTTATTCCTTCAAAAGCATCTTTATATCTATCATGCAATAATTCATCAAAATTATCATATAAGTTTGGCTCATCATCTATAGAATCATCAACATATCTCATTGACGAGGGTTTCTCTCCATGAAAATTCCACACATAGTAATTATCAACAAATCCATCTCCTTTTAGATGACTATAAACATCATTCCTTCGATACCAATAACGATTCATACACTTTTTGCATGGACATCTTATTTGACCCCCCTCATCTGCCTTAGCAAATGATGCGTTAAGAAATTCAATAACCCCACTTTCATACTCCGGTAATCGTCTTGGTAAATACATCCAACTTCTATTCACCCCCATCCCTACAATATTTTGAAATGAAAAAGGACTTATAATTTATTAGTCAATAGAACTATAATAGGTGATTTGAGATTGGCAAAGAATACAAAAAAAGCATCTAAACCATCATTAAAAAAGAAAAAACTACAACTCAAAGTGAAGAAAATGGACTACGTTTGTAAAAATGAGCAAAGAATAATAGTACATCTTCTTTCTTCCTTTTTGTGTCTTCATGAACTTAAGCCCAAAAAAAGAGCTTATAAATATCTACTAGTCAAATAGCATATTCATTGCCATAAGTAAAAAAAAAAAATTATAGTTTATGAACTCTAGCTACATGGAAAAAATCTACTTAGAACTCAAGCAAGGAATTTCACTTTGTTGTTTTAAACATAAAACATTTCTTATTAGAAGTAAACGAGTATCTCTAATAATCTTCACTTATTTGATCTGTGTTAGGATATACTTTGCCAGTACCTTTAGATATGAAGTTGCTAATAAAAGTAACTAAGACATGTATTCTAATGTAGAGGTTAAAGGCCACGTAAATTTATATTGAAGTGTGTTGGCTCATTAGTGGGCAAAGATAATAGAAAGGAAATGAGTGTAACAAATAAAGCTAATACTAGAAAGGAAAACTAATCTAAAAAACTCTAAAAGCCAAGGAAGAGGATGACCATAATTTTGTCATCTTCCATGTAGAAAAATCACAAAACTATATTACATTATTGCCCACCATCCAAATTGTATCTTTCTCTGCTCCCATAATTCTTGTCTCTTTCTCTAAAACTGAAGAATTTGAACAATAATTTATAGAGACCATATGACCCACTACCAATAAATGTTTTTCTTTTTTTTTCTAAAATTCATACCTTGTCAGATAGAGCCACCACGAGATGATGACAACTACAAACATGCAAGCCCAAATAAAGTCTCAAATCCCATTTTACAACTAAAAATTCCATGGGGTAAGGTAAGTTGATGGTAGTTTAATTCTTATATAAATGAATGTTGATAGCGTTTAAAGTCTGAAACAAGCTATAACCATCACATTCTATATCTCAAATTCAACAATTATAAGCATCATATTTACCAACAATCAACGATTAGAATCCATTAGAAATAAATAGCATCAACCAATGGCGGATTTACTTGTGGTCACAGGTGGTCACGTGACCAACTAATATTTCTGGAAAAAAAAATTCATTTGAAGCGTCATTCTCTCACACGAGAAAAAACCCTAAGTCTTCCTCTTTCTCTCTCTTTCTCCTTGGCCGCTTCGTGAATCCCGCGACCCAGAGCTTTCCTTCCTTCGAATCATCAGATCTTCAGGAGAACCCTAACTCGTCGGTCAGTTTGTAATTCTTTCTGTCTTTTTTTGTAATTCTTTTAGTCTTTATATCATTTTTCTCGATCTTTTTTTTGAAGGAATTAGGGTTTTGGAAAATTGAAATTGTTTTGTTTTGTTTGATTTTGTTAGGGTTTTGTACTGATTGGTAGGTTGTGGTTCGATTTTGCGAGATCTAAGTGTACTGGTTTTGTTGAATGTTTGCGTTTTTGTTCTCGTTTCTAGTTTTTGTGTTGATCGTTGTTTGTCTTCACTTCTTCAATTCTTGTTCGTCGGCAGGGGGCAGCGAGCAGGCGGCAACGGCAGCGGCGCCAGACTTCAGTCTTCAGGTATTCTTCTAATTCGACCTTCTTAATCTTCGTATATTTTGGTATGTTTTGGTAGGAAAGCACTTTTTTTTGGAATTGGTATGTTCAATGAATTCTGTTTGGACTGTAGAAGTGCTGAATTTGCATAGTGATAAGTGATTGTTTTGTTTAAAATGAATCTAGAACTTACTACTACTGGATTATTCGATTTTGATAGAGGGAGTGCAGTTTTAGGACAACTTCTTAGTGGATGTGTCTATGATTTTGTAGTATTGAACTTCAAATTGGTCGGTTTCCATAGGGGATGCAATTTTAACTATTTAATCATGATAGGTATACGTTGTGGAATGCGGAATATCGTATATCATTGGTGATGAATTTTGAACTGTCTATGGATAGTTCGGAATCACGCAATTTTGAGAAGGGAAGTGAAGCTTCTGGGTTCGACTTTGAGGGACGAGAGTGTGAAGGTGCAGATATCGATCTTGGTATAGATAGTCCTGAGCAGATTACTTCTCATAGATATATCCAACGGTTGGAAGCAAAGTTGAGTTCTGCAAAGAAGGTAAGAATCTATGCATTTGAATGAATTTGTGCTTAATTGGTTTTCAAGTAGGATTGCTTAGACACTTAGTTGCTGCCTTGCTTGCTTATGTTGAGATATATATTATTGTTGGTAATTGCTGATATAACATATATTATTGTTGTTATATTATTGACTTATTATTGTTATATTTATTGTTATTAATTTAATATAATTTGTTACAATGGCTAATTGGTGAATGATGACTATGACGTTATGAACATTGGATTAGCTTTGAAGGTTTGATTGATTGTGTTCAGGTAATGCACTAAAACCCTTGTTTTAGGATTTTTAGAATTGGACCTATCATGTGAAGTTTTCGGAGAGGCCATGAATGAGCCTTTGGTTTTATGTGCTGGTGGAATTAGTTGGAGATGGATAGGATCCCCTCTAATGTGAAATTGTTTGGTATATATGCATAATGCGTTGATATGATATTAAATTTGCATCGTTTAAGTGAATTTGATTGATATGTTTAACAAATTGAATTGTTGTATCTAATTAAAAATTATAATTTAAATTTCAGAATTTTTAGGTACTATTTTATTGTAATATGAACTATTATTAGTCATAAATTGATTTTATTTGAAGTAGTTTTTTTTTTCAATTCATGGATTATCCTATATGGGTACACCGCACGCCCGAACTCGTACTCGTACCTGTACCCGTATCCGTCTCTGTGCAACCTAGTCGGTAGTGACCAACCATTCATAAATTCCTGGATCCGCCACTGGAATCAACAACAATAAATCTCAAAGAAAACTTATAATTCGAGAAACCCACTACTTACCTTACTTATCTGCAGATCTTAAATGGGGGCTTCAAATAAAATTATGTGGTTGCGCAAGCCTTAATTCATAAAGAGTATGGTTGATTTTGGGTAGACAGTACGAAATTCTTGTCTTGACGGTGAGAGATTAACAGAGGAACAAAGCAAAAATCGAACTGAATAGGAAGCTAGGGTAAATCGTTCTTTTCTTTAAATGTTTTGTTTTTTAAGGAATAGAAGGCTCTGGTCTTTGACATGGGTCAATTAAAGATTAAAAATGGTTTTTTTTTGGGTTTTTTCACCAGGTACCCCTGAGGTTTCACAATATTCACTTGGTACCCTTGCGTTTTCAACAATTCACCTGGTGCCCCAGAGGTTTTGAAAAATCATCAAAATACCCTTAATGACTAACGGCCGTCAACTCCGTTAGTCATTAAGGCTAAATCAAAAAAATTAACCCCTAACTAACCTAACTAATACTAATTAATCCTAATTAACTCTAATTAAACATTATTAATAAATTTAAACCCTAATTAACCTATCTCTCTCCCTAACCCCTAACCCCACCACCTGACCCCACACCACCCTAATGTCGTAACCACCCAAACCCCACCACCTCCCCTCACCCCTCCCCCTGCCAGCCCAGCCCCCTCCCCTCCCCTCCGGCGCAGCCCTTGTCGGCGTTTCTCTCTCTCTCGCAGCCCTTTGCCGTTCGCATCACCAAAACAACAACAGCAGCAACGACGTTCGCACCACCAAACGTTCGCACCACCTCTTGTAGGCGTTTCTCTCTCTCTCTCAGCCCCCTGCCATTGTTTCTCTCTCTCGCAGCCCATTGCCGTTCGCACCACTAAAACAACAACAACAACGACGACGGGGATTGGGTGGCTCGATTTCTGGGCTTGGGTGGCTCGATTTCTGGGCTTGGTTGGCTCGATTTCGGGCTTGGTTGACTCGATTGTGGATATGGTGGTTCGAATGGTGGAGATGGTGGTTCGGATGGTGGAGATGATGGTGCAGGCTAGCGGGGGAGGGTGGGGGTTGTGGCGGAGGGAGGGGAGGGGTGGGGGGTTGCGACGGGGGAGGGGGAGGGGAGGGGGTGGGGCCTGGTGGCGGAGAAGGGGATGGGGGCCGGGTGGCGGGGAAGGGGATGGGGGCCGGTGGCGGGGAGGGGAGGGGGAGGGTGGTGGAGGGGGGGAGGGGTGGGGGGCAGGTGGAGGGGAAGGGGAGGGGGTGGGTTAGGATTCAAACACTTCAATGGGGTTGGGATCAACAGCGAAAAAATTAAAGAGAGATAAATCAAGGCAAAGTGAGAGAAGGAAATCCAGTTGGAGGCGTAGGCGCCGGCGAAGCAAAGAGTGGAGGGTGGTAGTTTTAGTGGTGATGCAGCGGTGGGAGGTAGGGGTGGTGGTGTTGGTGCTGTTGTGGTGGAGAGAGAAATGAAATACGAGTGGAAATGTTGGCAATCGTCGAATCCTAAATTCTCACAAACCAGAGGGGTAAATGGTGAATAAAGTTTATAACGGAAACTTAACGGTAGGGGCAAGCCATGTATTTTTCAAACCCTCAGGGGCACCAGGTGAATTGTTGAAAACGTGAGGGTACCAGGTGAATATTGTGAAACCTCAGGGGTAACAGGTGAAAAAACCGTTTTTTTTTAAATTTAAAAATTGGTAGATGGGGAAGCTAAAGGGTTTAATTTACAAAGTGAAAATTCAAAATCCCGCCTCAAATTTCACTTAGTAAGATTTAGAACAAATGTTAATTATCACAATACTGCAACACTTTATAAACTTTTGCTACAAGTGTTGCGTATGATTTTATAAATGCAACACTTGTGAGAAAATGTTGCCTATTAAAATAAGGGAAAATTCTTGAGGTACCCCTGAGGTTTGACGTAATTCTCAAATTGCCCTTCACATTTGGGAAATTCCTCATATACCCCTGAACTTTGACTTTGTGCTCAAAATAATCTTACTATTGACTGCACTCTAACGCCATTAGGGTTTTCTCTCTCTTCCCCCACATCCTCCATTGATGAACCTCTAAGCTTTTTCTCTCCCCTCACCTTCATGCTCTCTCTCCTCCCAATCTTCATTAATTGTTATTTGCAAAATTGGAAACCCATAATCTTGCTCGAAATCAAACTATTCATTAAAACAAAAGAAGTTTTTTTGTTTAAACTATATCAGACCCTATTGAATCTAAGGAGGGAGATTAATGGTTGGGAAGCTCTGTCTAGATTCTAGCCAACAACCACGAAGGGATGCCAGCACGTGTCCTCAACAGCAGCAATCACCAGCATCAACCACTAGCAGTCGCTGCCAGTGAATGGGCTGAGTCGCAAACAGCAAGTCAAAGCCCAGCCACTGCAATTCTTCCCGCCCTTCTCCACCTATCTACGCCACCTTCTACCGTCCAGATTCATCAAATTCCGCCCGCCGCCGTGGCTCCACCATTGCAGGAAACTGTGGGAAGAATTTTTGAATTAATTTAACAAACAATAATCTGATTTTATTTTTTTAGTTTAGAATTTGATGAATAATCTCTATTAACCACAAAATCTGACTATAATTCAAAATTAGTGGCATAAATGTATTCGAACATTCAAGAAAATAACAATGGAAGATGGTGGGAGGGGAGAGAAAGAGCTTAGAGGTTCATCAATGGAGGATGGTGAGAGGGGAGAGAGAAAAACCCTAACGTCGTCAAGGCGCCGTCAATAGTAAGGGTATTTAGAGCACAAAGTCAAAGTTTAGGGAAATCTGAGGAATTCTCTAAATGTGATGGGCAATTTAAGAATTACGTCAAACCTCGAGGGTACCTCAGGAATTTTCCCTTAAAATAATGATATGCAACACTTTAAAAAAAGTGTTGTACTAGATAGTAACATGCAACACTTTAATATTAATTAGTATTATGAATGTTAATTTAGCACCAAAGGCAACAAAATGGATAAGTGTTGCATACAAAGTGTTGCAATAGGCTAGATTTGTACTAGTGTGCTAAATGCAGAGATATGATGCTAATGCAGATGATATGATGCTTTGTTGTTCCTCTAAGATCAATTTTTCATTTAGAAAATTGTTTTTGAAATAGGAGAAATGGGAAGCCCCCAAGGACGATCCGTGTAGGTTATGCTTGATTCGCAATGCGTCATAGTTGTTACGGGCCTAAGTGAGCCCATAAAACAGTTAGGATTTCGTGTGGGTCTGGAGCCAACAATCTTTTGTATGGACTCGTAATGAAGTCCTTATCAAGGCGCATATGGAGCTTATGAAAGAGGAGGAATGGGAAGCCCCCAAGGATGATCTATTCAGTTAATAGATTTTGTTGGATTTGAAATACAATGTAGAACGAGCTTTCATAGCGCTTGAGTTGTATATGCTTCGAGTTTTGTATGCCAAGGGCCTAAGTGAGCCCACATATAGGTTTGATCTTGTATCCATGTGGGTTTAAAACCCAAGATTTCATATATGGACTCGTAATGAAGTCCTTATCATAATAGGCCTGGACTTGGAACCTATGACTTTCCGTGTGGATCAGTGATGAAGCCCCCAGCAACATGGAGTTGATGAAGTATCCCAGCTTGATTGCTCGATTTTGAAGATATCTCTTCACGCTTAGTAGAAGTTTCGACCAAAGATTCCATATAGGGTTCCTAAGGTGAGAAGACAAGAAAGGCCAAAGAAAAGAACACTCAAAGATGAACCGTGGTTATAGCGCTGAGTGTTGAAAGGTTATGCTAAGGTTGGCTTAGAAGGTGATAATGTGGTTAAGAAAACTGCAAGGGATCAAAATAAGAAAAAGGCGAAGCCATAATGAATTGACTCACGCAATGAGGTAGGCTAATGATGCAGGTTCGAATCCCAGTCTAGTTCTAAAGGTATGGATGAGCATTGAAAATTCATGATTTGGGCGATCACACTTTTCTCATGGGCCTAGGCGAGCCTTAAAAAGTATGTTTTGGATTAAAATGGTCGGGCCTCAAAAGAGGTTGCCTACGTATCCATGATGGAATCAGGCCAGTCGTAGCTCTTAGCAATTTAGTTGGTGGCCGAGCATTTTGCTTTGGAGCCATTTGCAATGAATTAGGCATTGATTTGGAAGGGGTCTTTGGCAAGGGTGGATAATGATGTAGGTTTGGTTTGGTTTGAAGCGGTCGGACCTCAGGGTGAGATTTCCTACGTATCTTTAGCAGAACTAGACCATTCGTAGTTCAGGCTGATCAATGAGAAGATGCCCTGACTTTTGCCTAAGTCGCCCTTGTAGGTTTTCGACCTAGCGGGTATTGGTTTGTCTTTTACGGCTTATTGGGATGCGACATGGTTATGGGTTGAGAGTTATTTATAAGAAGGTTTCTTTGATAGAGGTATGATTTGGCTTACAATGGTTTTTGATTATGGAAGTTTTGAGATTGAAAGTTAAAGGTTTTGAAAGAAGTGCATTTGACAAAGTTATTGACGGGCTTATTTGCAACACTTACTCGTTTTTTTATTCGATATTTTGCACTTTTTTTTTATTTTTCGCTTTTGCTTTTTTGCTTCAAATTTTTTGTTGTTGCTCTCTTTTTTTTTTTTTACTTGCCCTTTAAATAAAATTGTTGTCAAGTGCACTTCCTATGAGGTAGGTTAAAAGGAGGAATGTTATGTATTTAGGTTAAAATGGAGGATAAGGATTGGATTGGAGAAATGGTTGTGGTGAACGGAGAAATGCCACTTTTCTGCCAATTACTTTCATTGCCTTTATTAGAAAAGTCATGAGAATTATAAATTCATTTTAATTTCTTTTAAGGCAACAATCGTGATTTCCATTGATGCTCATTAGTGCAAGGTTAAAGAATAAATAAATACTCATTTATTAATTAAAAATCATGAGTACATGCAATAAAAAAGGGAAATCCTATATTAGACTGGGCAACATAAAAGCAATGAAACAAAAAACAAAATCCTAAGTCTAGACTCCTACGTCACGTGACGAGACAACTTCGTTGCTTCGATATTCATGAGGTCTCTTTCTAAATGAAAAGAAAATAAGTGTATTTTTTCGCGCTGATTGGACCTAAGCGAGTCTTGATGTTTTAATGAGCGATTAGGCTCGGAGATATGTCTACTTCTATGACATTGAGGTCATTATCTTCGGCATTTTTCAGCAAATCATTCTCAATCTGGATATCCACATCATATACTCTTGTGAGGCTATCAAGACCCAAGTATTTGAGGTGGTTTTTTTATTTAAGGAGGAGGTTAGAAACGAATATTCGTACCAAGTCTTTTTCAGTAGGCCTTGATACCATATGGGTTGATTTCTCCCTCCATTTATTCTGGTAAGTGGTAAAGCCTTCATTTTCACCTTGTTTAAGAACCTCGAGCTCTCTAAGAAAGGTTTGTAGTTTTGCGTTTGATTTGTATTGTTTCATTGAAGCAATAGTAATATCTTCCCAAGTTTCAATCTACTTGGGGTCCAAGGAGCAGAAACAATTTTATCAAATTGGGTCCAACGACATCGGGAATATCCACTAGTGGAAAAAACGCTATATGTCACAACGCAACCGCTGCGGTCCCTAAGAGAACCGAAGCGGTAAATCCTCGAAATTTTGGGTCGGAAACTTGGGAACACAAACCGCTGCGGTTCTTAGAGAACCGCAGCGGTTAACATTAAACCGCTGCGGTTAACATTAAACCGTTGCGGTTAAGAGAACCGCAACGGTTAATCTTCTTCTTTTTTTCCTAACACTCGCGTTTGGAATGAGCGCTTAGCCCACATAATTGAGCGCTTGAATTGAGCCCAGTTAATACGAGAAAGGCCCAACTCATCTCCTTTAACGCCTTCTCTCTAAGGGAGTTAGAGTCCTCCTCTGGTCTCCTCATCTCCTCTCTCCTTCACGCATCTCTCTCCTCTTCAGCCTCCTCTCTTCGATGCCATTTCACCAGGTTACAAGGTACGATTGCCTCGCAAATCCTCTTGGAGTCGTCCGATTAACCTTCGACAAAGCCGTATCATCCGGTCTCAATCCATCCACATCCGACGGCTCTTATTGGGGCGCCGTCGATTTCTTCCGCCAATTTCTCTTTGACGATTCCGGTCTTTCTAAGGTACCAATTTTTATTAATTTCTAGGGTTTATGTTCTTGATTTCGCTTCATTTCTTGATTCAATTAACTTCTTTTTGTTTTTGTGAATTAGAAGGTTCCGATCCTTAATGCTACGAGTGAATTAGAAGGTTCCAATTTCTAGGGCATATATGTATTTTGAGTAAAAGGTGGCTAGCGATAGTGATAAAAGCAACCAAAATATAACGTGGAATGGAAATTGTGGGACATACGATTTAGATTCCATGCTGCTTATAGGGAGTAGTAATCTTATCATATTTGTTGATGCTTAATGTGGGTGAGAATAAAGGGGAAAAATGTTGATATTAGGAGTATTTATTATGTGACAATTTTTTAGGTCCCTGGGCTGAATTCATGGGCAGAACCTTTGGAAGTTTTGTCAAATCAACAAAAGATTTTGGCTTCACAACAAAGGGAGAAGCGTCCAAGGAATGATGATGAAGTTGCTGATCATATGGATTTGGTAAGGCTTTTGATATTTTTCTAAATGCTTGTGTAACCCATAATTGTTATATAAGTTCGAGTATGATGAGAGCAATGAAACCCATATTATAGAAGATTTTCGGCTATAGGCCTTATTATTACATGCTCCTGAATGAGATCTTCAGTTTTGAGCAACAATCAAAAGTTTTGAACTAGCAGGGAGATCAGAACATTGTCGTCAAAACATCTTCTATAACATCTTATAGAAGATTTACATAAAACATTTACAAATACGGCTAGGAAAACATTTGGTAAAATTATTGCGTTGTAATTCATGCATGTGTATTTGTATCCTTGGTATAGTTGGCATCTCTTGATTCCTTATTTAGACTTGACTTTTGAAGGTCATGTACTCATGTCTGCTCTCACTTTCCCATATGTTTTTCAAGCTATGCCCTCCTGCCTATCTGATATAAATGAGGTTTTTTCCTCTTTGTAGGAATCAAATCAAGGTTGTCTGGATTCTCCAGTTACCAAAAAGATAGTAAGTTGAACCCGTCTTATATACTATTATTACAACTTGTTGGATTATTAGGTTATTGATTATAGCTCCTGTAGAGGTTGAAATTGTTGAACTTATGGATTAACATTAGTATTTGCATTATTGTGTCACTCCTATAGTTTGTGTTTGTATCAATAAAGGAGATTTGTAAAGAGAGTAGAGATAAACAAGCCGACACCATTATGGCAGTATATTTTGAATTTAATTTTTGCAGTTGTAATTTTTGACATGATTGTTCTGAAGTGGAGTTACTGATGTTGCTAATCAGTCATCATAGAGTAGAATCAAACACCCACCTCTTAAGGCCTTAAGAGTGCTGATATGAAGAATAAGCTTTTATCACCTGATTGAACATTATTTTTTGGAGCTAATAAGCCATTATTTTGAGCTAGTTCTATGCACACTCAATAAGTTTAATTAAGATCTGTAGCTAGATCGAGATCACCCCTTATGAAATGGTTACGGGACTTTCTCGATCGTTTTCAATGTGTATCATTTGATCAAACATAGGGAAGATGGGCATCCTTCCTCTTCAAGAATGCAAAGAAGACATGGTAAATGAAGGAAACACTCCTTCCTTTAGACCGTCCGATTCGGAGAAAATTCATTTTCCTTGTGCGGTGAAGGTACTTCATGATCCTTGAACCGTAGTTCAAATGTCATCACGTTGATACATTCTCGTCTTGGAAGTCTAAACCGTTTAACACTTGTTTTTATGGGCGGTGTCTACGACTCCTCCGAGTCCGAATTAAAACTAAATGAGGTATTTGAGTTTATCGAGTCCCGAGTTTTGATTCGAGTTAGAATTAAACAAGGAGGAGGGCGATCTGCAGTCTAATGTACCTTTATGAAGATGACTTGATTCGGTTACCCCCTAGCATGGTTTGCACGAGACTTCCGATGTGAGAAATTTGTTCTTGTTGATTTCATCTTTAAAATTTCTAAATTGTGATTGTTTTATACCAATGACTGTATTACTTGCTTAGTCAAGTTACTGGAATTAGGGTTTGTTGATATTGTTATTTAAGTAATCAAGCATATATAGGTCTTGCAGTTAAACAATGACTTAGTATCAGATATCTCTTGCCCCTTGATTGCTTTCATTTTTAACTCAATTTGATGTACTTGATGCTGTAGACTTACATAAACTTCCAACTTTTTTCGGTACAAGTAATGAAAATCAATCCGATTATGACAATGGATGAGGACATGTGCAATGGTTTTAATGAGAGCTGGTCTTAGTAAATTGTTTTATCACTTTGCAGGTACCTCGTATTCATTGTCTTGTACACAAGAAGCTCGTGGTTCATGATTTTGTCAACGGTTCACCAATGACAGAAGTAAGTAGCTATTTTCCTCCTTGCTTGATGTTTCCTTCTCTGCTCATTTTTCGGCATATTGGATACTTGAATTAATTAATTGTCTTTTACAGGTAAATCCCTTGTTGATTAGAGAAACAAGGGAAGTCTTGCTTAGTCATCTCACTGTTGTTCTTGGCAACGATGGAGTGGCAGCTCAATATCTGTTGTTGCACCTATTGTCTAGAGTAAATATTTTATTATGATATTACATGATTAGCAGGTCTCTTATTTTATGTAGCTCTATGAGACATTTTTCTCAATTAGTACATTACCGGCATCATGATTAGCTATATATATGCTTGCGGGTGCATGCTAGAGTTGAAGGTGTTCTTTGTTGGGAAGCTTTCGCTTAATTTCACTAGCATACGCCAAGACGCATCTGTCTTTGTCGGTCGTCTTAACAATCGAGTATCTTAACAATGCCACCCTTGCCCCCAAAAAGGATTATGAGGCAAATAAGTATGTGATCCTATCTCGCATTTCTTGTTCCAGATTGTGTCCTATCTTCTATGCTCTTTACACTTTTTATGGTTCAACGTCAGGTTGGTTTCTGGAGTTCTTCAGCTGGCTGAAGGGTCACACTTGACCGTTGATGAGACACAGTTGCGATGCCGGAACACCGAACTCTACCGGAGTTGAGAATACACGATCATTGAAGAACTTGTGAAGTACGGCGAGGTAATGCGTCAACGCTGTTTAAGAGCATGTGATAATGACCTACAACATAAGATCCCTCAATTTAGAAGGCCTGAAAACCTGAATTTCATTATTTGTATTAGTCACATTATCCTAACCTGCCATAGTTTAGGTGCTATATTTTGTAAAAGTGAATCTCAATAGATTATCTTATGAAATATAGAATTAGATTTTAAATTCCAAAAATTGTTCATAATAAATAAAATTTAGAGCCCCACTTTTATGAACTGGACAAGCCTCCAATATGTTTGAGACAGGCCTGCGTTGCATTTTTTACCCCATCATGCATGGTGCTATATGTTAAGTGAGAAAACTATATCTTTTAAGAAAGTGCTAACATAAAATTCTCTCCATATGCAGTTTTTTTTTCTTTTCTTTCTCTGGGTTTCACCACCACCACCACTGGGTTCCACCTTCCCCCAACGGCCACCAGCTACCCTCGTTTCTTCTTCGATTTCCTGCTTCTTGTTCGCTCTTTAATTTAATTTTTTGTGTTTTTATTGTTGTTGTTGGTGTTGCAGATTAAAAGAGGTGATTTCCTCTTCCTTAGTTGATTTACCTTGTTCTTCTTCGGTTTCTCCTCTGTTCTTCGATTGTTCATGTAAGTTAATTACTACTCTCCCACTAAAATTAGGGTTTTCGAATTTTTCATTTTAATTTGTGGTTTTGATTTTGTGGATTGATTTTTCGCTTGAATTGGGTAATTAATATTTTGTTCTTTGATGAATAGTACGTTTGAAGTAAATTGTGTTGTTTTTGAGGTGTATTTATTTCATATTATATGGTGTATTGTTTTTCATGGTGCAAAGTAAATTTGTAATGGTTGGTGAAAGGTGTAATTTTTAGATGAATAAGCTATGTAAGTGTTCATGTGGGTGCGAGTTCGTTTGCGTTTTTTGTAACTTGTGTTTAATTTCAAGAATTTGAAAAGATGGAATAGGATTGTGGTTGGTGGTGATAATGGCTTTTCATTGATGTAGTTGGTGGCAGTGCAGGGGGGGCAACGCGGGGCGGTGCATGGGGGTGGGGGGACAGTGCGGTGGGGGTGGGGGGATAGTGCGGTGGGGGTGTGCGGTGGGGGGGGGGGGCGGTGCGAGAGGGGGGAGCAGTAGTGGGTGTGGGGGGCAATGCGGGGGGGGGGACAGTGCGGTGGGGGTAGGGGGCGGTGCGGGGGAGTGCGGTGGGTGGGGGGACGGTGCGGTGGGGGTGGGGGCAGTGCGGGGGGGGGCGGTGCAGTGGGGGGGGGGCCGGGGGCAACGCAGGGGGTGAGGGGCAAGCGCGGGGTTTGTACTTGATATGGCTATGCGGTTACGTGGGTTGGGATTTCATTCTTGTAGATTGCATTATATGGTGCATAGGTTTTGGATTGGAGGTTGTTATAGTCTGGAGAAGTCAAGGTTGAGGTTCTTAGTAATGTGATATATAAGATGTTGAGGTGTGGTATGAATAACTTCGATGGGGGTGAAATTCCTAATATTTGAACAAAAGTAAAAAAGATTATATGAGGTCCTCTTGTTGTAGCAGGTGAAAGATCCATTCACCAATTAAAGAGTGTTTTGTCCTAAGCCCAACTGATTATTTCTTTCTTTTGCTAATAAATTTGAATTCATTTGATGTTTCCCAATTCATCTCTAAATTGGCCCTCAATGGAGCAATATTTATAGTAGGTGACCATGATAACTATTAATGTTATGTTTGTAGCTTTTATACTTGAAGTCTTGGTTAGCTTCCATATATGTGCAAGTTGAATTCTTTGGAATACTTACGTAGATTGCATTGTTGATCCTTAGATTACTTATTGGAAGGACAACTTGTTGAGATATTACTGGCGCTATGGGGAACTAACCAAATCAAATGACCAGCACTTTATTTGCGTGCGTTGTGATTGGAACAGGGATAATATGTCATTTTTTTCAATGTATATAATTATAGTTGAGTATGATATTAAAATTATAATAAATATTCTTATGTATCTAATTATTTATGTTTATGCTTCAAGTGAGCATAATATGCTTAATAAAATGATTATTGATATATATTATTGATTTTGTATTGATTAATAATGAAAAAATGAAAAAAAAAAAAAAAAAAATTTGGTTTTTGGGGTAGTCAACCGCTGCGGTTTTCACCCAAAACCGCAGCGATTAATCATTTACCGCTGCGGTTTTGGGTCAAAACCGCAGCGGTAAATGATTAACTGCTGCGGTTTTGGACCGCAGCAGTTAATATTTGGGTTTGCTGCTAGTCCAACCGTTACGGCCCAAAACCGCAGCGGTAAGCCCGGTTTTGACCGCAGCGGTTGAACTTTTTTCCACTAGTGATCATTGGGTAAAGTTCAGGGTCAACTGATTTGATTATCATGGTTGCACGAAAGTTCCTTAGATGATACTTTGGACTATCAGTTGGTTTGAATTTAGGAATGTCAGTTGTAGTGAATTAGGAAGTTTTCCCTTTAGTTTAGTATTATCAATGGGCTCAAAATAGGAATTTGCATTAGTTACCCTATGAACAACACTCTCCAATTTCTTGTTGAATCCAGGAGATTCACCAAACTCGACCTTCTCAAGCCTTATAGCTATTTCTTCTATCATGCTAGACAGCTTGGCTAAGGCTCTAGCCATTTCAGCGAATTGTTGCTCGGTATTCGATGGAATGCCCATTTCAATGTCTCTCGATTTCTGCATGGATCATCAATGGAGATTTAGAGATAGAGTGATGATGGAGAGAGAGACATGGAATGAAGGAATATATATTTGAAAAGAATTTCTATTTAAAAGTTGGGCTTTTAGAAACAAATTAGCATCTCCTAAATGAATTTTTTTGTTTTTTTTTTGGATGCACCTAAATCTATATGTATGCATGAATCTGTTGGATGCACCTAGACCTAATAATGCATGTATGCATGACTTTTATTTTTGGACACACCTAGACCAAATGCATGTATGCATGACTCAATCTATGTGTTCGAACCTGTAGAGGCTGCCTACATATCCCGAAAGAGGGAAAAAGATCGCTTGTAGTTCAAGACTACAAAATGCGGAATGCATGAAATTAAATGAGGAGTATGGACACAATGAGACTCATATGGACTTTAGTTATGCATGAAGTGTATGAAAGATGGACTATGCAGTGTAGAGGGATTCTAGTATGAATGCAGTCCTAATTGATATGAAATTCTAATGACTTTAGAATCCTAGACTTGATAGACTTCTAATGACCTTAGAATTTTAGACTTGGTGAACTTTTAAGGATGCTAGACTCCTAATATGCATGAGACTCTAGTGGACCTAGACTCCTAAAATGAACGGAATTCTGATGGATTTAGACTCCTATTATGCATGGATTTCTGTGGATTCTAGATTCCTAAGATGGTAAGAATTCTAATGACCCTAGACTTAGACGAGATTAGGACTCCTAACGGATTTAGACTCCTATTATGCATGAACTTATATGAATTTTAGACTCCTAAGATGGTAAGAACTCTAATGACCCTATAGACTTCTTAGATGGGTGAACCTAGACGGGGTTAAGACTCCTAACTTGAATAGAGTTAGATGAGATTAATTGGGCTTTTATAATATTATTTTAAAACACATATTGCCTGGTTATTCGGACTGCTCCTCCATTGGGCCATGCCAACTAAGACCGCGGTATATTTCATCATTGGACCCTTAAATGGGGAGACACGATTATGTGTCTATAGAAGCCCCCACTTTGACCGAGGTTTGTAAAACCGAAAGTCAAAGTACACGTGTCGGGACAGAGAATGATTCTAGATGCTCTGCAATCTAAAATCACCCTTTTGCGCCGGTACCTGCAAAACAAATGAAAGTTAGACATATGTGAAACATATTTGCAAAGTAATTGTAAATTTGCAAAAATGAAATGATAGGTGAAATAGATGTTGTAGAGCATTTGTATCCCGCTCCACAGGGCTGAGCTGTTGGTTGGTCCCGCTCCCAGACAAATGATGTAGTGTAGAGTATTTGTATACCACTCCACGGGGCTGAGCAGTATGTCGTTTGTCCCGCTCCAAGACAAATGGTGTAGAGTATTTATATCCCACTCCACGGGGCTGAGCAGTATGTCGTTTGTCCCGCTCCCAGACAAATGATGTTGTTGATTGAAAGTGGTCTGCAGACCCAACGGTTTGTGTCCCGTTGTTGACGGTTTGTGTGCCGTCATTGATTGTTATGACCATTCATCGTTTCTTGAATGACATGCATTGAGAATTTGTAGGATGTCAAAATCGTATTTTTTTACAAACTTTTGAAAGTTCGTTGAGTTGTCGCGTGCAATGTCGTAACGAACACTTGAAATTATTCGGAATTAGGTGTGTGGGCTCCACATGGCTAAGAAGCCCCCAAGCGCGTTGTGTAGGACTGTGCGCCAGACGCACAGGCCTGAGCTTGACGTGTAATGTTGCGCTGGGCGCGATGTGGCGCGTCTGACGCAAGTGTCGCTGACGCGTCAAGCGCATGTGGCGCGTTGGGCGTAGATCATTAAAACGACCTAACAACACGGGCACCCTTCTTCTCTTCCCCCATTTCTTTCTTTTTCGCCATTTTCCTTCATTTCTCTCTCTCTCCCAAGTCCGAACTTCTTTCTCGCAATTTCAAAGCTTTAAACTCCTTGTTTCTCGAGTATTTCTTCAGATCTACTTTGGAGGAGTGATTATTTTTGCTTGATTGTTACTTTTGCGGTGTTTTTGGGCGTTTTTGAGCAATTTTCGAAGAATTTTGTGGTGCGAAAATCTTGACCCACTTCCGGGCCATTTTCCGTCAAGGTTCCGGGCGGTTTGCCGGTATTTCAGGTACATTTTCCTTTGTCTTCTTGCTCTTTCGATTTTGTTTCTTTTTTTTTTTCGATTCTCGTGATTTGCTTTGGATTCTCGCGATTGCATGTGGAGCAAAGTGTGAATGTGGCTGTCGATTTTTGTGTTAGGTGAGGTGTGCCGTTTCTGGCGAGCTCAGGCTATATTTTGCGGTGAGTTTTCGGTGAATTTCGGTGGTTTCCGGCGAGCTCCGGTGAGTTTCTGACGAGTTTCCGGTGAGTTTTCCAGGCAGCTTTGTTGTTCTCCACGAGTTTGATACTCGCTTCATGTGAGTTTGTTCATTACTTGATGTAATTTCTAAATCCGGCACTTAGAAATATGTTTAGGGAACTTTGAATGTGTGATGATTCTTGGATCATGAATCTCATAATCAAGATTAGCGTAGCTTCAAAGTTTGGAACCTAGAAACATGCTTAGGGAACTTTGAATGTGTGATGATTCTTGGATCATGAATCTCAGAATCAAGATTAGCGTAGCTTCTAAGTTTGGAATCTAGAAACATGCTTAGGAAAATTTGAATGTGTGAAATGGATTCTGGGAATCTCATGTAGTGGTGACGCTTTGAAGCGGTTTTTAGGATTTACCGATTCATGAAATCTGGTAATTTAGAGTCGGGAACTCTTTTTTTGATTCTTAGTTTCATTTGTGATGTTCAATCCGATTAGCATGTCGTCAGAAGAGTTGGGTGGGGAGGACGATGGTAGGGCAGCTTCAGGATCTAGGAGGGCGTGGAAGGCCGTGGGGTGGACTCCCGACCAGCTGTACCTCGACCCGGAGCATCACATTTCACATCGCCCGCTTTCAGGCGTCGTAAGTATTCCACGTTATGTCGACTTCATTTTACACGATAGCCTAGGCATTTTATTCATTGTTCTTACATTTGCAGGACGAGGGTAATACTCGTCATTTTGGGAATTTTGACTTTGCCTGGCTCAGGAAAGTCCGAAAGGTCCGAGATCGAGCTGTCCTCATGGAGCAGAGTGGTCTAGCCTCTTTTCTTGATGTTTATGAGAGTATGGGAGAGGTTCATTCCTCCCAGATTGTCGTCTGAGGCTTGTTGGAGTGGTGGTGGGATACTACCAACTCCTTTCACATGCGTCGTGGGGAGTTGACCATCACTTCGCTGGATTTCTCCTTGATTTCCGGCTTGTCTTTTACTGGCGTCCGGGTGCCGATAGGTGATTCGTTGCCGTTCAAGTCGGCGGTGGTTCGAAGTTTGATCGGCCCGGTTGCCGATATGCTTCCTCCAAATGCGTCTTACGCTCCCCGGTCTAAAGTGGCTAGAGGACTCACCCTTCAGGGGACTACTGAGGAGCAGAAGGTACGCATTCTGCTGTGGTTAGCCGTCTGTGGCCTGTTGCGCACTGATAGGGGATTGCGCGTCTCGACGCGATACCTGCAGCCCTTGAGGGAGTTGTCTCAGGTGTCGACCTATGACTGGGCCGAGCTGGGCTATTGCAATCTCCTGTACTGCATGCGTACTGCTTGCAGGCAGTTGAGTGATGGTGGGTCAGTCTCCCTTTTTGGTCCATGGAGACTTCTGGAGGTATGATCGTATACATTGTCCATCTTTTGTCTCGTTATCTTGATCAGTACTAAGGTGATCTTATTGTTACAGATTTGGTTTTATGAGTATTTTCCGGGATTGGCCCCGAAAAGGGTTCGTGACCCTACATTTCCTGCTGGCTTGTCCTGGGCGGAGCGCGGGATGACGCGATATGGTGCTGTGGAGAGTGTCTGGAAGGCTATCCGGCGAGTCAAGGACGACATGGTAATCATAGTGAATCAATCTTGTCCCTTAGGTGTATGTAGCAGATGTTAACTTTTCTTTGCCCTTCAGGTTACCTCTTATCCTTGGGCGCTGTTTCCGGAGATGCCGGCTTGGGCTCATAGGGCCCGCACTCTAACTAGTGAGAGGGTTATTTTTTACGGAGAGTCATACCCTGTGTGGTATCTGGGTGAGAGGGTGACTTGTCAGTACGACGGGACGAGGCTATTACTGGTGCCTCATGACCCCCTGTCACTATGATGGACAGGGTTGCTCTTGTTCAGGCTATCGAGGGAGGGGTGACGCTTCGGGTGAGCTATCACGACTTTGTTTTTCGTGATCGTGATTACCAAGCTGTCCTTTTGCCTCGCTTGGCCCCTCCTGTCAAGTTCAACGAGGTATGTACATTGAGTTTGCTTGTTTTTGTTTACTTTAACAGGATCAAGGTATTGAATGTTATGGCTTTCTTGCTTTTGCCTGGAGGCTGCTGCGGCTCGCATCTCTTTCGTTCCGGATCTGAGAATCCGGTATACTGGAGATTCCGGGCTTGTTGAGGAGATGATTGATGTTGCCCCAGAGGCAGAGCAGCACGCTGTTCGTGCTATGCCGGCCCATGTGAGCTCGGTAAGTCTTGTAAGTCAGGAACTTTCATTATTCATCTTACTTGTAGTGACCTATGTACTGTTTATTTACAGGTTCCTCAGGAGACCGTCATTCAGATTCTCCGAGTGGTTGACTCGCTGAAGCATGGGATGGCCAAGCTGAAGAGGAGCATGTCCTGTCGCCGCAGCGACGCGCATAGCCAGGTAGACTGACATATTGTGCTTTGGTTGTATTTTTTGTTGCATTCGTTTTGCTAATGCTTTGTGACATTTTGTGCAGTGTCGTCCTCAGGAGAGTGGGCCTCGTCCCGAGGTGAGGGTATCGACCCAATCTAGGCTTTCGGCTCATACTCCCCGAGAGTCGACATCTGAGAGGCCTCCGATGAGCCCGTTTACAGGGCAGTTCGGCGTCGGTGGTATGGACTTTATGGGGGGGCGCCAGGCCCGATCCATGCCCTGGACCTTCTCCGATGTGGATGGAGCATATGCGGATGCAACAGATGCAGCAGATGCAGTTGTTGCAGATGCAACAGCAGATGTTGGGGATGCAGCAGCTGTCTCCCATGCGACCAACTCCGCCTATGACTCCTTTCATGCGGCTGGGATGGCTATCACAGGAGTCGAGGAGTCGGTTGAGAACGGAGGACTCTCTTCGAGGAGCGGGATCCTCATTCCTCTTAGATGTATGTTACTTTACTTTTTGTACCTTGATCACTTTATATTGATATGTATTGCGTCTTTTGTTCAAACATTATATGATCAATGGTGTTGTTTCTTTTCCATGCTTGTTAGTGAGATTTTGTTAGCAATGACTCTTATTCTAAAATGTCATGTATAAATGCAATGTGACTGACTCAGTTTAAATCAAATTTGAATGGAGCGTAGCCGACCTTCTCCCAACAAAAAAAAAGAAAATAGGAGAGCGAAGAGGGTTTGGGCGGGTGGGTTTACAAAAATGGACCAAAAACGTGGACATTAAGTAAAAACAGTTTTTTATCCGAAGTAGAGGGGAAGTGGCCCGAAATCCTGTGAGAGATCATAATCCGAGTAGTCACATGTGAGTCGAAGTTGTGCGTTGAGCGCATGTTAGCAGCGCGCGTCGCAGCCTTTGTGTCTGGCGCTAGATCGTGCGCTGGGCGCAGGTTTGTAGCAGCGTTTGGCGCGCTGTTTTGCGCTAGGCGCAAATTAAGCGTGTAACGCATTTTCCGTCTGGAACGGTAAATCCGAATCCGTTTAGGGTTGAGGTGCGAAGCCGTTATAAATAGGCGAATATGTACGTTATTTCAGTATTACGAGTTCAATATTATTTTTCTTTGCACTTTTCTCTATAATACTTCTCTGCCACTTTTGACTGTCTGCCATGGCTTTCGAACCAACTCTAAGTGGGTGGTTGTCATCACTGACCATTACTGAGAAACACGAGCTCGGTAGGCGGCATATGGATGTATTGGCGTCCTTGAGGTTTGTTTAGTTAGACTATAATTTCCTTTATGCAGCTGTTAATTTTTGGGATGTCACCAATCATTGTTTTTGTTTTGGGAATCACGAATTAACGATTTTGCCTGAGGAATTTGGTGCTATAATTGGATGGCCCTGTAGTCAATTACCCTGTGTCCCTAGTTTGGAGGATTATTTTTTTAAGGACTTTGAGAGGTTCATGGATTTGAAGGAAGAAAATATGTCCGAAATCGTGTATGAGAGGAGGGTTAATTTGACTAGGCTAGCTGCACTATATAGTCCTCCTACTGAAAGGGCTAGACAGACATATCGTATGCGGGCGTTGGTATTTTGCCTGCTTAGTCATTTTCTGTTTGTGAACGGGGACAATGGTGCTGGCTTTGCTTCCTTGATTACTGTAGCAGAGCAACTGGAGGTAGAAAGGACACCGATGCCACTTTGCGTAGGGGAGATGATCGCTAGTCTGGATGCTGTGAAGAAAGACCCAAAAGGGCAGATTTCAGGGAGCCCCCTACTGTTGCAGGTAAAATATATATATATATATATATGTTTTTTTTTTAGTCATGAACCAAAGAAATAATTATTCGTCTTCTTTTTTTTTTTATTTGACCATATTATGACTCTATGCGAAGTAATAATACATAATAAATTTTTCGGATTATGACGACTGTATTGAATAATGGAATTATGATATTACATCCCGAAAAAAACGAAGAAAATATTGGAATTTGCGCTGGGCGCAGATTGTTGCGCCGGGCGCATGTGGCTGCGTCTGTTGCTCCTAAAGCACGTCTGGCGCAGTTTTGTGTGTCAGGCGCGGATGTGGGGACACTCGTAGTATTACTCTATAGGAAGAAATATGAGATTGTATTTATCATCACTCGTCATGAAGCAATAAAGGTTGTGCGCGTATTATTACTCTTTGAGAAGCAATAATGAAATAGTGTATATGTATTATTACTCGTCAGGAAGCAATAATAATATATATTTTATTTGCTGATGCAGATCTGGCTTATGGAACATTTGAGGTTGATTGATCCTCCCAAGAATATGGAGAGATATAATAAGAAGGGTTTCATTAGCAGGAAGAAAATATTCACCAAGAAATCCTTTGAAGACTAGACCCTTTGCTTCGGGGATGATGAGTTGAGCGTCAGATGGGTAGTGCCATGGTGGAGGATTGGGTCCATGGTAGGTATTCGTGATGATTCACCCTATGTGAGGTTGTGTAGTATGTATACCATGACCTTTTATTTTCCTTCAAGGGTTTTGAGGCAATATGGGTACCGCCAAGTAATCCCTTCTGAAGACACTATTACTCCCAAAATATACGGCCTGACCTGGAGTGGGATTAGGAAGTGGGAGAGGTATTGGGGAGAGCGCCCACTTTGGTATACCCAGGAAAGAATAGAATCTGAGAAGGTGTCTAAGAGTTATATCGTATGGATGCTGACTAGAGACCCTGTTGTGAGGAAAGAGATGAGGGTGAAGGAATCCGCCGAAGTGACTAAGAAGCGGAAATTTACTCCCCGAACTGTGGGGAAAACATTTGAGACTTTGGATAACAGGGGCAAGAGACCAGTTGGACACTCATCTGTAGGGAAGAGTAGCCAGAAGCCTGTTACTAAAACTTCCTCTGTGAAGGAACGTTTAGGGCCAAAGGTAGCACCAACGCGGGAACGACTTGGGCCACGGATGCAACCGACAATGAGAAGACTACGCTTAGGGGGCGTAGTAATCAGGGAAAGGGCTGACACATGAAGGGCGACTCAACAGACAGACACTCCTACAGGCAAAGGGAAGGAACCTATGGTGTATTGGGAAAAGAGGAAAGCACCTAAACCAAAATTACAGATGGAAAAGGGAGAAACTTCTACTAAGGGAGAGTCGGCTGAGAAGGGGAAGGAAAACAAGGACTGATTGCAACAATGTTATTATTATTATTTTATTTTTTTTGTTGATTTATTGCTTTTAATAAGGCTTGCATGCCACATAGTTATTTTATAGTGTAGTCATAACTTATGTTTCATGTTTTATTTTCATTCAGCAATTTTAATAAAAACAAAGTTTATTTTTATTTAAACCGAAGTGAGTCTAAATATATCGCAAAATATATTATCGTATTTAAGCATCTTAGCGAATGCCGGAAGAATGTTCGAACCAGGTTAGTGCGCTAGACGCAAATGGGTGCGTCTGGCGCACTGCTCTGCGTTAGGCGCAGCGTTGTTGCGTCTGGCGCAATTAACCATTATAAAATACTGTTATTTTATTTTCTTGTTGCTATAAACTCGTATGAACCGCAGGAGGTTTTGATTAATGAAGGGGCCGAACCTTGTATAAGGTTGCCTACGTATCCAAATAGGAATCAGACCGCACGTAGTTCATGCTAAAAAAAAAAATTGGATAACTGCTACCAATCAAAGAATTGGTTGTGTTTTACACATAAAATTTCTTAAGTTGATCAAGATTGGTTAGATTATGAAATTCAGTGACGTCCATGTCAATGAGTTGAGCTGCTCCTCCAGATAGGATTGTTTTGACAATGTATGGACCGGCCCAAGTAGGTCTGAATTTACCTCGAGGATCTAACACATTTTTCCTTAATGCTTTGAGCACTAAGTCGCCCTCTTTAATATTTCGGGGTTTGACCTTCTTATTGAAAGATCTCGCAATACGATTTTGATAAACTTGCACATGATGCAAGGCAGCTAATCTTCGTTCATCGAGTAAGATGAGCTCTTCGAACCTAGCTTTTACCCAGTCAGCTTCAAGAATTTGACTTTCTAGGACAATGCGTAGAGATGGTATTTCTAATTCAACAGGTTGAACAGGTTCTATGCCATAGACAAGAGAATAAGGTGTAGCTCCGGTAGATGTTCGGATAAAAGTGCGGTATCCCCACAAGGTAAAGTGTAGCTTATCGGGCTAATCTTTATAATTTTCGGTCATTTTCTGGATAATAGCCTTGATATTTTTGTTAGAAGCCTCCACAGCACCGTTGGCCTGGGGTCTATATGGGGAAGAACGATAGTGTTTGATGCTATATTTTTCAAGGACTTGTTCACATTCAGTCTGGAAGTGGGTACCTTGGTCACTGATGATCTCGTGGGGTACCCCATAGCGGCAAATTATGGTCTTTTCTAAGAAGGCAGCGACATGTTTGGCTGTCAATTTAGCATAGGATGCGGCTTCTACCCATTTAGTGAAGTAATCTATGGCCACAAGGTTGAATTCATGCCCCCCAGTACCAGGTGGTGTTATTTTACCAATAATGTCAATACCCCAAGTTAAGAATGGCCAAGGTGAAGTGAAGGTATATAACAAGGAGGGTGGGACATGTTGCAGGTTAGCGCATAATTGGCATTTTGGATAGGTTTTGGCATAAAGGTAATAGTCTTTCTCCATTGTGGTCCAGTAATAGCCTAAGCGAATGATCTTTTGAGCTAACATGCGGCCGTTCATGTGCGTGCCACAAATTCCGCTATGGACTTGATCCATGACCGTTGTGGTATCAGGTTTATCAATACAGAGTAGGTGCACGCCTTGTGGTGTTCTTTTGTACAGTGTCCCGTTATACTCGACATATTGGGAGGCCAAGAGCATTAGGGCACGCTGGGCTCTTGTTGAAGCTCCAGGTGGGTATTCTGTTTTTGTTAAATAGTTGAGAATATCAATAAACCAGGGTTCAGAAGGAATAGAATCTGGCTCAGTGTCTAAGGCATGAACATAAGCAGGCTCTTGCCGTCTTTCAATGATAAGGGGCATTTCTGGCATGTTGCGAGGAATTCTAATCATAGAGGCTAAGCGGGCCAAAGCGTCAGCGAATTGGTTTTCTTCTCGTGGAAGGTATGTATATTGTATTTCAGGGATTTGTTTAGCAATGGTTTCTAGATGAGTTTAGTATTACAAGAGGCTTTCATTTCTAACTTTCCATCTTTTAGAGATTTGATTAATGATCAAAGATGAATCACCATATACTCTTAGTTTCTTGATGTCGAGGGACATTGCGGCCTGGAGCCCTATGATACATGCTTCGTACTCGGCTGCATTATTAGTAACATCGAAGTCGAGTTTAACAGAAAGAGGAGTGTGTTCGCCTTCCGGTGATACCAGGAGTACCCCGACGCCACATCCCTTTTGGTTGGATGCACCATCGAAGTATAGTGCCCAACTTTCGTCTTCCGTCATGAGAAGGTCTTCATCAGGAAATTCATATTCTTCGCGAGATTCATCTACAGGGAAATCCGCTAAGAAGTCGGAAACAGCGTTGCCTTTGATGGATTTATGAGGGATAAATTTTAAGTCAAATTCGGCCAACATTACTACCCAGCGGGAGAGTCTACCATTAAGGGCTGGCTTTTCGAACAAGAACTTAAGAGGGTTTAGTCGCGACACTATATGGATTGTGTGAGTAAGCATATAATGCCTAAGCTTCTTAGTGGCCCAGACTAGTGCAAGGCAAAGCTTTTCTATGGGAGTGTAACGGGATTCGTAATCTAAGAGCTTCTTACTAAGGTAGTAAATGGCACACTCTTTCCCATTAACCTCTTGTGCTAACATGGCCCCAGCCGTGGTCCTAGTCACAATCAAATAAAGCCTTAAAGGTATGTATGGCAAGGCAGGTGCTAAGACAGGTAGGTTGGATAAATATTCTTTGATTTTGTCAAAGGCTTTTTGGCAGTCCTCATCCCATTCGACGGCAACACTTTTCTTAAGCTTTTTAAAGATGGGCTCACAAAACATGGTTAGTTTAGAGATGAACCTACTGATGTACTGGATTTTTCCTAAGAAACCCCTTATTTGTTTTTCATTCTTAGGTGGAGGCATGGTCATGATGGCTGTTATTTTAGTAGGGTCAATTTCAATCCCTCTAGAACTGATGACATAACCAAGGAGTTTCCCGGAAGTGACCCCAAAGGCGCATTTTGTGGATTAAGTCTCATGTTGTATTTGCGAAGTCTCATGAAGAACTTCTCATGGGCGGTATGGTGTCCCTCTCTATCTTTAGACTTGACTATCATGTCATCTACGTATACTTCTACCTCTTTATGCATCATGTCATGGAGAAAGGTAGTTGCAGTTCTTTGATTGGTGGCCCTAGCGTTTTTTAATCCAAAAGGCATAACGGTATAGCAAAAGGTCCCCCACGGTGTGATGAAGGTAGTCTTTTCCATATCTTCCTCGGCCATTTTTACCTGATTATACCCTGCATACCCGTCCATAAAAGAGAGAAGGGCATGGTTGGCAGTGTTGTCTACTAGGACGTCTATGTGAGGCAAGGGGAAACCGTCTTTAGGACTTGCTTTATTGAGGTCTCTATAATCGACGCACATCCTAACTCTCCCATCCTTTTTAGGCACAGGCACAACATTAGCAATCCAGCCAGGGTAATTAGCGACTTTTATAAAGCCTGCATTAAGTTGTTTAAAGACCTCTTCTTTGATTTTGAGAGCTACATCTGGCTTCATTCTGCGCAACTTTTGTTTGACCAGCTTCATCCCTTCGATTAGGGGAATGGTATGCTAAGCAATTTCGCGATCAATGCATGGCATGTCCTGGTAGGACCATGCGAATACGTCGCTATATTCAACTAACGTTCTGATTAATTGAGTGCGTTCGTAATCATTTGAAAGATTAATTTTTTCTGTTTCCTCAATGATTGGAGTTTTATTTTCATGTTCTTCCACTGCTTTAATTATTTCTTTTTGATATTCGTTGTTGCAATCAGAAGGAGAAGAAGAAGAGAAAGTAGAGATATTGCACAAGTCATAAGCAAATGAGTTCATGTTATTGAAATCGGAAATCATAGAGTTGAACAATGACTCAGCAGAAGCTAAAGATTCTACTTGGACACTAGAATTAACAGGCTTAGAATTAGTCCCCACTGGGATATTAGACTCAACAGACTCAGATTCAGACTCAAACTCTGACTCTGACTCTGACTCAGATGACTCGGACTCTTCAAACATCGGCCCTTCCCCGGTGGTAAAGATCATCTTCTTTCCGTTTGGAGTAGTCAGCTTGATAGTCTTCCTCCATCCTTGCATGACGCCACTTGCAGGAGTGATCAGCATAGCAGGGTCGAAGTCTTCATTTTGTAGCACAACCTGAATATGAGCAGTATTATTTGGGCATTTAACTCGTTCTTGACCGAATAGAAGTCCTAATGCCTTGTAGTCTAAATAGTCTTCAGTGAACTGTTTAATTTGGGGATCAGGAATCCCTTCTTCCAAAAAGTGACAAGTCTAGAAATACTTCAAATCGGGGTAGATCACTCCCTCCTGAGCCTGATAGAATGGTTCAGGGAATTCATAGCAAGGATAATCTTCTCCTTCCCTCAGAAATTGCCCATTCAGAGTGGGTTGATAGGGAGGAAAAGGGATATTGTCCTTGTCCTTGATATTGCGATATGTTATGCGTTGTGCAATACGTTCTGTGAGCTCCTTCCTGGTGGGCTTGTATCCTAAGCCAAGTAAATTTTCTACTGACTTAGAGTCAGTGAGAGAAGGTGCTCTAGACTTCTTACTTCCTAGTGACATGCCTGGGAAGTGTCCCTTCTTGCGCATGATATAGTTGACTGCTAAATTGGAGAAGCAATCAAAATCAAATGGCGCCAAATCCTCTTCAATGAGGGCTACTTCTTCGGGAACGAATCCTCAAAGATCTTCATCCTCCTCATCATGGTCTATGTGGATGAGAGGTTTGTCTATTACTTGTACTTTCATTGTAGAGGCATCGAGAGTTATGGGAATGCCATCTACAATCATCTTAACCTTTTGATGCAAGGAAGATGGGACCGCACCAAGCTCATGAAGCCATGGTCGTCCTAATAGTAAGTTGAAGGAGGCCTTAATATCAATGACCTGGAAAATCGTGCGCTTTTCTATATCCCCTGCAGAGATGTTTAGGGCTATAGTTCCCAAGGATTGACGACGAGAATTGTCGTATGCTCGGATGCCTTGATGGGAGGGACTGAAATCCTCATCTTTGAAACCTAGACGGCGCGCAGTTCGCAATGGACATATGTTAATGGCATATCCATTGTCTACTAATGTCATTGGGACATTCATGCCCACGCATGCTACAGTGAGATGTAGGGCCTTGTTGTGTTTGCTTCCTTCAAAAGGAAGGTCATCATTAGTAAAGGAAATAGTGTTTCCTCGGATTGGCTTATCAGCAGTCAGGAAATTGACCAGTCCTTCAGGGGAAGTGTCAGATGACACGTTCATCTTTGCGAGGGCATTTAGTAATGCCATGCGATGCCCATGAGAGGAAGCTATTAATTGCCAAATGTTAACATCAGCTTTTGTTTTCATGAACTGTTGAATGAGAGAGTTCTCTTTGGGAAGAACCCCTTCAGGAGATGTAGATGATGTGGGAGGGTTATCCTGAACAGGCTGAGTTAGCCTTCCAGTTCGAGTAAGTACTCGTACTGCCTCCTCATCACTTTTGTACCAATCCATTGCTAAAATAAAGCGATCGGTTTTAGGACTAATGACTTCATCATCGTCATATAGTCCTAGAGGTGGAGAGATACATGTTCCCCGTATATAGTCACTTTCTTCTGTGACATATTCGTCTTCTTCATCACTATCCCAGATACCATTGATATCTGGTGAGGTGCTAGCAATAATGATAGCGGGGACAGGATCCCCTATTAGTGCGATCAAGAGAAGTGGATCATAGCAGTATTGATCCTCAGAGATAGCCAGAACTTTGTTTAATGGTCTATCTTGATTGTTAGGCTTCTTCCCTGCAGGAGGAATGGGAAGTCTACCTTCGTCAATCATGTCTTGAATAGCGTGCTTCAGTGCGTAGCAGTTCTCCGTTTTGTGACCATTCCCTCTATGGTATTTGCAGTAAGAATCCTTTTCCCAAGTTGCTCTTTTCTTACTGTCTTCCGGATCGGGAGTTTGTCCAATTGGAAACAGAGCGCCTTTTGAGTTAAGGCGATCGAATGCGGTGGCATACGACATGCCTATTGGAGTGAATGTCCTTTTCATATTCCTCTGGAAGGATCTTTGGGGTGCCTCGAGAAGATTCACCTCTCCACCTTTAGAAGTGGATCCGTAATCATTCTTCTTGTTGTTATTATTGCCTTTATAACGATTGGTGTCATTTCGGGCATTTTTCAACAAGTCATCTTCAATTTGCACACCTATGTCGTATAACTTGGTGAAATTATCGATACCCAAGTATTTGAGATGAGTTTTGTACTTGGGTAACAAGTTGTTAACAAAGATGCGGACGAGGTCCTTGTCAGCAGGTTTGGAGACCATGTAAGCAAACTTTTCCCTCCACCTGTTAAGGTAGGTGGTAAAGCCTTCATTGTTATCTTGCTTCAACACTTCCAATTCCCTTAGTGAGGTTTGGATTACAGTGTTATGTTCATATTGCTTCATAAACTCTCTAGTGATATCACCCCATGTTTCAACATGCTTGGGGTCCAGGGAGTAGAACCAGTTTTGGCAGGCAGGGTCCAACGACATCGGGAATACCGTTGGATAAAGTTCAGGGTCCATAGACTTAATGATCATAGTGGCCTTGAAGTTCCTCAAGTGATACTTGGGATTGTCAGTAGGCTTGAACTTAGGAAAGTCACTCGTGGAAAACTTTTCAGGTAGTTTTCCCTTGAATTTGTTGTTCTCATCCAAATCAAAGTAGGACTCTTTATTGGTGACTTTTTGAACAGCATTTTCCATTTGTTTGGCGAATATAACATTTTTACCACTTTCAACTTGGTGCAGACGGAGAGTGACCTCCTCCAAGTTCTTAGCCATTCGTTCGATGATATTAGTCAATTCAATAACCTTTTCGTCACCCATTGTTGCTTCAACAGTTGACCGTTCTTTAGCCGGAGGAACAGATCTAGCCTTTCGCGCACGCGGACGACCTATATATCGAGACTGTTTTCTCAATTACCCTGTTTGACAAGGACACATTGACTTAGGACGCACTCCAGAATTGGATAGGGTGAGGAATGAAAATATTTTCGAAAATATCATTTTAATTTGTTCAAAACTCCTGCCAAAAGGAGAGGAAATTTATGGAAGGAAATCTATTTTGTGGATGATATATGAATTTATGGATAATGATGAATTTATTTTGTGGAGGAAAATGGATAATGACATAGTGGACGTTATGGATTTTTATTTTGTGGAGGAAAATGGATAATGATATGTTGGACGTTATGGATTTTATTTTGTGGAGGAAAATGGAGAATGATATATTGGCAAGAGTTCATCACCAATCAAAATGCAGTTTTGGAAAATTTTTAAAAAAAAAAATTTTTTAAAGATGGAGTAAGTTGTTGGGAGGATAGGAATATCCGACTTTCTCCAAAAAAAAAAAAAAAAAAAAAAGACCGTGCACCTAAGTGAGACCAAACGATGGTGGAATTCTAAAAGAAAACAAAGACTCTGAATTTTTTTAGGTGAAGTTAAACACGAGATGTTCTGAATAGACAATGACTCAAATGCACGAAGTATTATACGGAATTGATCACCACATTGCCTAAAGTGACGGAAAACGAGAAATGCACAACAATACGCCACGTAGCGATTTTGCGTGTGGCGCAAAGAGTGCGTTTGGCATGGGTCAGCAGCGTCAGGCGCATCCTCATGCGTCTAGCGTACTGAACCCACCCTCGTGTTCGTGACAGTTTAGACGATGTTTTGATAAATCTTGCATAATGTCAAGAAGCAAAGACTGACGCAATAGTTATAACAACAGTTTAGGACGCACGAATTGACGTAAATTATTGACATGATCAGTGGTCAGAAGACCAATTTGCATGGGACGAAAAGACTGCTTGTCACGCAACATATGTGCGCGGCTCGCGGGCTTCGCGTCTGACGCAGGAGTGTTGCGCCAGGCGCAACTTAATGCATTTGGCGCAATACTCTGCGGCATGCATATTGGTAATTTGACAAATGTTCGGGCGAAAACAACGACAGTTTTTAGACGCGAAGTGTATTAGTTTTAGGCGCAACACATATCAACATGTTAATAAAATATGATCAGGCAAAAATTGCAATCACACATAAATGTCAAGTAACATGGATGCAGAAGTTCTCAACCTAAAGTCCAGTTCTACATTCAACTATTGGTCAGTTTAGGTTAAGGCTGAAAAGGGTCTATGACTAAGAGATTGATCCCACGCTTCGTACCCCTGCTTAAAGAGGTGGCCACGTGTAAGACGCACTCCAGTCTCAAGTCAGGAACAAGAGAACAATGCCATAGTTGGGTAGGTTTGCTTATGACTAAGATCCAACACTATCGCTCAGGAAGCTTTTTGGAAGGACAAAGCGCAAACCCCCCGGGGGTGACCTCACACATAGAACATGTGTTAATGAGGCAAGGTAGATTGTCCTTATGATGGCTAATAGCCATGCACATGCAAAACAGTATATTATTCAAAGGCATAAAAATAAGAGTGAATTGTATATTTCAAGTTTCACCCACTCATTTAAAAAAAAAAAAAAATTTAAAATCCTCCCCAGTGGAGTCGCCAAATTGTAGGCGTGGATTTTTAATTCCTTTAATGCCTACACGCGGTGTGAGCGCGTTTATTTGACTACCCCATTGTTAAGGTTTTATTAAAAAATATGTTTTTGAAGTCGCCAACAATTCTTTAGAGGAAGAATCATAAACCTAATTGGATTGAAATGGAAGGGACATCTTAGGGACTTATCCAATGTAGATTTCCCCGTCATGACTCCATAGATGGTCAGGAACCAAAAAGTGAGTTCGGGGGTGAGGGTACAATATAGTCAGGAACTATATTGCCCATTGCTGGTCTCTACTAAATAACAATTCACAGCAAATTTTATGCAATAGAATAATCAAACAACTTTTTAAAGCACCCTAAAATAATTACTCTAGATGGGTTTAGGAAACACACAAAAAGACTAATTATTTAGTGACCAATTATTATGCAATCATTTTACAAGGTTCCTAGCAGGTTGTCCAAATTATCTGAATTAATTAGAATAATTCTTGAGGTCTTGTTTAGCAATAATAACACATGGGTGATAAAAAGGCATGCAAGACAATCATAATAATATGAATATTATATACAGAAAATATAAGAAAAGAGGCTAGAATTTACAAAAGAACCACGATTTTTAATTAAGAATCTACATCATGACAAAAAAAGAGAGTTAGTAACTTCAATAAAATCAATAGGATTATTCAAGAGCCCTCAGGATTATACCTATGCGGTTTAGATCGAAGAGCGTAGTGACCTTCAGTCGAAGCAATCTTGGAACCAGGAATATAATAGAATCAAGAACAAGAATTAATGTGGAAGATTAAAAGTGTTTGAGCGTTTCGTGTTCGAAGTATGTTTCGGAGTGTTTGAGAGTATTTGTGTGCGTAAAAATAATAATTTCCAGCCATCTCTGATTCGGGAAATCAGCCCGTATTTATAGGCAACACAAAGCGTGCGCTCCACGCAAGACCTGCGCCAGGCGCAGTCCTACGTGGCAGGCGCGAGAACACGCGTCAGGCGCAGGTTGGCCTGCCTGACGTGGTCCGTCCAATTAAAACGTTGCACATGGAAACGCGTTTTTTAAAAGATAAAAGTTTAACTTGCGTCTCACACAAGACTTGCGCTAGGCGCAGGACTCTGTGTGAGTCACAAGTCCACGTGTCAGGCGCTCATTGGAGTGTCTGACGCGATATGGCCAATGTGTTGGACGCACGTGGTGCGCTTGGCGCAGCCGCCGCGTCCGGCGCAAACTCCGGAATATTCCAGAATATTCCTTTTTTATGCTACGCGTGCTTTCAAGATGCCTTTTTTATCCCTAGAAATCCGGAGATCGAAATATTCCGGGTTAAAAAATCTGATTTATGGGTAAAAGATAATAATAAAAGCTTTTAGGAAAATATTTATCAAAACAACAAATATTAAGAAAATATTTATCAAAACAATAAATATTAGAAAAATATTTATGAAATAATAAATATTCAGCTGGGCTTTTAAAATGGACTTTAAAAAACATTTCACGGGTTGAACTTACAATTAATCATCATGAATGATTAATTGGGCTTTTATAATATTATTTTAAAACACATATTGCCTGGTTATTCGGACTGCTCCTCCATTGGGCCATGCCAACTAAGACCGCGGTATATTTCATCATTGGACCCTTAAATGGGGAGACACGATTATGTGTCTACAACTACGCATTATTTACTATTAGATAAAATCAAATGTTATAATGTAATATATAGTTGGATTCGTCTCAATGTAAATTTTCGTAAAATCAAATTTTTATACTTTACTCCAATACACAATTAAAGATATTAATAGTCAAAGTAGTGCATCGGCAAGCGTGAAAGTCAAAGTGTAGCGAGTAAAAAGAAACGGAGGAAGTATTTCGCACTTATCAACTCCCCCACGTTATAACTTTGCTAGTCCTCGAGCAAAGAAAATAACAAAGCAACACCCAATATCGCTCAAGACCAACTAACGTCGTAACAATCCACCATTTCTCAAAGAAGAAACCAAACTAATGAGACTTTAGCAATAGGCCGCTAAAACGATTTTGTATTGAAAGAAATTAAAAGTTAGTCATAAAAATATCGAGCAATGACACGAAATGCACGTCGCGGTGGAAAAATATGGGTACGTATATTTCCCGACAAACCAGTTACAGTAAGACCCGCGGAAACCCGTATGGGTTCGGGGAAAGGATCTCCCGAATATTGGGTAGCTGTTGTTTGTTAGGTTAGCAAGCTATGAACGCTATTGAACTTTTATTCTCAAGCAACCTTTATAATAAATTAGTTTGATCTCATAAGTAATCTAGGTGCTCATGTGCAAGTGTTTTGAAGTTCGAATACGAGGTACTTTAGGGTGTGTTCTCTTCACCTTATAAAATAAGTTTCTCGTCCAATAAGTTCATATCAGGTTTGATCAGGTCTAACACAACACTCAAAAATAAGTTCCAATAAGGGTCAATCAGGTCTAATAAGCTCACTTTAGGTTTTTTCAGGTGAAGAGAACGCACCCTTAGTTGGAGTTGATTATTGTTTCAGTTGATTCCCATATACTTTTTCGTACAAGAGGCACTTAGTATCCGTACATGGATCGTCTCTTTCATATGACATAGCACTTGCCACCCAATGATCCAAGGGAGTACTCGATATTTTATTGTTTGCATTGGTTTTGAGGTTTTTTATATGCTTTTTATATTTCCTTTTTAGAAATACAATATTTTTTTTCTCTCTTTTTTTCAATGGTTCATATTCTCACAATTTTGATATAATTTGGATTGCTAATCCATTTTTTTTTTCTGAACTATGATTTTCTTTGTTTTTCAACAAAGTTAAGTAATTCTCCAGTAACTAAGAGTAGTGAAAGATCACCAAGAAGAGTATAGGTACTAATTAGGTAGATTAAAGTTTAAAAGTCTTTCCTCTATACCCCGCATCTAAGCCAATGAAGAAAGTGTGTTAGATTACAAATAAGCATAAGCATTGTTAAGGTATATTTAATAAGTTGCAAGAGTTAAAGTCTTCACATTCACAGCTACAAAAACTTTTTTTTTTGGTTATATCAGAAAATGGAATTTGAGTAAAATGTTGTTATAGATTAGAGCATATATATTATCAATTATTCTCATTAACTAGTTAACATTCTAAGAAATAACAATGAATGATGCATAAATAACCTTATATTGACACATAATTGCAAATATAAGCTCAAAATTTTGGAAAAATTTGGGCAGCATCTCCCCATAAAATGACCAAAAGCAATTATATGCCATAACTTCAAACCTCTAACTCAAGCATATATATATATATATATATATATATATATATATATATATATATATATATATATATATATATATATATATATATATATATATATATATATATATATATATATATTCCCAACATGAATACAGGACAGAGAAGATTGGAACAACAGCAGCGACTACACCAAGGAACACCAAAATGCACAAAATTTCCTCTCCCCCACACTTACATTCTGCATTGTCCTCAAGGGAGAAAAGGAAAAGAAAGCATAAAATGAGAAGAGAAAGATAGAGCAACACAACTTGGTGAGTGAGCATACGAAACATGACACAACACTGAGCAAAGAAAACAGCAATAGAATGTTGTAGACACATGCAGGACAATAACCACAAACTGCCAGAAGCGCAGTGAAGGTGCACAAGTAGAATTCAACTATGAGTTATAGCACGAAGACAACAGGTTTAACACTTGGAATGTCTAAGCCCCTCCATTCCTTGAGCTTGTTGTCTGCACATAAAATCAACAACAATAACTAATTCATAGCATATAGATATAAAAGTTAGAAACAATCCATCAAAATCCTAAAAGAAAACCTAATAGCAGTAAGTAGTGACAAATAATTAATTAAGATGGAGAATTCGAAACATTGGACTAAGTAAGAACGTGGCAAGGGAGATACATCATCAGCCACTTAATTATACTTTAGTAAGTTGGATCATACCCTGTCAAAGATCGAAGAAGCTTGCCATAAGATTGACCACAAAAATAAAAAAAGTGGAAGTAAGCACAGATAAAACACATGTAATTATATGAGATAAAACCCTTAATAACTTATAAAAAGTACGACTACAATATATGTTGAAAGTATTGATCCCATACTGGTGGTCCAAATGAGACGACTTAATAGAGTATAGGGACACTAGAACCTGTAAAGTCATGCAAAACCACATCAAAGTTGTGCTTCTCTTCTTTGCAAACTCCATTTGTTTTGACCTCAATCTCTTGACTCAGAAAATAATCATCAAATATTCGTGGGTAACGAGGTCCTAAAATGCAGAATTTTGGGTGAATATCAGAGGATCTAAGGTCAACTGATACGCTCAAGTTATACGGTGTTTTAATGATGTTTTGGGTGCACTTTGCTAAGGGGTTTGATCATAATTGTTGACGTTTGCATATATATCAACCTTAGCGGAAGTTCGGATTTTTGTGAGGTAATTAGTCTTAAAGTGCTAAGTTCCGAACTTTTAAATTGAAATGGTTTTGAGCAGTGTTTAATTGAAGATATATTGGAAGTGCTCGGAAAGTAAATCAGCTTGGCATGGTGGGCGAGTATCGGAGGCATGAACCAAGCATTGCCGCAAGCCCAAGCCAAGCAGAGCACCAAGCAAACGCAACGCCAAGCCTGCCCAGCAGCGCGGGAAGCCAACCCAATAGTGCAGTGCGCTCGTGCTAGCAGCGAGCGGGACCAAGGCATGGTCACACCTCGCGAGCTTGGTCGCGGGTCGCGATGGGCTATTGGCGGCACATCGCACCTCCCACCTCGCGAGCATGGTCACGGGTCGCGACCCCTCTGTCCAACCCAGTTCTGCAACGTAAGGTAGGATCAGTAGCTCGTCGCACCTCGCGATGCTTAAGTTGGTTCGTGGCCGACATTTCGTGCGTGGTTTATAAGCCACCAAAAACCTATTTTCAAGAGAGAGGGGAGTAGAGCCGAAACAGGGTAGAAAGAGAAACCCCGCCTCTCTTCATTTTCATTCTTCACTTTTCTTAGTTTTCTTAGTTTTATTAGAGATTTCAATGTTGGATTTGGTTTACGCCATGTCGATAATAGCTTAAACTGCTCTTGAGGAAGATTAACATGAAGCTTCAATAGTTATTGTGAGATCTTTCCTCTCTAGTTATGTACTTTGATTATTGATTTCCATGTCTTAGTTTCATTATTATTGCATAATTTTGCTAGGAACATTACTAGTTTCATTGTGTGATTAATCTACTGCTGGATTTGAGAATAGAATCATATTGTTTTATTCTTTAATCAATTTGTAGCAAACTAGGGAGTAACTTGGATGCAGATCGTCTTGTTTATTTCTTGGGGAAATTAAATCAACTGGTTGATGTTTTATCGCTTATATGACATTATCAGGTCTATTGGTTCTCTGTGTTTATTGTTGCTATTGGATTAAACTTGGACATTGATTAGATTAGGTTATCCTTTAGTTAGGGTTTTGTAGTCACGTTGATCGTGCTATACAACTACAAATAAGGAGAACAAGAGATTAAAATTAGAGTCGAGGTTCAATGATCAGTAATGTAATTGAAGTGAATGTTAATCGGACTTAAGATCGTTCCATTATTGATTTCTCATCAATTTCAATAGTTAACTCGATTTAATTTATTATAACTCATTTGAAAACCCCCCTTTTTCAGGTTACTTATTACCTAGATTAATTTAGGCATGGATCCACGCTAAATATATAACTTGTCCCTATTTCCCTATGGATACGAACCTTACTTCTCTTCTGCATTTAGTTGTAAAAGAGAGTAGGAGAAATTATTTTTGGATAGGTGCATACGACTAAAGGACCTGCCCAAATTTTTGCGTTGTTGCCGAGGAAATTGGCATTACTTGTTTGTATTTAGCGTGATTTTTTGGATTGTATTGCTTACTCTCTTTATTTATGGTTCAAACTCGTGCTACTAACAGAGAATATTTGACATACGATCCCCAATTAGCTCTTTTCAGGTTGAGGAACGAGTTGCGAGAAAATTTACAGGAACTACCTTTTGTCATCGAAGTGGAGGACGAGATGCCACCTAGAATGGAGACTCGTACATTGAAGGAGCTCACAGCTCCTAACCTTGATCAACAACCATTATGTATCATATTTCCAGATCTTGATGAGGCTACTACTTTTGAGTTGAAGTCGGGATTAATACACCTTCTTCCTTCGTTCCATGGAGAATGGAGAAGATCCAAATAAATTTCTTTCGGAATTTCACGTGGTTTGTACTTGTAGCATGAAACCAAGTGGAGAAACGGAGGAACAAATTAAGTTAAGAGCTTTTCCTTTTTCTTTGAAGGATGGAGTTAAGGATTGGTTATATTATCTTCCTCCTGGATGTATTTCCACTTGGGTTAAAATGAAGAGGCAGTTTCTTGAGAAGTTCTTTCCAGCTACTAAGTCATCAACATTGAAGAAGGAAATCAGCAATATTGAGCAGAAACATGATGAATCTTTCTACGAATATTGGGAGAGGTTCAAGAGACTTTGTGCTAGTTGTCCATATTATGGCTATTCTGATGAAGATCTCATCTTGTACTTCTACAATGGTCTTTCTGACGAAGATGTACAAATGGTGAATGCTTCTAGTGGAGGTTCTATCATTAATAAAACTCCAACTGCAGCTAGCTAGCTCATTGAAGAACTAGGTGAAAGCTCGAACCAATTCAGTAGAAGATCGATTCATCGTAGATCAAATGTTGAAAGTTCAGGGTCTAGCTCTTCAAAGGTCGAGGATCAAGTACAAGCTCTCACATCGATGATGCGTGAGTTCATGGTAAAGAACAATAGAGTTTAACAGGTAAAAGCTTGTGGAAGTTGTTCTTTAGATCATCACACTGATGTTTGCCCTCAAATGCAAGAAGAATTTAGGGAAGAGGTCAAAGCTGTAGGTTTTCAAGGCCAAGAAGCATTACACAGACATGATCCCTACTCCCATGCTTCCGAGCAAGGGTGGAGAGATCATTCTAACTTCAGATTAGGCAATCAGCAACAGCAGCAGCATTATCATAGACCACCATCACACCCTTATCCTAGGCCCCAAGGCCAAGGATCGAGCTCTAGCATGTCCATTGAAGAAATGTTTAATGTTTTAACTAAGAATGTGACTAACATGCAGGGTAACATAGTGCAGTTCCAAGAAGAAAGTCGATCGAGCATCAAGAACTTGGAGATTTTCCAAGTAGGCCAAATTGCAGGAGTCGTAACCAAGTTAGAGGCTAGGAATTCAGGGAAGCTACCATCCCAAACTAAGCTCAACCCTAAAATGAACGTGAGTGCTATCACATTAAGAAGTGGAACGGAGATTGCAAGCAAAGAGAGATTGGTGGTTCGAGATAAAGAGATCGAGGAAGAGGTGATCGTGCACGAATCAACATCAGATTCTAAATAATTGTCACCTCCATAAGAGGAGCGAGTCCAAAAATCACCTCTTCCACCATATGAATCGGAGCCATATTTCCTGTGATATTGAGAGATACTCAAAAAGTAGAGTGCGACAAAGACATTTATGAAACTTTTTGTAAATGTGAGGTAAACATTCCCCCTATTTGATGCTTTGAATCAAGTACCTAAGTATGCTAAGTTCCTTAAGGAATTGTGTACTTCGAAAAGAAAGCAAAAACAAAAGAAAGTGCAAAAAGTGAAAGCTAGCGAGCATGTCTCCGCTATCTTTCCAAAGAAATTACCTCATAAGTGCAATGACCCATACAAGTTTACCATCCCTTGTACTATTGGTGACACCATGTTTCCTAGAGCCATGTTACTTAGGTGCGTTATTAATGTAATTCCATATTAATCATATAAGTCTTTGAAACTTGGCAATTTGCATGAAACTGGTGTGGTTATACAATTAGCTGATAGATCCAATGTTTATCCTAGGGGTAAAGTAGAGGATGTGTTAGTTAAGGTATACTGATTTTTATGTGTTGAACATGGAAACTCATAAGCATGCCGCCCCATCCTTTTGGGGGCGACCTTTCTTGAAAATATCTTGCACTAAAGTTGATGTTTGCGATGGCTCATTGACCATGGACTTTGAAGGGAAGGTAGAGGCATTTAATATCAATGATTCTAAGCCTTTGACAAAGGATGATAACACTCTTTGTTCTATAAACATTGTTGAATCTGTTTTACATGATGATCTTGATAATGAGTATGTTACTGAGTCGCCAAATGCTAATGATATCTTGGTTGAGGATAGTGTGTCTCCTACTAATATGAAGCTTATGGTGTTTGAGTTGGAAGAGCGGAATAAACCTCCTGATTTACCGCCTCGTCCTGGAACCAAACCACTAACATTGCATTGCAAGAGTTTTTCTCACTCCATTTTGCAGGTGCTTGAATTGGAGGTTGACATGGAGCCACCTTTGTCACACATGGAGTGCAAGCCCAATGATTGAGCTTAAGTTACTAAGTCGCGCTAACGACTTTAAACAACAGCGCTTCTCGGGAGGCAACCCGAGACCCCTTTTATCTTCCTTCTTTTTCTTTATTTCTCATTAAATTTTCACCACCACAACAAATTTTCTTTCACCCACTACCCCACCCACGAAAAAGAACTACATCAAATTTTAATCCACTTTAAGCCAAAATCCACACAAAGCCCTTAGGGAGGAGTTCAATTGCTAGGAGTTGGAGTTATTGGAGGGTTGAAATTGTTGTTGAATCTTTTCGATTTCTTAATCTAGGTGCAAATCTAAAAAAATTCTTGGAATTTTGAATTTGTCATTTGTTTGAGTGATTTGAGGGAGAGGGTCGTGAGTTGATTTATGAGATTTAAGTTGGTGTTGTTGAGGAATTTGAGGTTGACGGACTGTTTGTCATGAGTCTTGAGCATTCGATCTTCGATTTACTTGATTTTTGATTTTTCCTCTCTATTTTCCTTTTACTTTTTCTTCTAATTGTCGTCACATTGAGGACAATGTGTAGTTTAAGTAAGGGGAAGGGATTTCTCATTCTCATGTGTCTATGTTGTAGTTATTACTTTCAATTTGAAAAAAAAAATGAAATGAAAAAAAATGATGAAATTGAAAAAAAAAATTGATGAAAAATGAAAAAAAATGAAAGAAAAAAAAAGTGATGAAATGAAACCCGCAACTCAGGCAAAAATGGGGGTCAGGATAGTATGAAAACCCGAAAGGGCAACTTATGCAAAAAAAAACTGGCTTAATTTGAGCGGGTAAGAAGGTGAGATAAAAAAAAAGTGAGAAGATAGGATGAAAACCCGAAAGGGCTCCTAGGCAAAATGAGAGATAAAAGAGAGAAATTGAAAATCATTGCCGAAGTTGGAGACATAAGGTTGGAGGAGAAATAAGAAGATTTCAGGTAGGGTTCCATCTTATTCATCTTTGGAGGTATAAGGGGAGCCGATAGTATAATATTTTGCGGGTTGGATTGAACTTGAACTCGCATTTTGATTCTTGTGTGGCGTTGCTGGTTATTATTGTCGTCACATCTTTGTATTTTTCAGGTGAGGTTGAGCTAAGTGTGGGGGAATCATTATCGCTTACGTTTGACATTAAATGATTTTTGGTAAGATTGTGATGATGATGATGTGAGAATGGGGAATTATGCAGGAGAAAGAGGAGAAGAGGTTGGGTCATGCACTCATGCATGCGGGAGAGAGAGATAAGAGAGGGATGAGGGAGGAAGGAGTTAGACTTGCAACTTGTAGTGTTTTATAACAAATCACTCATTAGATTAACGATTGATAAAAAAGAACCGTCAATCTAATTAGCGGTTTTACTATTAACAGATCGCTATTCAACTTAGCGATTTATCGTAGGAAACCGCTAATCCCAGTAGCGTTTTGCCTGAAACTAATAAAAAATAATTTTTCGTATTCCAATCTTATGTGGACGACATCTGAGAAAATATTTTTGAGTTCATCGTAAAGTAGAAATATTTTCTTAATCTAGCATTATTCGGGAAAAAAGTTTGGATTAATGTATCAATTTTTCCTTAATTAAACTGAAAGTTGCTTTTAATATCTTGGGGAACGACACCCTTCACGCGCTAGCCAACCACTAGTAGTCTAGTATGAATAAAAACAAAAATATTTGTTTACCCACCCTGACCTAACCTATCATATCTCTCACCTAAAACGTTCCAAACTTTTAAAATTATCTCACTTAAATTAAATGTTATTATCCTCCTCCCCCCCCCCCCTTTATTTTTTTTAAAAAAGAAGTTCGAGAATTACGCATCTATCTTTTCTCTCACTCGTTGGTAGCTTCACAGTACCCCCCCACCCCCCCCACAACAACCTCACCTCACCTCACCTTAATTTTGAAGAACTAGTCTCTCATTCTTAAAATTCACTCCATCCCAAACTATCATATTTCATCCAATATCATCAATTCTGTCATTTTTGAAATTCTATTCTGATTCAAGTGTATTATATAACGACTGATTTTTTCAACTTTCTACCTTTTTCCGCTTTTTCTACCTATTTTAGCTGTAAGTGGAAATGCTGGTTTTTTTTCTATGGGTCTGTTTCTTGATCGAAAAAACGTTGGATTTTTGATGGAAAATTTAGGGTTCAGCGAAATTATTGATGGAGGTAAGGATTTATAAAGCTTGATGTTTTGGGTTACGATTTGTTCACACACTAATATACGTTTATGGATTGATTTAATAATGTTTTTTTTTCTACTTTTAGATGTTCCAAATTCTTTTTTTGGGGGTTCTGCTACATTTTAACTTATGGGGTTTTTATGGTGTGGTTCTGAACTGATTGTTGCAGTTCTGATATTGATTACTTATGGTAGTCCAAATTAATTGAGAAAAAAGCCAAAAATATATAGTATGTCTGTTTGATACTCTAATTTGCACTTTGTGAGTGGCATTTTAGTTAGCAATCTACTTCTGGGTCCAAGTTCCTTTTCACTTTCTAATTAATTAGCCTATACGCATAAAAAACATAATTGATTAATTACAATGACATTTATACATTTATTTCATGGCTAAAACAATGACATTTTTTTTAACAATTTAAATATTAATTACATAGAGGTATTTTAGGCATTTCAAGGGAACATCCAAGTCCCCAGATGTTCCCTTATAGAATAGAGATTCAAATTGAGCTCAGAAACTTCTAATATTGAGTTAGTTGGCATGAAGTACCTCAGTTAATGTCAATATTTAGTCACCCTTTACTTGGGTTTTCTCGTTTTACGCCGTTTTTTCTATGTGTATTCTCATTTCATTTATACGTTTAGTCTTTATGCCATGATTTCTTGAAAATAAATCATAATTTGTTGTCGAATTGTTGCTTAATGCTTAATGATTCCCTCTGGCAGATTGTTTTGCTATTGGCGTTGTTCCTATTTGTTGATGCACAGTCCATAGATCATCTACAACAGCAAGGGCAAGAAAGGGAAGTTCGAAGTATTAACTCACATTCTTGTATACATGATCAAATTATTGCTGAGCGCAGGCGACCTGGTCGCCAGCTTTATTCTGTTACCCCTCAAGTTTATGTAGAGTCTGGGCTCACAGAGTCTCTCAACCGCATGGGTCGTGCCTTGCTTGGTGTCTCAGAATCCGAAGACGGGAAGAGTCCAATTAGAATATATTTAAATTATGATGCAGTTGGGCATTCTTCTGATAGGGACTGCAGAAATGTTGGGGACATTGTAAAGGTGAGGATTAGGAATAGCTGCTGAGTTTATATGCACAGTAGTGGAATGCTGTCTCTATTTCTCACTTTTGCTGACTCTGTTATCTAATATGTTACCTCTTTGGTTATCAGCTTGGGGAGCCTCCTATTACATCTGTTCCGGGAACACCACCATGTAATTCTCATATTAATCCCCCAGTTTCAGGAGACTGCTGGTATAATTGTACTTTGGATGATATATCTGGGGAGGATAAAAAGCATCGCCTGCATAAGGTGTGCTTTTCTTAATTCTTCTTTATTTCGTTCGTATTTCATGTAAACTGTCATATAATCACCTTTGGTGTGAATTTTGTTTGCATGGCAGTTGGCACTTAGATTATGCCGTTTTCCTTATGCCACAAGCCAAATGTAACAAAGTGGGTTTGGAGATGTGCACTGTTTTGCCATTAATCTTTCTGTTGCACACTTGCACAGTTGCACATGTATATATTAACTGAAGTGATTTTAAGCAGAGGGACAGCTTGTTTCTGAAACTTGGGTAATATTCAAGTGAAATAATAGGGAGCTTGCAAATCAGGATATGTTTTGTGGTTCAAATACTTATTAGCCTCGAGCTTTGGGGTCGAAAATTTCCAAAATTTTGGTTTCGTTGTAATTTCCTGACTACTTTTGCTTAGCACTATAATCACTCTGACTGGAAAGTATATTTTGTTGAAAAGATTAGAAAATCTTCAAATTTCTGGCAAGTTTTGTTGATCTTGTTTGTTTTCGTGGTTCACGTCAAGAATTGTTTTAATTATTACTGAATCTAGATTGTTTCTGACTATAAATATCTACCTGTTGAGTATGACCTATGTCTGTAAATGGATGAGCAGGCTCTGGGGCAGACAGCAGATTGGTTCCAGAGAGCCTTATCTGTTGAGCCGGTTAGAAAGAAATTACGGTTGAGTGGATACTCTGCATGTGGACAAGATGGAGGTGTACAGCTACCAAGGGAATATGTAGAAGGTTCTCCTTTTTGGCTAAGCAGTGTCAGGATTGGATTTTATAGACTCATCCTTTCATTAGGTTTATGACCACATTTTCTGTCTCTTCTTCTATTTCCAGAGGGTATTGCTGATGCAGATCTAGTTCTCTTGGTAACTACAAGACCAACAACTGGCAATACATTAGCATGGGCAGTGGCATGTGAGCGGGATCAGTGGGGCCGTGCCATTGCAGGTAAATTTACAAGAGATATTCTGGCCTACGGATTCTGTTCATGTATCTCTACAACTTTGTTGACAACTGATACATTATTTTGTTCTTTAAGGCCATGTAAATGTTGCTCCCCGCCATTTGACTGCAGAAGCTGAAACGCTGCTTTCCGCAACTCTCATACATGAGGTTGGTCAACTTTTGTTCTAATATGAGAAAGGAAGTAAAAGTTTATCACCTTTCATGATATTGATGTTTGTCCAGGTTATGCATGTTCTTGGTTTCGATCCGCATGCATTTGCACATTTCCGTGATGAGCGCAAACAAAGACGAGCTCAGGTACTTTTAGATCTTTCTAATATGAATTGTGAGTGGCACGCATGGAAGAATAGGAGGGTTTATGCTTTAGTATTTGTGTGTGTGTTTACAAAAGCTTTGGAGTATTAATGTTGGATTAAGAAGTGAAAGGAAAAATGTTTTCATTGAATTGTTTGACATATTTGCACCATTAATCTTCAAATGTTCATAGGAGAAATGATTTACTTCTTCAATGTTAGTCTTAGATTTATAATGTGCTCCCAGGCGCTATGTGACCTTAGGCGCAAGAATAATAGCCTTGGAAGTCCAACCTACATCCCGCTTTGTGTTAGCGCTAGGCAACCGCCAGAATACTTTTATTGTAGATGCATGAGAGAGGAACGAGATCTCAGCTAAAGACCTAAGAAATAGCAAGATATTTCTTCAAATTAAAGCTTAGAAGATTCAAAACTCAAATTCGAGCAAAAGTTCTTAATTAATTGCATGAAATTGCATCAATTTTATCATTTTAAAATCATTATTAACAATTATCTATATGTGAGCACTAACTTGCCAGTTGCCATCATGACCTTGCAAGTGGTGGTTATTGGCGAGGTGTTGCCAATCATGTCCAAAGGACCCCTTTATCTTGGTCTTTTACCATTTGATGTGCCACTTTTATTTTACCCTCTTTGGAGTTAAAAACTTCACAATCTATCTCTTCCTCATCATCATCATCAACAACATCATGATGAGGAATCTTCGGCAACATTTGACTATCAATCTTAGATTGTGCCTTTTGGATCATAAATGACTTTACTTCCTCCCTTATATGCTCGGGACAAAGAGGACACTTAGTCACATTTGTCAGCGACAACCTTAGTTTTGATTAAGGTTGTCGCTGATTAAGTAATGGGAGTGGACAAAATTGACGAAAGAAAAAGCTTATATAGTAAGAAAAACATGTACACACTCAAGAAGGGAGAATAAATTAGTGGGGACATTTATGTCTTGGATGTATATGAGGTTTTCCATATATTATGATGTAGAAATACTTGCAAATTTGGCGTTAGATCCCGTATATGTGAATTTTTTGAAAAATTTCACACCGCGTTAGATGCAATCCGTTCCATATATAAGCCGCTTCTGCGATAACGCGACCGCATCCGCGATTTTTTTTTTCTGTGCTTCCAAGTCATGTTTCTCCACAAAATATCCTAGTTTCATATGTCTAGGTTGTCTTTTCCCTCTTTATTTGTTTCTTATAAATCTAGCCGACAACCAAATATGTCTCATGCATAGCAATGGATGTAGAGTCTACATAACATGTTTGATGACTTATAATAAACTCAAAATTGGGAACATTGTACAATGGCTACTATGGCACTTTGTAACGAGTTTAAGACCGTGAGAGTTGTTCGAGAAAACCCATTATAGAACGATGTGTTGAAATTTACACCAAACTCGGCTGAGATGACCAGTTTTATTGGTTTCGGGAGAAGCTAAAAGAAAAAAAGACGGGGAAGATCGTTTAGATTTGAAATGGATTAAAAAAACGTTTTCTATTCAAATTAAATCTTACCTAGGCTTTAGAATTCAATTCAAGCACAACCCCTTAATTACTTCCATTGAATTACTTGAACTGAAGCCTAAAATGAAAACCCTAATTTCAAAGAAACCCTAATATGCGCGTCAGAGTCAACTAAGTCAAGCCTTAATAGCTTTACTATTTTTGAAACAAAAAAGCCTTTATATATATATATATATATATATATATATATATATATATATATATATATATATATATATATATATATATATATATATATATATATATATATTGTGCATCTGATGTCTGTCTTTGTATGTCACTCATATATGTTTCGCTCCCAAATGTACCCGATACACCACACACACACACACACACGTGTGTGTGTGTCCAAAATGTACTCGATACGCCACATGTAGCATTTCACGACTCCGTTCCTATCCCCCATTTGAAATCAAATTGCGATCTAGGTAACATTGGAATGAAGAACCATATTTGAAAAACGATATTCTATTACCATAATAGAATGTCCTTCTAGCAGTACGAGCCTACGAGGTAGGCCAACAACCAAGTCCATACTCATATTATCCCAAGGGCTAGTAGGAATAGCTCGAGGGACCTTTACACCTCGGTGCACCTTGCCCCTTTTAAAACTAAGCTAAATATGATCAAAACACACAACTTTCGGTAAATAATCCCCAAAAATTCATTAACAAACCTAAACAAAAACAGTTTTATGTGCATAACTCAAAACAAAGCAATTGTTGAACTTTGATGAACTTAATCCCACTTTCTCAAGGATCCAAGGTGATTAATCTGAGTACCCTAATTAGATTTGAGAAAATCACATCTCTTGGGAAATACGTACCCTAAGCAACAAATCGAATACCTGATTAAGAGACTTGTTACTGATTTAATGGAGTGAATGAACTTGATCGTAATTGATCTTGATCAAATTGTGGCTCTTGATACTGATTGATAAAGATTTAGGTGATTAGGTCATCTTTCAGTTTTAAGTGGTTTTTAATGATGTTAAAGTGAAGGGTAGAACTTATGGTAATTCGATTTCTCTACAAGAATCCTCTTAATTCAATGCAAGCAAAGGTTAAAAAAATTTGATCTAGTCATAAATGTCTACCTTGTATTGGAGGCATGGGATGTTCTTTATAATAATGACTAGGAAAGAATTCTACATAATATAGGTCATCCTAATCCTATCTAAAATACACAGGCACTAAGCAAAGTAAATAAACGTGCTATTTTTAGTGGAACAACTTGAAACCACTGATAAGGCCCAAAACAGTTAAAAGAGACACAACATGTATAAGTAAAATCTACGCCTTAAGTAGCATGGTAAATCCATGTTACAACTAAGAAAGCAACAAAGTTAAGTAAGAAGCCCATTAAGCTTCTTCAATCCAAGTCACACATGTAACGAATTTTGACATGCCAAGAGAGTCCACTATAAAGGCTAAATTAATCAAATATATCTCTAGAGGCTCATAAGAAGGTACATTATCATAGATGGTACTAAGAAAAGCTTTACTACTCCTACTGAAATGTCTAGGAGCCTCAGTCGTAGGTGATGTAGCTTGATTCTCATCAAAAGGGGGGAGGTAGTGTCAACTGATGCAAAGGAAGCCACAACTGAAATGAGGTATTGAGGTGTTAATTTTGACTTTTTCAGCTATTACTATCCTGATTATTTAGGATTATTTAAGTAGAATAATACAAACTTTGGCCGCTTCGCCTATGATAATACAAACTTTTGATTATTATTTAATATAGCGAACTTTGTACCAAAATTCCTAGAGTAGGTCAAAACGGGATGTAACGTGATAAACAGTCGAGAAACGTGTCACTGTTTCATTGGTTAGGTTTTCAATTTTGATTTAAATAAAAAAACCTTCTTTTTCCTCTTCCTCCACAACATACCACTACCACGACATTACCGAAAAACTCTCTCTCTTCCTCCTCCCCTTAGCCCCTCCCCAACCCACGAAACCACCTCCTCAGCCCCTCCCCCACCCCGAAACCACCCTCCCAGCCTCCCCAAACCCTCCTTTTCGTCTGCAAATAGGGTCTGTGGGGTTTTTGGTCGTTTTTTAAATTGAAGAAATTTTAAGATTGACTTGTTCTTCAAGATACGAGTCTTCAAAAACACCATCTCAGGAAACCAAACCATCACCATGGTTGTAAGGTCGGAGCTTTTTCACAGAGTATGTGAGGGATGAATAGGGGGAAGAAGGTGTGGAGAAAGAGTGAGGGGTGAATTGAAGAAGGAAAGAGAGTGAGAGTGTTTGGAAGACCCACAAAAGGCTAAAATTGAAATTTTGGCCTTTCTTTGATGAGTTTCTTTTGGATTTTCAATCTATGTTAAGTAAGTAAAGTCTGTCTTTTCTTTGCCCCTTTGTAAATTTTCATTGTTGGAGATCAGACATGTCTTGGGGTTTTTGGTGGTTCATAGTTTTTCTCTCTTCTCTTTTCTGGATATGGTTAGCAATTTGTTTTTTTCATGTGGCCCGTGTTTTTCTGCCCTATTTTCTTATTCTCTAGGAGCTACAGTAGTTGTTGTTGTTGTTGTTCGTCGTCGGAGTCGGAGGAGGAGAGGCCGTCTTCTTCGAGTTCGGTGGAGGAGTCAGTTTCGTGGTGGGGGAGGGGCTGGGGGAGGTTTCGTGGCTGGGAGGGTGGTTTCATGGTGGGGGAGGGGGGTGAGGGTGGTTTCGTTGGTGGGGCAGGGGGTGGTTTCAGGTGGTTGGGGGAGGGGAAGGAGAGAGAGATTTTAATTTTTTTTACCTGTTTTACTGGTTCCAAGTCGCATTGACATACTCTAGAGTCTAGGAGTTTTGGTATAAAGTTTGCTATATTAAATAATAATCAAAAGTTTGTATTATTATGGGCGAAGTGGCCAAAGTTTGTATTATTCTAGTTAAATAATTCTATTATTTATCTTTCTCTTATTGATTTTCTTACTTTTATAGATGTTTTGACTTTTATGTTCCTACACTGCTACCAGCGCATCACTGTCCACCTTTAAAATATAGATGCTCCTGCTGCAGTTTTTGAAGCATAGTAGATTGATTGTATTAATACGTTCAAAACCATAATCTAAGTGAAGGCTTCAGGCATAGAAGGTGTGTTGGACGTCTATATTTTATCGAACTGGGGAAAGACTGGTAATTTGGAGAAATTACTACTCGAATTCTTCTAATGACCCTTGACGACATTGAAAGAGTGAAGAAAGGGTGCGCCTTGACATTAACTGGAAGCAAGTAATGGTAGGATTATGTAAGTTTGAAAGACATAAAAATGCAGACACCTTTTGGCAAAGGGGACTAAGGGACTATAGTCTAGGTGAGGACTTGCACCACACGACATGCTTGCGATTTTCCATATAAAGTTGGTCAAAAGAACCTGCTTTCGTTGAAGAGGAATTATATGTTAAATATAGATTATGTCTCCACGCTCTTGTAGCTGTAGCTCGTGGGAGATAATGTAATGGATCCAAAAGTCTATCTTGTTAGCAAGTACTTCTAGTGCTTTGTCACGAGAGTTACCGAAAGAAGGGAAGTCGTGGAAAAATGTTTGCCGGAACATAATAAATAGTTCCAAACTAAGTAATGGTAGAATCTTATAAATATGGAAGTGTGGAAGTTGAAGAATTCTATTTGGAAAGAGAAGATCCCCCTTTGAGGTATAAAGAACTTGATTTCCATTTGTTTTTATAATTTACTTGCTGCAATTTTGAAAATGTGGCCATGAAAAGTAGTAGAAACATTTCTTCAGCTCCTTTGATGCTACTCATGTTGTCATACTCAACAAAGGGTGTTGGAGTAAGATTTGGATCCAAGAGTCTGACATGGAAAACTATTAATTTAAAGATACAGGGAGTCAGGGACACTACTAAGAAGTGGCCAAGTTTAGAAAGACAGACGGGGCTTTGTTCTATGGTATATTTTCATTTTTTTTATCAATTGCTGACATTTTTTCTTCTGTGAAATTCAATTTGGTTTTCATTTATTAGTCTTCTATAAGAGGACAACTAGCTTACTCTTTCATTTATGGAATACCCCAAAGAATTGTAAGGAAAAGGAAAAAATAGATTTTTCCACATATACTACCTCCTCTCTAAATTAGTTGCAAAAACTTCCCTTTAATGTAAGATTCAAATTAGTTACGACATTATTTTGTTTGGTAATTAGTTCTCTCTATCTCTCTCCTCATTACATGGGCTCATTTGTTCTCTTTCTTTTTTCCTAGTTTCTCTTTTCTCATCACATGCACTGCTTAAAACCTTTGACTCCTTCCATGTTGCAACTAAATTGGAATAGTGGAATTTTTTTAAAGATGGCAAAGCTCAAAAAGTAAACTTTAAATATGTGAAAATGTTATAATTTTTTCCCATCAACTCAAATATTATTGTTGATGAATTGTGGAAACGAGTACTAGAGAGGTGAGTTTTGATTTTTATTTCAATTTGCTTTCGTCTCTTATACTAGATGAGTTGTAAAGATTTTCTTCCAGGCAACTCCAAGCCATATCCTGGGTCCATACCCATGTGGTGTAGTATTCACACGAGTATAGTGGGTTAAGTTTTGAGTCCGAGTATCATTGACTTTCTTGTCTTTAAGCCAAAGGCTTGCTAAACATTTGTACTTGTGCTCGAGTTCGATGACAATTCATGTCTGCTTAAATGGTTTAATGGGAATCTATTGGAGAATATTATGTTTTATTTTTGAAAGCTGGATTACCGGAATTTATGTATACGTTGTGTGAACCACTTCTACTCCAAAGAGGATAAGAATATCCATTGAATAAGAGAGAATGTTTTATGTAGTCTGCCAATTTTTCTCACAAGTGAATGCACTATAATTATCTTTTAGTGTGTGGTGTCTATAGCTTCACATATCCAACTCCAAATTTGCTCCATGTTAGCCCTTCCATGAATGAGGCGTCACATTTCACGCATATCATTAAATAAAAAAAATGTGCGTCTAATATTTGATCTTTGAGTTTCCATGGTACTTTAGTACCAGTTGACCCACATCTTAGCAATAGCCAATAAGAATTAATATCTACATTAGGTGTTCCCCTCTTGAGGAGGGACTCCTAATGTTTTTTCTCCTTACCTTAAAAAAAATTTAAAAATAAGAACTAATATCTCAGCAGAGTCCAGTTTTGTTGATACATTTATGTGGTTTCTTGAAGAAGTTTCAGATGTTTAATGATTGGGACGTTCAATATACCACTAAGGCCTATAGTAATTCCTATTCGTTCTATAGTGCAAAGTGCCATATGTTTCTCCCAGAAATTGACCTGTCTCTTATGGTGTTCTGATCAAAATTTAAAATTTTCCTTTTGGTAAAAATGTGGCTTTTTTTCTTTTGGGGGGGGGGGTAAAGTTTATCTAAGCTAATCAATCAGCATTCATTTCCTGGCAAGTAAATGTCTTCTCTGCTATATTTGTATTTTCTTCAAGTTCCTCCCTTGTCTGAGGTATGATCTTTATCTATGTACAATTGAAGCTTTATCTTTGGCATCTCGTCTCTTCCACAGGTTGTAAAACAAACCATGGATGAAAGGCTTGGGCGGATGGTAACACATGTGGTGCTACCTCGTGTCATCATGCATGCTCGGTATCATTATGGGGTATTAGTTAGACACTTAATATTGCTACTTGCAGGCATTATGACCTGAAGGATAATTTTTTTGTTACTTTGTTTGGCAGGCATTTTCTGAGAAATTTACTGGTTTAGAGCTGGAAGATGGTGGTGGGCGAGGCACATCAGGTCATTGATTATTATTCCACTTTCTTCAGATCACTCTTTTCTTCCATCATTGATGTCTTTGCCAAGTGTTGCATGCTGTATATGCTATCTGACCATACTAACAATATTTTTCACATTCCATAACATGACACGATATGGATGTGGATACGATACCATATTCGACCCTCAATTCTGCTCTTAAGCTCAAGTGCCCCATATAAACTACAACCTCTATCCGACTATCCCAATCTTCTCTTGCACTACACTATTTTGAGATGTCCCAAACTTATCTTCCACTTGACCTACAATGGAAAAAAAATTGCACACTTTACAATGTGAAGTGTATCCCAATTTCTCTCATCCCATAACATACTGCCTTAGTTTTGAAAAGCGCGCCCAAGGCGTGCCTAGGTGCAAGGCGAGCTCAGGCGACAAGAAAAACGCCTGAGGCTTTTCAAGAGGCGTAAGGCGCAGAGGCGTTCGCCTTTGGGGCAGAGGCGGGCGTGCAGTCCACCACCTCTTTTTTGAAAAAAATTCCACGTTTTTAGGGTTTTGAACGGGTCTTAATTGGTCGACCCTGCCTCTGCCTTTCCATTGTAGAAACCCTAGATATACGTGCTGCTTCCAGCCGGTGGTCATCTGTCGCTGGTGGTTGGCTGTCCCCAGTAAGTTTGTCTTTTCCTGTTGGTCTTCTTATCTTGTTCTTTATGTCTTCTTCTTCTTCTGTCGTTCTCTTCTTCTTCTTTCTCCTTTCTTTATTTCGTCTCTTCTGTCGTCTTTTTTTTTTCCCTCTTTCTATCTTCTTTCTCACTTTATTTATTTCGTCTTTTCTGTCTTTTTTTTTCTTCCTCTTTCTTTCTTCTCTCTCACTTTATTTCTTTCTTGTAGAAGCAGTGACTGTATGACTTGAGTTAAGCAATTTTTCTTACAAAAACAAAAGTTTCTTTTTCTTAGAGGCACTCACTGTATTAGGCTTTTATGTTTCCATTACTATATATATATTAATTAGTTTTTTGGAATATCATTTGGATTGTAGTTTTTTTTTGGATTTATTTGAATTGTAGCTTTGTTGATGGAGAATCTTGAAAAGTTTGTTTGCTTTTCTTTCTACTTAGTACTTTGACTTGGTGCAGTATTCTAGCGATGAACAATGTTCTCTTATATCCCTTTATGGATCTTTAATATAATATTTATGTTGTTTTAGATATTAAATGCTTCACTTTTTTTATTTCTAAGTTTTTTATGGCACCAAAGGTGCGCCTCGCCGACGGGATGCGGGCGCCTTCGCCTTGCGCTTCGTGCCTCGGTGCGCTTCGCGCCTTTTAAAACTAAGCATACTGCATAATAACATCTGTTTTTCATACACTAGCAAAATGATATGCTTTAAGTTAGTACTACCTGTGTCATTTAATCTACACACTTGACTTGTTAATGCATAACTGCATAATAACATCTGTTTTTCATACATTAGCAAAATGATATGCTCTAAGTTAGTACTACCCATGCCTCATTTAATCTACACTTGACTAGTTAATGCATAACTTTGACCATTATATCCTTAAATATAAATAAGTTTTATTTACGTTCAAATCACAAGCAATGGTTATTGTGGAATATGTGAATAGTGCAAAAGTATAAATATTGTTGATTAAATACGGACGGAGTTAGTATATGAACAATGCTAAAGTCAAAAGTTTTGCAACTTGCTAGTATTCTGAAGCACCGACCTTATGTAGTGAAAATTTAGACATTTATTAGCTTTATTTAGTTTAACATATTTTCAAGTATATTGTTTTAATGATCGAAATCTGATATGTCATTATTTTTCTTGAGACTGATGTCAAATAAATTAGTTTGGGACCTTACGTGTGTGTGTGTGTGTATATATATATATGTATTTATATATATATATATATATATATATATATATATATATATATATATATATATATATATATATATATATATATATATATATAATGAAAGAACGTCTACAATACATGATATCCGCCACGTCACTCCCCTCCCATAGATAGGCTGCTGTAAGTCTTGAACTCATGACCTTATGTAAGAGTCCCTCTGTTTTCCTTAGATCTACACACTTACTATAGCTCCAATAATCAATGAATACAAGAAGAAGGACCACCCCATGTGTCTTTATTTATTTTAAAGGAGAAAGGAGTAGAAGTGGTTCACATGTTGTAGGGTATTGGAGGATAAAAGAGGGAAAATGGTTGCCAATAAGGAATAAAGCATAAGTGAGTAGAACTTTAAAAGTGGATGTAAATGGAAAGTGACTAGAACCAAGGAAAATGGAGGGAGTACTACGCAATTTTATACCTAATTATATAATTCTTTTGAGAATTTATAAATGTTAATGCTATTGATGTGTTGCTACTGTATTTAAAGCATGAATTAAACATTTGTAGTATTTATTCATCGTCAGCTAAAATATTGTTGGTTAGTGCAAATTGTATTACAAAAGGGTAAAAAGAAACTGATTTTTGGGTTTCAACTTTACTGAAAGGGCTCAAATATATTGTTCAAAATTGTAAAGGAGTGATAATTTATACCTTATTAAAAACACAAAGCCAAAGGGACATATGTCTTTCTCCCATACAAACTCTCGTTTTAATTCCTTGTTTTATTGATACAAAAAAAGTTCAAATAATAAACTACTCTCCTTTCACTTTGGTTTCTCTTTCCAAAATTCTCATTCTTGTCTAATTGATCTAAACATTTGGAAACCAAAAGAAAAAAAAAGAAAGAACTTATAGGTTTCCTTGTGCATTTGTTTGTAGAAAAAAAAAAGAAAGAACTTATAGAAAGAACATCCATCTCTTTCCAAAATGCTTTCGTTTTCTTATTTCGATATCATTCATTTGGTACAAAATTTTGCATGTTGTCAGACTCTTGCTTCAAATTTTCAGCTTCATTAGTTGTTGATTTTTGCTGATTTACATCATATAGCACTGCCACTTTAATGCATTTTTTCATATTTTCTTATCTATTTGTCCAGTAAAGTCCTGTGAAGTGTAAAAGCTGGATCGCATTTCATATGTAACATCCTGTGCGTTGAAAGGACCTAAACATTCAGTTGAAGAAAGTTTGGGGTCTATTGCTATGATCATAGTTTAAGGAGTTCATTTCAGCTTATTAAGATATGAAGGTATAGTTATTACAAATTGCTAACCGAAATATTAAAATTACATTAATTTGATATTGAGTACCATAATGGTATTAGAGCGATTCAATTTAGTGAATTCCAATTCGAATAGAAATGCTAAACATCTGACAACAACCATCAAATGAGATATGATATGCAATAACTCAGGGGCATCATCTGGGAGGTACTCACTAGTATATATGGAAATGGAAAAGCCATACAATCGGAAACTCCCACCCCCCACCCCCTTCCTAATGCCACCCCATTTTTTTGCGTCTCATCTCTTTTCTTGATTTCACATCATAAATCCATCCTATTGCAAAGGAATGAAATCGTGATTCAGATCTAAAATTGAAAGTAAAAACTTGAACTTCATTATTTATTATAAGGTCGGTTGACAGTTATGGTGATTCAGCTGGAATCTTAATACAAGATTTTGGAGAAGTATACCCTCATGGTGTGTTGACATATTTTAGAATCAATCAAAGTGTGCTTTCATCTAATTTCAAACTGCGTGCTGTCAATAAGCTTGAAGATGACGAGTATTTTCCTCTTTTTGGTAGGACATGGCAGCGTAGCTTAATAAGATTCTAGTAATATGTTTTCCGAAAACTTGAATCTGACTGACTGACCCTGTTCTAGAGTGCAAGTAATGTAAGTTTAATGTCGGATCTGATGTGGTAGCATGGATGTTGTAGTTTTTCCATATCATATTTGATCCATATTTAGTCTTTATATGTACTTTCTGTTTGTTGATCTTTAAAAAACTTATGGTTCTAACTTATATTGTATATGGTTGCAATAGACCCCATAACTTTCTTCAACTATGAAAGGACCAATAGACCCCATAACTAAGTAAGATTAACCAATGATGAGGCCATGCACCTGCACCAGGTCCAAGAAAGTTTGGTTATTCCCAACTTATATTGTATATGGTTGCAGGCTCGCATTGGGAAAAGAGGCTTTTGATGAATGAGATTATGACGGGGTCTGTGGACACAAGGTCAGTTGTTTCGACAATGACTCTGGCTATATTGGAGGATAGTGGATGGTACAAGGCCAACTATAGCATGGCAGACCACCTTGAGTGGGGACGCAACCAAGGGACTGAATTTGTTACCTCACCATGCAACCAATGGAAGGGTGCCTATCATTGCAACAACACCCAATTGTCAGGCTGTACATATAACAGAGAGGCAGAAGGGTACTGCCCTATTGTAAGCTATACAAGCGACCTTCCTCAGTGGGCCCAATACTTCCCCCAGGCTAATAGAGGTGAATTTCATGCTTTGGCTCTTATAATCTATTTGGTTGTTCATTTAGGACTGCTCTCATTTTTACGTCTTCACCCAATGGGTGGTATACATGCTTAATTTGATTGAGCATGTTGTCACTAGTCAAGTGATTAAAAAAGCTGTAATTTATGATGCGTCCTATCACCGTTCGTCATTAATGACATCCTTAATTATGCATTTGAGAGTTTGTCATGGGCAACCTCTCCATAGAATGGAGGCCTTCATCAGATGCAATTTAGTTTTAAATGTTGCAAATAAGCTGCTTGTTGTATAAATCAATCGCATGCTCCAAGTTCAAACTCCAAATGAAACCTGTAAGATTTTAGAAGAAAATAAATTATCAAGATGCTATTGTATATTAGAGTCTCTATTTTGTGCGTTTGGAACTGAACATTTACCTTCTGGGTTATTTTTTTTCCCTCTTGGAGACAATGTATAACTGTGGATAGGAGAATGAAGATCGCTACAAGCCAAACCATTTTAGATAAACTTGAGGCTCACTCAAGATTTTTGGTCCAAACAGTTGGTTTAGATTGAGTGAACTCTTGGAGATCCAATTAGCAACCCTCGTCTAGAATCTAGATTCTTGAGGCTGAAAAAATTGCTGAAATTTGTCGAACTATTTCTGTAATGATGTTTGGAAAACTAAAAGCTCTTAATATAGTGTTTCAGGGAAAAGGTTTTGTCTCGTATGGTATCCCATGTATCGGACTTTATGGTCAGTGGGCCTATTCTTCAGATGGTGTGAACCCGATTAGCTGATAAAAGAACTGCTGAAAAGACCAACTGCTTGTTCAAAAATGAGTGGCTCGAATTTTAGGTGGCTTTTTTTTTCAACATAAAAAGAATTACTTTCCTTCACCATTAGCTCTATTAGACATTAACCTAGGGTGTATATGAAGTACCCCATTTGACAAGCCACATAAAAAATTCTCAATTCCATGCCTTCCGGAAATATAAGAGTTCATTAAATTAGGAAAAGACCAAGCAATAACTTTATCACCAAAAGCTAGATTGTTGTTTATCAGAAAATTGGTTTGTTAAAATTTGACTTCCACAATTGGGAGAGTAAATTAGAAGTTTGAGGTCCTCAGAGATTAGGAGCTTTGAGGCCCTTGTAGAGGACAGGGGAGACCAGTTGAGGAAGATGCACCTGTGCTGGATGCCAGGGAATCTATGGCATGTCAATATGTATATTCTTTTGCATTGTAACATAGCTTCCGGTTTTGGTTGGTGCAGGTGGGCAGTCCTCATTGGCTGATTATTGCACCTACTTTGTAGCTTATTCTGACGGGTCATGTACAGACACCAGTAGCGCAAGAGCACCTGACCGCATGCTGGGAGAAGTGCGAGGAAGCAATTCCAGGTATTATTTTTCCTTTGTGTTTTAATACAGTGTAATTAATCCTAAAACTTTTCAGGTAGCTAGGCCATGGTACGGCTGCTGAAGTTGTCTATGAGCCATGTTTCTAGTGGGCTTGAATCTGTTTCTGAATGCATGAGATATAAGCAGGATTGTAAAGTGCTTGTAGCAGATTACTTCTTTTTTAATCTTGGACCTGGTGCAGGTGCATGGCCTCATCATTGGTTCGTACTGGCTTTGTACGTGGTTCTTCTACTCAAGGAAATGGATGCTACCAGCATCGATGTATGAACAAGACATTGGAGGTAAGGCTGAGATCTGTAGATGGTTTAGTTACTGTACACAAAGCAAATTGTGAGCGATGGGTTATGTAGGAGGCAGGGGGCAGAGAGAATGAGGAAATTTTTCCACTAAGCTACATGAGAAGATTAATATGGTTAATCTTAGTATGACAAATATTATACCTCTGTAGAACCTGTAGCTAATATATGGAGTGCTGTCTTTAGTACTTGTAATAGCAGTCTTGATACTTCTACGAGCAATATGTTACTGACAACTTACTGAAATATACTTTTTTTTTATTTATAGGTTGCCGTGGATGGCATATGGAAATCCTGTCCTGTAGCTGGTGGCCACATTCAGTTCCCAGGGTTCAACGGTAATCAGATATTGACACAACTAACTTGTTTATTATATATATCTGTTTAAGCATCATATTTTGTCCGTAGCCTTGAAACTTTCGTCCTGGTTTATTTAGGTGAACTGGTTTGCCCTGCTTACCATGAACTTTGCAGCACGTCCTCACTTCCAATATCAGGTCAATGTCCTAATTCGTGCAACTTTAGTGGGGATTGTGTGAATGGAAGGTGTCATTGCTTTTTGGGGTTCCATGGCCATCACTGTAATAAACGTAAGTAGCCCTTTGCCCTCTTCAGTCGTCGATGTTCACTAAAAAGTATAGGTGGACACTGTTTTTTGGCCATGCCTTTGAAATTGTGGGCTAAATATGTTTTACAGGCCTCTGTCCTTCTAACTGTAGCAAACATGGCACATGCCTCGACAATGGGATCTGTGAATGCCAGAAGGGATACACAGGCATTGACTGCTCCACAGGTAACATTGATAAAACCATAGCTATTAGGCAGAGGATTACGGTTGGATAAGCTATTGGCTATCTGCTTTTGCTGAAACTGGAGATATTACTGTCCCATGCATAATTGTTATTTATATTTGTCTGATGTCTAGCAATCAATATTATTCCCTGTCCCTAAGAAAAAGCTCCATTGGACTTCTACAGTCTTCATGACGCATCTTCAAGCAACTAATTTTTGTCAATTACGCATTACTAAAAATTATGAAAGTTAGATATTTTGAATCTTCTAACTGAGACGAACCTAACAAAATCTGAGATGACCATTCTTTCTTAAATATGCTAAGAACTGGAATTCAGAACACAATCAAACAGAGAAAAATAGAGAACAACCAAAATTAGGTCACTGTATAGTTGTATTGATTGATCAGAGTAATCACACCAATTACAACCTTACTTTTGAGAGATAAGGTATTTCCCACTCTTGAATGATCTCACCACTTTTCTGATTGACTTTGTCTCCCTTAACGCATGGGTATTTATTACAAAATATCTCCTATAGAGTAGAGCTCAAATTTCCCCCATTTACTGATAAAATATTCCCTAACTTCCCGTTGTGCCCTTTACTACTGGTTAATTACATCAGTGCCCTTGACAGTAGCTGGAGTCTTCTTTCTCTTCCTAGCATACGTGTATAGCAGGTAAGGTCCATCTTGAGTCTTAGCATTACCCCCTTCCCAAACTGCCACCTTGCACAAATAGGAACATGCACCCAAGTGCATGTAGAGGATGGTGCACCCTCTGCTAAACGATGTAGTTTTTATATTTTAAGAGTCCATGATTTTAAGAAAAATGTTGTTATTTGTTTCCTTAAATTTTGCAACTTGTTTTACCTTTAAAAAAAAATGGTTGTTGGCGAGATTCCTTTTTTCAAATTTGAATGTAAAAGGTATGTTCTTTTAAGTTGAACTAGATGTTTATTTACCATATGTTTCTTTAATAATTGGAGATTTACATGTTCTTTAATTTTAAATTCTGTGTTCTGTTTATCTTGAAAACTTGTTGAGAATCGTATGTTCTTTCGAGTGCACAATAAACTAGTGCATAATCCATGCTTTGACCACCTTGTCCTCAAGGTTGATATAAGGAAACCTGAGAGTAAGAGGGTGAGCATCTTCCTAGGTAGCATCAAAGTGGGGCAAGTCTGTCCACTGAATCAGCACCTCAGTGACCACAGGACTCTTTCCATCAGTCCTGACCCCTAGCACAGCCTGTGGAGTCACCTTGATAATGAAGACAACTGAGTGTTGAGGAGGGATGGTAGGAGAAACAGGCAGATTCCCAATAACTTGCTTGAGCTGGGAGCATAATAAACCTGGTGAATTTTGGCATAGGAAGGCAGCTCTAGTTTATAGGCCATTGAACCAATCTTCTGAAGCACCTTATAACTTCTCATTAGGTCTTCTAGCCAAATATTGTTGCCTAGTTGCAATTTCAAGTATACCATGTCACCACTCACCAGGACTGAACTGAACATCCCTTCTCTTCTGATTCTCCTGAAACTTCATGCTTTACTGGCCTTGAAGGAGGTGGAACTTCAACTCATCCAAAATGGCTTCCCTCTGTTGTAACTGCTCTTCCAAGGAGAAAACAGCAGTGCTACCTTGGGGATGATAAGAGGTGCTCCTACGCAGCCTGAACAATTCCCTCCAAAAAACAATCATAAAAACCTTGCTCCTATCAGAAACAATGGTGGAGGGAAACACGTGTAAATGTACTATATCCTTCATAAAGAGTTTTGGCACTGACTCGCTGTCAACGGATGCTTAAAGACTCAAGAAATGCCCATATCTGGATAGTCTATCCACCACCACCAAAATAATGTCCACCCCTAAGGATTTTGGTAAGCCTTCTACAAAGTCCACAACACATCCTCTCATATTCTTGTTGGAATGCGGAGGTATCGGAGAAGCCCTGCAGGACTCAGGGTAGATGACTTTTGCTGTTGGCAAGTAGAACAGGCTTGCGCAAACTTCTCAATGTACTTCCTCATCCCCTTCCAAAACCATTCAGATGCCATTCTCCGATGGGTTTTATGCACCCTAGAATGTCCTCCAATGAGAGAGGTATGATACGCTTGCAGCAGGGACTGAATAAGAGGGATCCCCCTGGGTAAGACCAGTCTGGCAGTCTACCTTTGTACACAAGGATGGCTTGCTGAATGTTGTGATGGTCAATTCGGGCAAAATCACGGCCTTTTATAAAACACCAGGTTGTAATGGTCGAATTCGGTCCACCAAAGTTGTTCATTCCAACTCGGTCGAACCGAACCAACACAACCGTTTCTTAACACCATGGTGGGTGGTATCTATTTGTTTGCTGTTAGGGGATTCCAAGTTAACAAAATCCTCTTCCCATGAATTCCCTCATCTCCCTCATAGGTAAGGAGAACCCCAACTTTTTTCTTGCATCTATGGCCCACATACCATTTATCATCACATATGGAATTCCCTCTTCTATTGGAATTCCATTTCACTCAGTCTTCTTAATTCTCCTATGGTCGAGCAATGGGTAATGGGTTCGTTTGTTTTGGTTTTCGTAGAGGTGGGACTGTAGGTTAGTGTTTCGGCTGGAAATGGAGGTTGTGGAATATGAAGATTGGGTGGGATGATTGTTGTGGTTGGCTTATCCAAAATTTCTCTCGAAGTATAGCTCGTTGTGTGTTTGCCCTCCCAATCCTTGTGGATCTCAACTTTCTACTTATTCTCAATGTTCAAGGTTGGGTCTATTGCATGATCTTAGGCCCAATAACCCTTGACACTCTCCTTAGCCCACTTATGATTTGACCCTTAGTCACTTCTTATGGGGCTATCAACTCAAGAAATCGCCGCCTATAATTTTCTATGCCACCCAGCTGGTTGTGACCCAACCATTGCTCGTGTAGAGTTATGGTGGACAGGGGTCGGAATAATTGCACCTAGAGGCCCATCAATTCCTCCCATTAAATATTGATTGCTGGCAGTGCTTCCATTGGTACTAGAGGAGAACATCTCCTTCCAAGAAAACCACCACTTCTTTTATCCTCCGTGAACCGAGCTGAAAAACCGCTCTGCACGAAGGATCCACCCATCTGGGATGAGTTCCATGAAAATGGACAAGTCCAATCTCTTCTTCTTCATCCACCATCTCTATACCCAATTACTCATCGCCATGGCTAACTTTCTCCTCTTCATATCGAGTGTAAATTCAATGCCTCCTTGCTTTTCTTAAGCTCAACCTCGCCATGGTATGCCCTCCTCTGGATTGGGTAGTCCAACACCCTGAAGGTAAAGAATGATTAAACAATTCTTCCTAAAATTATCCTCCCCACCAAACCCTTCCTAGCTCCCACTCCCCCTGGGTCCATCTTTCCACCCCGGTCTCGATTGAATCGAATCTAGGCGAGAAGCCTCACGCGACACCTCACTGGTTTATAGAGGTTCGAGAGTCGATCTTACCCTCTACTTTCTCCTGCCTCTAATTATTATTGATAAGCATCTCATTGTTCTCTCTACCACGCGTGATTCTTCCCTCCGAGCTCCCGGAGAATGAGGTGAACTCACCTCCTAACTGCTGGGTGGCCTTTTCCAAGACTCTTGGTGACCTGAGTAGTGAGAGTTTTTTGGAAGTCCACCATTGCTTTTCCAACCACCGGTTCTACCTGCTTGGTGGCCTATTCCCTAACTCTCCGTTACACCCTTCACTACTTGTTAACTACATCAATGCCCTTAACAGTAGCTAGATCATTCTTTCTCTTCCTAGCATAAGTGTATAGCAGGGGAGGTCCATTTGAGTCTTAGCAATATACTGGGTAGTATACAAATCCAAAGTATTTAAATTTTGACCCAATTAAAATGCATATATCTAAAAGATGTTCACCTTGGCAATGGCATGAACTCATGATCTCTCAATATTGGCATATGAAGTGTTTAAAGCTTTAATCTAATTGGTGAAGTGATACTCCTTAATGTAAATCATTTCACAATAAGTATTCTAAAATCCAATCTTCATAATAATCAGACCAATGTTCTATCATCACACATCATAGTGATTATATAAAAATTACAATAGTAAGTCACATCTAACATTCTAAAAGCCTGTGAATTGCACCGGATCAAAAAATAGTTGTCCAAGTAAACTTTGAAAAGGACATCTTGTTTTGCATGGCTCTTAATTTATATGATCTAGAGGTTTGGCTAGCGAAATTTTCAAGACAATGTAGCAAAATTCATTGCCTTGCATGTGGTTCTGCATAATTTATAATATAGTATTTGCCTCTTTGTTCACTTGAATGTTTTACTTGGATGTGATTTGCAGCTGTCTGTGATGAGCAATGCAGCCTTCATGGAGGTGTTTGTGACAATGGAATTTGTGAGTTCCGTTGTTCGGATTATGCTGGCTATACATGCCAAAACAGTACATTGTTGATTTCAAGTCTCTCAGTCTGCCAAAATGTCCTTCAACATGATTTCTCAGGGCAACACTGTGCTCCCAGTGAACCAAGTATATTGCAGCAACTTGAGGAGGTGGTTGTCATGCCGAACTATCACCGCCTCTTCCCAGGTGGTGCACGAAAATTATTTAACATTTTTGGAGGCAGTTATTGTGATGAAGCTGCTAAAAGGCTAGCGTGCTGGGTAAGTTTGTTAGCCAACTATGATTTATGCAAGTCCAATTATTTTCTTGGTAAATTCCATGTGCTGAGATAATTAGAGGATCTTTCACATTTTCTACAACATCCTAAGATTGGAGTTGTCATAAAGTGCTGTACAATGAGCCTGATGCGTTACATTATCTATATGTTTGAAGTAAGCCGAAACCCCACGGTTGTACTTGTCCATAAGGGTTTTTAAATGAGTAAATGCATCACAAACTAAGTTATAATATACATAGTTCTTGCGAACACTAGTCTTATTGGCTTGCTTCAAACAAAAGGAGGGTTTTGTTTGCTCTCTCCTGGTTTAGTATAGTATCTCTTATCATAAATTTTACCCCCTGGTGCCTGTGGGGGTTCGCTGTTCGTTGCCTTTTCCTTTTGGGATGAATATCTATGGACGTATGTGTTACTAGACTTTGCTACTAATGAAGCATGTGCGAGGCACCTTGGAGTATTTCCAATTTTTTGTGGAGAAACAGAAGATGGAATGTTTTATGAGTTTTGATTTGATTTAGTGAGGAAAATGTAGGAACTATAAAGAATTAATCCTCCAGTCACTAAGATGATGAAGGTCAAAGCAAAATAGAATATGAACTTGGATGGAGAAATGAGCTCAAAGCAACCTCTACCTAGAACTAATTCCAATAATTTGACACAAAATATGGATTAGTGAAGTCACAAATTACAAGACAGCAATCACACATTACATATGATCAGATGTCCCCATTCTGGATGTTCCCTCTTTCCCGTTGGAATTTTTTCTATATTTCTGCTTCTTTAGCTTCCTTTATCCTCCCTTCCTACGTCATGTTCTGCATAAGTCAAAGCCTGTGCCTATGGATTGTTGTTCTTCATGTTAATTAGCGTAATTGATTGGTATTTTCTTCAGTTATGAGAATTAGGGTTCTCAAATATCTAGAGGTGCATGGGCTTTTGTGTTGGTTAACTCATATGTATCTGGATGGATATTGGCTTAGTTTCCTTCAACTTCCACTCAATCAGATGAAACTAAGGGGTTTAGTTCTATCACTAAGGCTTCAATTACCAAAGGTTTGAAGTAGGAGGGTTTAGATTGTTTGAATTAGCTTCACTCATCAACACAAGTAATCCAACTTAATCAGAATCTTTGACTCCTAATCCAAGGGTCTTTAATTTGATTGCACTTACCAAATTAAATGTTCTTTAGCTTTGAGTCACACTTACATGTGAAACTAGTACAACCATAAGGTCCTATTTGTAATGAAAAACTTTCCTACTTCGTTTAGATTAAGTCCCTAGCTCATGTTATATTATTTCCTAAACAAACTTGGATTAAAATTTAAAACAGCTAAAACAACCTAATTAAATTATGGCTAGCTGTAGTAAACCAAACTGAAACACTCTGGGATCCTAATATACTTTGGAAGTAAAATCCCTACCTAATGCTGTAAAAAGGATGACTCCAAAGTCTATCACAAGTTGATGTAGAAAAGGTTATTGAAAGAAAAGTAAATCCCAATTGGAAGAGGAGAGAACATCTATTTCCCACACAAAAGTCTACTCCCAACTGGATTAGTAAAATGTGTGGCTGTCATACTAAAACAAGGAAGTATTTAAGGTATCAAAGTAAAACAGCTTCCTAAAGGCATGTCTTTAAGCCTAACAAAGGGATAAATCTTGGCGTCACGATGCCTTAATGTCCAACGCATGCGTTGGTTCCTTGGCGCCTAAAGCACGTTCACACATTTGCATGCACTGCTGATATGCCGCTGCTATGCATTGAAGGCACAGTGCACCATTGTTCCTAGCTCAAGTGTTTCCCCAGATGGCACACTGAGCTAGCATCTTGCACAAAAATTAACTTCTTTGCCAAATCCAAATAAGCTAGTTAACTGAGACATGATATAATTATATACTTCCGTTGTTTCAGAATACTTGACACACTTCTCTCGACATGCTTGCCAATGCATATTTTTGACCATTAATATCTCTAATTACCTGTATAGGTTTAATTACTGAAAATATATGCCGAAACAAATCTAACAAGATCCCACATTGACTATAATTTTACTTACATTGGAATCACAAAACATGGTCAAAGGGGAGAGTGAAAATAGTGTAAAAGTCAAACAGTGTATCTTGAAACGGAGGAAGTATTTCGGCAGTCAATAGCGCATATTATGTCATTTATTTCTAACATGTGTGTATAATATTATCCGCTATATATGCATGAAAGTGATAATCAATTGAGGCACCATTTGTATGCCAGATCTCAATTCAAAAGTGCGACATGGATGGTGACAACAGGCTTAGAGTCTGCCACTCAGCATGCCAGTCGTATAACCTAGCATGTGGAGCTTCTCTGGACTGTTCAGACCAAACACTTTTCAGCGACGAGGAGGAAAGTGAGGATCAATGTACGGGCGCCAGTGAGATAAGGTTGTCATGGCTTGGTCGCTTTAGAGGCGGCATCCACCATATTGATAGTTCTATGAAAGAAGCATCGGTAAAATATAGGCAGAAGCTGTAATTTTCCTCCTGTTTTTTCAGTGTAATTTTTCTAGGCTGTTTATTGTAGAAGATAGGCAGGGCACAATCTGCCGTGCATTAGGTGTAGGATTTAGCTTTCTGCCCAATCTTAATGTCTTTTAGGAAGGGGACTGGGTAGGAAATTAATCTAGTTTTGACTTTCAGAATGGAAGTCTCAATTGTAGAGATAAATTTGTACGAGGCAAAAAGAAAGAAAAACAAAGGGTAGGCCCAAAAAAGAAAAAGAAGAAGAAAACAAAGGACAAGAAAGAGAAACGGGGTTGCTTTTGTCAATGATGAATCTCAAAGAGATGGCCGAAGGCCGTTTTTGAGACCGAAATTGTAATTTCTGTTGAATGTTCTTATTTCATTTGTATCTGAGTCATTTTTCTTCGCCACCTTGGATGCGTTTTTCAACTGTATTTAGAGTTAAGGCAGTGTAGAGCTAACTTGCTGGTTGTGGCATGTACAGGTGCTTCTAATTTACTAAAGTGAAATTATTCCACATAATAACGTTATTTCACATCATCTGCAAGGAGAGTAGAGCATATTTACCTGTTGCACAGTGATTAACTTACCTCCCCTCAAAGAAAGAAAGACTTGTCTTTCCTCACTACACCTTGATGAACCTGGATTTTGTTGCAATTCTGTCCCCATAACCTGCTCATAAAATCTGACAAAGGAATCAATATATTTTTGTTCTTATTGCTTTTCATCTGAAGCAAGGATAGCATTCCAAACAAATGGAGCATTTTTTGGCAGTCATATAGCATAGCTTTCATCCAAACACCAAATGGTGGTAAATTGGTAATGAACAGGCATGTAGTTTTAGGCATGGAAACGTGCCAATTCTAATAAAAATGAACTCTATCTTCACTTTTTTTTTGTTATCGAAAATTCATTAAGCCCCTGTCAAAAAAAAATTCTTTAAGCCCATATGGGCTACCTTCTCCAGATTTCTGAGAGGTCCCGTTATACCCATTATTGCAGCAGCTAAATTTGAGATAAATCCAACTCTACTAATGATTCTGCAAGATTAATTCAGAGATCATCCCAACGAAGACCCATTAAATCATTTGCAGTTTGTCGTATCATTAAGCATGAAGGGGTTACTCCATATCAGCTAAAGGTTATAGTGTTTGAATGTTAAAAAGAAGGAACGGAGTGGTATTTCACGAGCTTTTCTAGAACAGTACTACTGTACTACCCTCGTACTAAAACTGCAGAGATCAGACATATGTTAGAAACCTTTATGCAGGACCCTGAAGAGTCCCTTAGATAAGCCTGGTACAAGTTCAAAGATCTCCAGCGTGAATGCCCACATGACAACCTTGATAAATGGTTCCTTGTTCAAGCTTTCTATAATGGTTTACAAAAAGACACCAATAGTCCAATAGTACTGATGATATTCTCTCCTCTTGGCTGGTGTCATTGGTGTCTGTAAGCTCTTTTTTGGTTTTCAATAAAAAATTTGAATTGCCAAAAAACAAAAAAAACTTCTGCGTGTGGTGTTTTTTCTCAACAAAGGAGTGGAGAAAGGCAACTATATTCTCGCCAATCTAGCTGCTAATGATTACAAACTATGAGAGAAGCATCTAAAAAGGGGAGATCAATGTTGATGCTTATGCCCTCCTCTAATCAGGTTGCTCATTTGAGTTTGAAGATGGATGCCACGAAGACTTCCCAGTCTAGTACGTCTCTTATAAGCATTAGTGTTATTCTATTATAGCACCAATTACTACATCTTTCCGTGAAGTGTGGTATTCAGGGTCATTTCGGCCACACCAGTTCCTATAATTACCAAGATACTTCACAGATGGAATATGTGCATGCTTTCAATAGTGACACATGTACAATCCATATTATAATACTTTCAATCTAGGTTGGAGGGATCATCCCAATTTCTCCTACAAGAACAGTAATTATCAAAATCCTTTTCTTCCACAGCAAGCTCCCTATCAGCAACTTTATCAACAGTATCAACATCCTCGGCAACAATATCAGCGACCACAGGGTCTCCTGAACGTTCATTATGGATTTTCGCATTCCTTAACAGCATATTCCATAGAATAATGTCGCGACACCATATGATATGATTGAAGTGATGAGAGCAATATCAACGTTGCAGACTAATCATGATCAGTAGGTTAAGAAATTGGAAACTTAAACCAAGATGTTAGGGGGACCCATATACTGTATGAAATCGGAATCCCTCTCAACGGAGTCTTAGAACTTTGAGTGTCTGACTGCTTTTGCTTTTGGTGTTCCCTTTTCAGTCATCTATTTTCAAGATAAGGATCAGGCGGGATCAAGAACCAGTTTGGCATAAACAATCTAAAAAAGGAAAATGCAGAGCGATTTGCTGCAATTGGAATTGAAAGTTCTAGTCATTCAATGGAAATAGTTCAAATAATATATCGCACAAAAAATGAATAGAAACTAGTCGTCTCCCTAACAATGGTGCCAAAAAGTTGATGGGTTTTAAAAGTTTATTGTAAGTGCACAGTGTATGTTGTAGCAGATACTTAGAAAATAAGGGTTGATTCCACATGGAGAGGAGTTCTATCAATTACTAGTCCATAATAAAACTATTTTAGAGAAAAATCGTTGATTGAAGATATGATTATCCAACAAATAATAGGAGATTAATCGATCAATTAACTAAAAATATAGGGTAAATTTAGCCCACCATGCCAATACCATAATCAAAAGCATAACTTCAATGAAAAACAATTCAATTGGTGGGATGATTAAAGCACAAGTTAATCTCTCTTGAGTATTAACACTCTCAAAAATCCAATATTCCTCTCGCACATAAATTAAATACTGCTTAGGCATGCCTCTAAGATTATGATATCTCTATTCTAAATCGTTATTAGAAAATTAACAATTTATGATATTGACCAGTTACACAAATTAAGCAATTAAAAAGCCTTTTCAATTAAGATCAATTGATCAATTACACTATTAAATAATTTAATTAAAAAATTAAATTATGGTATAGAAATGGATTCCCTACCAACCCTAGAAAGGAAGTTATGATTTCTATAGAATTGGAATTGGAATTAAACATATGATTAATGAAAACAATACTCATAAGATGGACAATAAGCAAGAAAAAACAATTAATAAACATAAACTATAAAGATTTAAAAAATAAAACTTATTTTAATTAATTACAATGGAGAATAATAAATCTAGGGCTAAAAGTATGAGAGTATGAGTTCTTCCTAGAGTGGAAGATGAAAAAATATAAAGTAAAAGCAATAATGAAAGGTTTATGGATTACAAGCAAACTCCTAACTTAAATGTCTCAAGTATCTTAATACTAATAGGAAATAAAGTCTCAAAACGAGGGAAGTCGAGCCATTCATTAAATGAGTGAAATAGATAAATACACGTTGTGAAATAGACAGATATTCGCTCGTTCTGTGGTCGTGATTGTTCTTAACTTGCTTCTAAAGGTCATTACTCCCTAACCGAAATTTGTCTCAAGGCGGGCCATACTCCTCCTTAGAGTCCTTATAATTGTTGATAAATTGGGCTTTACTCTCAAATTTGTCCTACTTTACAAATCACTCAAGCCTCAAATATTTTCTCTTTGCTCTTTCACTATCGCCGACTCTCTCTCCTATTTTTCATTCTCGTTTTACGTGCTCTTTCTGCCATCATCCATGTTGATGTCGCCAGCTGTGCTGATGCCTTCTGGCCACCTTTTGCACCACCACCGTCGGTCTTTTTCCTTATTTCTTTTATCTTCTTCTTTGCTTTTGTATCTTTTCGGTCTTTCTTTCTTTTTTTTTAGTTTTTCGGTTAATATGTTATTAAATAATTTTTAGTTCCGTGTGATTCATACTGAAGTTCAATTGGAATTGTTGAAAAGCTCTATGAAGGGAAGAGAGAATAATATCAGTGGCTAACTCCTCAGGGTAGGTGAATGTAATCCCCCGTATTTTTATGAATTTTATAAATATATTTTAATATATAGTTATTTATATTTTAATATATATTAGCATTTTAATGATTTCATATTTCAAAGGTTGACCATTTTGAAAGTCAAAGAAATTATTTTAAGGATTTAAGGAAGTTAAAATAATTTTGGAAAAAACCTACTTATAAATACTTAAACCCAATTATTTTTACCACACAAAAATTTTTCTCTCTCATCACAACTCCCAAGGAGCCGGCCACTTTCATTCTTTCTCTCTCTTCACGGTTTTGTGCTTTTCTCCCAATTTTTCTTTCTTCTTCTTCAAGTAACGCTTTCTTCTTCGCCAAGAAACGTCACAAACACCAAAACCTCCCCCTTGCTGCCGCCTACTTGCTGCCGCTAGTGCTGCTGTACTTTTCCGGCGTCTTGTTCTCCTTGTTTCTTTGATTCGTTGGTTAAATTCTTTTCTTCCTCCTCAAGTTTTAATTAAAGATCATGTTTTTATGTTTTATTTTAGTACTAATCATGATTAATAACTTTAATTTACTGTTTTAATGATTAATCTTGGATTATATATGTTATGTATTAAAAGAATAAAATTTCAGATTTGATTACTATTTTTAGATTGAGTTTTAATTATCAAAGCATGAATTTTTAGGGTGTTAAATATTGGAAAATCATAGTAGCATGTTATAAACTATGAGATTGATTTAAATTATGAATTTAAGCATGTTTAAGTATGTTAAAAAGAGTTAAAATTTTATAAGTTGCTGGAATTTTAGAAAGGGCATTAATAATGGAGTTTTATGGATTTTAATGACTAGTATAGTAGTACTACGCTAGGTAAAATAAGTAGTTGGAGTTTTAATGGTAAAAACAACTTTTAAATATTTTTAAAGAGGATTTAAAGTATTTTAAAGTTGCTGGAATTTAATTGGAGTATTGACTTTAAATTATATTGGTTGTTTTAGGCGGAGATTTTTCAGTAGGCGACTTTTAAAGTGATTAAAGGTGGCCTATCAGTTTGTTTATACAAGGTACGTATATATCTATGTGTTATGTGAGTTAGTATCATGATTTTAGGAAGGAAAAGTTGTAGTATCATGTATAGGAACTTTGTAAGTTCATATATGATTGGATTTTACATGTTTTATGCCTGTGTGCAAATATGTTGATTATAAGATTGTATTATGAGTTGAAGATCCTGTTTGTATGGAATATTGATGCAAACATGTTGGTTGGGAACTTTATTTATTAATTCACATGGGGGAATTAATATAATTATTGAGTTGGATCATGTTCAATCATGTGTTCCCGAATATTATTATTTTCACTACTTTATGAGGACTGTGGGCCTTATTTGGTAAGTTGATAAGTTATGCCTTTGAAAGGTAAGATTGGGTGTTGGCTAGGTTCAACAAATAAGAAAGATTGGAATAAAAGGAAGTACTCTTGGATTGTAAGTTGTGTGATCACTTATTAAATCCTAAGATAAAAAGAAGTTTAGTTGTGAATGTTTGATTTGATATTTCTGTATTACTCGTGTGTCATAACAAGTAATAAATTGTAAATCACGTAAAGTGTAACTTGGATAGTATTAAACTTTAGATTGGTGCACGTCTGAAGTTGGACAATCAGGAGTTGGAGTACATGGTGGTAGCCCATGGCTTTTTCTGGGAAACGGATTGATCACCGTTCCTATGTTTTTCAAAGGTTCCTCGATATCGCAGGTCATTCTGGAATACGGAGTCGCGCCCGTATTTCGTCTTCCTAGGTGAAAGCAAGTTTAGTTAGACAACTCGGTCCAATAATGTAACACCCCGATAATTCTCTCTTTTCAGAAATACCTTTTCAATATAAAACTTAGAGAATTACCCAAGTATTATCGCCCATGTGATAACGTATCGGCTTATTCAGAATTTTGCAGCGGAAAACATCTAACTAAACTTCATACTTTATTATCATAAATAAATAAATAAGTACTTTAAAATCAAACACTCTATATATGTCTACTCAAACAAACTTATTATAATACGTTCCTACTAATGCAGAAAATATGATATACTAGATTACACAAGCTCTCCATTCCCAGATTCCCAATGATGCAACATCTGCGAACCTGTAAATGTCAATGCTCTAGAGACTGCTAACCAAAATTGGGTCATCACGGGATCAATAAGGCAAAGCCATGATCAACAATCACAAACAAAGCACGTAATCAGCAAAGCTGAGTACTACATAGTAACACGTAAATATTCCTAACATGATACTAATAAATAACATGCAGGGATAAATAATAATATAACAATATAACATTTCTGCAGACAACTTTTACTGAACTAAACTCTAAACATCTTTTTATTACTTTAATGGAATAGTTATTGGACCGAGTTGTCTAACTAAAAACCAGCCTTCACCTAGGAAGACGAAATACGGGCGCGACTCTGTATTCCATAGCGACCTGCGATATCGAGGAACCTTTGAATAAAAATAGGAACGGTGATCAATCCAATTCCCAGAAAAAGCCATGGCACGCTCACCATGTACCCCAACTCCTGATTGTCCAACTTTAGACTGGTCAGACGTGCACCAGTCTAAAGTTTATTACTATCCACGTTACACTTTACATGATTTACCAATTATTACTTGTTATGACACACAAGCAATACAGATAACATATAATTAAACATTCACAACTTAACTCCTTTTTATCTTAGGATTAAATGAGTGATCATACAACTTACAACCCAAGATTAATTCCTTCTTATTTCAATCCTTCTTATTTGTTGAACCTAGCCAACAACCAAATTACCTTTCATAGGTAGAAAATATCAACTTACCAGATAAGGCCCTCGGTCCTTATAAAGCAGTGAAATACTCAAAGGGAACAATGATCAATCATGATCCAACACTAATAAATATATTAATTCCCCCATGTGAATTAATAAATTAAAGTTCCCAACCAACATGCTTGCATCAATTTTCCATACAAACATGATATAAATCTCATAATATAATCTCATAATCAACATGTTTAGACCACAACATAAAACATGCAAAATCCAACATAATCAATATCATATATGAACTCAACATAGTTCCTATACATGATACTACATAATTTTCCTTCCATAAATCATGATACTATCTCAATCAACACATAGGTATGTACGTACCTTGTGTAGACAAATTGAGAGGCCACTTTTCTACTCTAAAAGTTGTCTAGGGAATAATCTCCGCCTAACAAAATACAAAACATTGGTATATCAATATACTCATAAATTTACAACAATAAAACTTCACTTAAAAACGTGTCAAAACGTTTTCTAAAATTCTTTTGACACCAAAGATTAAATATTTCAAACTCTAAAATATGGTACTACTAAAATAGGCTTTTAAAACCTCAAAAATCAAGACTTTAATATTTAAATCTCTCCTTGAACATAAAATATTAAATCTGAAATTTTTTTGCTTAATAATATGAAACATATAATCTGAAATAATTAAAGATACAATCTTTAAACAATAATTTAACAAAATAATACTTTGAAATATTAGATCAATATATATGAAATCAATATATAAGAAAACGAGGAAAAGAATCAAAAGAAAAAGGGAGAAAAATAGTGAAATACCGAAATCGCGAGTGAAATATGGCAGCAAAATTGCGAAACTTGCAGAGGCCATAACTGATAGAATAATAATCGGAATCGAGTGATTCTTGAGCGTAAGCTCAATAACTTTTCGAGATCTACAATTTCTCAGAAGGAATTTTTGGCTAAAAATAAACGGAACTATGAGAAATCTGGACAATCAGATTCGGGTGAGAGAAAAAACGAGTGAAGGGAGGGAAAGAGGAAAGAAGAATTAGTGGAAAACAAAAGCCAAATCTGAAAATATGAATCATGGGAGGTTTAATGAAGTATTTATAGGTTCCCTTTCCCTAATCCTAGTAGAATTAGGAGTACATAAGAATAAGAGTCTTATTAGGAAAAGAATTACTCCTTTGGGCTTTCAAATGGGCTCAAAAGGCTACAAATTGGGCTCCTCAACCCATAAGCTTAATTTAATAATTAAATATACTTTAAATACTACTCTTTAAATAATTAAAGTTCCACTTAATGAAACATTTAATTAATTTAAGAAATAAAAAAACCATAAAACTCTTTTAACTCCTCAAAATAGTCAAACATTAAAATAATTCGACTCATAAAATATTAAAATCATTTATAAATATACTTTAAATATATTTATAAAAAAACATAAAATTACGGGGGATTACAGTCTATCCCTCTTAAAAGAAGTTTCGTCCCGAAACTTGGGCACGAAAATCAAAACTTTTAAGAAAACTCTCTTTCAAAACTTTAAAGTAGGCAAACTCGGAGATATTTGCGACACAACATGTGTACACTATTCCCAAAATAACTTGACTGCGCCACATAGTGGACACTAAACTTTGCACCAACATGTGCAAAACTCAAAATCAAGCATAAAAATATGAAAAAATACCATAAAAATGGACAAAAGCGCGAAATTCTATTGCATTCTACTCCTCTTAAAGAAAACGAGTTACGCCCTCGTAACTCACCTCAAGGAACAAGTCTGGATACTTCTTTTGCATCTCATCTTCGGCTTCCCATGTTGCCTCTTCAGACTCGTGGTTAGACCAAAGTACTTTCACGATGTGGACGTCCTTATTGCGTGTACTACGCACTTTCCTGTCGAGAATCTTGACAGGTCTTTCCTCATATGTGAGGCTACTATCGATCTGAATCCGTTCAGGCTCTAGGACATGACGCTCATCAGGGATATAGCGTTTGAGTTGGGAAATATGGAACACATCATGCATCTTCTCAAACTCCATTGGCAATGCCATTCTATAGGCTACTTTCCCAATTCGCTCTAAAATCTCATATGGGCCTACATACTTAGCACTTAACTTGCTCTTCTTCCCAAATCTCATGACGCCCTTAGTGGGTGATACTTTCAAGAACACCTTATCACCTATAGCAAACTCATCCTCGCGTCGTTTCAAATCAGCATAACTCTTCTGCCTATCTTGCGCAGCTTGGAGTCTAGCCTGAATTAGTCTGACATTCTTGACAGTTTCCTCAATAAACTCTGTCCCCAAGACTATATTTTTACTAAAGTCATTCCAACAAATGGGGCTTCTACACTTCCGTCCATATAATGCCTCAAAAGGTGCAATCTTAATGCTCGCATGATAACTATTGTTATAAGAAAACTCAATCAGGTCTAATTGGTCCTCCCAACTACCTTGAAAGTCAATAGCACATGCTCTCAACATATCCTCCATAGTCTGGTTAGTCCTCTCAGTCTGACCATCAGTCGCAGGGTGAAAGGCTGTACTCATCTTCAATGTTGTCCCATGATTTAATTGGACCTTTTTCCAAAATTTCGAAAGAAACTTAGAGTCACGGTCAGAAATGATATCATTTGGAACTCCATGTAGTCTCACAACATGCCTAATGTATGTCTTAGCAAGTTGCTTCTTTTTCCATGTCTCCTTAATGGGTATAAACACATCGGATTTGGTCAATCTATCCACAATAACCCAGATAGTGTCGTTTCCACTCCTCGTTTTAGGTAAGGCAGTCACAAAGTCCATAGAAATAGAATCCCACTTCCATCCAGGAACCTCTAAGGATTGAACCTTCCCCATGGGTCTCTTATGATCTATCTTCACTTTCTGACAGGTTAGGCACTCAGACACATACTCGGCTACCTCTCGCTTCATATTTGGCCACCAATAGATACCTTTAAGGTCCTTATACAACTTGTCACCCCCAGGGTGCACAGAATATGGAGTATTATGTCCCTCATCCATAAGGCGTCTCTTAAGGTCATTACATTTTTGTGGTACACACCACCTCCCTTTAAACCTTAAACTCCCATCATCATGAATCTTAAAGTCAGCTTCCTTACCTTGCCTAAAATTCTCCTTGATCTTATCTAGGTGCTCATCCCCAACTTGACCCTCTTTGATCTCATCGAAAACTGACAAACCCAAAGATAGAGCGCTAAGTCTTGCCTCACTTTCCCCAGAATTTAAGAGTTCTAGGCTCATCCTTTGCATATCTCGACACAACTCCTCAGGGACTATCAAGGTACTCAAGCTATGACTCGATTTTCTGCTCAAGGCATCAGCAACCACATTTGCTTTCTCCTCATGATACTGGATGTCTAGGTCATAATCCTTAATCAACTCCAGCCATCTTCTTTGCCTCATATTCAGGTCTTTTTGAGTGAAAATGTACTTCAAGCTTTTATGGTCTGTGAATATCTTACAAGTCGCTCCATAGAGGTAATGTCTCCAAATTTTCAATGCAAACACTATGGCAGCTAACTCTAGGTCATGGGTAGGGTAATTAGCCTCATAAGGTTTCAATTGACGTGACGCATACGCAATTACCTTCCCATTCTGTTGTAGCACACATCCTAGACCATTCTTTGAAGCATCACTATATACCTCAAATCCCTCATTCCCATAAGGCAGGGTCAAAACAGGTGCAGAAGTTAAACGATCTTTCAAAATCTGAAAGGCTTCTTCACACTTTTCACTCCACTCAAATTTTGACTCCTTTTTCATCAAATTGGTCATAGGTCTTGCTATCTTCGAGAAATCTCTCACAAATCTCCTATAATAGCCAGCTAGACCTAAGAAACTTCTAATATCTGACACGCTCTTTGGAGTTGGCCACTCACTCACAACTTGAATCTTAGCAGGATCTACTGAGACTCCTTCCTTAGACACATAGTGACCCAAAAACGCTACTTTCTCCAAACGGAACTCACACTTAGAGAACTTGGCATACAATTGGTTTTTCCTCAATGTCTCCAAAATGATCCTCAAGTGCTTATCATGCTCAGCCTCATTCCTCGAATATATCAGTATGTCATCAATGAAAACTACCACAAACTTATCTAGAAACTCATGAAAGATCCTATTCATTAAGTCAATAAATATAGCAGGAGCATTGGTTAACCCAAATGGCATTACAGTGAACTCATAGTGACCATAACGCGTTCTAAAGGCAGTCTTAGGTACATCCTTATCAGCTACCCTCAATTGATGATATCCTGAACGTAAGTCAATCTTTGAGAACACACTCGCTCCATTCAACTGGTCGAATAGGTCATCTATTCTAGGCAAAGGATATTTGTTCTTGATGGTTACATTATTCAACTCCCTATAATCAATACATAGCCTCATGCTTCCATCCTTTTTCTTCACAAACAACACAGGAGCTCCCCAAGGTGATGCACTAGGCCTAATATAACCTTTATCCAATAACTCTTGCAATTGCATTTTCAGCTCACTCATCTCAGGAGGTGCCATTCTATAGGGTGCCTTAGATATAGGTGCAGTTCCAGGAACTAAGTTTATGGTGAACTCAACGGCTCTCGCGCAGTGGCATACCTAAAATCTCACTTGGAAACACATCCATAAACTCGTTCACAATTGGAACATCCTCAAGCTTCACTTCAACTTCCTTACTCACATCCTGCACACTACAGAAGAATAACTCACACCCCTTTCTCATCAACTTTCTTACTTGCATAGTAGAGATAACTCCAAACTTCTAAGGTTTCACAAAGCGTCTATAGGAGGTAAATTTTCCCAAAGGGTTTCTTAACACTACCTTCTGAATCTCACAGTCGATATTGGCCTTGTAAAGACTTAACCAATTCATCCCAAGAATCACATCTAGGTCTCCCAAATTGAATTCTATTAAGTCAGATTGGAAAAACATAGTCTCCTATCTTCAAAGGAAAATTTCTAAACAACTTGGTACACCTTATGATCTCCCCAGTAGGAATACTGATAGACAAGTCAATTTCTTCATAATCTACTAACCCCAATTGAATTTCCTCAATCAAACCTTGCTCAAATCACTGAGCCTTTAACTCCTCAGTGGCTACTACCTAAAAACCTAGACAATGCTATGGATTTGCTATAATACTCAGAGATGGTCATGCTCCCCATTCTAAGGTCTATGAACTCCTGAGCCTTTTATTTCTCATAAAAGCAGGGTAAAATTTTTCCCTTAAAGCAGCAATAAAGGATTCCCAATTAAACTCTTCCACAACACTAAGTCTATTTCCATTTTCTTTCCACCATAAGTTAGCCTCATCTTTCAGATACAGTACAACTTGACCTACTTTCATACCTTCAGGACAGTTCATAGCCCCGAAAATATTTTCAAACTCCCTAATCCACTCTTTAAGAAGGTAGGGTCAGCTTGCCCCTTATAGTACAACGATTTAATCTTAGCTAGTCTCTCAAACATGTCCCCATCAGAATCGGGACTCTCAGTTCTTTCGTGAGTCAATTTCTCTGCCAATAGGCGAATAGCAGAAGCTAAGGCATCATTGTTGTTTGACACTCTACTTCGCGACTGAAATTTAGTGTAACTCTACTTTGGTTTCGATTCACACTTACTTGCCATTTCCTACAAAGACAACATTTGATTTGACCATAAAGATCGCATCAACAAACAATTTCTCATGAAGTTACTATAACACTAAGTTCACACATTATGAACCATAACAATCATATATATATTCACGCATAAATAAATAATCACATAAATAATCACATAAGGATCAAATGAAACCAATCATAATAAATAAAATATTTCCCCTTTTCACGTACTAAAATATATTCTCACTCAACTCAAATAACTGAATAATAACTTTTATTCCTCGAACGATAACAAGAATATTTTCCAATCCAAAATAACCAACTTATTCCTCATCAATATAAAGATGCTAAAGAAGGAAATTTAAACCATTGTAGCTTGACTACTTTCCAACAACTAATCTTAAAGCATAAATAAATACTCTTATGGAGTTACATTATCATTCCTATCCTTATTTCCTTTATCCTTTAATGGAGTAAACATTTCATCTTCAAAGTCTCTAGAGTCTTCACTATAATAATAATAATAATAATAATAATAATAATAACCAGAATTCCTAGATCTAGTAGATCTTCGAATCCTTTTGGGTTGATGTCCATTTTCATCCATTTCTAAATCACTAACATCGCTCAGATAAGGTCTCCAAGTAACATTGTAGATGTCCTTTCAGGTTTGCGCTCTAGTATGATCAAACTCTTGAATTACTTCATATATCGCTAACAGGGATGCCTACTTTTAACACATAACGCATAATGCTCTCTAAGCTAGTGTAGCTATCACTTTCAGGATCATGACATCGAACATTCTCATCATCACTCAATACAATTGGGTTATGATGGCTTCCTACTCTATTTACTTGCCTGACAATTCTATTAACTTGCCTGACAGACATGGTTAGGGATCTATAACAAATAAATTAAACTTATTCCAATGGATATACTTAGTACTCTCCCTGTACGCATTCTCAAAAATAATAATACACAAGTTGCCATTAACATCATAGGCACAAGAATATAACACTTAGCAGGCAAGAAAAATACAAACAGTTTGCGGGGAAAAAAAATAATCATGAATAGTTAGCAGGGAAGAAAATAATAATCATGCTGAACTAACTATTCAATGCAGGCATATAATATTTCTATCCTATATACCCTTCCTATACTACCCATTCTCACAATGCAACAATTAAAACTTTGAAGGCATGAAAAATAATGCAGGCATCCTTATAAAATAATACTAATTAAATGTCGAACTAAAAAAAAATTTCGACTAAATAAAAAAAATTTCAGACTTCTAAAATTCGAAAGAGGAAAACATTTCGAATTTTTTTCCTTAAAAAAAATTTCAGAATCCTAAAATTTTTGAATTATCACAAAAATTCGAAATAACAAAAAATTTCGAGCAAATAAAATTTTCGGACAATGATAAAAAAAAAAATCGGACCCCTAAAAAAAAAATTCGGTCCTCTGAAATATACATATAATAATATATTCCTATAAGTTTTTCAAAACGAACAAGTAGGAACAATTCTAAGAGTTTATTCAAATAACTAGTAAGTTAGTTAGGCGCCTAAAAGTTTTGAAAATAACCTAAAGCTCCCAGATACCACTTTGTAACACCCCGATAATTCTCTCTTTTCAGAAATACCTTTTCAATATAAAACTTAGAGAATTACCCAAGTATTATCGCCCGTGTGATAACGTATCGGCTTATTCAGAATTTTACAGCGGAAAACATCTAACTAAACTTCATACTTTATTATCATAAATAAATAAATAAGTACTTTAAAATCAAACACTCTATATATGTCTACTCAAACAAACTTATTATAATACGTTCCTACTAATGCAGAAAATAAGATATACTAGATTACACAAGCTCTCCATTCCCAGATTCCCAATGATGCAACATCTGCGAACCTTTAAATGTCAATGCTCTAGAGAATCTGCTCACCAAAATTGGGTCATCACAGGATCAATAAGGCAAATCCATGATCAACAATCACAAACAAAGCACGTAATCAGCAAAGCTGAGTACTACATAGTAACACGTAAATATTCCTAACATGATACTAATAAATAACATGCATGGATAAATAATAATATAACAATATAACATTTCTGCAGACAACTTTTACTGAACTAAACTCTAAACATCTTTTTATTACTTTAATGGAATAGTTATTGGACCGAATTGTCTAACTAAAAACCAGCCTTCACCTAGAAAGACGAAATACGGGCGCGACTCTGTATTCCATAGCGACCTGCGATATCGAGGAACCTTTGAATAAAAATAGGAACGGTGATCAATCCAATTCCCAGAAAAAGCCATGGCACGCTCACCATGTACCCCAACTCCTGATTGTCCAACTTCAGACGTGCACCAGTCTAAAGTTTATTACTATCCACGTTACTTTTTACATGATTTACCAATTATTACTTTTTTTTTTTTGACAAGGAAAAGTTAGCTTTATTAAAACAATCATCCATAATCATCAGTTACAGCTCTAAGGATCTCATGAGGGGCTTCCTCAATCCAGACCCTCATTCCATCAAAATTACAACTCATCTTAGCTAGTTTATGAGCTGCTATATTTCCCCTCCTACCAACATGGGCAAACTTGATATCAATACATTGCTGTGCAATTTTTCGAATATCATTAACTATAATACCAAAGAGCGATTTCTCATTCTTCCCTTGCTGCAAATGGGTGTAGACTTTCATGTTGTCCACCTCAAGGATCACTCTATTTAGCCCAGCTTCAATGGCAGTTGTGAGAGCGTGTCTCGCCGCTAAAGCTTCAGCAATTTCAACATTTTTACTTCCAAGAATAGTCATACAAGTTGCCACCATAACATCTCCCACTTCATCTCTCATAATTCCCCCTAATCCATACCTTCCATCCTCGAAACAGGCTGCATCTGAGTTCCCCTTGTAGTACTCACACGGAGGAGGCTCCCACTTCTGCTTAATACCGGACTGACCTTGAGCACCTGTTGGCGTGGCATTTGCAGCATCATATTCACCCACAATGCTCACTGCTCTAGCAATTACATCCACCATCTGCACTCTTTTTTGTTCAAACAACCATGCATTTCTTTTTAGCCAAATTCCCCATAGGAGGCTCCAAAAGATATCCCACCAAGATTGTTCGTTATATAGACTCACCAGCTTCATACACCACTCCTTGAATATTCTCCCAGAATCGCGCGTGACATCCAGACGTAGCGGGGAGGTGTACCACATCATCTTCGCTTCTTCACATAACATCAGCGCATGAGCTACATCCTCCTCTTCACTGCCGCAAATCGAGCACATCTTGTCAACTTCAACCCCTCTTTTGCATAAATTCTAGTTGACAGGTATAGCATCATGTAAAACTTTCCACCCAAAATTTTTGATTTTTGGTGGAAGTTTAGTTTACAAAGTCTTTTCCACACACTTTTCCTTAGCTGGTTCGAGGATGATGCATGGGTTGTTTCCCGTGACTCCATCTCCTTATAGTAAGCACTTCTAACAGTAAAGTCCCCGTGTTTGGAGAAATTCCAAGTCCAGCCATCATCTTCCGTGAATCTTGCCACTGGAATACAAGAGATGGCTTGAGCTTCCCAGTTTGAAAAAGTTGAATTCAGCAGCTCTACATTCCAACTTACTCCCTGCATTAAGTCATTCACTAGTCTTAGATCCTCATTCTCTTCATTTTGTTGTTGAAACACATGGAACTTTGGCAGGGTTGGGATCCACGGGTCTCTCCAGATGTTTATTGTGTTGCCCTTCCCCACAACCTTCATAGCTCCCTTCTCAATTACGTCTCTTGCTGAACATATAGATCGCCACGTGAAACTTGCATTTGGGCTCACTTTGGCTGCCATAAAATCATCATTGGGGAAATACTTCATCTTCAAGGTACGAACCATCAAAGACTTTGTATTTGTGAGAATTCTCCATGCTTGCTTCGCGAGAAGCGCTTTATTGAACACACGCAAGTCACGCATTCCCAATCCCCCTTCCATCTTTGACCGTTGAGTCTTATGCCATGCCACCCATGCTGTACGCCTCTCTTCTTGCTTTTGGCCCCAAAAAAAACTTCTACAAAGACGTTCCACTTCATCTAGAATGCTCACAGGAACACTGAAACACTGCATAGCATAGGTTGGGATCGCTTGTGCTATGGATTTTATGAGAACTTCACGCCCAGCTTGAGAAAGGTAGCCTTCTTTCCATCCTTTCAGCTTCTTCCAGATTCTATCCTGAATAGTTTGAAAAACTCGTTTCTTAGAGCTTCCAAGGTGAGTTGGAAGTCCTAAATATTTGTCATGTCCTTCTACAGCCTTAAACGACAACTTCATCTGAAGCATATCCTTCTTTTGTGAGTCCAAATTTCGGCTAAAAGACACCTCCGATTTTTCCATATTCAGTTTTTGACCTGAAGCAGCTTCATAAATAGAGAGAATCTCCAGAACTTTCTCCACTTCTTCTTCATTAGCCCGAGTGAACAGCAAACTATCATCAGCAAAGAAAAGGTGGGATATGGGATCCACCTTATTTCCAATTTTAACACCATGAATCAACTTTTTCTCCTCAGCATCTCTCAGCAAAGTAGACAAACCTTCTGCACATATTATGAAAAGAAAGGGAGACAGGGGGTCCCCCTGGCGAAGCCCCCTAGAAGGGAGGAATTTCCTAGAAGGTTGACCATTAACCAAGATGGAAAAAGCTGCAGAACGAACACATTTCAGCACACTGTCCACAAAAGGAGTAGGAAAACCCAACTTATTCATCATTTTTTCCAAAAAACACCACTCCACTCTGTCGTAAGCTTTGCTCATGTCTAGCTTTAACCCCAAGAAACTATTTCTGCCTTTCCGCTTTTTCCTCAAATAGTGGAAGCATTCATAAGCTACTAAAATGTTGTCAGTTATTAACCGACCTGGAACAAAACCACTCTGGGACTCATGTATGATATCAGGGAGAACTTTTTTTATTCTGTTTGCAAGGACTTTAGCAACCAGTTTATACAGCACATTACACAAGCTAATAGGTCTATAATCACCAGGGGACTCACATTTTTTCTTTTTAGGAATTAAAACAATGTGTGTCTGATTAATAGACTCTATCTCCTCCCCATGGTTAAGAATTCCCAACACTTTAGTAATAATATCTGGGCCAATAATATTCCAGTATTTTTGATAAAACAAAGCACACATACCATCTAGGCCCGGGGCCTTTGTTGGATGCATTTGGGACAAGGCATCTGAGACTTCTTCACCATTAAACGGCGCCGCTAGCATGTTCATCATCTCTGCCGAGACCATCGCATCAACTTTGTCGATCACTGGGTCCGGATCAACATCATTGGAGAACCCAAAGAGAGCCTCAAAATGCGTGACAAACAACTCATAAATGTGCTGCTCATCCTTATAAGTGTTACCTGCTTCGTCCATGATGTTACTAATACTATTTCTTTCACGCCTTTGTTTAGCTTTGGCATGGAAGAAACTAGTATTTTTATCTCCGCTTTTTAGCCATTCTTGTCTGCTTCTCTGCTTCCAGTAAACTTCTTCCCTACTCTCCAACTCATTCATACGATCATCTAAATTTCTCATCTCTGCAATTACTTCGACGGTTTGCTCTTCCTCCATGAGCCTACTCATTCTTTGTTTACACACACGAAGCTCCTTTGCAAGATTTCCAAACTTCTTATTGTTCCAGGAAGTGAGTTTATGTGCTGTTCTCGAAATATTCATCATCACATTATCTCCTTTTTCCCACGCTTCTTTAATGATTTCCCCGCACGACTCATCTCGACACCACATCTCCTCAAAACAATACATCTTTTTCCTTCTTCGCTCCTTTGGTTCTTCAATGCGGGTTCTTATACTAAGAAGAATGGGAAGGTGATCAGACTTTCTCTTCTCCAAATGCGTTACAAACGACCCCAAGAATATATCTTTCCACTCTTGGTTCGCCATAACTCTATCTAGCCTCTCTTGCACATTATCATCACCACCTCTATTGTTAGACCAAGTGAAATCATAGCCTATATAGCCTAGGTCTATCATTTGGCACGAGTGTACTGCATTCCGAAATATTGCTGCTTCCTCAAATTTGAAATCGCTGCCCCCTTTTTTCTCCGTAGACCAAAGCATAAGATTAAAGTCACCACACCACATCCACGGCATCACATTCTCCTTCTTCAATGCCTCCATCAGTTCACCCGTTTTAAACTTGTTTTCATCTTCAGGGTGCCCATAGAATCCAGTAAAGCGCCATTCATCATGACCAGTAACATGAATCAAGGCATCCAGGTGGTTTAGTGAGAATGATTTCAGAGTCACCTCCCACCCATTTCGCCAAAGCAAAGCTATACCACCACTTCTTTTTCTTCCAGTACCTTCGCAACTCACAGCTATCATTCCATTACACTTCAGTTTCATCTTAATTTTCTCCATTTCACTAGAATTCAGTTTAGTTTCCTGGAGAAAAATTAAGGAAGGGTTTTCAGTAAATACAATACGCCTAAGCGCATTGACTGCAAAGGAACTCCCTAAACCTCTGCAGTTCCAGGAGAGGGCATTCATCATTTATCACCAAGGGCCCATGTTGTGAGGCCCGCCACTTTTTCCGTTTCATCAACTTGCATATCTTCGAGTCTTGAATTATCATCAGTGACACTTCTTTTTCTATTCTTTGTTGGTACCTTTTCCATCTTCTCACTAGCATCATAGTCCCTCACCTTCCTCACTGCCCCTGACATTGCAGTACCCCCTTCTGAAAAAATATGGCCATCTTTAAGAATTTTCACCCACTTCTTCTTCTTGGCAATGGGTTTTAGGATTCCCTTGCTGGCATCATTATGCTCAGTGTAGTCTTTGACTCCCACTGTATCTTCGTCGATGGTCTGCGTGTCGATCCCTCTCTTCACCTCCCCATCTATGATCCCAATATTATTCACCATGATGTCCTGCACCAACTCATCTCCCTTTTGTCTTTCCCCTTCTGCACACACCTTCTCCTTTATGATCATTTCACCACCTGTTTCTATTTCTCCCCCCATAAGTTCTATCTCCTGCTCCCTTCCTTTGCATCCTGCATCGTCAGGTTTCTCAACCAGAAGGCTTGATTTTAGTGCACAAAATTGGAACTTTTCCACAACTTCGTTGACCTGCTCTCTCACTACATTCTCCATTTGCTTGTTCAACTTTTTTGGTTTTGTAACAAACAATTTCCGTGCACATGAAATTGTCCCATGATCTTCTCTTCTCCCCTCCCCTTGTTTAGAGTGCCTCCATGGTGATGCTTTTAACCAATCACCATATTTCATCGTGGACTCTTCCTCCTCCTTGTACTCATCGCAATCTTTGAGGCCATGGCCAAGCAGACCACAATGATAACAAAAAAGGGGGGGCTTTTCATATTTTACGTCGAAGAAATCCTCACTCCCCCCTCTCATCTTTATTTTAATTTTCTGCATAAGAGGTTTACGAACATCGAGCAAGATAATTCGAACTGATTTGTCTATACCCACCAATCCCGACGCATCCATCTTGACAAAACGCCCAATTTTGTTTCCGATTGCTTCTACATTTGAATTGTTTAACCTACCTTTGAATGGAAGGTTGTAGACCCTAACCCACATAGGGAAAGCAAAAATCTCCATGTCCGAGGGTCTGATCGATTCGTCAATCTCCTCGAGCAAAAGGGCATGGTGATCAAAGTGCCAAGGCTGTCCTTCGAGTACTCTTTGTTTGTCTCGCCAATGGTAGAATTGGAAAGCAAACATGTTTTTCCCCATAGGACTTATATCAAGTCCATGCTTAGGCTGCCAGATATTTTTAATTGTAGCCATAAATGCGTTTACATTAATGTGCCTACCAGTCCAGATCTTCCCTACCAATCCCAATTCAACCCTTACATCCTCCTCTTCAAGCCCCCCATCCACCTAGTCAATCGCTTCCTCCTTGTCATCCACTAGAGCTTTATTATTATTGTTATAGGGTTCATCCCGATTAATCGAAATTTCGCCGAGATTGTCATTCTCCATCGAATTTTCTCCTACCTCTCTACCCCCTAATGCTTGTGATGACATTAGAGAACTCACCAATCTCAAGGAAAACCTTGAGATGATCCTCCAGACGAGGAAAACTAGCGCCGACGGCTAGGCTATACCCTCCCAAGGAAACTAGAGAGAAACCTAGAGGGAACAATTTACCAATTATTACTTGTTATGACACACAAGCAATACAGATAACATATAATCAAACATTCACAACTTAACTCCTTTTTATCTTAGGATTAAATAAGTGATCATACAACTTACAATCCAAGATTAATTCCTTCTTATTTCAATCCTTCTTATTTGTTGAACCTAGCCAACAACCAAATTACCTTTCATAGGTAGAAAATATCAACTTACCAGATAAGGCCCTCGGTCCTTATAAAGCAGTGAAATACTCAAAGGGAACAATGATCAATCATGATCCAACACTAATAAATATATTAATTCCCCCATGTGAATTAATAAATTAAAGTTCCCAACCAACATGCTTGCATCAATTTTCCATACAAACATGATATAAATCTCATAATCAACATGTTTACACCACAGCATAAAACATGCAAAATCCAACATAATCAATATCATATATGAACTCAACATAGTTCCTATACATGATACTACATAATTTTCCTTCCTTAAATCATGATACTATCTCAATCAACACATAGGTATGTACGTACCTTGTGTAGATAAATTGAGAGGCCACTTTTCTACTCTAAAAGTTGCCTAGGGAATAATCTCCGCCTAACAAAATACAAAACATTGGTATATCAATATACCCATAAATTTACAGCAATAAAACTTCACTTAAAAACGTGTCAAAACCTTTTCTAAAATTCTTTTGACACCAAAGATTAAATATTTCAAACCCTAAAATATGGTACTACTAAAATAGGCTTTTAAAACCTCAAAAATCAAGACTTTAATATTTAAATCTCTCCTTGAACATAAAATATTAAATCTGAAATTTTTTTGCTTAATAATATGAAACATATAATCTGAAATAATTAAAGATACAATCTTTAAACAATAATTTAACAAAATAATACTTTGAAATATTAGATCAATATATATGAAATCAATATATAAGAAAACGAGGAAAAGAATCAAAAGAAAAAGGGAGAAAAATAGTGAAATACCGAAATCGCGAGTGAAATATGGCAGCAAAATTGCGAAATTTGCAGAGGCCATAACTCATAGAATAATAATCGGAATCGAGTGATTCTTGAGCGTAAGTTCAATAACTTTTCGAGATCTACAATTTCTCAGAAGGAATTTTTGGCTAAAAATAAACGGAACTATGAGAAATCTGGACAATCAGATTCGGGTGAGAGAAAAAACGAGTGAAGGGAGGGAAAGAGGAAAGAAGAATTAGTTGAAAACAAAAGCCAAATCTGAAAATATGAATCATGGGAGGTTTAATGAAGTATTTATAGGTTCCCTTTCCCTAATCCTAGTAGAATTAGGAGTACATAAGAATAAGAGTCTTATTAGGAAAATAATTACTACTTTGGGCTTTCAAATGGGTTCAAAATGCTACAAATTGGGCTCCTCAACCCATAAGCTTAATTTAATAATTAAATATACTTTAAATACTACTCTTTAAATAATTAAAGTTCCACTTAATGAAACATTTAATTAATCTAAGAAATAAAAAAAACCATAAAACTCTTTTAACTCCTCAAAATAGTCAAACATTAAAATAATTCGACTCATAAAATATTAAAATCATTTATAAATATACTATAAATATATTTATAAAATTAATAAAATTACGGGGGATTACAAATAACTATTCCATTAAAGTAATAAAAAGATGATTAAAGTTTAGTTCAGTAGAAGTTATCTGCAGAATGTTATATTGTTATATTATTATTTATCCCTGCTTATTATTTCTTAGTATCATGTTAGGAATGTTTATGTATTGTTATGTAGTACTCAGCTTTGTTGATTACGTGTTTTGTTTGTGTATGTGATCATGGCTTTGCCTTATTGATCCTGTGATGACCCATTTTGGTGAGCAGATTCTTTATAGCATTGACATCTACAGGTGTGCAGATGTTGCATCATTGGGAATCTGGGAATGGAGAGCTTGTGTAATAAATTGTTTTATCTATTGCTTTAGTAGGAACATATTATATTAAGTTTGGTTTTGAAGTAGACATTTATGGTGTGTTGGTTTTAAGTACCTTGTTTATTTATTATATTTAAAGTATGAAGTTTAGTATATATATTTTCCGCTGCAAAATTCTGAATAAGCCGATACGTTTTCACACGGGCGATAATACTTTGATAATTCTCTATGTTTTATAGTAAAAGGTATTTTAGAAAAGAGAGAATTGTCGGGGTGTTACAAAGTGGTATCTGGGAGCTTTAGGTTATTTTCAAAAACTTTTAGGCGCCTAACTAACTTACTAGTTATTTGAGTAAACTCTTAGAATTGCTCCTACTTATTCGTTTTGAAAAACGTTATTACCTTAAATTGGGAATAAGAATATATTGTTTGAAATTTTTTTTAAGGTCCGAAATTTTTTTTTATAGGAGTGTCCGAAATTTTTTTTTTTTAATTATAATGTCCGAATTTTTTTTTTTCAGAACTAATAGGCGAATTTCTTTTATTTAGATTGATACTTTTATTATTTTTGTTATCTAAAAATTATAATTAGTGTCTGCATTATTTTATTACCTTTAAAGTTTTATTTGTTGTATTGTGTGAATGGGTAGTATAGGAAGGGCATATAGGAGAGAAATATTATATGCCTGCATTGAATAGTTATCAGCATGTTATTATTTTTCTTCCCTGCTAACTATTTATAATTATTTTTCTTCCCCGCTAACTGTTTATATTTTTCTTCCCTGCTAATGGTTACATTCTTGTGTCTATGATGTTAATGGCAACTCTTTTATTGTTATTGTTGGGAATTGCGTACAGGAAGAGTACTAAATATATTATTGAATCCATATATTTATTTGTTGAAGATCCTTAATCATGTCTGCCAGAGTAGGAAGTTACCAAAATCCCATTGTAATAAGTGATGATGAAGGTGACGAAAATAACTATACCAGTCTAGATTGAAGTATGCGTAAAATATTAAGGTCAGAGGTGGCCAGTGATGATGAGCTCATTGTGGAGTTCGACCGTGCTAGGGGTCAGACCAGACTGGACATTTACCGTGCATCCTTCAGGTTTGAAACTGATTCAGAGTCAGAGGATGAAGAGCCTCAACCTACAAGGAGATCTAAAAGACAAAGGAGATACGTCGAATATTATGATGAGGACATAGATGAGTTTGAAGATGAGATCTTCGTGCCTGAACGATACAAGGGATCTAAGGACAAGAATGATAATGTGGTACCTTAGGTTACTATTTATATATTTACGATTAGAGAAAACAATATAGTATAATAATATAATAATGTTGGATAGTTGGCCAAAAGTGATTAGAGCTATTTTATAGTACCATTGTTTTAGGAAAATATAATGTTATAGTAACAATTATTTAATAATACCCTTTTGGAGGAATAAAAGTTAATTATTTATTTATGTGAGTGAGCAAGAATTTATTCTGGGCACGTGTTGGGAATCTTTTTAAATTTTTATTATGTGATTAAATTCTTGTTTGTTCTACTTATGTGTTCTGATGTGAATATTTTCTTCATGGATGATTATGTGGTTACTAGAGAACATTCTATGTTGTACATGGAACTGTTTGAGAAATTATTTGTTGATGCGATCTTGGTTGATCAAATCAAATGTTGCCTTCTTAGATTGACACATAAGCTATATTGAAACCTAAAGTAGAGTTATATCACTTTTAGGTCACGAAGTAGGATGGCTAACAACAACGACCTAGCTGATGCTATTCGCCTTTTGGCGGAAAAATTGACTCAGGAGAGAGCTCAACGTCCTGAGACTGCTGGGAACATGTTTGAAAGGCTAGCTAAGGTTAGCCACCATACTATAAGGGGCAAGCTGATCCTACCTTCCTAGAAAACTGGATTAGGGAGTTTGAGAAACTTTTTAGGGCTGTGAACTGTCCTGAGAATATGAGAGTGGGTCAGGATGTGTTGTACCTTAAGGATGAGGCTGATTTATGGTGGAGGGAGAGTGGAGCTAGACTGAGTGCTGTGGAAGGATTCGATTGGGATGCTTTTGTGATTGCCTTGAGAGGGAAGTTTTACCCTGCGTTTATAAGGAAGCAGAAGGCCCAGGAATTCATTAACCTTAGGATGGGTAGTATGACCATCTCTGAGTACTACAGTAAATTCATAGCATTGTCGAGGTTTGCACCTGAGGTTGTAGCCACTGAGGAGCTAAAGGCTCAGAGGTTTGAGCAAGGGTTGACTGATGAAATACAACTGGGGTAAGGAGGTGAGACCTTTACATCCCTGGATATTGTGTATGGGAGAGCAGCCCATATTTATGGACTACAGTCGAGGAGGGATAAGAAGAATGATGTGGTAGGTGAGAAAAGAAAGGATTTAAATGCTGGGGGAAATCAAGGTAGCTTCAAGAAGAGTAGAAATGGGAATGGAAATTTCCAAGGAAGAAATAATCAGGGTTACAATAATAAGGGTCAATCTGAGAGAGTGTACCATTGTAAGAAGTGCAGTAATAACCATCCAGGTAAAGACTGCAAGAGAGAATTAGTAACCTGTAACTACTGCCAGAAGAAGGGTCATAGGGAGTATGAGTGCTTTGCTAAGCAAAAGAAAGAGCAAAATGGCAATGGGGGTAGTAACCAAGTGAGGTCTGGATTTAACCAGTCAGGAAATCAGGGTTCGAAGCCTGCAGGGGCACTAAACAACCAAGGGAGCTACAATAAGCCTGCTGGTGAGAGCAACCAGAACAAGGCCCCGGGTAAACTGTTCGTGATGAGTCGCAATTAAGCTGAACGATCTGTCGACGTAGTGTCTGGTACTTTTTCTATTAACTCCGTGCTAGTTAAAGCAGTATTTGATTCGGGGGCGACTTATTCTTTTATTTCGTCGTCTGTTATTAAAAGTCTGGGATTAGTAGATTGTGAAGTAATTGATTTGCCTGTTAGTATACCTACTGGTGAGACCATAAGGTGTACCAAGTTGTTCAGAAATTTGCCTCTGAAGATAGGAGACTGTGTTTTTCCTTCTGATTTGATAGAGTTTAATCCGGGAGATCTAGACGTAATTCTGGGGATGGATTGGCTAAGTTTATACAAGGCCAAAATAGACTGTGAAGTTCATAAAGTAGTTTTAAGAAACACTTTGGGTAAGTTGACCTCGTATAGACGTTTTGGGAAATTCAAGAACTTTGGGGTTATTTTCGCAATGCAAGTAAAGAAGTTGATGAAGAAGGGGTGTGAGTTATATTTCTGTAGTGTGCAAGATGTGAGTAAAGAAGCTGGGGTAAATATTGAGGATGTTCCAATTGTGAATGAGTTTATGGATATGTTTCCGAGTGAGATTTCGAGTATGCTGCCTGTTAGAGCTGTTGAGTTCACCATAGACTTAGTTTCTGGAACTGGACCTATATCTAAAGCACCCTATAGAATGGCACCTCCGGAGATGAGTGAGTTGAAGACGCAGTTGCAAGAATTGTTCGATAAGGGTTATATTAGACCTAGTGCATCACCTTGGGGAGCTCCTGTATTATTTGTTAAGAAGAAAGATGGGAGTATGAGGTTGTGTATCGATTATAGGGAATTGAATAATGTAACCATCAAGAACAAGTATCCTTTGCCTAGGATAGATGACCTATTCGATCAATTGAATGGAGCGAGCGTGATCTCGAAAATTGATTTGCGTTCGGGGTATCACCAGTTGAGGGTAGCCGATAAGGATATACCTAAGACTGCGTTTAGGACTCGTTATGGTCACTATGAGTTCACTGTAATGCCTTTTGGGTTAACCAATGCACCTGCCATATTTATGGACTTAATGAATAGGATTTTCCATGAATTCTTAGATAAGTTCATGGTTGTATTCATTGATGATATTCTAATCTATTCGAAGAATGAAAAAGAGCATGATGAGCACTTGAGGATCATATTGGAGACGCTTAGGAAGAATCAATTGTATGCCAAGTTCTCTAAGTGTGAGTTTCGTTTGGAGAAGGTAGCATTTTTGGGTCACTATGTGTCTAAGGAAGGAGTCTCTATAGATCCTGCTAAGATTCAAGCTGTGAGTGAGTGGCCAACTCCGAAGAATGTGTCTGATATTCGAAGTTTCCTAGGTCTGGCTGGCTATTACAGAAGATTTGTGAGAGATTTCTCGAAGATAGCGAGACCCATGACCAACTTGATGAAAAAGGAGTCAAAATTCGAGTGGAGTGAGAAGTGTGAGGAAGCTTTTCAAATTTTAAAAGAACGTTTGACCTCCGCACCTGTTTTGACCTTGCCTGATGGGAATGAGGGATTTGAGGTGTATAGTGATGCTTTGAAGAATGGTTTTGGGATGTGTGTTACAATAGAATGGGAAGGTGATTGCGTATGCGTCGCGTCAGTTGAAACCTTATGAGGCTAATTACCCTACCCATGATCTAGAGTTAGCTGCTATTGTGTTCGCTTTGAAGATTTAGAGACACTACCTGTATGGGGTAACCTGTAAGATCTTTACCGACCATTAAAGTTTGAAGTACATTCTCACCCAGAAAGACCTCAATTTGAGGCAGAGGAGATGGTTAGAGTTAATAAAGGATTATGACTTAGACATCCAATATCATGAGGGGAAAGCGAATGTAGTTGTTGATGCGTTAAGTAGAAAGTCGAGTCATAGCATGAATGCCTTGGTAGATCCTGAGGAGTTATGTCGAGATATGCAGAGAGTTAGCCTAGAAATCTTGAATCCTGGGGAGATCGAGGCAAGATTGAGTGCTTTATCGTTGGGGTTGTCAATTTTCAACGAGATCAAAGAGGGTCAAGTTGGGGATGAGCACCTAGAGAAGATTAAGGAAAAGATGGGCCAAGGTATTAAGATCCATGATGATGGTAGTCTGAGGTTCAAGGGGAGGTGGTGTGTACCACAAAAATGTGATGAGCTTAAGAGACGTCTTATGGATGAGGGCCATAATAAATCGTACTCCGTGCACCCTGGGGGTGACAAGCTGTATAAGGACCTTAAGCAGATCTATTGGTGGCCAAACATGAAGCGTGAGGTTGCCGAGTTCGTGTCTAACCTGTCAGAAAGTCAAAATAGATCATAAGCGACCCATGGGGAAGGTTCAATCCTTGGAGGTTCCGGGATGGAAGTGGGATTCCATATCGATGGATTTTGTGACTGCTTTGCCTAGAATAAGGAATGGCAATGATACTATTTGGGTTATTGTGGACCGTCTGACGAAGTCGGCCGTGTTCATTCCAATCAAAGAGACATGGAAGAAGAAGCAACTTGTGAAGACGTATGTTAAGCATGTAGTGAGATTGCATGGGGTTCCAACTGATATTATTTCAGATCGTGATTCGAGATTCCTCTCGAAATTTTGGCAAAAGGTCCAGTTAAATCTTGGGACAACGTTGAAAATGAGTACTGCCTTTCACCCTGTGACTGATGGTCAGACTGAGAGGACTAACCAGACTATGGAAGATATGTTGAGAGCCTGTGCTATTGATTTTCAGGGTAGTTGGGAAGACCAATTAGATTTGATTGAGTTTTCATACAACAATAGTTATCATGCGAGTATTAAATGGCACCTTTCGAGGCATTATATGGAAGAAAATGTAGAAGTCCCATTTGCTGGAATGATTTTAGTGAGAACATAGTATTAGGGACAGAGTTCATTGAGGAGACTGTCAAGAATGTGAAGTTGATTCAGGCTAGAATTCAAGCTGCCCAAGATAGGCAAAAGAGTTATGCCAATTTGAAGCGAAGGGAAGATGAGTTCGAAGTGGGTGATAAAGTGTTTCTGAAAGTATCACCAACTAAGGGTGTGATGAGATTTGGGAAAAAGGCAAATTAAGTGCCAAATATGTAGGTCCATATGAGATTCTACAAAGAATTGGGAAGGTAGCTTATAGGTTGGCTTTGCCAATGGAGTTCGAAAAGATGCACGATGTATTTCATATTTCCCAACTCAAGCGTTATATCCCTGACGAGCGCCATGTCTTGGAGCCTGAGAGGATCCAGATTGATAGTAGCCTCACATATGAGGAAAGGCCTGTGAAAATTCTTGATAAGAAGGTGCGTAGTACACGCAATAAGGATGTCAATATCGTGAAAGTGCTTTGGTCGAACCATGAGTCCGAAGAGGAACCGTGGGAAGCTGAAGCTGAAATGAAGAAGAAGTATCCAGATTATATCCTTGAGGTGAGTTACGAGGGCGTAACTCGTTTTCTTTAATGGGGGTAGAATGCGATAGAATTTAGCGCTTTTTACCTAATTTCATGGTATTTTTATGCATTATATGCTTGTTTTGGCGATTTGCACATGTTTAGTGCAAAATAAATAGATTCTCCGCATAAGGGTGTTCATTAGTAACGCAAGTGATTTTAAGTTGGCAAAAGAGTGCACATGAGTGGCACAAGTATTTCTCCAATAAGAGTTGAGTTGAAAAACTTTTGAAAAGGTGTGAGTTTTCGTGTCAAGTTTCGGGACGAAACTTCTTTTAAGAGGGGTAGACTGTAATCCCCCGTATTTTTATGAATTTTATAAATATATTTTAATATATAGTTATTTATATTTTAATATATATTAGCATTTTAATGATTTCATATTTCAAAGGTTGACCATTTTGAAAGTCAAAGAAATTATTTTAAGGATTTAAGGAAGTTAAAATAATTTTGTTAGGCATGCTTTGAAAAATGTTTGAAATACTAATTGGATTTGGAAAAGAAGTTTAAATGGGCTTGAGGAACCCAAATTCTAAGTGGATTAGGAAAAGGATTTCTATTGATGTTAGGAGTTCTAATTCATCAATCCTATTCATCATCAAACTCTATTCAAACCCAATCTCCTTTTCCTAAGCCCAAAAAGGAAAAAAACTACTTATAAATACTTAAACCCAATTATTTTTACCACACAAATTTTTTTCTCTCTCATCACAACTCCCAAAGAGCCGGCCACTTTCATTCTTTCTCTCTCTTCACGGTTTTGTGCTTTTCTCCCAATTTTTCTTTCTTCTTCTTCAAGTAACGCTTTATTCTTCGCCAAGAAACGTCACAAACACCAAAACCTCCCCCTTGCTGCCGCCAGTGCTGATGTACTTTTCCGACGCCTTGTTCTCCTTGTTTCTTTGATTCGTTGGTTAAATTCTTTTCTTCCTCCTCAAGTTTTAATTAAAGATCATGTTTTTATATTTTATTTTAGTACTAATCATGATTAATAACTTTAATTTACTGTTTTAATGATTAATCTTGGATTATATATGTTATGTATTAAAAGAATAAAATTTCAGATTTGATTATTATTTTTAGATTGAGTTTTAATTATCAAAGCATGTATTTTTAGGGTGTTAAATATTGGAAAATCATAGTAGCATGTTATAAACTATGAGATTGATTTAAATTATGAATTTAAACATGTTTACGTATGTTAAAGAGAGTTAAAATTTTATAAGTTGCTGGAATTTTAGAAAGGGCATTAATAATGGAGTTTTATGGATTTTAATGACTAGTATAGTAGTACTATGCTAGGTAAAATAAGTAGTTGGAGTTTTAATGGTAAAAACAACTTTTAAATATTTCTAAAGAGGATTTAAAGTATTTTAAAGTTGCTGGAATTTAATTGGAGTATTGACTTTAAATTATATTGGTTGTTTTAGGCGGAGATTTTTCAGTAGGCGACTTTTAAAGTGATTAAAGGTGGCCTATCAGTTTGTTTATACAAGGTACGTACATATCTATGTGTTATGTGAGTTAGTATCATGATTTTAGGAAGGAAAAGTTGTAGTATCATGATTTTAGGAAGGAAAAGTTGTAGTATCATGTATAGGAAGTTGTAAGTTCATATATGATTTCTATTATGATTGGATTTTACATGTTTTATGCATGTGTGCAAATATGTTGATTATAAGATTGTATTATGAGTTGAAGATCCTGTTTGTATGGAATATTGATGCAAGCATGTTGGTTGGGAACTTTATTTATTAATTCACATGGGGGAATTAATATAATTATTGAGTTGGATCATGTTCAATCATGTGTTCCCTTATATTATTATTTTCACTACTTTATGAGGACTGTGGGCCTTATTTGGTAAGTTGATAAGTTATGCCTTTGAAAGGTAAGGTTGGTTGTTGGCTAGGTTCAACAAATAAGAAAGATTGGAATAAAAGGAAGTACTCTTGGATTGTAAGTTGTATGATCACTTATTAAATCCTAAGATAAAAAGAAGTTTAGTTGTGAATGTTTGATTTGATATTTCTGTATTACTCGTGTGTCATAACAAGTAATAAATTGTAAATCACGTAAAGTGTAACTTGGATAGTATTAAACTTTAGATTGGTGCACGTCTGAAGTTGGACAATCAGGAGTTGGAGTACATGGTGGTAGCCCATGGCTTTTTCTGGGAAACGGATTGATCACTGTTCCTATTTTTTTCAAAGGTTCCTCGATATCGCAGGTCATTCTGGAATACGGAGTCGCGCCCGTATTTCGTCTTCCTAGGTGAAGGCAAGTTTAGTTAGACAACTCGGTCCAATAACTATTTCATTAAAGTAATAAAAAGATGATTAAATTTTAGTTCAGTAGAAGTTATCTGCAGAATGTTATATTGTTATATTATTATTTATCCCTACTTATTATTTCTTAGTATCATGTTAGGAATGTTTATGTATTGTTATGTAGTACTCAGCTTTGCTGATTACGTGCTTTGTTTGTGTATGTGATCATGTCTTTGCCTTATTGATCATGTGATGACCCATTTTGGTGAGCAGATTCTTTAGAGCATTGACATCTACAGGTGTGCAGATGTTGCATTATTGGGAATCTGGGAATGGAGAGCTTGTGTAATAAATTGTTTTATCTATTGCTTTAGTAGGAACATATTATATTAAGTTTGGTTTTGAAGTAGACATTTATGGTGTGTTGGTTTTAAGTACCTTGTTTATTTATTATATTTAAAGTATGAAGTTTAGTATATATATTTTCCGCTGCAAAATTCTGAATAAGACGATACGTTTTCACACGGGCGATAATACTTTGATAATTCTCTATGTTTTATAGTAAAAAGGTATTTTAGAAAAGAGAGAATTGGCTGGGTGTTACAGTGAAGCCTAGTCTCTCCATATTCTCGAATATTCCCAGCATTCGCAAAACATGAGGACAATAGCTTGCCCTCAATTCTACTTGCAGTCCAGAATCTCCATGGAGGTTTTATACTTCTCGATTTTACCTTGCTCTTAGAACAAGGTTTTGAGAAGTAAGCATATGTCGTAGGCTTCCATGAGCTCGAATTGGCATTGTAAATCTGAGTTAATGGTATCCAACATAAGGCAATCTACCTTATTGCAGCGATTCTTGAGTTTTGCGCACTCATCCTTTTCTGCATGAGCGGCAGTGGCCTCAAACTCATCTTGCAATTGAGTTTCAAGAGCATATTCTTTCCAACCTGGGAACAATTCTCAGTTTTCAATATCAGTCGAGGAAAACACCACGAATTTTTGCTCTGTATTTTTCGCGTATTTTCCCCCTTATTCCCTATTTTTTGTTCAAATTAGAATATTTATTCTAGAAATTATTATTATTATTATTATTATTATTATTATTATTATTTTTATTATATATATATAATTTATTTAATTAGATTTATATATATTTCTAGTATTTAAATTGTGCGTTCTAGCTATGCATTTTATTTTATCGTTTAATCGCGTGTTGGACCGTCGTAACAACTTTTTGTACATGGAGTTTAAGTCCTAAAACAGCTGCTTAAAAATCAGATTTTTGATGGATAAAGAAGTGGCTTTTAAAGAAGTTAACTCTCCTTAGTTAATTCTAAGAGAGAGACCTATTATGAGTGTTGTTGTTTTATAACTATTATTATCATTGTTAAGATGAGTCTACGTCAATATTTGTGAAGTGGAAAAGAATATGAATTATTTATATGCAAGAATATGAGTTGTGCATAAGTGATTTGGTAACTCTCATTAGTTAATTCTAACTTAGAGACCTTTTGTCAATTTGATGGATGTGTTGTTGAATATGATTGTTGATTAGTTGTGGCTCATAAGTTTTATGATTGGAATTGGAATTAAATTGGATATTTAGTTTGAAATGCTAATCTATAAAATTTTTATGTTAAATGATTACTCCCTCTGTCCCAGAATACTCTTTACACTTTCCTTTTTCATCTGTCCCAGAATACTCTTTACACTTCTATTTTTGGATATGACCCACTATTATTTTAATCCTTCTACCTTTTAAACATTGGCACACACTCTCTCTCCTCCAAATAAAATAATACCACTCCTATTACATACCAACTTTAACCATGGCCCACATTCTCTCTCCATAAAATAAAATAATACTACTTTTACTAACTACTAACTACTATCACATCTACTTTTCAATAAAATAATAATTGATAACCAAACAACAACTTATCATCTAAAACTATGTGCCTTGATAAGTGTCAAGAGTATTTTGGGACGGAGGGAGTATAAATTTCTTTAGAGGGAATCTCTTGGTTTGGTTAGTTATTCAAAGATTGTTAAGAATGATTTGAGTGTATTATGAATGATAATCGAAAGTAATCTAAAGGGGAAAGTAGCCTCGTCTAAGTCGACAGATGAGCTGATACGAATAATTCCCCATGGACTGTGAACCTTGGGAGCCCCACAGGGAAACCTGCCTATTGCTCTGTGGGGCGATAATCGAGCGATATATCAAGTAATGCGAAACATGTGGGTTGCTAATTTGATCAGCGGAAAATGAACTCCGGACTAGTTGTGGTTATTGGCCAAAAGTAAAGCGAATGGTTGGGTGACGACCCCCACTATCTTAGTGTAAGCTTTGTCTCCTCCGCCGCGTTCTCTTTCCCCGATTTAAAAAGAATGTCATCTCGAGTTATGGAAATGAATGTTAGTTCGGTATTTGAATGTGGAAATCGATATTGGATTCCCGATAAGAAATTGTATCATGGTAAGTTTCGATATTGGCGTCTCGATAAGGAATCATATCAGGTAATGTAACTAATGTTTATTCAATATTTTAATATGAATATCGATATTGGTTTCCTGATAAGGAAGCATATAATGGTAAATTATATTGATGTTGGATTCCCGATAAGGAATTGTATCTTGTTATTTGATTCCTGGTAAGGAATCGTATTTTTTTATTGGATTCCCGATAAGAAATCGTTATTGTAGTAGTACTCTAATTATTTTTGTTTAGTTTTGTATTTTTACTTTAATTTCTCTGCCACATTTTTGTAATTTTATTGTAATTTCTGTGCCATATTTTTGGATATAGCGTTTTTGTAATTTTATTTTTGTTTAGTTTTTGTAATTTTTGGATATTAATTATTATGTTATTGGACGATTTATGTAAATTTCTGCCATATGTGAATTATGCTAGTGTAGATTTTTGGATCTTTCTCTGCTGTGATTTTTTTTGAACCATATCTTCACTTAACTGGTCCGGTTGGTGGAAGAAATCGGAACAGTTAAGTACACTAATTGATCCGGTTTTCTTCCACCAACCGGACCAGTTAAGTGCTAACTGATCCGGTTATGAAGCGGATCAGTTACTTTTTTGTACTGCTCTGCCTCTACTTGATTTTGTCCATTTTCGAATTAGTTAATCTCATTTTGACCGATTGGTTGGCCTTTTTTCCACTAGTGACACTTTCTTCCACACACATATTACAAACTCTATATGCTTTACTATTAGATGCATAAGTTCCTCTTGCATTATCGTGAACATAACAAACTCATCACTTATCGAACTTACCTAAGTTCCTCTTGCATTATCGTGAACATAACACTTATTGCTAAAAGTTCTGAAATAGGAAATGTTGGGCTTGGTTCCTTTGAGTAGTTCATAAGGAGTCTGGTTTAGAAAAGCCCGGATCATGACTCTATTGATTTTATAGCACATTGTATTTATTGCTTCTACCTAGAAGTCCTAGGTAAGGAACTTGACAATCAACATGGTCCTTACCATGTCTTCCAAAGCCCGATTTTCCTTTCTACTAAACCATTTTGTTGACGAGTCCTTGCTGCAGAAAAGTTGTGATCCATTCCTTGTTCCTTGCAGTTCATCAAACTTGGAATTTTCATATTCCTTTCCATGATATGACCTTATGTGAATAAGTTGATTTCATGTGGTTCTTTGAATTTTCTTATCAAAAATAACAAACTCATCAAATGTTTCATCTTTAGAAACTAAGAAAATAACCCAAGTAAATCTAGAAAAATCATCAATTATAACCAAGACATACCTTTTCCCACTTATTCTTTGAATTCTCATTGGACCACACAAATCCATATGGATGAGTTCCAATGGTTTTGTGGTACAAACACTTTTCTTTTGCTTAAAAGAGTTCCTGACATGTCTTCCTTTCTCACATGCTTCACAAACTTTGTGGTTTTTAAACTTAATAGAAGCAAGTTCCCTTACTAAATCTTTACACTACAAGAAAATTCACATATAAAGGTAATGTTCCTCTAAAAATCAAAGGTGCATCCTCTAATTACTTTTTTAAGCAAGTTAGTGGTTGCCTCTAATAAGTCTGTCGCTAACTAATGGTTGCCTCTAAAAGTGGTAGTACTGGTAGTACTACTTGAACACTTATAACCAATTTACTGGAACTTAGCTCATATATACCAAAGCATTAAATCATAGCAGTAGTTCATCATACTTTAGATATTATAAATGTTTTTTCACATTTATAATTTATGGGGGATAATGGTATGCTATGCAAATACAAAAAAGTTTTACCTTGTATGGAAACTTGCTCTTACTTACCCTTCGAATGCCTTAAGTTCAATGCCTTGAGTTCCCCCTTTATGCCTAAAAATATAAAGGGTATTTTATAGAAGAAGTAGATGGCACCAATTAGGGTTTAGAAATAAAAGAAAAGAGAAAAGAGAAAAGAAAAGAGATAGAAAATCATATTTTTATGAGACAAAAATCTGAATTTTGTCGAATAACACATGGTATATTCTCTTACAAAAAATCTGATTTTAGCCACCTAAATCACTAAGATTCTTTATTCCTCTAACCCATAGGGAGGTTTAATCATGATTTCTAGTGAAGAAAGGAAGGTGACTTGGTAAATCGCTTAATTTGAGCTATTTTTGGCAGTTATTCTCATAGGGAAGATAATTATTCTCTTCCCCTTTTGGCATAACTTGATACTTTTCATTTGTCATAAAATTTTCTGATTTTATATACTTGATTCTTCCTAGAGTGCCACCTCTAATTTGTCAAGTCTTAGAGATGCTCTTGTACCTTATGAGCATCACATCTCTCCTACAAAACTTCTGATTTTTAAGCTCCTTCAGAGTTATTAAGCTTAAGTATAATAACAATTAACACATACTCACATATTAGACATAATGGGCATGATTTATGACAAAAGGCATGTCATTAAGATAAGCTCCTCCGTATAAATATCAACTATAACTTCATAATAATAACCCTAAATGCATATACAAAGTTCATGGCTTAAGCATAGAAGTTAGGAATGCACGATTGAGGCAAATACGACCTAAAGAGCGTCCGCTCTAGGTCCGACCGTCTGTTCCCTAGCCTTCACGAGAAACTGGAAAATGGCTTGCCAAATCGGAGCTTGCACTCCACGGTAGAGCATGCGCCAGCCAGAATCGTGCGCTCCGTCAGGGAGTGCACGCAAGCTCCTTGTTGTCGATGGCTTTCCGTCGTTTGTCCTACTATCTTCTCCTTCTAAGTATTCATCGCTTAATCCTTGTTATAATTAATCGTCTATTCCGCGCTCAAAGGTTCACATGAGAAATCATCGAAAGTCTCGTCCTTGCTCTTATCTGTATTTTGAAACGGCATTCATTAATCATATAAGGGGTTCAAAATTTGGTGTCTACAGGTCCATAATAAGATATTGTGGACCAGGCCCACACAAAGAGTTTCTCCAAATTATGATGAAGCGGTCTTATGAGATTTTGTATTTTCTTTTTGGAAAATTATCTCAGCTGATCCTGACATATAAGTTATTTTCCCAAACGACCTTGACATTTTTCACCTCTATTGCAGATAACCCTAAACTTGTATTTCGTCATTAAAACTGATGGAATGGGTAACAATGTTAACTATTTTAAAACAAAATTAATTAGTGCTTTTAAAAAATAAACCCCAAATCATCTCTCTGTGTGAAACCTCGCCCAACCTAAAACCCATCCAACCTAAAAACTATCAAACTCCCACCAGAAACCACCGCCTGACCCACCGAAAAAACCACCAAACAAGGACTAACAACAATGATGCAGAGAACCTGTCTTGGTGGAGGCAGAGCTCATTGTTGGTGATTTTGCAGGATAGTATAAAGCTTGGTATATATGATAGATGAATGAGAAGATTGTTATGTCTCGAAAATGCTATATGATGTATTTAAGGATAACTAGATATCTATATGGAGATAGATTTGTTTTATTTGTTTATATCATATTTCGGGATCTTAGCTGGAGCGATTATGTATTTGAGATTGAATCAAGAGTGTTGTCTTAATGGTCCATATCCCATAGGTCCAGTCGTGTAAAAGTTTATGTTTCCGCTGCGAAAAAATGCAAATTCAAGGTCAATTAAGTGTTAATCGAGATTTGTGTATATTAAATGTGATTAGCTAGCAGCTCGGAAGTGCGGGCTGTTACAGACAAATGCCCTATAATCCGAACAACCCACTCCAAAAACGCTGTGCGCAAAACGTTGTCAATTTAGAGAGTTTAAATTTCAACAGTTGTATGAATTCTACTACAGGTGTTAATGTTGGAGAAGAAGAAATTACTCGCTCTACTTTGTCTAACTTTATGGCCAAAGAAGAAGAGATCGAGAGGAAGAAGATGGAAATTAGAGAGTGTGTTCAACTTCAGCTCGGCCGCGTCGAAGAAGAAACTAAACGCTTAGCTTTGATTCGTGAGGTTTATATTCTCTTCTCACTTAGGTTTTTTTCACTAATTAGTGGTTAATTGAGAAATTCAAATTGGGGGCTGCAGTTGCCATCGTTTTTCGCGAAGCTGAATAAGAAGAAGAAGGGGTGGTCATTTCGGGGACGGGCTGGGGTGGGCGGTGGGTCAGGTGGTGGTTTCAGGTGGGAGGGTGGTGGTTTCGGGGTTGGGTGGCGTTTTGGGCTGGGTGGGTAACTAAAGAGATCTAAAGAGGAGAGAGATGATTTGAGCTTTTTTTACCCAAAAAAAAAGCACTAATTTATTTTGTTTGGAAATAGTTGACGTCGTTACCTATCTCATCAGCTTTAATGACAATGTACAAGTTTTGTGTTATCGACAATAAAGGTGAAAGTGTCAATATCATTTGGAAAAATGGGCTAAATGTCATGGTCATTCGAAAAAATAGGCTAAATATTATGATCATGATAATTTCCCTTTCTTATTCCGTTTTCTGGGCAAAGTCCCACACCCATTTATGAATTTTTTTTGGTAAAAAATGCCTTTCTTTTTGCAAGTTATTGGAATTACTACATTTGTTGTTATAAAAATTAGAATAATGATACCTTGTCACGATTGCCGTCAAATTTCTCGTCTTGTGGTGCCCACTTATTGTTTTTCCCAATTTTTCCTCTTTTCCTTTTCGATTTATTCCTTAATTAACTGAACAACTAATTGATAAGTCTCATTCTCTCTTAAATTCACTTTCAAAGATTCAATTGAGATTAGGGTTTCGCCAATTAAGGGGTTATGCGTCGCTGCAATTAGTTGATTAAGTGATTTAATTTGCTTTGATTAGGTTGCTGCCACAATGTGAAGGTAAATTTTTCGAATTGCAAATTGGGGTTCATAGAATTGGGGGAAATCGTTCTACTTTGTGTTTCAAAAATTTGGTCAAAACCCTAGTTTGATGATGATAGTGACATGTCAAAGAATGATGGTCCCTCCCTCCTTTTTTCTGTATAATGATGTGGTGATGAAGATGGTAGTGACTGGTCCGATAGAGAGAAAATGAGATATAGGCGGGGTGAGAGAAATCAATGGCAGTAAAGATGAAGGTGAAGAGTGAAGAGGAAAACGAAAAAAAATGAGTCAATTTCGAGCTATTCCGATGAATAGAAAATCAGTAAATAAAGAGTAAGCTCTACTGGACGAGAAATTAAACGGAATTCTTTATAAAGTATCATTAATCCCACTTTTTTTTCTTTTGAAGGGAATCAATAATCCCACTTTTAAAATAAAAAAGATACTTAAATTTAAAAAAAAATTAACAACCTTCTTTAGTGTTTTTTTTTTTTTAAAATCCCCCATTTATTTTCCTTTCCTTTCCTTTTCAAACTCTCATACTTTCCTTGAGGAGTCCTTCTTCAATGGCGATCATGTTATAACCCTTCAACACCTAGATATTCCCATCAAATTAAACAGGAGCACAAATAGAAAGTGCACTAAAACCAAGAAAAAGAAAATGGATACAGAGCTCAAATCTCTCAACCAAAACCAAAACGAAAACGAAAACCATCCCAATCAATATCAGCAAGAATCAATCGACAATGGTGATCTGCCACTCCTAAAATCCGACTCATCATCATCTGATTATGAACATACCAATCAAATCCCGGAAGAAAAACACTTCACTGACGAGGAACTTCAGGATATCGAGAAAAAGTTCGCTGCCTACGTTCGGCACGACGTTTACGGCCCAATGGGTCGCGGGCAGCTTCCGATGGCGGAAAAACTTTTGTTGTTTCTCGCAATGTTTACGCTCCTGCCACTCCGAATTTTTATTGGGATGAGCATTCTTGTTGTTTACTACATAATTTGTAGGATTTGTACTCTTTTTTCGTCGCCGTATCGTTTCGACGAAGGCGACGATCATCATAATCAGCAGCAGCAGCACGAGGACTACTCTCACCTGGGTGGGTGGAGGAGAGAGATTATTGTTTGTTGTGGGAGGTTCTTGTCTAGGGCTTTGTTGTTCACTCTAGGGTTTTATTGGATTTCTCAAACTTCCAGGATTTATGAGCCTGAGAAACTGACTCATCAGGTATAGTATTTTCGTGGAATTTTGTCGATAAATTTATGCCCTAAAATTGAACCTCAATAATTGTCTTTTTTATTGTCAAAGTTACATTGGAAATTTACAAAAACAAGCACTTTAATTGAAAACAGTGCAATCAATGTTGTTGCTCACAGTTTTCGGTTTTGGTGCATCATCAACTTTTTTTTTTTGTAGATGAGTACATTAGCACATAAATTTAAATTTTAACTTAGTAACAGATTAAGTGGTCATTTGTTTGCATATAGGAAGTTATACTTTTACGGGGTGGTTAGTAAAATGGTTAGGCTGATCACGAGGACTTGAATTTTCTATGGGAGACTGGTTAATCAACTTCCCCTAATTTTGGATTTCCGGGTGGATGCGAAGTTGTTGCGTGAAACCATACTTGGAAAGATTGAATAATTCTCTCTTAGTTTTTGAGCCTTTTGTTTTACTATGTATGAGGTTTGATATTAGATTTTGTTTATCTCAATGACAAGGAAGTTCGAAATTCGAATTATTGCAATAGTATGTGTTAGTTTTTGATATAGTTGCTATAGCTGAAGATTCCTTAATTTGTGCACATAACCTGAAAAGACATTTGTTATCAAATGGAGGTACTAATTGTTTGTACATGCTGAGAAATCTTTTTGACATCAAATTTGGTTCCCCCCGCCAGAAGATAAAAGAGACACGGGAGATCCTTTTTGTTATAAAATAAGCAGGTGCTTGTGGGATATAAATTTTTCTGGTCCAAGTGACTATTGTCACACTCTAGAGCACCCTGCTAGTAGCTTTGGTACATATGCAGAATTCAGCTTTTGAACCAAGAAAACATTTGGGCTTGAACTTTTGTTCATTTTTTATTTACTAGAGTGATAGCAGAGATCAATTTGAAAACTCTGAAAGGCCTGGAGTAGTCATATCAAACCACATCTCTTATTTGGATATCTTGTACCACATGTCGTCTTCATTTCCAAGCTTCGTTGCCAAGGTTTGTCATCTTCATTACCTTAAGAATTCACACTGACACATGTCTCTTGTAATTTTACTGACATGATTTATGAATATTCTTTGCTGAAGAGATCAGTGGGTAAACTTCCTCTTGTTGGCCTCATCAGGTTAGCTAAACATCTTTACCGTTACTGAATTTGAGAGATTAGTGCTCTTGAACATTTTATCTTGTGCATGTGCTATATTAATTGCACATTAGCTTCTGACTTTATCCAATAACTGTTCATGCACAACTTCACAATTGGGCTTAAAATTTACAAGCAGTGCAATTTGATTTAGTGACAACAATTGTTGAATCGTATTTAATGCATGTGGAGTAGTAGTTTTGCTGGTCTACGTTACTCTGAAGTTGATCTGAAAAAACTAGAAAGGAGCAATTTTATCATATTCTGCTGCTGATGTGTTGGAATTGATGCTAGACCGATTCGGAAATTCATTGGCCCGGTTGTTGGCTTTGTTGCAAAGTTTTGCCATCTTAATTTTACTTTTGTTTATTTATGTCACTTGTGGTGCTTGCTGTGTGTTTCTCTAATTGGGAGATTTCATTTCTTTGCTCTAGCTGGGCACTTGAGAGCTAGATGCATTGATTGCATATTCTTCTACTATTCGTGTTGGAAATGTTGTGACTTGTAAGTTCTCATCTTTTTGGACGCCGTTTTATTTACATCGGTTGCATGGAGTTATCAAATGATTTTTGGATAGCTTGAACTTACAAGTACTGTGTATGATTCTATTAAAACCTGTACTTAAATTATGCGTCTAATAAGCAATGTATTTTTTGCACTTGCCCTCATCAGCTCTATATCCCATACTGTCGAAGCCATGGTTGGACTAGCTTTATTTCTTGCTTTGATCTTCTTTTCTTTAGGGGGTTTCATGGTTGTAGGATTGTGTTGGTGGTCCTAAAAATGTTACTTTTGCGCTCCTGCATGTGGAAAGGGATGGCTTTCTCTCATGTTTGGCATAGTGGGCATTCCAGGGGCGGATCCACAGGGCTGCCTGGGCCATGGCCCGCCCCATAATTGAGAGACTCTATAATGTAAGAAAGATGCATTTGAATGAACTCTCAAGAAGGTCAATGACTATGCTCCTATATGAGTCCTTCAATATTCGTCCAAGTCCTTCACCTTGGAGACTCTAGGGTATGGGCCGTGTTGTTTCCAAAGGGGCACTCAGTTGCTTACTTTAGCAAGGTACTTAGGGCTAGGTTCACATCTATTTCTGAGAAGGAATTGAGGGGCATAGTCTTAATAGTTCAGAAGAGGAGACAAATAGACAATATTTGGTGGCTAGAAAGCTTATCTAAGATTGATCAACAAAGTCTGAAATACTCAATGGAACAAAGAGAAAAGTGAGGTATGAGTAGCAAAAGTGGGTGAGTAAATAGTCATGAGCCTCGAATTTGATATTGATGTTCTTTCAAGGGAGTTTGCTGGGCTCTTGGAGTATGGGGCCTTAGTCAGTACCTGTGACACAGTTTGGGGAGAGTTACGGCCCTAATTACAACCATACAGCCACACCCTAAAATCAAGTAACAAGAGCACTCGCAGGGCGTGTTAAGGAACAAAGGGATATTAGTGGTACCTAAAAACTACCGTCTGGTGGCTATTTTGCTCAAGGAGTATCATGGCTCCTCTTTTCGAGGCCACTGTATTGACTTGAAGACTTATCAGAAATGGTCTTGGCTAGGGATAAGAGGAGCACCAACTAGCTATGTTCTTAGCAATTGTCAGCAACAAAAACACTCCCACTTAGTCCAAATAGCCGGCCCCAACCCCTTCCTATTCCTACTAGAGTGTGTGAAGATCCCATGGAGTGGATGCAATGCTTGCGGTGATTGACATGCTAACTAAAAATGGCCATTCTGTGGGCCTCAAGCATCCCTTCACTGCTCATTCAACTGCTACTAAAAATGGGAGGGAAAAGACTTAAATGGGCCTCCTTAATAGATGCCACCTGACTAATTGTTAAATGGTCATGCTACTAAAAGTTTTGGTGCTCTAAGGTAGTTTTTATTAAAAAGTTTTTAGTACGGTAGATTTTTCCAGAAGTGGTCATTTACTAGGTAATTTTTGACAAAAAATTCTTTCCATATTCTACTTATAAATTACTTAAGTTAACGACTCATGGTTGACCAGAAGATGGTTCAAAAGATAACAATTATGACCAGCAAAGCTTGTCTTATAGAAATGGCTTGAGATAGACAGGAAATATGATTTTTATTTGTTTTTGGATGAGAAAAATTTCCATTGAAAAGAAAAAGGATGTTATGAAGGGGAACTAGAAGCCACTAGAATTAAGGAAAATAAGTGGAAAGAGAACTCCAATATTGCAATACATTAGAAATGGACACACTAGATAAAGTCTCATGAGGGTGATCCCACAGAGAAGTTAAGTACACACTCGATCCCATTAAGAAACCAAAGAAGACTGCTGACCGCAATTATTTTCATGTCACCTCTCTTCAACCATATCATCCAGCTGTCCACATAAAAGTAAAGAGCCAAGCTGCCACAGATTTTGATGCGCCTGACGGATTAAGAGGAATTTCAAAGGTTATCTTTTGCGGTATGCAATCATTTTCACCAAGTTATTAACCTCTTTGTTTGTGTTCCATGTGTTTTCTGGAAGACCAAGATTATCCTGACTGTTCGACCTGTCCAATGAAGTCAGAATCTAGCAAAATCTGGTTCAAAACACCTTTTGCTCTTTTAAGAGGAATTGATATTGAACAGCTACTTTGCATTACACTTAGAATTTTAGCATGCTAAAAACTTAGTTTATCACATTTAGTTTTTTTTTTTCCAGATCTCCTTCCATTCATCCAGGTACTAGTACCTTTAGAGATTTTGTTGGCTAACCGTTTTCATTTTTCAATGTGATTATTATTACCTCAGTGGGTCTGGTTGTTTAATAATTAAGTTTATACTTTAACACTAAGTACCATTCTCCTATCCTCCACAGCAAGTGCCTTGGTTGTGTCTATGTGCAGCGGGAAGATAAATCATCAGACTTTAAAGGTGTTTCAGGTATTGATAACTGTCCGAAACTTTATGGTATTCCTTTATAGTTATATCCATAAAGATCTCCAACACCCTAATGCCTTTAATGTTTTCCAGGAGTTGTGACAGAAAGAATCAAAGAAGCGCATGACATTAGTGATGCTCCATTGATGTTGATTTTTCCAGGTTATTACTCGTCATTTTACTGCAATAGTTATCCTAGTTATTGTTTGGTTGAGAATACTGTTGTGAACAACCGTTTATGATATTCATATTTGGACACCACTTAGTGGTCAGTAGGCTCAATAGGAAGAATGGGGAAGAAAGCTTAGAGAGATGTATTCATAATCCGAGAATGGGTAAGGATAACTTTCAGCTTTCGAGGCTAATACTCTCCTAATACAAAGGACTTGGCTAATTTCTGAATGGCGTCTTCAATTTACTACTGTACTATTTATAGAGCTATTACAACCAAAGGATGCTTTTCTCTCACATCAACATTTTACATTTTCTCTCAATGTAACCAACTATCTATATATTCCACCACAACAAACACTAGAATTGTTCTATGAGATTCTAGAAGGTTCTAGTAACAATTACTTCGGTACTGTTCTGCTGTAGGTGAAGCGTATGGATGGCCTCTGTGGATGCATTGCATTACCCCCTCCCGAAACACTCACCTTGTCCTCAAGGTGGAAGTCAAGGCAGTGTTCTTCGATCAGAGTGAATTTCTCCCAAGTAGCTTCGGAGTCTGATATGCCCTGCCACTTGATGAGGACTTCCAAAGAAGAAGTATCTCCCGCCTTTATAATACGAACTCCCAATAAGTCTTGAGGTGTGGTTTCCAATTGGAGAAGGAGGAGTAGAGCCTATGGGATGCTTGATGTGAGAAACGTGAATAACTGGGTGAACCCGACTTGATGCAGGGAGGGCAAGCTTGTATGCGACGGAACCCACTCCAGCTGTGACCTAGTGAGGTCCATATAATCTGGCAAATGGGCGACAAGCCAATGACTTTTTGGCGATATGGTTGGAGCTTTAGGTAGACCATGTCACTCACCTCATCTCTTCATCTTGGCGTTTGCCATCAGCCAAAGTCTTGGCGTTTGTCGGGCTTTGAGCATATTAGCTCTGAGATCATCGAAGATGGCGTCACATTCTTGCAGGCCTCTGAGGAGCCAACCACTATTTGTCCATGACTATGCCTGATGAGATAAGGGGGATTACGACCATAGAGAGCTCACCACAAAGTCATATTCAGGGACATGTGTGGAGAAGTGTCGTACCAAATTTCGGCCAAGGCCAACCAATCTGCCCACAAGTTGGGTCGTTCTCCTACAAAACATCTCAGATATGTCTCTAAGCATTTGTGTAGCACCTTCGATTGACGGTCGGTCTGGGAGTGGTAGGCGGTGCTACAAAGCAAAGAGGTATTGTGGAGGCGGAACAATTTCTTGCAAAAGATACTCATGAAAATGGACGCCAGAAAACTGTGCAGCCGCATAATTTCTTTGATGAACACCGTGGCGATGGACACAACAATGAAGGGGTGTTTGTGGCAAACAAAATGCCCAAATTTGGTTAGGCGGTCAACCACAACCAAGATTGTATGAAAACCCTTAGATATGGGTAACCCCTCGATGAAATCCATCGAGATTTCCTTCGGACCTATGCCGGCACCGGCAAAGGTTAGAGTCAGCCCGCCGACGATTCAGTAGAGGATTTATTTATGCTGCCGGGAGGTGGGGCACTGCTGTACATATCGAGCGACGACTTTTCGCATTCCGGGCCACAACCATTTGGCGGCGAGTCGGAGGTAGGTTTTCAAGTCACCGAGCCCCCATATGGAGAATCATGGAATTGGAGAAGCTCATGGGTGAGGAGAAGTGGTGGGAATGACTCTTCGGCCTTTGTAGAGTAACTGACCATGGTGGACTTCATACCCCTTAATAATTCTTCCATTTTGGATATGAGACGTAGGATGAGAGATGAATAGGTCTTTGGCAAAGTCTTGTTGGAGAGTGACCCAATTTGAAATTGGGACTGGATATCTTGGCTCCAAGAGATGGGTCAGGAATCTGACGCCTTGAAAGAGCATCCGCAACCAGATTGGAGGCCCCGGGTTTATATTGAATTTGACAGTCGAATGCCGATAATTATCGAAACCACTTATGGTATTCTGGACCCACCTCTTTTTCACTCATCAAAAACTTAAGGCTTTGTTGGTGTGTTCGTATGGTAAAAGTATGGCTGTAAAAGGCAATGGGCCTGTGATCGTGCATTAATACCACACCCAACCCATATCCACATACCCTGAGCCTCAATCTCAAAGCTTTTGTCAAAATTGGGCATGGCCAATATTGGGGTTTTGTCATGGCTTGTTTAAGTGCTTCAAATGCTTGTGGGGTAGCCATACCAATTTTTTTCAATGGCCCAACTATCTTTGGATAGTGGGCTATAAATTTTCGGTTATATCCAGTAATCCCCAAAAATCCTTTTAGTTCCTTGATGTTCTTAAGAACGGGCCAATCCCCATTGCTTAGATTATGGCTAACTCCTTGGGCCGGAACCACATGGCCCAAATTAGAGACTAGGGCATTGCCAAATTCGCATATTTTCTGATTGGCATATAATTTGCGTTGGGCCAAAAGTTCCAAAACTTTCACCACTAAATGATGGGCATCTATCTTCATCTCTACTATAGATGAGAATGCCATTGAAGAATACAAGAACGAACTTGCGGAGGTAGGGACGAAACACATTATTAATCAATGATTGAAAGATTGCGAGGGCATTGGTTAGCCCAAATGGCATTACCAAGAATTCGTAGTGCCCATCATGTGTTCGGAAAATACTCTTTGGAATATCACTCTCTTTAACCAGGATTTGTGGTATCCAGATTTAAGGTCGAGCTTGGAGAAAATGGTTGTTCCATGTAACTCACCCAATAGCCCGACAATGACCGGGATAGGATATTCATCGAGAACGGTTTCTTTGTTGAGGGCCCGATAATCAACGCAAAAACGCCAAGAATCGTCTTTCTTTTTTACTAAGAGAATCGGGCTAGAAAATGGTCCATCATTTCACTAATGAGCCTTTTGATCTCATTATCAATAGGGCCTAATCGAACCTGGGTTAATGCCCTCTTTCATATTGATGGATCATGAGGCCCACTGGCATGTTAAATATGGATTGATATTGGTTAAGGATATTTTGTAGGAAAGGTGGTAAAGGGTACGGGGTCTAGGGAAGGTGTATGAGGTGATGTGTTTGGACTAGGTTCACGTGATGTGTTTAGGTTTGGTTGAGTTGACAGGTGGGCTTTTTGTGGTGGGTTGTTATGTATTAGTTTGAGACTAAAATTCTTCCTCCTTTTCTGTATTGTTCTCATCATGGACTTAAGCGAAATTTTAGAACGGCCCAAGGATGGATCTCTATGTAACACCACCGAACCGCTCCTAACTTCTCTAACCATTGCACACCTTATATAAGGTCAGAGTGACGTAGTTCAAGGGGTAAAAAATCCTCAATCACCACCGGTCCTTGCAATTTTTAGGTGCACTCCAAACCAACTCTGGCGCCCAACCAACTCCAAACCACTCGGTGGGGGTTATAAGCTTAGTTTTGAAAGGTGCAAGGCGAAGGGAGGCGCAAGGCGAAGGCGCACGCCTCTCGTAGGGGAGGCACACTTTTGATGCCAAAAACCTTTAAAATCAATTAGAGAATAATTTTATACTCAAAAAAAATATAAGCTGCTGTAATTAAAATTATAAAATATATACTCTTTGTAAACCAGCTACTGTAAATTTATGGTTGCTGTAATTTTAGTTTGCCCATGATTTTTTTTTAAAATACTTTATATTCTTATTTATTTTTTGAAAAAGGAACAATCTGATGAGAGGTATGTTTGAGAAGAAGTGGGGCGGCCTTATCAAGTAGTACAGAAGTAGAAGAAGAAAAGTAGAGAAGGGAAAAGAAAAAAACTGAGAAAAGAGAAAAGGAAAAAGAAAACAAAATAATCTGAGAAAAGAGAAAAGGAAAAAGAAAAAGAAAAAAAAACTCAGAAAAGAGCTGAGGAAAAGATAAAAACAAAGAAAGGTAAAAACTAAAAACACAAAAGCACGTGATACTAAATTATGAAGCAACAGTCATTATTTCTTTAAAAAAGAAAAGAAAGGGGAGTGGGGTCCTAGTGTCTTCCCGCTCATAAAGTCATAGTAAATCACAGTAAACAAAAGCCATGAAGTAATCGCACAAGTAGAAATACAGAACGAAAAGAAGAACGAAGAAAGAGAAAAGAACACCGGAAAGCTTTCTCGCTGGCGCCGGAAACCACATATTTAGTGCCGGAATTGATGGTAGATGGCCCGCCGGCTTCCTCTGTCACCTCCGGCGACTTCGCGGTCGTCGATTGACACCAAACCATAAATTAGGGTTTTTTCTCAAATTAGGGTTTTTTAAATTAGCGCAATTTTGCTGAATTTAACGCGATTAACAAAGGGCTTTTGTTCGAAATAGGTGAATCTAAAGCCAAGTAAGTTTACATTTGAAAGATTTTTGTTTTTTTTGACAATTCTCAGTTCAGATCTACTCTAAACCCTCTCTCATGCGCCTCTGTACTCAAAGCGGTCAGGCGGTGCGCCTTGTGCCTCCCACGAAGGCGGCAAGAGGCGCGCGCCTTTCCTTGCCTGACATAATGCGCCTCGCCTGAGTTTGAGGAGGCGATTTTTTCAGCTCCTCTAGCGCCTGGGCGCGCCTTTGGCGTGCTTTTTAAACCTAAGTTTGTAAGGTATCTCGGGAGGAAGTGGATATGAAATTATGGGTTGCGTCGGGATCTATCATCACTACTATCTCCTCTCCAATGGTTCGTACCAACTTCATGGTGCGTGGATTGTTGATACCCACTACAGAATTGAGGGGGAGATTATGGGTGGGTTTGACTTGGGTGAGGTTTAGTGGTAGAGTCTCATGGGGCTCTAACTCCTCATCGTCCTCCGTGGTGAGTAGAACACTGAGCTCTAGCCACTTACGACGATGGCCTAGGCTCAACTTATCGTCACTTCAGTAACGCAAGTTGTGATCGCGACGGTATTGGTACTTTTTATTGGAGAGTCGCCTGACTCCTCCGTTTACTTGGGTACTTGGTTTGGTTGTGGGTGGAATATTTTAGTGGTGGACTGGGTTGGGCTTATATGGTTGGATCTAGTCACAAGGGGTTCATAATTTTAGGAAAGGGTTTTAGTGATTGAAGGGGTAGGTTTATAATGGGTTTTGCCGCGTCAATCTTAAGGGCCAGGTACATTGCCGCGTCGAAGTTTGGAGGCCCATAAAGCCTTAGTTCGGCCTTAATTCCCCCTTAGCCGACATATAAACTGGCCACGATCACCTCCTCATAGACATCTTCCAAAGTGGAACATTTTAGATATTCCGCCATTGTTCTAAAGCTCCGACCATTGGGTGATGGGCCGACGTCGGTGCTCCCACTAGTACCAAAATAATGTGTCTCCCTCCAATGCCACCATCGCGACTTCCACCTTCTCCTAATGATCCAACCGTCGGGGTTAACCCCATTAAACAGAGGCATGTTTAGTTTCTTTAATCTCCGATTCGACCTTCCACCGTAGCCCCGAGGTGTTGGCTGTGATGTTGGTGTGTATTGGGGATCCGCGAGGTTGGATCGGAACTCATTCTGAAAATGGGTTCGTCCCTCCATGAATGCTTCAGCATTCAAACGAGTGATTTCCTTAAGAAACGAGTGTCTAACTTGAGAAATCGCTGCTAGTTTTGAGCTGAGCCCGATTGAATCTCCTTCATAGAGCAACGGATTCCGGCCAGCTTTTGCTCAACTGTTTCTACCCTTTGAGTAACGTTACTAGGCGCCATTAAATCACCTAGATGTCGTCGCTCCGATGCTGGTGAATCCACTCAGTGGTCAGTAGGCTCAATAGGAAGAATGGGGAAGAAAGCTTAGAGAGATATTGTATTGATAATCCCAAAATGGGTAAGGATAACTTTCATCTTTCGAGAGGCTGATACTCTCCTAATACAAAGGACTTTCTGAATGCCTTCTTCAATCTACTGCTCTGCTATTTATAAAGCTATTACAACCAAAGGATGCTTTTCTCTCACTATGGCTCCGTTTGGTTGGGCGTAAAACATTTTTAGTGTAAAATGATTTTCATGGAAAACAATTTACAATGGAAAACACAATTCCAAAATTAGTTTTCCGTTGTTTGGTTCCATGTAAGAAAAATAATGAAATGAGAGGAAAATGAAAGGGAAAGTAAGGATATAGTGAGGAGAAGTGTACAAGAGAGAGAAGGAAAACAGTTTTCCCTTCATTTTGAAGGGAAAATGGCTTTACATCATTGAGAGAGCAACTTTACTCCAAGGAAAAAATGGTTTTACACTCCTTTGCAAACCAAACAATGTAAAATTAAAGATAGAGGAAAACAGTTTTCCAGGAAAATGTTTTACGCCCTACCAAACGGAGCCTATAACCAACTATCTATGAATCATCAAATATAATAGCAATATTCCAGCGCAGCAGATAACATAATTGTTCTATGTGATTCTAGAAGGTTCTAGAATTGGTGCGATGCGGCCGTATCGGACGATATATCGGAGTAAAAAATTAACCCGGTGTGAATTGGTAAATATCGGTTTGGTAACTTGAAATTCCGTTCCAAAACGGCCGAACCAGAACGGAACGGCCGCATTTTCGAACTATGACCCCTCCTACCATCTCCTTCATGCCAGTACCATTGTTGCAACCATCAATCGCACACTATTCCAATTGCTATCATCCATGGAATGTGTAGATGAGAGAACTATCTCCTTCATGCGAAGATTCGTCCAATTGTCATCATCCATGGAATGTGTAGATGAGAGAACTATCTCCTTCATGCGAAGATTCGTTGCTCCAGCCTTGGTAGGACATATTTCATCGGCATTGTTGTGCAATTATGCAAAAAATTACAGTAGTGGGTAAGTCAAATCAAAGATTTAAGTAGCCATATAGATTTGTATTGCTTAATCAGAGTAATTAGCTAATACAAATGCTCACTGAGGTCAGCTATCTCCCTTTTATATTTCTCTCTCCATAATTTATGGATGCCTCTTTCCATCTCCTTCTCTATTTATATCCTCTTTCTACTACAAACTCCCATGCCCTTAACTCTTTTAATTAACTCTATCAATAGAATACATAGCTAACCACCAACATGAGATGTCACTGCCAGCTACGTCACCCCTTCTTGGATCCTCTCCTTGCATACGTGAGAAGCTCATGCCTTGCATTACCTGCTCCAACATTGCCTCCTTGTCCTCAAGGTGGAGCAGAGGAGATCTGGCATAAGTAAGAATTAGTCTTCCAAATAGCTGTAAAGGCAGGACGACCCTTCCATTGCACCAAAACTTTCAAAATGAAGTGAGACGATGCTCGTCATTTTTTATTTCGAATATAATCTCAGGTTGATGCTCTAAGTTGATATGGCCGTAAGTGCGGGGGGATAGTGTAGTTGAGTTTTAAATGAATTTCGGTTGTGGGTGGTAGTTGAAGTTTGTATTCCACTTGCTCCACCTTCTGTAAGATCTCGAAGGGCCCATAGTACCTTGCACCTAACTTATTAAAGGGTCTTTTAGCCACTTGCTTAAAGAGTTGTAGTTTCAGGTACACCGAGTTACTCAAATGCATGTCTTGTAGACTAGAAACAACAATGAGGAAAGAGGACGCCCTACCATAGAGAGCCTTAAATGGAATGCGCTTAGTGGAATAATAAATTGAGGTGTTGTACCAGTATCATAACCTGGCCAAGTAGGTGCCCCGTCTCTTAAGGTGACCTTCAATAGAACACCTCGTATTAGTCTCCTAACATTTCTTAACCACTTACAATTTGGCCATCTGATTGTGGGAGATAAAATGGAGTTGAATCTCTTGGAGCTTCAAAAGCTCCTTCCAAAACAAACGGGCTTACATGGATTCTTACTATTTCCTCGAATACAAGAGCCATTGAATGGGTTGTGAAGTTGTGTTTGAAGAAAAATGGGTATATTTGGTAAGCCTATCACTACCTCAAGTGTCGAGGCCTTTAGATTTGGGCAGGCCTTGAATAATGTCCATTGAGATATCCTCCCATACGAGAAGGGATTGTAAGTTGTTGGAAGAGACCAACGGGCTTAAGGGTGGAGTGTTTTTGTTGGTGTTATCGTGATAGACAAGCGTCAAACGTGAATATACCTTGTAACAGCTTTATCCATGCGTGGCCAGTACCACTCTTGGACTATATCCTTTGGTAGGTTTTGAAGTCATAGGAGTGTCCCAATAATGGGTATCATAATTTTCCTTGAGTGAAGTGCCAACTAAGGAAGTATCATGGGTTATGATCAAATTCCCCTTCTACCCCGGAGCCATAGTCCAATCTATGTTTGGATGTCAGTTTAAGCTGTTTTCTGAGCCAATGCTGAATATCCTCCCACCTGACCCTACATGAAGTTACTATGGCCTCACATTCAAGAGAGCTAGCACTTGTTTTGATTGCGCTTGTTTTGATAATGGGTATCATGGTTTTCCTTGAGTGGAGTGCCAACTAAGGAAGTATCATGGGTTATGATTAAATTCTCCTTCCACCCCAGGAGCCATAGTCCAATCTATGCTTGGATGTCAGTTTAAGTTGTTCACAAAAGTGTCTTGCTGACCCAATGTTGGATATCCTTTACGTGACCCTACATGAAGTTACTATGGCCTCACATTCCAAAGAGCTAGCACTTGTTCTGATAGAGCATCACCTACTCTATTTCATTCCCCTGGTTTATATACAATCTCCAAGTCTAACCCCTATAATTTTTGCCAACACAATTTTTTGTTATTCAAACTTTATCTCTGCTCCATGAGAAATCTCAGATTTTGTTGGTCAATTAGTTTTGAAAGGTGTGAGGTGCACTGAGTCGGTGAGGCGTAAGGCGAATGCGCGCTCATTTCGTAGGCGAGGAGCACCCCTTTTTTGTTTCTGCTTTCTTACTAATTAAATTTCAATGAGTCCAAACAGACTTAAAAAGAAATGAGTTTCGCGTATGTTTTATAATTTGTTGTAACGTCAGTGTCGTCGCACTGGTGAGTCATGGTATACTTGTACCAAGGTGAGAGTAAGGGAGAAATTGCTATGAATGATCAGCCCGCCTTTATACAATAAAGAACCTTGCTCTAGACTGTACCCTTTTGTACCATGAGTACATGACCCCTGTTGAGAGCCTCAGTGAGCTGGTAAATGAATGGGTCTGCCTTATGGTATCATTTATACCCTCCCACTGGATGAAAGGGCATTATCAACCCTATTTGTAGCCCTGGCTTGTACTTTTATCCGCAAATGTAATGTAGGTTTAGGTTCCGCAATAATGATATCCCCCAAGGCCCCAACATACCAAAGTTGGCTGTCACCCTACCAGTAGATCAACTTATTATAATACTGCTACTCTGCCTCCCACTCCCCTCTGCTCCATGGGAAACCTTAGACTCTGCTGGTCTGTGCGGAGTATGAACCTTCTACCAAGGAGGTAGTGCCTCCATTTTTGTTCTTTGCACAATTGCTATGAGCTCTTTTTCATAAATTGATTTGAACCTGGCCCCAGGATCCATGAGGTGACTGTACTAAGCAATAGGTTTTGTTTTGCAAGAGAACAGGTGTTGTTGTCGTGGCTCTTTCAAAGGTCTAGAAGGCTTGAATAGCTTCTGTAGTCCAATGCAAATGGTCTTTCTTCAACTAGTATGTGATGCCATGAGCAAGATTTTCTTAATATTGGATAAATATTCTGTATTGCATGTGAATCCCAAAAATGTCCTATGTTCTTTGAGAGGTTGAGGTAATGGCTAATTCGCTAATCGTCTAATCCACCATGGCCTGTATTTTGATCATATCCACTGCACTCTGTGTTATCTGCCTTTTCTCTCCCAAATTCACACTTCAAGTTTGCATAAAAAAGGGCTAATACTTGAGCTAAGTGTTATTGATGCTCATTTGGAGACTTGATACATACCCAGATGTCATCAAAGAACACAAAAACAAACATCCGTAGATTCGGGTTTTCTGGTCATTATCTGGTCGAATTTCGTTCTAGTTGAGTCAGTTTTGGGTCGGGTTTCATTAGATTCAGGTTCTCGGGTGGGATTTCATTTTGAACGGGTTTTGTTTGGGTTGGGTCAACCTCAGATCAAGTTTGCTAGGATCGGGTTACGTTGCTAAATTCTTGTGCCATGTTTCAAAGTTGGAAGTAAAAAAAAGACGGAGGAAGTATATTTTAGTAAAAATGAGTTAAGTTCAATAAAAATATGTTAAATTTAGTAATTCTAAGCTCTACAAAAATAAGTCATATAAAAAAGTTCAGAACGCAATATGCTCTCCCTTCTCTTATTTATAATCTGCGCACTTTGTACTTTGACACTATTCATATACTTGAGTTTGACCATTGTTTTAGATTTATGCACAAGGGAAAAAATACCATATCTCATTTTGTTAGATTCATAATATATATCAAATATCAACTTTTTATACTTTTTGCTCGTACGCAAGTACGCAACTTATATACCCATGAGTTTAAATTATTTAATTAATTAATAATTATTATGGGTAAAATCAACAACCATAAAGGGACATAAAACAACTAGCCACTGTCACTGACCATGGTGCAGTACCCATTGAAAGACTTTCAAAGTTACCAATATTCAAACCCTTCAAATTCAGTTGAAAATTTCGAGAACTTTGCCACATCAAAAGTGAAAAAAACACACCGCACATTTCACAATCCGCACACCTCCTCCAAACACAAACCTACCGTCAGTCCGTCATATAAACAAATCAACAACCCAGAAAAAAGGTTACTTGCACACAAGGATCGACTTCCATAACCATTCGATTAAAACCAAACTTCAAACTAAAAGAACTCCTAAGCACCCAATAACCCGCATAAAATCATTATGATTCAATTAGAATGAACCATATATGAAATAATTATAACAAGTTGGGTCAAACAGGTCACATATTGTAATTGGTTTGGTTATGTAATTTATCTGGTTGAATTGTTTTGGGTTGTTATTAATTGGGTTGTAATCGGGTCGGTAACAGGTCCAGTGAATAACAAGTCGGGTTTAAAAACAAGTGGGGTCAATATTATTGGGGTCAAATTTTTGTCACGGGTTGAGTTGTTCTTGGGTCGGACACATATCTTGTTCAGGTTATATTATTGGGTCAGATTCGTGTTACAAGTTGAGTTTGAGTTGGTTCCGGGTAACCACTTCTCGGGTTATAACCGGGTTGGATGAGTGTCAGTTCGGTCAGTTTCATGGGTCAGGTTAGAAACTGACAGCTTCAATTTGAATTTACTTTTTGGTAGCCAGAAACGTAACTGTGAAAGGAATGGTTTATATCAACTAAATGGTTTTTTTTTTCTTACTATGATGCTCTTATCAAGTTGCAGTACCATTTGTTTGGTTTGTTTAATTTCTATTTTTTTATTGTAAATTTTGGAAGAAACTGTGAATTTGTTGATAAATAGTGGGCTACTTTCTGGAAAAGTCTATGTGATGCTAGTTGAGAAATAGGGCTCTGTTTATTGTTGGTATTGTTATGCTCCTGATTTGCTGGAAAAATTAGGAGATAAAAGATAAATTAATTTATGAGTCTTTAGTTTGGTGTTTATTAGTATAGACAATAGTACTAGAAATTGTTTGGTTGATAGTAAAAGCACTATTTATACTTTTATAGATATTATGTCAATAACTAAATATCCTTTCTTTAACTATCACATAAGCTTTATGTAATTGATGTCACAGTATAAGTGTATCCTATTAAACCATTCTTTGAAAATGATATTGTCTTGGTTGGATTTCTGGAACAAAATTTTGATTACAAAGTTGGATTGCTAAAAAAAATTATCATCTTATCATCAGTGAAGTCTAATTAAGATATGTTAGTATATATGTGATGGTTTTTGATCTATCTTACTATGTATTTTTAACATATTTACTATTCATAATTGTTACTTATTATTGTGTAAGCAAATTATAAAATGTGTAAGTTTATACTTCCTCCGATGTGTAGTTTTAGAATAACATTTTTCCATAAATTTTAATAATAAATACTCACAGGTCGAGTGACTAAATCAAGCTTTCAAATAAAATTTGGTTATTTTTAAGAAGGTTGAGTTCAAGTTGGGCTGAGATCAGGTCAGTTTGACTACAGGTCAGGTTGACAAAAGTATTATGTTAGTTATAACTTGTAAGCTTCAAAAGTATTAGATTTATGTAACTTTTAGAATGGTTGAGAACTTGAGATTGGGTCGGGTCAGGAGTGGGTCGGGTTGAGAGGAGGTCGGGTTGAGATTGGGTTGGGTTTAATTGGGTTTTGTGTCATCTCGGTTCGGGTGCAGGTCGGGTCCAGATCAACAATTGTCGAGTCAATTTGGTTACAAGTTGAGTTCGGGTCGGGTTAAGATCAACAATTGTCAATTTGGTTATGGGTTGATTTGGGTCGGTTTGGGTGTTCAATTTCTCGGGTCACATCTGGTCGGTTACTCGGGTCGGGTCGGTTTTTGATAGCTCTAGGTTTACTGTATTAGTGAGGCCAAAAGGCATCACTAAGAACTCATAGTGGCCCTTATGAGTTATGACGGCTGTTTTTGGGACATTTTCGGCTCAGCTCTCACCCATGAGTCGAGACAGCTGTTATAGCATTCTTCTTTCTAGTTAAATACTGTCAAGGTTTACAGACCTTACTCAGTTTGTTCCTCTTTTGTTTTCCCTCAGAAAGGGGGGGGCTATCAAGGTAAACATCCTTGGGCCGCCCTCTCTCAGGGGTTGGGCCAAGGCTTGACATCGTTCTTTTTCACCCCCCTCCAAAATGAGAATTGAATCTGTTATAAACTGACCTGGGAAGAGCAGCAACTCAACACAACAATGGAGTAAACTCTAAGAAGCAACTAAAGGCAGCAACTTGCTAAGATAAATACAAAGATAAAGCATAACAAGAATAGAAGAAGAAGATAAGAATAGGCAGAGCAATTAGCTAGTAGTATTGATTCAAGATTGTAACAACATAAATTAACAGCATTCGAGAGGCTGGAACTCTCCCTTACAGCAAAATGAAAAACTCTCAATTTCTGGATGGTTTTAATCTTTCTACGCTCTATTTATTTCCGCCAGATCATTCATTCTCTCTATAGCTGTCACTTCTCTTTCTACTGTTATTCCTGATTATTCCCTGTCACTGCTAGGTGTCCTAGTACCACCTGCTCCACTATCAGCCTCAGTATTTTCACTTCCAGAATCAGCCCTATTGTCAACAGCGATCCTTTTGTCTTTTGACTTTCTCCTTGCATAAATTAGCTTGATAGGTGGCCTGGTATATGGCCAATATGGGTGCATAACAGAATCCTGGCCAGGGTAGAATGAAGATGGTACTGCCTTCAATAAGGCTGTAGCTGATTCTTATTGGTGGCTAGTATGTATCTAAGATGGTTCATCTCCTATGATCTCAGTTTTCACTGCCTCATTGGTACTTTTAATTTTCATGGTGCATGCTCATTTATTTATATTTTATACTTTTGATTGATGTTCTTACCACTTTGCAGAGGGGACAACTACAAATGGAAACTTTATTCTTCCGTTCAAAACTGGTGCTTTCATTGCAGGAGCTCCTGTTCTTCCTGTGATCCTTAGATATCCGTATCAAAGATTCAGTCCTGCCTGGGATTCGATATCTGGAGTGAGTTTCTATTGCAAATCATAAAATTCTATAAATCAATTAGGGGTTATGCTTTAAGCTATAATTGGATCTCTCGTTTGCAGGTAAGGCATGTAGTTTTACTCCTATGTCAATTTGTAAACTTTATGGAGGTGATGAGGTTGCCTATCTACTATCCCTCAAAAGAAGAGAAGGATGATCCCAAACTCTATGCCAATAATATAAGAAAGTTAATGGCTAACGAGGTATGCTTATTGTTATGACCAGTTAACGAAGTTTAGTAATTTTGTTAATTTCAGATGAGAAAGTTCAAAATGTTTCCTAGTTGCTGCTTGATTTGAATCGTTCCAGATTCGTCTAGTGCCTGTGGGTTCAGTTAGATTTTCTCTTTTCTTTTTGTGGTTATTGAGTTTCCAATTTTTAGTTGTCTCAGTAAGAATTATTGTCCGAGTTAGTCTTGCGTGGACCTGGTCCACAATAATATTATTATGGACCAAAGCCACTTATTTAGCATAGTGACCTTTTTTTTCCATATAGTAACCTTTTAAAATCTTAAGTTAACACTATAAAGTTATTGTCTACCATAGTGACTGTTTTTTTTTAATATAGTCACTCTTTCTCACATAAGTTTATCATAATGAAATTTTCACTTTGTGATATAGTAACCTTTTTTTTTCACATAGTCAAACTTTTCCATCTATATCTACTCATTTTTTATATCTATTTTTGTATATAGTGACCCTTTTTTTTTCATTAATCACATGAATTAGCATTAGGTCCACACTAATTTAGTGTGAACCAAGTCCATATAAGTTTTTTACTTATTGTCCTGTTCTGTTCAAGCTTTAGGCTGCAGTCATTATTATCAGATTCAACCATTTTGATTTTAAGTTTACGAAAGATTATATGTGGAATTCCAGTTGCACCTTGATAGCGGGAACACAACTCTTTGAACAGTAATAAAACATCATGACGTTTTTTGGCAACTTATTACCTACTAATGAAAATAGTTTATTATTTTGATGATTAAAAATGTATCCTATTAATAAATGGGAACAAGTTGTACAACCTAGAAGCACCTTGATAGCTGGAACACAACTCTTTGAACAGTAATAAAACATCATGACGTTTTTTGGCAACTTATTACCTACTAATGAAAATAGTTTATTATTTTGATGATTAAAAATGTATCCTATTAATAAATGGGAACAAGTTGTACAACCTAGAAGCACCTTGATAGCGGGAACACAACTCTTTGAACAGTAATAAAACATCATGACGTTTTTTGGCAACTTATTACCTACTAATGAAAATAGTTTATTATTTTGATGATTAAAAATGTATCCTATTAATAAATGGGAACAAGTTGTACAACCTAGAAGCACAAGTTTTCTGATTGCAAAGCAGAAAATAATTACCCCAATGCAATAAACTGAGGTAACCCTGCACTTTATCACCTTTCATGTTGTAACCCCCACATTTTCAGTTTTTCCTGTAGCTGCCTCCAATTTGAAAACCTCGTTAAAGTTCAGAAAAGCCAAAGGCGTTAACTTATAAGCACTTTATTTTTCTTTTTGAAGACCACATACGTACTTCTGAAATAATAAAATAAATCTTAAAGCCTCCCATTTCCCCTCCCTTGTTCCCATGATCCCGCTCCCAGCCATTGGTTCAATGCTTCCCCTCTTCCAACCTCCCTTCATAATAACAAACCACCCCCTCCACTGTGACCTATTCCCCACCTGAACCAAAATCCCAGCCAATTTATTGTTCTCTCTTCTAGACCAGGACAATCACCCAACCTGAACCACCCCATCACTACCATCACACATCATCACTAAAGACCCATTGTTACCACCACCAAGTGCTAGGAGGTTTATCTTCTTCATGACATACACGTTTTGAATGACCATCTTCTCACTGCATCTGTATGTGAGATGATATTAGTGTCAAGATTTATCCATAGAATTTAAAAGTGTTCCTTGTCCACTTTGCAGCAGGATGTGGTGATGTGCTACTTATATGATGAGGCATTTTTATGGTTTCCCCATGTGTTTTCTGCAAACTTTTCCTTTTAGTTACAAAGGATGTTTGGAATTCCTTATCCTCTAAATAACTTTTTTTTACCTGTCAAAAATCAATCCGCCGCAAAGTGGGTTTTCACCAATATTTAGCAATCCAAAACCTGATCTTTTTTCTTCTAACGCTGAACTTTTATTAATTCTGGATTAAACCCTACTCGAATTCACACGATAAGCATAGCATTTTATGTAATAATAAGCTATTATGTGAACCTTCCTAAACAAAACACTTCAAGTATTGAACTCTTTAGATGTGACAAGATTTTCTGTTTGAACTTAAACATCATCAACTTTTTTCTGCTTTGCTACAATATAAATGAATTACCATGGCCTATGCAAGATGAGATACTTTGATGTAGGTTGATTATCGTTGCCGGTTGGTATTGTGTTGGTGTATGGGAGTGGAATTAAGGTTAATGCTAAGTTAGAAATATGAAGACAATCGCCAATATCGCAAAAGGCTGAGGCTATAGGCTAAGGTGGAGTAAATTGGAGTAATAGAGTGCCAATATAGGTATTGAAAAGGAAATAAATGACTAACGAGGATGTACTAACATTAGATGGTAAGGATATACTCCTAAGTGCGCGTTTTAAGTATTTTGTGTTCGATTTTTCAGAATGGAGATATTGACCAATATATGACTCATATGCTATTCACCGGTTCAAAATCGGATTAGATTGGACCAACCCGGACCGGACCAAAAACTGGAAATTTGAAAATTCAAGACACGAACACCGGTACGATTATACTAGGATTATGACCGGACTAGACCAACAAATCCGGTCCAAGACACGGACCAGAATAGTTTGGACCGGTTTCCTACATTCCTCTTGACCTTTTGTAATATTTTTTACAAAATATGGAAAAAGAAAAGAATTATTAATGAACAAAATTAATTGTACAAAACCCTTTTTAAAATTCTAAATAACTGTAATACTTCATCCGTTTCTTAATAAGTGCAACATAGAGAAAGTGGGGGAATAACAAGGAATGTAGAGAGAGAAAGTTGGGACCACAATAAAGTAGAGTGATTCAAGTGATCAAATAAAAAAGTTGTGGTCCCCTCTTACTTTTTGGTAGCATATTTGTAATAATTTGAACTTCTTTTACCATTTTGAGCTTGGTTGCACTTATTGTGACTATTCCAAATAAGGAAAGTGTTGCACTTATTAAGAAACGGAGGTAGTATAGTATTTGTATCCAACATATTGAAAGAAAAAACCATTCATATCAGTTGTTTATATGCATATTTTAAAATTAAAACTCGTCTGGTCCAAATCGGACCACAAACCAGAAAATATTAAATGACCCGGAGACCGGACCAGATATCTTAGGTCCGGTCTAGTCCGAGGTTGGTCCTGTCGGTGTGGATCATTTTTTTCCTTCCGGACCAGTTCTTGAACATCCCTACTCATGGGATTAGGTCTGGCTTGCTCCAACAGGAAGTTGCAGAACTGGGATCTTGTGTGATCATAGCGTTTATTACTATACCAGCATTATTCAATGGGTTAGGATATTGGACGTTGTGGATTGATCATGTCGAGTAGAGTTGCGCAACTGGGATATTGTACTATCGTAACTTGAATTCTTGGGGTCTTGAACCCGAAAAAATCTGACAAGAACTCTGACCCATTCTATTCGTTTGACAAATCTTCTCTTATTGTATGCACATGCACACTAAGTATGGCTCAACAAATATGGTCTACTCTAATATTTGTTCCCAGTTATCTAGCTCTGAAATGTAAATTATGTTGGCTGGTATCATCTTCATGGATATTTTATGAGTTAAATCTAAGCTGGCATCATTGAGTATGGCTCAACGTAAAAACTGGGATGTCATCAATCATCATTGATGTGACTACGCTCAATAGAAACTGTCAGAAACTCCTAATGTTGTTTATATATGTTTTCGTGTAACAATGTTTAGACTTACGAATATTTCCTGAACTTGAAGCACCATCTGAGCCTTTTGGCATCTTGAGCATATTGGCTTTCTCTAGCTTCATTTGCAAGAAATCTCTTTCTGATATGACGTTTCTGTTTGTTTTCAGGGTAATTTGATACTATCAGATGTAGGATTGCCAGAGAAACGAACATATCATGCAGCTCTCAATGGTAATAATAGCCTGCGTAGTGTTTTCCATCAGAAAACCGATTGAATCTATTTCGTGGCCTCCCCAATTGATACCTAGCTTCTGTTAGTCAGTCTTACTGATATTTATATGAGTGTACGGCCATCTGCAGCCGTTAGATATATACACACAAATTTACTGGAGTTATGTGTGTGGTGTATGTCATATGTGTATTTATGTACTAATGTCACCTTCCCATTGTGTCGAAAATTTTTGAGGCTATCCTGGGTTTTCTTTTATGGTTTTAAGTGATTAAATTCCTTAAGACTGTTGTGCATACACTAAATCTGAAGTGACTTTCTCGTCTTCCTGCAGGTTTTTTATGTCAAAGATAATTTGGGTTCGCCTCTGTATATTCATTGTCTTGTCTTTTGTTTAAGGAAGTTATAGGGGAAAAAAAGAAGAAAATATACATTAACTTGTTAGTGCATTCTTACAATGCCCTCTAATGAGAATGTGCTGAATTTTGGGTTTCTGATGATACTTTGGTAAAGAGGTGGCAAGCAAGCGCTCATTACCATCATTCTCCCATCATTTTGAGGGTTTGGAGATCCAGGATGTCTTATATCAAGTGAAAAAGCCCCATGTCTTGTTATGGAGTGGGGGTTGTTTTGCTTTGATTCTTTCTGAGGATCCTGCCAATGCGGAAAAGAACATCAATGTTATAACGAAGTAGCTAAACATATAAAGCAGTTTTAAGGTAAGAGACCCTCTTGGTCGGGTATAGGATACAAAGAGCATTCCACTGTTTTTTGGGGTACGGGTTGATGTATCTTGTATTCACATTAAATTAAATTGACTTGTCATGTTAATTGTTATACTAGCATTAACCAGCCTACAGTGATAGAGTATATAGGCTTGTGACTTTGTGGGTCTCCCTACAATTAATCAACCCTTATAGGCTTATACCATTCAACACCAAGGTCTTTTTTGCGTATGCATTCCTATTGATCATTTATCTAACGCTGCTATTGTTTTTGTGCCCTTCATCAGCGATTAAATAGTCTGATTTTATTTTTTCTATTTAATTGTTTCACTTCGACTTTTGCACTATGTACATAATCTACTTTTTTTATTTTTCTAATTAATGTATAAAAAAAAATTATCATTTAAGATGCGGTTAAATGTATATTTATATAATAACTTTTTATAATTATTACTAATTAATAAATCAAGATTTTAATGGTCAAAGTTGTGTATGGACACTTGAATAAAAAAAGAGAGATTATGATTTTAGCGTTTGGAAAAATTTAAATATTTTCATTATTAAGAAGAAATGCTATTTAAAGGGATCTCATTTTTTCAAATATTTTGATGTATATACATCTTAGGCTTGTACTCCCTCCGTTTTCTTTTGTTGTTTTTGTATTCTCCATTGGAAAATTTCAATATGTTGTTCCTATTTTGAATCTTTTCTTACATAAAGTAATTTTATGGCTTAAATTCCCATTGGTTTCAAGCTGTAATAATTGTGTTCACACTATTTAATAGTCAATTTTTAACTCTTTTACCTCTCAAATTTTTATCTTATTGGTTGCCTAACATAGATTATCTCAAAGGGTTAAAATTATTATTTTCAATTTTTTTTTGTAAAATAGTAGAATCTTGTCTAGGAATGGCAACAGGTCGGATTTGGATTGGGTCCTTATGGATCTAGATCTGTTTTTATACGTTGGATCCAGATCCGACCCAGATCCAATGGTGATGTAAGTCTAAAAATACCTTTCAAAGAGATGGATGATGATTCTAAACCCAAAGGAATAAAAACGCTCACAAGAACACTTGAAGTTACTTGAAACAAGGATAGTTGTCAAATCACAAGAACACACTCAATGATTTGGGGTTTTATGTTAGAGATAAGACTCACTCAACCTCTCCTAAGTTTATTACTCAAGAATGCTCTCAAAGTAATAAGGGAACTCTTGAACTTGAGACACACTCAAAGTTTAAGGGCTAAAACCCAAAGTTTTTTTTGTCAAATCACAAAGCTATCTGCTATTGATCATTAGCTCGCCTTAAATGGAGAAATGGAGCAGTAAAAAGAAGCCAAAACCCTCCTTGAAACCGTCCATTGATGCCTTGTTTATTGCTTTACTTTTTGATCTCTTTTAGTTGGTATTATAGTTGTTTTTGAGTTAGTTTAGGCTAGTTTGTTAGCTATCTCCTTAATTTGTGCAATTTTCCTCCTCGTATGCACTTTCTTTGGGCGCTTTGTTTCATTTCAGGACTTAGGAGCATGCTTGGAGGATACTTGCACAACCCCGGATATTAAGATCGAAGACGAAGGTCAAGGAAGCTTCAAGGAAGCATAACCGAGTTCATGGGGACAAATATAAGAAGTTTTGGAAGGATTTGCGCACAAGGGTCAACTTCAAATGGCTATAACTTTCAGCACACAAAACATTTTTGAGCGATTCAAGTTGGAGATGAAAGTTTGGCTCAATAGCTTTCTAACAAGTGGTCACAAGCTCAATTCCGATGCAAAACGAGTGAGATATGGCCGTTTGAAAATGAACTGACGAAACTGAAAACTGACCCGAGCGCCGCCCGGGTCAATGCGTGATAAACTCATTTGCGCTCCTGTTGGTCGACCCGCCGGGTCGGGTGACCCGAGGGCTCGGGTCAGGGTCAGGCCACCCGAGGGCTCGGGTCATCTTACCCGCCCGGGTCGGGTCATTTTTCCGGAAACCTTTTTGCGACTTTGTTTGCTTTAATGCGGGTCATTTTTCCGGGACTCCTCTTATTTTAACTTAGACTAATTTACAATATATTTTAATAAAGTGAGATTTGAAATTCTTAGAACCCTAGGAGAGAGAAAATCTCATCTTCTAGAGAGAGAAGTGAGAGAAACTTGTTGAAAACTTGGAATTTGAAGAATCTAAGAAGGAAACTTGAAGATTTTGAAGCTCCTTGCAACTTTAATGAGAATTTCTTACTCTCTTTCATATTTTATTGCTTTATTTTCATATTTCCATGTCATTTTCACTCTATTTACTTGTTCATCCTAGATTATTGTTTTAGTTTATGTTAATAGTTGTTAATGTCTTTTAGTTTATAATTTTTCATGATTTGTGAGTAGCTATTTCTTTGGGAAGGGTTTGAAGCCATTAATGAGTTCATGAACCTCTAAATCCAACATTGGGCTTTGACTTGGGATAATTTTGGTTAATTGATTTGGCATTTTCATGAATGTTTGTGTGATTGGCCATCATAGGATCATTATTTAGGTACCCTTAGTGAAGGATCGAGAGATGAAGTTAAGGGGTTGCCTCAAATCGATTATTAGGCTTGAAGGACCATGAGAATAGGGACTACCTAGCCTAGGGGATTTAGTTTGCTTGTTTAAGTTCATCATGTTTATGGATATGCTTGGTTGAATGCCTTAGCCATGAGAATAGGTCTTCGGTAAGAGACTAGGCCAATCTAGCTAGCTCGAGAGAGTGGTTAGAGTACCAATGGATGAACAATTCCCCGCAATTGATCCCCATTGTTGATTCCCATTGTGATTGCTTGGTTTGTGAATGAGTTGATTGGTGGATACCCCTTCCCAAAGCCATTTTTCTTATTGTCCTTTCATCTATAAATCTTCAAAAACATAGAGTTTGCTTAGCTTATCATAAATCGATACTTATTGGTGCTTTCCTTAGTCCTTGTGGATTCGACCCTTTACTTGCCCTATATTGGGTAGTTTAGGTATTTTTGACGTGTTTACAACGAGCGCGTCATCCATAATGAACAACCACAAAGGAGTTACAAAATCTCCTTAAATCACGCCTAATCACACTCCTCATAAATGAGTTGTTACAAGCAGCCATTTGATGAGCTAATCTATATATATATCTAAAACCCAAAGCAAAAACACGTACGCTTACGCCACACGTCCCCCTCCCCCACGCAATGAAATGACATATTAAACAATAAAAATGTGTGTTATGTGCCTCGAACCCATGACCTCTCATTTAAGATATAACTGCACTAACCAACTACTCTACAATCTCATGTTGATATTGATGGGGAAAAAATATATTTAAAGATAAGATAATATCTTATTTTTAAGACAATTAAATACAAATGTATATATTAATACTCATTAAGCTAATGTTAATAATAGCAAGTCCTACCCTTTTAGTAATCTTATAATAAAAAAACAAAAGCTCTTCAAATTTTTATAACCTCTGTAATTAACACTACTACACCATTTTATTGCATCAGTTGTATTCTTACACATCAACCTACGTTAAAAAAAAGATTGTATTATATTTTTTATAAGTAATTATATATTTATATGTATATGTACTCTCTTGAAACCGAGGTTATATTGATAAATAATTCATGTTATAATTTACTATGTAGAAAATTTAAAAAGAACTCTTTTTTTTCCACTTTTCTCAAGTGTTTGATTTAAGACTTCAAATAAATTCACATTGATAAATGATTAGGGGCATCGCCCGAGCCAACAACTAGTTACCTCCAAAACGCACTCCTAATCAGCCATAAATCACACGCCTAACTTGAGTTAATTTATGCGTAAACTCAAGGCTTTACTACAAGCTAAAAATAAACACAAAAGCAAACAACATATCCTTGCCCATAACATAACTATGGGCTGCTCTTATCACGCCAAAAACACGCCTCAACTTGCTGTTGTTGCTGCATATTGGGCCTTCAATAATGTAACCAAGTGATGCAAGTGACACACTCGGGCTCGTAAGCAAATGGTGAGAGTCCAAGAGCTTCTAACACAAAAGGCACATGTTCATGAGCCAACGGAAGCTTAAGAGTACTTGCATTTGGTTCAAACAAGTACAAAAAAAATAGGACCCAGATCCGGATACTATGAATCCTGCGGATCCAGGTCCAAAACGGGTCCGTGTATAATTTATACTACTCAACAATTTTTCCCACAAATTGACAAGTTCAGCAACAACATTACACAAAATTCAAATCAAAAAATTTCAACAATTATACCACAAATATAATTAACAAAATCAACAATAAATTCACAACTAGAACTTAGCATATTATGAAGTAGATTGAAAAAAAATTGCACTGGTGGTGGAGTCACAATCGCGAGAGAGAAGGAAAGACAATCGGCCGGACTGGCGAGAGAGTGGAGTTACGTTGCGGCTCGTGGGCTTCACATTGCCGGAAAACTCCCTCACCCATTTTTCCCAACTTCTAGAATAAGCGAGAACATGAGAAACTAGGGTATTCGTGAGAAATTGGCCGTAATTTCGAACCCCACGATGGCGATCTTGAGCTTCGAGTACGATGAAGATGAAGATGAGGAGGTCGCATTAATGGCGGTAAGTTGAAGATGCTGCGAATTGTTAGGGTTTTTAACGCCATGAATCTCGGGCGAGGAGAGAAGGGATAGTGGGGCTGGTAGTTGGTGATGATTGGTTTATATACTTGGCTTTTGATTAGTTTTAAATAGTTTTTATGATAGCTTTTAGGCTAAATTGCTTCCTATTCCTTCGAATTGTGCAATATTCCTCCTTTGTGCTCTTTCTTTGGGTGTTTGGTTTTATTTCAGGACATAGGAGCGCGATTGAAGGGTACTTGCACAAACCCGGGGCCAAGAAACAAGGAATGAAGCTTCAAGGAAGCCCAAAAGAGGACAAGAGGAAGCCCAAAGGCTGACCCGAGGGCCCGGGTCAGTCCTAAGAAGCAGCAGTTGTCCTTCGCAACACGACCCACCCGGGTCGTCAAGTCATCCGCCCGGGTTGACTTGACCCGCCTTGGTCGGACCTTGAGCCGCCAAAATTGTTCTTGATCATGCGACCCGCTCGGGTCAGGGCCCAGCCGAGCGCTCGGGTCGGGTCACCCGTCCGGGTCGCTGGGTTTTCCGAATTTTCTTTCTTTTCTTTGCTATTTTTTTACGGGGGCTTTGTTGTAATTAACTTTGTTTTATTTTAGGACTATATATGAGAAACTCCTCTTATTTTAGGTTAAGCTATTTTACATTCTAATTAGAGAGATATTTGATTTTGTTTAGCACTCAAACTTTAAAACCCTAGGAGAGAGAAAGTTGAGGTTTGAAGCTTTTAAACTCCATTTTCATATTTATACAAGCTTAAAAGTTTGTAATTTCTTGTTTATATCATCTTCTCTTTCCTTAATCTTGTTTATTTCATTGTTTTGTTTGCTTAGATCTTGTTTATTAGTTGATTATTTTCCCCTTTTCTCTTTCCTCCATATGGTTATGGTGATAAAGTTATTTCAAGTTTTGCTTTGCTTTATTTCCATGATGTGTGAGTAGTTTCTTACTAGGGGAAGGGATGTAACCTTCATTTACTCTTTGAATCCTAAATCTAAGTTAGGAGGTTAACTTTTAGGGTTGAACTTGTTGATTAAACTTGCTTGATTTGGTTTGTTGGGTGCTTGATCATCACTTGACTTGCATATTTGGAATTCCTAGTGAAGGATTATTGAGAGATGAAGCTAGGAATAAACTAAGTTTGGTTGTTAGACTAGGATCTCCATGAAAATAGGTATTTTCTAGTTTAGGGAAGCTTGATTAATCATGTTGTTCTTGATTTGGCTAGATTAGTTGCTCATGCCATGAGGATAGGTCATGAGTGACTAATCAAGCTCCTCTAATTAGCTCGAAAGAGTAACTAGAGTTCCTTTATGCGTGATTTTTCCCTTGTGATCCCCCATTTGTTTCCCCTTGGTTTTGATGATTGGATTCTTGGATTGAATGTTGGTGAATCCCCTAATCCCCTAGTTCCTTTACCCTTATTTTATCTCCTTTACTTGCTTTGTTGATTTATTTTGCCAATATCCTAGTTTCCTTATACTTTAGAATTATCGCTAAACCTTCAAAAAACCCCAAAAATAGATCTAGCTCATTGTAATTAGCGAATTAACCCTTGATTAACCCTACTTCCTTGTGGATTCGACCCTATACTTACCCAATCTCGGGTAGTTTAGGTTATATTTGGCGAGTTTACAATGACTCGTCAGTTGGTGACTGGCGAGAAGGAAGGTGTGTCGCTGGTGGTTGGCGATTGGCGAGAAGGTGCGTCGTTGGGGAGGTGGTTGGCAGGTTGGTGGAGGAGAGAGAGAGAAGGGACTCTGGAGTGAAGTAGTATCAACTGTGGTTGGCTGGTAGGGTTTTTGTTATTTTGTTTAGTTTATTAAAAAAGCCTACTAGCCCAACCTCTTTTTATAGAAAACAAATCTATTGATCCAGGTCCGGATCTTAGGTTAGATTTGGACCCGAATCCGCAATATGACAACAGGATCCGAATCCAACGGGTCTGAAATTTTAGGACCCTGTAGGCGTGTTTTTATTTCGCCTACGCGGTGTGAGTGCGTTTTAGATTTGACTACCCCACTGTAAAGGTTTTATTGAAAATTGTTTTGAAAGAAGTCGCCAACAATTCTTTTTAGGAAGAATCATAAACCTAATTGGATATGGGAAAAACATAGGGACAAATTATCCAATGTAGATTTCCCCGTCCTGACTCCATAAATGGTCAAAATGAACCAAAGATTGAGTTCGGGGGTGAGGGTATGAATATGGTCATAATGAACCACATTCGCCCAGAGTTGGCCTCTACTAAATATCGATTCATTGCAGATTTTATGCCAAAGAATAATCAAATAACGTTTTAAACACCCTAAAAATATTTAGTCTAAATTGGTTCAGGAAACACATAAAAAGACTAATTTTAGTGATAAGTTATTATGCGATCAGTATTACAGGGAACCTAACAGGTTGTTCAAATTAATCTGATTAATGTTAGAACATATCTTTAGGTCTTTATTAGCAATAATAACATGTGGGTGATAAAAGCATTGAAACAGGACAATCATATAATAGGCATAGAATGATCAGGCAAGTACGATAATATATGAAAAACAAATAAAAAGAAAGAAGAAGGTTTAGAATATACAGTAGAGCGCTTTTATATTAAAGATCTACATCATGAAATAAGTGGTTAGTAACTTCAATATAAAAATATAATTTATTCAAGGATCCTCAAGATTATACCTATGCGGCTTAGATTGAGGAGCGCAATGATCTTTAGGCGGAGCAATCGTGGAACCAAGAACTCAGTGTGAAAGTATTGATTGATTGAAAGTATTTGAGTGTTTGAGGTATTCGAAGTGTATTTCAGAGTATTCGAGAGAATTTGTGTGCGTGAAATAATAATATGAAAAGCCGTCCGTAATTCGGGAAAATACGGGTATTTATAGGGAAAAGGAGACATGCGCTCCACGCAAGCCCTGCGCCAGGCGCATGCCTACGTGGCAGACGCAGTGCAACGCGTCAGGCGCACATTGGTGTGCCTGACGCGGCCAACCCAATCAGGTTTAGGCACGTGTAAACGCGTTTTGAAAAGATAAAAAAAAAAAGTTACGTCTCACACAAGACTTGCGCCAGACGCAGGACTCTGTGTGAGTCACAAAATCTACGTGTCAGGCGCTCATTGGCACGCGTGACGTGATATGGCCAATGTGCTGGACGCACGTGGCGCGCTGAGCGCACCCCTGCGTCTGGCGCATATTCTGGAATATTCGAGCATATTCGTTTGCGTGTCTTTCGAAGATACTTTTTTATCCCTAAAATTCCGGAGATGAAATTTTACGGATTAAAAATCTGATTTATTTATCAAAGATAATAAAATATTTATGAAAAATATCTATTAAAATAATAAATATTTGATTGGGCTTTTAAAATGGATTTAAAACATTTTATGGGCTTGAAATACAATTAATCATCATGAACAATTAATTGGGCTTTAGAATATCATTTCAAAACACACTTTGGATTGGTTCTTTAGATTGCTCTTCCGCTGAGTCGCGCCAACTAATGCCGCGGTATGTTTCATCATCGGATCCTTAAATGGGGAGACACGATTATGTGTCTACAGAAGCCCCCAATTTGACTGAGGTTCAGGAAACCGATAGGCAAATGTATACGGTGTCGGGACGGAGAACAATTCTAAACGCTCTGCAGTTTAGAACTGATCTATAACCTTCGGTCTCTGCAAAAATAAATTTAGTATGTAGGACAATAACTACAAGCAATCTGATTACCTGCAGAGAAAGATGTTAGCAGATATGTGCAAACAACTCACATAAGCACATAGTGATGCAAATAATGCAAACTTAGACTCTCTAAGGATGCACAAGACGCTATGCAAGGATTAAGGTTATGCAAAGCTAAGGGATGACACGTCATGCAAGGTCAGGGTTATGCAAGACTAAAATGTATGAAATGCAATGCAAGGTCAGGATTTGCAAGGCTGCAATGCAAGGTCAGGATTTTGCAAGGCTAGAGGATGTGATGCAATGCAAGGTCAGGATTTTGCAAAGCTAGAAGATGTGTAGAATGATAGCCTGAGTAGAAATAGATAGAATGATTTTTGAAAATCGTTTTTAGTAAATGATTGGGGTCCGTAAACGAGGTCCGCGGATTACAACTCTTCGGGAGGTTGATTTGAATTGGAGGAACTACCACACGTAGGAAGCCCCCACTTTGGGTGAGCTTGCCTTGAATTAGGCTTGAGCCTTGATTGAAATGTAGTTGATTTGATATTGAAGTGTAGTTGCTATGTCTTGAACATTGAAAGTTTTCACTGGGGATTGCACTGGGGATTCTTCTTTGGGAAGTCAAGTATCGCCAGAGACCATGGAATTGTCGGAGAGTCCTTCGGGGACAAGGAGAGCTTGGATTGAAAAATAAAAGGTTTGAATTTGTGACTTAAATAAATGTAGGTGGGAAAAGGCTTTAACGAGGCTAGGTTCAGACTCAAGTCTATGTTGGGATCTAGAAAGAGATTATGCTCCTAAATTCTAGAAAGTCAAATCATTAGACCTTGACTAATTTTATTTTGTTAACGCGGTCGGACCTCGGGATGAAGATTCCTACGTATCCTTGTGGAATCAGACCATTCGTAGTTCTGGATCTGATTCTTTTTTATTATTACGCCCTAAGTTTTGCCTAGGCCGCCCTTTCGGGTTTTCAACCTAGCGGGCTTGGACATACCTTGAAAAAGGAGTTAGGGTTGATGAAAGGTTTAAGACTTGAAGGTTCAATTGGTTGGGCTAAGTTAAAGATCATGGATTTGGATTATATGGGGTAAGTTTTTGATGGATTGAAGGATTTAAATGAGGGGTAGAACTTGTGTGCAAATCCCCTAGCTTGACTTTTTATATCTTTGCCTTTGGCTTTTTCTTTTTTGCATTTTGTGCGTTTTCTTTTTGCTTTTGCTTTTTTTTTTTCGCACTTTGAATTTATTTGCTATTTTATTTTTGCCTGGCATTTTTTTCATTTTTTTTAATGTAGTAAGGCTTGCACATATGCTATTGGTTATGGGTATTGGAAGGCTTGGAGGATATTTGTGGAGATTTGATTTTGAATGGATTATTTGGCTAATAGAGATGATGGTTTATGAATGATCGAGGAAAGAGGTGATGATAACTCTTGATCCAAAGTATATCCCTTTTTTTATTTTTCTCTTTTTTCAGATCTCTTTTTGTTATTATTAGTCAAGTTCATTAGGTGATTTAAGTTTCATCATTGAATTAGAAGCATAAATAAAATGATGGAAGGCCGATGAAAACGAAAATGAAAATGAAATTCTTTTATTAATCAGAAATAAATAGAACAATGCTTATTAGAAATAAAAACCTAAATGCCATAGACTCGACAAGAAAGGAAATGAAGGAGCTAGGGGAGGGACTCTCCGACTCAACCTAGAAAACTAGCGTTAAATGACTAAGCCCCGACGTTATTTAGGTGCTGCCCAAGGGGTTGCTGTTATTGCTGACTTTTGCTGCAGGTGGAATTGGCAATCTACCGTCTTCAACCATATCCTGCAGGTGATTCTCTAAGTGTCCATTCCCTTGGTGGTACTTGCAGTAGGCATTAGGATCCCACCTCTTGGATCTATTTTCGGGAGCAGGGTCTGGAGTAGCGCCAATAGGCTGAAGTGCTCCCTTTGCACGAAGTCTAGTGAAGGCTTCTTCTAAGGACATGCCTAAAGGTGAGAATGTTCTTTTAGGCTTTTGATAACCTCTCTTTTCAGTAGCTATGGCATTGACCTCATTGCTTTTGGAGCTAGAAGGGCTATTGTTATTCTTCTTGAAAGAGTTGTTGTTGTTGAAACCCTTGTTCTTGTTGGCCTGTATCTCTTCTTCAATCAGCAGACCTACCTTATAGAGCTTCGTGAAAGAATCTATGGGTTGGAATTTAATATGATCCCCATACTTAGGCTGCAAGTTACGGATCACCAGGCGGACTTGATCCTCTTGAGATGGCATGTTAATCATTTGTGCAGCTTTATCCCTCCATCTGTTAAGGAAGGTGACGAAGTCTTCGTTGGAGTTTTGTTTGTTTAACTCCAACTCACGAAGGCCAATGGGAAGCTGAGTATTGTATACATATTGTTTGTGGAACTCTTCTCTGATGTAGTCCCAGTCATTCAGCTTGACCTTATTCAGGGATCTGAACCACTTGGATGGATGTGCATCCAAGGTTAAAGGAAAGACATAAGCAAACATGTCCTTGCTCATGCCCTTGAGAGCCATAGAGATGGAAAATGCTCTCAAGTGGTCATTTGGGTCTTCGACCCCCTTGAATTTTGGGAGGTCACCCAAGGTTACCTTTTTAGGGAGTTTTTCCCTTAGTTCAGGATCAATGATGTCATGGCCATGAGCCTGACTCTCGAGCACAAGAATTGACTGGATCAAGTGCTCGAGTTTTTCGAACCTTAGTTCTGTGTTGGTTTTGAATGGTGGTGGAGTGTCACCTTGCTCGTCTTCTTCAGTTAGCTTCTCCCTCAGTGCCTTAATCTCTTTATTTTGTTCCTCAAGACGAGAGTTCATCAGTGTGAGTTGAGCCATAATGGCACTGAGTTGTTCATTAGTTTTCCCCATTGCAGATGATGCTTCAGAAGAGTCAGATGATTCGTCTGAAAAAGTGAGGATGCGCTTGACGAGTCTTGGAGTAGGTCGACCTTGTTGCCTCTCTTTCGGACGTTCCCAAGTTATAACCTCACGATCCGTCCTGAACATAAATCGAATGGACCTCGTAAATTTCAAGAAATAATGTTTTCGAAATGAGAAATGGAGATGAGAAATGGGAATGGAAATGAAAGTGGAAAATGATTTTGAAATGAAAATGGAAATGGAATTGGGAATGATAAATGATTAGGAATGGGTATGGTTATGGACTTAGTATGGGCTTGACCATGATGGAGCCATGGGCCTAACTATATGCAAATGCAGACATGGACTGGACTGGACTATGCGAGCAGACTGGATTCCACGATTGGGTTTTGGTGATGATAGGAGAGACTAGACTTTGAACTTACGGGTGAGCAAGTAGGCTAGACTTTAAGGAAGAATGGACAATAAGGGAGACTAGACTTTTAACTTAAGGCAAGCAGGCTAGGCACCTAGACTTTGAACTTACGGGTGAGCAAGCAGGCTAGACAACTAGACTTCGAAACTTACATTAAACTAAGCAGGCTAGACTCAAATATTGCCTATGTGAACTTATGGAATGCTAAACCTTGAACTTACGGGTGAGCAAGCAGGCTAGACACAATATTTGCCTATGGACTTAAGGAATGATAGACCTTGAACTTACGGGTGAGCAAGCAGGCTAGACACAAAAATTGCCAATAGACTTAAGGAAAGCTAGACCTTGAACTTACTGGTGAGCAAGCAGGCTAGACTTTAAGGGGTGAACTTTTATAGTCCTAAGACTGAATTTTAATAGTCCGAAGACTGAGTAGGGCTTACGTGGAGATGCAAACTAGACCTAGGATATGAATTGACATACAGGTTTGACTTAGACTGGGAGATGCACATGGGCTTGACATTGGAGATGGACTAGGATTGGACTTCGAATGGAATAGACTGGGATTAGACTTAGACTGGGCTTGACATAGACTAGGGTTCACATAGAGATGCAAATGGGCCTAGCTTTGACTTGAACTAGACTTATATGGGCCTAAGATGGATTCTAATGCTAGCGGGCCTAATATGAATGCATGGACTCAAATTTTGATGGGCCTAATATAAATGCAAAATGGACTCTAATGCATATGGACCTAGAATGAATGCAAGTAAATTGGGTTTGGTTGATTGGATTGAATTGAAGGTGTTTGGAATGGGCTTAGGATTTTTTGAAATTCATTTTCGAAAGGAACCCCTTGTTTTTATCTTTTATTAGGAAAATATGATGAATTAATTTTGAAAATAATTTTTTTGAAATATCGTGGTATGATGATGATTAGTAAATAATGCTTTTTGAAAAAGGTAGAATAGAATAGGATGTAGGATTGATTTTGAAAACATGTAAGCTTTTTTTTTGAAATCGATTGAATATGGTAAGGTTAGATTGATAGGAAATATTTGTTGAACAGCAGGGAGGATATGGGAAGAGGTAGACATGCATGACAACTCTAGCTCTACAATGACCCTTTAGATGCATTTTTTTTTATAGACGGACTTAACCTTGCATGAAAAGATTGAATTTTTTTTTTGAATATGATACGATGCAAACTTGTTATCTTAGACTCGAACAAAGGTCAAAAGACCAATAAGCATGGGACGAATAGGCTGCATGCCACGCAACTGGTGCGCGCGGCGCACATCCTATGCGTCTGGCGCAGGTGCATTGCGCCAGGCGCAACTTAATGCGTTTGGCGCAATGCTCTGCGGCACGCGTATTGGTAAATTGACGAAGGTTCGGGCGAAAACGACGATTTGTTTTAGACGTGAGTTGCAATAATTTCGGGCGTAAAGCATATTAGCAGGCAAAAATTGCAATCACACATAAATTTCAGGTAACATGGATGCAAAAGTTCCAACCTAAAGTCCAGTTCTATGTTTGAAACTATTGGTCAGGTTTAGGTTCAGTCTTAAAAGGGTCCATGACTAAGAGATTGATCCCACGCTTCGTACCCTGCTTAAAGAGGTGGCCACGTGTAAGACGCACTCCAGTCTCAAGTCAGGAACAAGAGAACAGTGCCATGGTTGGGTAGGTTTGCTTATGACTAAGATCCAACACTATCGCTCAGGAAGCTTCTTGGAAGGACAAAGCGCAAACCCCCCGGGGGTGACCTCACACATAGAACATGTGCTAATGAGGCAAGGTAGATTGTCCTTATGGTGGCTGAATAATAGCCATGCATGTGCAAAACTGTATATTATTCAAAGGCATAAAAATAAGAATGAATCATATTTTCCAAGTTTCACCCACTCATTTAAAAAAATTAATTTTTTAAAATCCTCCCCAGTGGAGTCGCCAAATTGTAGGCCTGTTTTTATTTCGCCTACGCGGTGTGAGCGCGTATTAGATTTGACTACCCCACTGTAAAGGTTTTATTGAAAATTGTTTTGAAAGAAGTCGCCAACAATTCTTTTTAGGAAGAATCATAAACCTAATTGGATATGGGAAAAACATAGGGACAAATTATCCAATGTAGATTTCCCCGTCCTGACTCCATAGATGGTCAAAATGAACCAAAGATTGAGTTCGAGGGTGACGGTACGAATATGGTCATAATATACCACATTCGCCCAGAGTTGGCCTCTACTAAATATCGATTCATTGCAGATTTTATGCCAAAGAATAATCAAATAACGTTTTAAACACCCTAAAAATATTTAGTCTAAATTGGTTCAGGAAACACATAAAAAGACTAATTTTAGTGATAAGTTATTATGCAATCATTATTACAGGGAACCTAACAGGTTGTTCAAATTAATCTGATTAATGTTAGAACAGTTCTTTAGGTCTTTATTAGCAATAATAACATGTGGGTGATAAAAGCATTGAAACAGGATAATCATATAATAGGCATAGAATGATCAGGCAAGTATGATAATATATGAAAAATAAATAAAAAGAAAGAAGAAGGTTTAGAATATACAATAGAGCGCTTTTATATTAAAGATCTACATCATGAAATAAGTGGTTAGTAACTTCAACCTAAAAATATAATTTATTCAAGGATCCTCAGGATTATACCTATGTGGCTTAGTTTGAGGAGCGCAACGGTCTTTAGGCGGAGCAATTGTGGAACCAAGAACGCAGTGTGAAAGTATTGATTGATTGAAAGTATTTGAGTGTTTGAGTGTTTGAGTGTTTTGAGTGTTTGAGGTATTCGAAGTGTATTTCAGAGTATTCGAGAGAATTTGTGTGCGTGAAATAATAATATGAAAAGCCGTCCGTAATTCAGGAAAATACGGGTATTTATAGGGAAAAGGAGACTTGCGCTCCACGCAAGCCCTGCGCCAGGCGCAGGCCTACGTGGCTGACGCAGTGCCATGCCTCAGGCGCACATTGGTGTGCCTGACGCGGCCTGCCCAATCAGGTTTAGGCACGTGTAAACGCATTTTGAAAAGATATAAAAGAAAGTTGTGTCGCCCACAAGACTTGCGTCAGACGCAGGACTCTGTGAGTCACAAAATCTAAGTGTCAGGCGCTCATTGGCACGCCTGACGCGATATGGCCAATGTGTTGGACGCACGTGGCGCGCTGAGCGCAACCCCCGCGTCTGGCGCATATTCTGGAATATTCGAGCATATTCTGGAATATTCGAGCATATTCGTATGCGCGTCTTTCGAAGATACTTTTTTATCCCTAAAATTTCGGAGATGGAATTTTACGGATTAAAAATCTGATTTATTTATCAAAGATAATAAAATATTTATGAAAAATATCTATTATCTCAGATAACCCCAACTTATAGGCCTTTTTCCAATATAACCCCGACTTTGGCAGCCCTATCTCCGATAACCCTGAACTTGATTTTTGTCATTAAACCTGACGAAATTGTTAACGGCGTTAACTATTTTCAAACAAAAATACTTATTGTATTTTTTTTTTTAAAAAGAAACCAAACTCATCTCTTTCTCTCTCTTGTTCTTCATCTCTTCATCTTTTCTCAAGCATTCATCAATGGTTACCATGAAAACTAAATTAGAGCAACGGATATAACTTCATTCTCTCTCTTGTTCTTCCTACTATGTTTTGCAATTTGACCAAATGAACTTAAGAACCGATTTCCAGAAAATAAATATCTGATTTTATAACAAATTCATAAAGCTTCAACAATAAACTCAAACAAATTAAAGGAGATTCCAACAATCCAATCAAGAAATCACAATTTCAACTCAACCAACCAAGAAAACTTTGAACAATCGATGGAAGAACTGATCCAACAAAGGAGCAACGAAGCAAGCTGAAATCAGACGGAGAACAGCAGCGATTTCATTGACTTAAGAACAACAGCGATTTCGAAGACCAGCAAGCGCTTGGCGACCAGATAACACCAGGATTTTCCAATAACACCAGCAATTTCGAAGAACACCAGCAATTTGCGCGGTCAATTCATTCGATTTCCAAGAACAAATCTCGAAAAGTGATGGAGAAGTGGAAGAATTAACATTTGCCAAATGCGAAGAACGTCCACTTCGCGACCCCTTGATTCACGAATCAACGTCGTACAATTTCGAAATCAATTTCAAAAACAAGGAGGATATAAATGGGGGGAGGATGAGAGATAAATTGAGAGAAATTGAGAGAAATCAATTTCAGTAAACAAGAAGATGAACGAAGAGTTTGGAGGAACAAGAATGAATACTCCTATGCAAACTCGATTTTAGAACAAGGAAGAAATTCAATGAATTTAGGAGTTGTTGTTGGTGTTTCTTGAAATTCAATGAATTTAGGATTGAAACGAGAAGAAAGGAACTCGATGAACTTCGTCGAGCATTGAAGCATGGAGTAAAGCTAGGTGTGAGTTGTTGTCGATGAAACGAGGAGCAAAAGTTAGTGTTTTCGCTGGTGGTTGGGTATGGGTTAGTTTCGGATCTGGTTAAAGGGGTTTGTGGTTGTGGTTGTTGGTGTTGTTTGACAAGATCTTCCCTGCTAATCTTCTCTCTTTCCTCTTCCCCATTGAAATTTACTTGCTAGTTCTGGGACAAAAATTAATCTCCTCTACTAAGAAAAATCAAAGGTGAAGTGAAGATTAACAATCAGCTGTCTTTGCTTAAACTTAGGATGAAAGTCATGAAATATGGATTTGGAGAGAGAGAGGAGATGAAGACATAATAGGGGATAATGAAGAACAAAAGAGAGAGGATGAAGAACATAAAATATTTTTATTTTTTTTGTATAAAAAAAACAGGTTTTTAATTATAGATGTCAAAATAGTTAACGCCGTTAACAATTCCGTAAGGTTTAATGACAAAAATCAAGTTCAGGGTTATCGGAGACAGGGCTACCAAAGTCGAGGTTATATTGGAAAAAGGCCTATAAGTCAGGGTTATATGAGATAATATCCCAAATCATAAATATTTAATTGGGCTTTTAAAATGGATTTAAAACATTTTATGGGCTTGAAATACAATTAATCATCATGAATAATTAATTGGGCTTTAGAATATCATTTCAAAGCACATTTTGGATTGGTTCTTTAGATTGCTCTTCCGCTGAGTCGCGCCAACTAATGCCGCGGTATGTTTCATCATCATATCCTTAAATGGGGAGACACGATTATGTGTCTACAGAACCAAATCCGAAAAAACGAATTCGGGTCCACGGATCTGGACCGGGTCCAAGATCCATTGCTATCCCTAATCTTGCTCTTTTTTTAAGTTGCATTGCTTTCTTCCACCAATTCCAAATAGGAACAACAAAAGAAAATAGTTTTTGCTTTTAGGATATTCTTACTTGGTGTAGGAGCCTAGTTAGACTGTTTTGTCTTTTAACACAGCTGTATTTACTAGTTTGTTGACTAGTGATCTTGGTTTATACTAAGCTGATGTATATATGCATTGGAAAGAAAAAATTGTTGTTCTAAAACACTCTTATTGAATTCCCCTAATAAATAGAGTTGCCTATGTATAAGAAAGTACGACTTGTAAGCCTATATTAGGCAACTTATTAGGTGGGGGTCAAAGGCAACAGAATTCCTAACAATCGCCTGATATGTATGAGGCGACTCGATAGGTTTACGAGTAGCACCTTATACACACGCGACTCTTAAAGTTGTACTTATCAGGGTATGAGTGAGACTTTAAGAGTTGCTTGTGTACAAGGTGTGACTCGTAAGCCTACCAAGTTGCCTCATACATATTAGGTGACTTAATGGGTGTTGTGTTAAGTTAGAGCTCAAATTTGACATACCTAACGATCACCTAATAAGTAGACTAATATGTATGAGGAGACTCGATAGATGTACGAGTTGCACTCAATACACATGTGGCTCAAAAGTCCAACTTATTAGAGTAGAAGTTGGACTTTTAGAGTCCCTTGTATCTAAGGTGTGACTCGTAAATCTATTGAATCACCTCATACATATTAGGCGACATATTAAGTGTTTTGTTGACTTTGATCCTAACCTTACCACTAACTAACAAGTCGCCTAATATGTATAAGGCGATTCGGTAGGTTTACGATTATTATGTATCTAAATTAACTATAATCTTATATGTAAAGAGTAACTTTGGCCAATAAGTGGCATTAACTTTTGCTGTCATTCCAACTAAGTAAGTCAAGAAAGGCCAGACACTTTTGCTGCCTTCATGAAGGAAAACCTTGATAACGAAAATACATATTCTCAAGAGTATGTTGCTTCCGTGAATAATGTATTACAAGTCAGGGAACTAACAACTTATAAGCAAGCACCATAAAATGAAGGTTGGAAGGAAGCAACGATGAAAGAATGGGAGGCATTAGAAGACAATAAGATATAGGAAACGATATATGTCCCTGAAGGACATAAAGCAATTGATTCCAAGTATACAATGTGAAGTTTAGGCCTGATGGAAGCATTGAGAGGGAGTTGGTAGCAACGGCGGATAGACAAATACAAGGGAAAGATTATAAGCATACTTTTTCCTCTGCAGCCAAGTGCACTACAGTGAGAAGTTTGATTGCTTTATAACCATCAAAAGATGAAATCTTCATCAACTCGACATCAACAATCCTCTCTTGCATGGATTTATAGATGAATAAGTATTCATCATCTAGAGGGATGAATTTCACTCACAATATCGAGTGCTTGTTCAAGAGGCCACTGTAGTTCGTACTTATTTCCTACGTGATAATTCTACTAATACTAGTGACGCTATCTCATGGCAAACCGACAAAGTCATTGTGGATATCAATGACACTCTAAGTGCTACTACCATAACATTGTCAAAGAGTCTAGCAACTGAAGTGGTTGTTAGTTTAGAACCTCTAGTAGAAAAGCATGCGCTAAATGATAGGCTGCTAAAAGAACTTGAACATGCACAAGGCTACATTCAACTCGACAATCTAGGAAGGAATCATATTGGACAAAAGGGTGTAAATCCTCAAACACCTCTAATTGGTTGTCCTCCTTTTGTAAGAGAACCTAACAACATATCTTTGAATCCATCAATACAATAAGTCTCCTTTAGCGATCCCCAAACTTCATCTAGCACCAAAGTAGTTCCATGCCTACACTTGGCACTCAGGATGGGATTAGACAGGTAAGGCACTAGGAGGCCCAAAGAACTAGGTCCGATTCAGATTGGAACCTTGGCTTAGGCCCCCAGGTCCCTTATGAATTTCATTCTCATGAGACTTTTGTTGTCAGTTCAACAGCAAGAGTTTCATTTTTATCAACTAATGGATAGGTCAATTTCAGAATACTCCTAATAGTCCTATATATGGAAAGGCTTCCCCAACCAACTCCTGATGTCCAAGGAAAATATGCTCAGGCTTATCCTCCTAGGACTAGCATGAATATGGAAGGCAACTTCTATCCTTCATTCCATGATCAAAACCAACAAGGTTTTGGAGTTCAAGGCATGGACTATGATGGAAATTATCACAAGTCCTATTCCCTGGGACTAAATTTGGAGGCTAACCAAGGCCCTTAAGATGGCCTGCTTAGGCAAGTAGATGACATGGTTCAAAGGATAATAGAATATGGAAATGCAAAAGGGGAAAGGAACATTATTAGAAATCATACCTTGAGTGGATTGATCGATTGAACCCTTATCCTAGGAATTTCATGATGTAGATTGGAGTAACTCTCGAATCATACATATGTAACAAGGGGATAGTTCAAGAAAAATGAAACTTTGAATGATAAACCAGTTCAAGAATTTCCGGGCTCACTCTAGTTCTTTCTTAGATATAAAATAACACTAAGAAAGAAAAGGGTTCCTAAGATTGATGGAGGACCATCCACTATTACGGATCACAAGCTACTTCACCTAGTGGGTACAACTTTGCAAGAGGTTCCAGGTTCTTTGTCAATGATGGAGATTGATGATGGTGCTATTGTTAGCTTAGTTTCCTAATTAGCTTTGATTCGTAGTTTCACTAAAGTAGTTTTTTAGTTCATTAGTTGTTTTAGATTATTTATAGTAAATAAACCAGAACTTGTTCATTTCGTTTAATTTGGACGAATGAAAGAGTCTTAGAGTAGGTTGGAGTCTTGCTAGGATTTTTTATGTAGTTATGTCAAGGTTGTAATAGCTTAGGTCATTGAAAACCTTGTAATAGTTATAATAGGGAAGCATGAAGACCATCACAATGTGATTATAGGAACTACCTCCTAGTATTATGCCGTGCATACTTTGAAGTTAGAAGGAGAACCAGGACCCCTATATTCAAGGAACTACTTCCTGAATTTATGGCATCCCATAGCTGAAGCATTGAAGCAACTCAAGTTGTTCCACCACGCCTTATTTATAGGAACCACCGTTGGACGTGTGTGTGCGTGTAATAACTGGGTAGTTATTTGTTTATTTCATTAAATCAAAAGCCGGTCATGTACTTGTATAATTTTAACATTGAGCTAAATGAAAGACGTTGAAGTTTCGGACTAAAAAAAAAATCACAAGTGTGAGAATATTTTCTCTAGTTGCTTTCTATTTCATTTCTAGGACTTAAAAACCGAAATCAAATTCGCTTTCCTTTGCTTAATTAGTCTGCGCGTGATTAAATTGTGATATTTGGAGCCTTTAGCTATTATAAATTGGCGTGCCTATATCTTTATAGGGGTTAAAGTCCTTGGCTAAATCCAAACTCTTTCACACAAAGTTGTTCGTATTTTCCTTGTTATCTTTACTTAATGTGTATATTCCTATTTGTAATTCGAATATACACCATCTTGGTATTAGAGCTAGCTTTGATCATGGCCTTAAGCACTTCCATCCTAACCTAAACACATCCGCAATATTTTCCTAAGACGTCCCAAAACCAGGACTTCCAAGAACATTCCCCAAAAAACCTCATCCTAAACCTTACCTTCCAAATGGGAGAAAGGGAAGAACTACCATGCAATTGGAGTGAAACCTTAAGGAGCTTGAAGGAAGAAAGGAGGGCATCAAATGCATGCATGGCCTCATTACAAGACCAAGTAAGGCAACTCTCAATTAGAATGAATGTGCAGCGAGAAGGAAGGAGGAAGAGGAGTTAGATGAGGGGAGTGATGTTACCCTTCATCTATAGAAATTTAAACAGCAATCAAAACCATTTACACCCTTCCAATGACATTAAGGTAGACATTCCATATTGCGATGGGAGATTGGATGCAGATGAGTTTGTTGGATGGATGAGGAAAGTTGAGCGTGTATTTGATTATAAACAAGTCGCGGAGGAGACAATTGTGAAGTTGAGGAAGAATGCTTCCACTTGGTGGGCTAGCATCTGTGCCAAAGAGAACATGAAGGCAAAGATAAGGTGCGTACTTGGGATAAAATGAAGAAGCATTAAAGAAGAAATTTTTGCCAACTTACTATGTGCAAGAAAACTTCGACAAGCTCCAACACTACAACAAGGCACAAGGACTGTTGAAGAGTATTGCAAGGGAGTTCGAGGCGTACCTAATGAAATGTGAAGTTTAAGTAGATGAACCACAAACCTTGGTAAGATTTCTTGGTGGTTTAGATTCTAGAATAGCCAATGTAGTTGATTTGCATCATTACCCTACCTTAGATGAATTGTTCATTTGAACCCATAAGGTAGACAAACAACAAAAGGCTTAAGGCAAAATGGAAACCTCACGTTCTTTTGCCAAACCTACTTCTTGGCAAAAACCTACCCTTCCCCAGCCAAAATAGCCACGCCCTTTGTCTCAAAATACAAAACCCCACGAATCCCACCACAAACAAGGCCCATAGGAGATGTTTTAGGTGCTAAGGTCTAGGACACATTGCTTTTGAGTGCCCTAATAAGAATGTGGTGAGACTTTTGGAATTTGAGTCATTTTAAGAGGAGAAGGGCGAGGAGGGAGAAGGGGAGGAGGAGCATAAAGAGGAGAGTTATGAGGAGAGGAAGGAAACAGAAGAACTTGGTCCCGATGAAGGAAAGTGCCTTGTTGTTATATTAGGCGAGCATGGATTGGAGTTGTTGACTTAGGAGGAGTTACAACAAAGGGGGGGCATCTTCCATATATGTTGCACCATTGGAGCCAAGGTTTGTACCTTAATAATTGACAAAGGAAGTTGCACCAATGTTACTGCCCATTGTGGTTCACACCACTAATTCTCTCCATCCTCCTAGTACCACTACTCTCTCCACAGCCAAAATCTTCATCAACCAATCATCATCGCCACATCACCGCCATAAATCAATGCCAAACGTCATCACTTATTAGGGGTGTACAGTATCGGATACCGGATCCGATCCGAAATTTTGGATCGCAAAACAATTGATCTGTGTAGAAAAAAATTGTGTCTCCCCATTGAGTACCCTATGATGAAACATACCGTCATCCTAAATGGTCCGGTGTAAAGGAAGAGCAATCGAACAAGCTAAGCCCAAAAGCATTTTAAAAATATAAAGTCTTTTTATTAAATCCAAGCCCAATTTTAAAGGCAAATTAATTATTCCTGATAATTAATTGCATTTATAATATTTTAATATTAATTATTCTTGATAATTAATTTTTAAAGGATATTTCGAAAATCAGATTTTTATCCCTAAATATAGCTGATTTCGGATTTCAAATGACAGATTTTATCAAAGGATAAAAAAAATCTTAAAACAATAAAAGAACCGGTCTGAAAGCAAATGCGCGTGACGCAAAGCTGTGGGTGTGGCGTGAAGCAGTGCATCTGGCGCAAAGGCTGTGTGTTAAGCGCAAAGCGGCGCGTTTGGCGCATAGTTTTATTTTATCCTTTCGTTTTGTTTTCGGTTTCCTTTACCTATAAATACCTCGTTTCTTCGAACAACTTTTTCACAATGCTTTCCTACGACTTCTACACATACTCTCCTATACTTAAACATATTCAAACTCATGTTCAAACACACTCAAACACATTCACACCTTCGAATTTCTTATTTCAAGCTTCAAGATTGCTCATCCTGAAGATCGTTGTATAAGACCCAGGCGACAAAGGTATAATTCCTGAGGGTCAATTCCAATTTAATTCATTTTTACTAACCATCTACTTGTCACGATGTAGATCTTAATGGGAATTAGCGCTATACTGTACATTCTTCCCGAAGTTTTCTCTTTTATATATTTTCTTTATTATTAATATGCATGATTATATGTTTGATGCTTTCATCACCTCACATGATCATAATTGCTAATCAAGGACCTAAAGAATTGTTCTAACGCCTAATAAGATAATTAGACAATCTGATTAGGATCCCAGTAATTTGATAGCATAATAACATGTCACCAAAAATTAGTCTTTGGTTTGTTTAATGAACTAACATAGATTAATTATTAGATTCCATTAAAATATTATGTGGTTGTTTATTTGCATAAATATAGATATGAATCGATATTAAGTAGAGGCCATCAATGGGAGAGTGTGATTCCTGATCATTTTCGTACGCTCACCCCCGAACTCAATTTTTGGTTCATTGACCATTAATGGAGTCATGACAGGGAAATCTACATTGGATAAGTCCCAAAGTTGTTCCAAAGGTTTCCCAATATTCAATTAGGTTTATGAGTCTGCCCTTAAAGATCCTTGTTGGCAACTTCAAAATATTTTTCAATAAAACCTTTACAATGAGGTAGTCAAATACGCGGTCATGATCTCCAAGAATTGAACTTGAAGTTCAAATTCATTTTTATAAGACTTTTAGGGAAGGGCACTCGGGTAGATCGTATGTTCTCAGTGAAGGACGTTGATTGGTTGAACTATCATTCTCACTAATTCCTTAGCCTCATTTATTTCTCATAACCTTGAGCAACACATGTAGCATTTCCAGTTCAATCGCATTCTTTACTTCAATTTTCAACATATTGAGACTTTCATAGTGCACCTCGCACCTATAAGTAATAGCATTTACATGTTCCATGTTAACAGATTGACTAGAAAGTTGAGTAGAGTAGTTTAAGGAAAGGTTGCTCACTTGTCGAGACACTTAATCAAGTTGTGTCTCAATCATTTTGTTGTAAAATTCAATTGCTGGAAGGAGGTGTTTATCTCTCCAAACCTTCTATAATTATCGACATTGATTTTTGTTTGTTAGGCTTGGCTGAGTTGAAAAGCATATTCCAAGGAGGATTGTTTGGGTTGAGTTGGTTCGAAGGGGGCTCTAGGGGTTGTTGTGTGAATACGAGTGGTCTATTTGGGTCTCGATAAGTGTTGAACCCTAGTTTTGATGATGACAAAGGAACAAAGATACAAACTAAGTAATGAACTAACAAGTTGTTAAGTGAATGGATTTTGCAAGGTATCAATGAAAAGAGCAAAGATAATACTAAGTCAGAAGAAGAAATCAAGTTGGATTTTTGAAGACTAAGTGAAGATGCTCAAGGAACTGATACTGGAGAAGCATTGGAGCAAAGAATCTAAGCGAAGCTTTTGTTTTTAGTTCCAATATAAAGGAACGAGTAAGTAATGGTAAGAAACAATGGCAACATAAAAAGAGAATGAGTTTATGTTCCTTTGAAAGGAACAGACGAACTGGCACTGTCATGTTAAGTGAAAGGAACTAACAAATTAAAAGGAACTAGACATATGTTATATGATGTAACTGTTAAATTATGTCGTTTGAGTGATTAATGCCTAAATAATAGGAAACTGTTTTTATTTGGTAAAAATCTGTTTTTAAGGAAAATCTTTTTATGGAAAAGATTTTATTTTTATTTAAAAATAAAAATCCTTTTTCGATTTTAAAGAAAATATTTTAAAGAAAATATTTTGATAAAAGGGTTTTATTTTGGTTTTATTAATTAAAATACTTTTTAACTAAAAATCAGATTTAGAATTGTTGCACAAGTAGATGCTAAAATTTAGGAAGCAGTAGTAATCGTGTTTTCACACGTTCATGAGATCGTGGAGTGCATGGGTAATAAATCCTCTAGTTGAGGAACATCATGGGAAAAATATTTTTACCACTAACTTATGTTTTAATCCTATGTTATACTTAATCACTGCTATAAATATTTATGTCTACGTAAGTTCCAATTTGTGTCTGACCAAGTGATTTAGTGAGTTTAGCTAATTAAAGTGTCAGTACCTTCATTCTCTCATAAAGCCATTTGTTCTTTGCCTTCTTACTCTAATTCCACTAAGTTTATTGATCATTGTAATTTTGGTTTTGGGGTAAGGAGATTTTGAGTGAAAACCTGTAAGAGAGAAGCTTTGAGTGAAGAAAGTTAAAGTGAGAAAACTTCAAGTGAAGTTGAGAGGAACAATTCTTAATGGAACAGTTGTTCAGGAACTTGAGTTTAGGAACTCAAGGTGTGGCCCGTGAGTAGAATTAGGTTGTAACAGAGTTTTTTTGGCCTAATTAGTGAAAGTGTTGAGTTTAAAATCCCTAGTGGTCGAGGTTGTTTCTTCTTGTTGGGCCCAATAAGTTTTTCCTCGTAAAAATCACTTGTGTTCCTTTAGCTTGTTTCTTTGTTTAAATTTTATAATTCCGCAAAAAGTACGTTTATTTCTACACATACAATTCACCCCCCTCTTGTAGTGTTCCTAGTGAAATAACAATTGGTATCAGAGCTAGATCTTACGAAAAGTAGGAAACCCTATTGAGAAAAAGATCCAAGAAACATGAATACCACCGAGAAACTTGAGGAAGGTTACTCTACTCAACAGCCTCCTATATTCAATGTGAAATTCTATTCCTATTGGAAGAACATAATGGAGATATTCATCAAGGCCGAAAACTACTAGGTATGGAGAGTCATTGAAGTTGGTGATTTTGAGGTCACAACCACTAATGACAAAAATGAGGTAATTCCTAAACCCTTCACTGAATATGACAAAGATGACTTTGAAAAAATGAAAATGAATGCTATGGCTGTTAAATTTTGCATTGTGGACTTGGACCCCATGAACACAATAGAATCATGGGATGCAAATCGCAAAGAAAATATGGGATTTACTTGAAGTAACCCACGAAGGAACTAATGATGAAGTCAAGAGATCTAAAATTGATTTGCTAATGAATCAATATGAACTATTCTCCTTCAAGACTAAGGAAAGCATACAAGAGATGTTTACTCGTTTTACTAACATTATTAATGAGTTAGCTTCTCTTGGAAAGTTTATTTCATCATAGGAACAGGTTAGAAAAGTTCTTAGGAGTCTTCCGAAGGATAGATGGATGGCTAAGGTCACTACTTTACAAGAAACAAAAGACATCACCAAGTTCAACTTGGAACAACTAGCTGGATCACTTATGACTCATGAACTACACCTTGACACTGAATATGGTGAAAGCTCTAAGTCAAAGTCCATTGCCTTAAAAGCTGATGATGAAGATGACTATGACTCTGAAGAAGAGGAAGCAACTCTCATGGTCCGAAAATTTCGAAAGATGTATAGGAACATGAAGAATGGAAACTTCAAAGGTAAAAACAAAAAAAAATTCTAACAAAGCTGTTTGTCATAAATGTGGAAGTACAGATCACTTCATCAAGGAATGCCCACTTTGGGAAAACGACACTAAAGAAAGGAACAAGGAACGTTTTGCTGAAAGGAACAAGGAACAAAAGCTCCTTTCGGTTCGAAAGGATATGATAGCATCTTGGGGAGATTCGGAGACCGAGGAAGAAGAGGAACAACAAAATGAAGAAACCGCAAATCTTTGCCTCATGGCAAACACTGACATAAAGGAAGATGAAGAAAATATTGAGGTAAACCAACATATGCTTGAATCAGACTTAGATGGAAAAACTAGGCCTGAAATTTATGATCTTCTTTATGATGCAATTCTTGAATGTAGAGATGAATGTGTAAAACGTGAACAAACTGAACAAGCAGTTAAAGTATGTAAAGAACATATAGAATGGCTTAAGAAAATGAGAACGGATGTTGAAAGTAGGTTCTTTGATTTATTTGATAAGAACTTAAAAATTAAGGAACTATATGAGAGTGTTAAAAATGAAAATTATCTAATCAATTTAGAAATTTCTCACCTAAAAGATTTTGTTCCTGTTCTAAGTTCTTTTGATATAAGATCAACTCCTTTGAAAGGTTACAGATCCGAGATTGAAAACTTGAATAAAGAAAAAATCGTTTTTAAAGGAACCAGAGCTATAATCTCAAGAAGAAACTTGTAGTTGCAAGGAACAGAGGCAAAGTGATGGCTATTCCTAAATGGATTGAGAGATCACAAACAAAAAGGAAAGAAGGTATTGGTTACGAAAATCACAAGAAAGGAACAAGCCTAAGAAATATATTGACCTACCTAGTGACAAATTTTGCATGTACTGTGGAAAGATAGGTCATTACATAAATCAATGTCAACTAAGAACTGGAATGATTGGCAAAAATGTGAAATTAAGCAACATGAAATGGGTTGCAAAAACTAATGCTAGTCAAGAATATAAACCCACGAAGGAGGGGGTTCCTACAACTAACAACTAGTTGATTTTTGCGGAGGTTAGATTGAGGGGGAACAACACTTAGTATCTTGATAGTGGTTGTTCTAAGCATATGACAGAGAAAAATCTAAGTTTCTCTCACTCTCAACCTATGAAGGTGGAAGTGTGACATTTGGTGACAACATGAAAGGTAACATAGTTGTCATGGGTAAGGTTGGTAAGTCACCATCACATTCAATTGATAATGTATTTCTAGTTGAAGGTTTAAAGCACAATCTTTTAAGTATTTCCCAATTATGTGACAAGGGTAATGTTGTTAAATTTAATAGTGAAAAATGCTTGATCGTTAACAATAACTCTAAGAATGTCATCTTGGAAGGAACAAGGAAAGGGAACACATATATTGTGGATCTTGATCTTGTTCCTAAAAACAACTCGACATGCCTTAGCGTTATTGAAGATGATCCTCTCTTATGGCATAAGCGCCTAGGACATGATAGCTTTTCATTACTTGACAAACTTCGATCAAAAGATCTTATTTTGGGATTACCATCTATAAAATTTCATATTGATCAAGTTTGTGATGCGTGTGCCAAAGGAAATCATATTAGATCCACTTTCAAATCTAAAACTGTTGTGAGCACCACAAAGCCATTGGAATTCATTCACATGAATTTGTGTGGCCCAATGAGGATTCAAAGTAGAAGTGGTAAGAGGTATGTGCTAGTTATTGTTAATGACTACTCAAGATACACTTGGGTTATTTTTCTCTCTAGTAAGGATACGACTTATTATAATGAGTTTCTTGTCTTTGCAAAGAGAGTTCAAAATATGAGTGGTCACAAATTGATGCATATTAGATCCAATCATGGTAAAGAATTTAAAAATTATAAATTTGATGACTTAAGTAGAGATCATGGCTTAGATCGTAATTTTTATGCTCCTAGAACACCACAACAAAATGGTGTTGTGGAAAGGAAAAATAGGACTTTGGAGGAATTGGCTAGGACTATGTTAATAGCTAGTGAACTTCCAAGGAACTTTTGGGCTGAAGCTGTAAATACTGCTTGTCATATAATAAATCATGCCATGATGAGACCTATCATTAAAAAAAACTCCTTATGAGCTTTATTTTGGTAAGAAACCCAATATTACACATTTCACAACATTTAGTTGTAAATGTTTTGTACATAATAATGGGAAAGATAATCTTGGAAAATTTAATGCAAGGAGTGATGAAATAATATTTCTAGGATATTCATCACATAGTAAGGCTTATAGAGTTTACAATAAAAGAACTATGTGTGTTGAAGAAAGTGTACATATAATCTTTGATGAATCTAATAATTTTAATCCAAGCAAGCATGTTGATGACTTTGAAATAGGTTTGGCTCGACCAAATGAAAAAGATGCAGACTCAATTGAGGATGAAGAAGGAATAAAAGAGGAAAGGAACGAAGAAGATGAAAACTTTCATAACAATGTTGTTCCTGTTCTTCAAGATGATGGAGATGTTCCTGTTCCTACTAAGAATGAAAATGTTGAAGGAACTGATTCAACAATGGCTGGAAGAGTTACAAATGAACAAGGCTCCTCATCCACTCAAGAAATTCAAGAGGAACAACCTGTTCCAATAAGAGAATTTCAACCAAAACCTAGGAGACATAAAAAATCACATCCAGTGAAACTCATAATAAGTGACATATCCAAAGAGAATTCTTAGATATCTCAAAGGAACATATGATCTTGGACTTTTCTATCGAAGAAGTTACACTTTTGAGTTAAGAGGATATGCTGATGCTGACTATGCTGGAGATCTTGTAAATAGGAAAAGCATCTCAGGTATGGTTCAATTTCTTAGTCATAGTTTAGTTTCTTGGAGCACCAAAAAACAAAACTCAATTGCTTTATCCACTGGTGAAGCATAATATGTATCAGCTGCATGTTGCTCTCAAATGCTTTGGATAAAACAACAACTTTGTGACTATGGAATAAACTTTAATTGTGTTCCTATTTATTGTGATAATACAAGTGCCATTAGTATTTCAAAAGATCCAATGCATCATTCAAGATTTAAGCATATACATATCAGACATCACTTTTTAAAAGAAAATGTTGAAAAAGGTTTGATTAAATTTGAGTTTTGTCAAACTGAAAATCAGATTGTTGATATACTAACCAAGCCTCTACAAAGAGATAGATATGAAAAATTAAGACTTGAGTTAAGTTTTGTAATTGTTCCTGTTCCAATCCCCCGTGTCTGAATTGATTTGACTTGCTCTATGTGATATTAAGTGAATGTGAATGAATGCCTAAGACCATTGCAAATTGAAATGTTGAAAACATAAACTTGTAGTCAAAGGAATAAAGCCACTCACAAATGTCACATAATACTCCCCTTATTGTCCTAAGTGATAGAAACATGTATGATCTAGCTCATTGTAATTAGCGAATTAACCCTTGATTAACCCTACTTCCTTGTGGATTCGACCCTATACTTACCCAATCTCGGATAGTTTAGGTTACATTTGGCGAGTTTGCAATGACTCGTCAGTTGGTGACTGGCGAGAAGGAAGGTGTGTCGCTGGTGGTTGGCGATTGGCGAGAAGGTGCATCGTTGGGGAGGTGGTTGGCTGGTTGGTGGAGGAGAGAGAGAGAGAAGGGACTCTGGAGTGAAGGAGTATCAACTATGGTTGGACTGGTAGGATTTTTGTTATTTTGTTTAGTTTATTGAAAAGCCTACTAGCCCAACCTCTTTTTATAGAAAACAGATCTATTGATCTAAGTCCGGATCTTGGGTTAGATTCGAACCCGAATCCGCAATATGACAACAGGATCTGGATCCAACGGGTCAGAAATTTTAAGACCCATATCCGAAAAAACGAATTCGGGTCCACGGATCTGGACCGGGTCCAAGATCCATTGCTATCCCTAATCTTGCTCTTTTTTTTTAAGTTGCATTGCTTTCTTCCACCAATTCCAAATAGGAACAATAAAAGAAAATAGTTTTTGCTTTTAGGATATTCTTACTTGGTGTAGGAGCCTAGTTAGACTGTTTTTGTCTTTTAACACAGCTGTATTTACTAGTTTGTTGACTAGTGATCTTGGTTTATACTAAGCTGATGTATATATGCATTGGAAAGAAAAATTTGTTGTTCTCAAACACTCTTACAGAAATCCCCTAATAAATAGATTTGCCTATGTATAAGAAAGTACGACTTGTAAACCTATATTAGGCAACTTATTAGGTGGGGGTCAAAGGAAACAGAATTCCTAACAATCGCCTGATATGTATGAGGCGACTCGATAGGTTTACGAGTCGCATCTTATGCACACGCGACTCTAAAAGTTGTACTTATTAGGGTATGATTGAGACTTTTAGAGTTGCTTGTGTACAAGATGTGACTCGTAAGCCTATCAAGTCGCCTCATACATATTAGGTGACTTAATGGGTGTTGTGTTGAGTTAGAGCTCAAATTTGACATACCTAACGATCACCTAATAACTAGACTAACATGTATGAGGCGACTCGATAGATGTACGAGTCGCACTCTATACACATGTGGCTCTAAAAGTACAACTTATTAGAGTAGAATTTGGACTTTTAGGGTCCCCTGTATCTAAGGTGTGACTCGTAAATCTATTGAATCACCTCATACATATTAGGCGACATATTAAGTGTTTTGTTGACTTTGGTCCCAACCTTACCACTAACTAATAAGTCGCCTAATATGTATAAGGCGATTCGGCAGGTTTACGATTATTATGTATCTAAATTAACTATAATATTATATGTAAAGAGTAACTTTGGCCAATAAGTGGCATTAACTTTTGCTGTCATTCCAACTAAGTAAGTCAAGAAAGGCTAGACACTTTTGCTGCCTTCATGAAGGTAAACCTTGATAACGAAAATACATATTCTCAAGAGTATGTTGCTTCCGTGAATAATGTATTACAAGTCAGGCAACTAACAACTTATAAGCAAGCACCATAAAATGAAGGTTGGAAGGAAGCAACGATGAAAGAATGGGAGGCATTAGAAGACAATAAGATATAGGAAATGATATATGTCCCTGAAGGACATAAAGCAATTGATTCCAAGTATACAATGTGAAGTTTAGGCCTTATGGAAGCATTGAGAGGGAGTTGGTAGCAACGGGGGATTGACAAATACAAGGGAAAGATTATAAGCATACTTTTTCCTCTGCAGCCAAGTGCACTACAGTGAGAAGTTTGATTGCTTTGTAACCATCAAAGGATGGAATCTTCATCAACTAGACATTAACAATCCTCTCTTGCATGGATTTATAGATGAATAAGTATTCATCATCTAGAGGGATGAATTTCACTCACAATATCGAGTGCTTGTTCAAGAGGCCACTGGAGTTCTTACTAATTTCCTACGTGATAATTCTACTAATACTAGTGAGGCTATCTCATGGCAAACCGACAAAGTCATTGTGGATATCAATGACACTCTAAGTGCAACTACCACAACATTGTCAAAGAGTCTAGCAACTGAAGTGGTTGTTAGTTTAGAACCTCTAGTAGAAAAGCATGCGCTAAATGATAGGCTGCTAAAAGAACTTGAACATGCACAAGGCTACATTCAACTCGACAATCTAGGAAGGAATCATATTGGACAAAAGGGTGTAAATCCTCAAACACCTCTAATTGGTTATCCTCCTTTTGTAAGAGAACCTAACAACATATCTTTGAATCCAAGAATACAATAGGTCTCCTTTAGCGATCTCCAAACTTCATCCAGCACCAAAGTAGTTCCATGCCTACACTTGGCACTCAGGATGGGATTAGACAGGTAAGGCACTAGGAGGCCCAAAGAACTAGGTCCGATTCAGATTGGAACCTTGGCTTAGGCCCCCAGGTCCCTTATGAATTTCATTCTCATGAGACTTTTATTGTCAGTTCAACAACAAGGGTTTCATTTTTATCAACTAATGGATAGGTCAATTTCAGAATACTCCTAATAGTCCTATATATGGAAAGGCTTCCCCAACCAACTCCTGATGTCCAAGGAAAATATACTCAGGCTTATCCTCCTAGGACTAGCATGGATATGGAAGGCAACTTCTATCCTTCATTCCAAGATCAAAACCAACAAGGTTTTGGAGTTCAAGGCATGGACTATGATGGAAATTATCACAAGTCCTATTCCATGGGACAAAATTTGGAAGCTAACCAAGGCCCTTAACATGGTCTGCTTAGGCAGGTAGATGACATGGTTCAATGGATAATAGAATATGGAAATGCAAAAGGGGCAAGGAACATTATTAGAAATCATACCTTGAGTGGATTGATCGATTGAAACCTTATCCTAGGAATTTCATGATGTAGATTGGAGTAACTCTCGAATCATACATATGTAACAAGGGGATAGTTCAAGAAAAATGAAACTTTGAATGATAAACAGTTCAAGAATTTCCGGGCTCACTCTAGTTCTTTCTTAGATATAAAACAACACTAAGAATGAAAAGGGTTCCTAAGATTGATGGAGGACCATCCACTATTACGGATCACAAGCTACTTCACCTAGTGGGTACAACTTTGCAAGAGCTTCCAGGTTCTTTGTCAATGATGGAGATTAATGATGGTGCTATTGTTAGCTTAGTTTTCTAATTAGCTTTGATTCGTAGTTTCACTAAAGTAGTTCTTTCAGTTCATTAGTTGTTTTAGTTTATTTATAGCAAATAAACCAGAACTTGTTCATTTCGTTTAATTTGGACGAATGAAAGAGTCTTAGAGTAGGTTGGAGTCTTGCTAGGATTTTTTATGTAGTTATGTCAAGGTTGTAATAGCTTAGGTCATTGAAAACCTTGTAATAGTTACAATAGGGAAGTATGAAGACCATCACAATGTGATTATAGGAACTACCTCCTAGTATTATGCCGTGCATACTTTGAAGTTTAAAGGAGAACCAACACCCCTATATTCAAGGAACTACTTCCTGAATTTATGGCATCCCATAGCTGAAGCATTGAAGCAACTCAAGTTGTTCCACCACGCCTTATTTATAGGAACCACTTCCTATTTTTGTTCTACGTTAGTTACTTAGAACCGTTGGACGTGTGTGTGCGTGTAATAACTGGGTAGTTATTTGTTTATTTCATTAAACCAAAAGCCGGTCATGTACTTGTATAATTTTAACATTGAGCTTAATGAAAGACATTGAAGTGTAGGACTAAAAAAAAAATCACAAGTGTGAGAATATTTTCTCTAGTTGCTTTCTATTTCATTTCTAGGAATTAAAAACCGAAATCAAATTCGCTTTCCTTTGCTTAATTAGTCTTGGCGTGATTAAATTGTGATATTTGGAGCCTTTAGCTATTATAAAGTGGTGTGCCTATATCTTTATAGGGGTTAAATTCCTTGCCTAAATCCAAACTCTTTCACACAAAGTTGTTCGTATTTTCCTTGTTATCTTTACTTAATGTGTATATTCCTATTTGTAATTCGAATATACACCATCTTGGTATTAGAGCTAGCTTTGATCATGGCCTTAAGCACTTCCATCCTAACCTAAACACATCCGCAATATTTTCCTGAGACGTCCCAAAACCAGGACTTCCAAGAACATTCCCCAAAAAACCTCATCCTAAACCTTACCTTCCAAATGGGAGAAAGGGAAGAACTACCATGCAATTGGAGTGAAACCTTAAGGATCTTGAAGGAAGAAAGGAGGGCATCAAATGCATGCATGGCCTCATTACAAGACCAAGTAAGGCAACTCTCAATTAGAATGAATGTGCAGCGAGAAGGAAGGAGGAAGATGAGTCAGATGAGGGGAGTGATGTTACCCTTCATCAACCTAGGAGAAACTATAGAAATTTAAACAACAATCAAAACCATTTACACCCTTCCAATGACATTAAGGTAGACATTCCATATTGTGATGGGAGATTGGATGCAGATGAGTTTGTTGAATGGATGAGGAAAGTTGAGCGTGTATTTGATTATAAACAAGTCCCGGAGGAGAAAATTGTAAAGTTGGTTGCCTTGAAGTTGAGGAAGTATGCTTCCACTTGGTGGGCTAGCATCTGTGCCAAAGAGAACATGAAAGCAAAGATAAGGTGCGTACTTGGGATAAAATGAAGAAGCATTAAAGAAGAAATTTTTGCCAACTTACTATGTGCAAGAAAACTTTGGCAAGCTCCAACACTACAACAAGGCACAAGGACTGTTGAAGAGTATTGCAAGGGAGTTCGAGGCGTACCTAATGAAATGTGAAGTTTAAGTAGATGAACCACAAACCTTGGTAAGATTTCTTGGTGGTTTAGATTCTAGAATAGCCAATGTAGTTGATTTGCATCATTACCCTACCTTAGATAAATTGTTCATTGTAACCCATAAGGCAAAATGGAAACCTCACGTTCTTTTGCCAAACCTACTTCTTAGCAAAAACCTACCCTTCCCTAGCCAAAACAGCCACACCCTTTGTCTCAAAATACAAAACCCCACGAATCCCACCGCAAACAAGGCCCATAGGAGATGTTTTAGGTGCTAAGGTCTAGGACACATTGCTTTTGAGTGCCCTAATAAGAATGTGGTGAGTCTTATGGAATTTGAGTCATTTTAAGAGGAGAAGGGCGAGGAGAGAGAAGGGGAGGAGGAGCATAAGAGGAGAGTTATGAGGAGAGGAAGGAAACAGAAGAACCTGGTCCCGATGAAGGAAAGTGCCTTGTTGTTATATTAGGCGAGCATGGATTGGAGTTGTTGACTTAGGAGGAGTTACAACAAAGGGGGGGCATCTTCCATATATGTTGCACCATTGGAGCCAAGGTTTGTACCTTAATCATTGACAAAGGAAATTGCACCAATGTTACTGCCCATTGTGGTTCACACCACTAATTCTCTCCATCCTCCTAGTACCACTACTCTCTCCACTTCGCCTAAATCTTCATCAACCAATTATCATCGCCACATCACCGCCATAAATCAATGCCAAACGTCATCACTTATTAGGGGTGTACAAGTATCGGATACCGGATCCGATCCGAAATTTTGGATCGCAAAACAATTGATCTGTGTAGAAAAAAATTGTGTCTCCCCATTGAGTACCCTATGATGAAACATACCGTCATCCTAAATGGTCCGGTGCAAAGGAATAGCAATCGAACAAGCTAAGCCCAAAGGCATTTTAAAAATATAAAGTCTTTTTATTAAATCCAAGCCCAATTTTAAAGGCAAATTAATTATTCCCGATAATTAATTGCATTTATAATATTTTAATATTAATTATTCTTGATAATTAATTTTTAAAGGATATTTCAAAAATCATATTTTTATCCCTAAATATAGCCGATTTCGGATTTCAAATGATAGATTTTATCAAAGGATAAAAAAATCTTTAAATAATAAAAGAACCGGTCTGAAAGCAAATGCGCGTGACGCAAAGCTGTGGGTGTGGCGTGAAGCAGTGCATCTGGTGCAAAGGCTGTGTGTCAAGCGCAAAGCGGCGCGCCTGGCGCACAGTTTTATTTTCGGTTTCCTTTACTTATATATACCTCGTTTCTTCGAACAACTTTTTCACAATGCTTTCCTACGACTTCTACACATACTCTCCTATACTTAAACATATTCAAACACATTCAAACTCATATTCAAACACACTCAAACACATTCAGACCTTCGAATTTCTTATTTCAAGCTTCAAGATTGCTCATCCTGAAGATCGTTGCATAAGACCCAGGTGACAAAGGTATAATTCTTGAGGGTCAATTCCAATTTAATTAATTTTTTACTAACCATCTACTTGTCACGATGTAGATCTTAATGGGAATTAGCGCTATACTGTACATTCTTCCCTAAGTTTTCTCTTTTATTTATTTTCTTTATTATTAATATGCATGATTATATGTTTGATGCTTTCATCACGTCACATGATCATAATTGCTAATCAAAGACCTAAAGAACTGTTCTAATGCCTAATATGATAATTAGACAATCTGATTAGGATCCCAGTAATTTGATCGCATAATAACATGTCACCAAAAATTAGTCTTTGGTTTGTTTAATGAACTAACATAGATTAATTATTAGATTCCATTAAAATATTATGTGGTTGTTTATTTGCATAAATATAGATATGAATCGATATTAAGTAGAGGCCAGCAATGGGAGAGTGTGATTCCTGATCATTTTCGTACCCTCACCCCCGAACTCAATTTTTGGTTCATTGACCATTAATGGAGTCATGACAGGGAAATCTACATTGAATAAGTCCCAAAGTTGTTCCAAAGGTCTCCCAATATTAAATTAGGTTTATGAGTCTTCCTTTAAAGATCCTTGTTGGCGACTTCAAAATATTTTTCAATAAAACCTTTACAATGAGGTAGTCAAATACGCGGTCATGATCTCCAAGAATTGAACTTGAAGTTCAAATTCTTTTTTATAAGACTTTTAGGGAAGGGCACTCGGGTAGAGTATGTTCTCACTGAAGGAGGTTGATTGGTTGAACTATCATTCTCACTAATTCCTTAGCTTCATTTATTTCTCATAACCTTGAGCAACACATGTAGCATTTCCAGTTCAATCGCATTCTTTACTTCAATTTTCAACATATTGAGACTTTCATAGTGCACTCCGCACCTATAAGTAATAGCATTTACATGTTCCATGTTAACAGATTGACTAGAAAGTTGAGTAGAGTAGTTTGAGGAAAGGTTGCTCACTTATCGAGACACTTAATCAAGTTGTGTCTCAATCATTTTGTTGTAAAATTCAATTGCTGGAAGGAGGTGTTTATCTCTCCAAACCTTCTATAATTATCGACATTGATTTTTGTTTGTTAGGCTTGGCTGAGTTGAAAAGCATATTCCAAGGAGGATTGTTTGGGTTGAGTTGGTTCGAAGGGGGCTCTAGGGGTTGTTGTGTGAATACGAGTGGTCTATTTGGGGCTCTATAAGTGTTGAACCCTAGTTTTGATGATGACAAAGGAACAAAGATACAAACTAAGAAATGAACTAACAAGCTATTAAGTGAATGGATTTTTGCAAGGTATCAATGAAAAGAGCAAAGACAATACTAAGTCAGAAGAAGAAATCAAGTTGGATTTTTGAAGACTAAGTGAAGATGCTCAAGGAACTGATACTGGAGAAGCATTGGAGCAAAGAATCTAAGCGAAGCTTTTGTTTTTAGTTCCAATGTAAAGGAACGAGTAAGTAATGGTAAGAAACAATGACAACATAAAAAGAGAATGAGTGTATGTTCCTTTAAAAGGAACAGACGAACTGACACTGTCATGTTAAGTTAAAGGAACTAACTAATTAAAAGGAACTAGACATATGTTATATGATGTAACTGTTAAAATATGTCGTTTGAGTGATTAATGCCTAAATAATAGAAAACCGTTTTTATTTGGTAAAAATCTGTTTTTAAGGAAAATCTTTTTAAGGAAAAGATTTTATTTTTATATGAAAATTAAAATCCTTTTTCGATTTTAAAGAAAATATTTTAAAGATAATATTTTGATAAAAGGGTTTTATTTTGGTTTTATTAATTAAAATACTTTTTAATTAAAAATCAGATTTAGAATTGTTGCACAAGTAGATGCTAAAATTTAGGAAGCAGTAGTAATCGTGTTTTCACACGTTCATGAGATCGTGGAGTGCATGGGTAATAAATGGAACGTGTTCCTCTAGTTGAGGAACATCATGGGAAAAATCTTTTTACCACTAACTCATGTTTTAATCCTATGTTCTACTTAATCACTGCTATAAATATTTATGTCTAAGTAAGTTCCAATTTATGTCAGACCAAGTGATTTAGTGAGTTTAGCTAATTAAAGTGTCAGTACCTTTATTCTCTCATAAAGCCATTTGTTCTTTGCCTTCTTACTCTAATTCCACTAAGTTTATTGATCATTGTAATTTTGGTTTTGGGGTAGGAGATTTTGAGTGAAAACCTGTAAGAGAGAAGCTTTGAGTGAAGCAAGTTAAAGTGAGAAAACTTCAAGTGAAGTTGAGAGGAACAACTGTTAAGGGAACAGTTGTTCAGGAACTTGAGTTTAGGAACTGAAGATGTGGCTCGTGAGTAGAATTAGGTTGTAGCAAAGTTTTTTTGGCCTAATTAGTGAAAGTGTTGAGTTTAAAATCCCTAGTGGTCCAGGTTGTTTCTTCTTGTTGGGCCCAAGAAGTTTTTCTTCGTAAAAATCTCTTGTGTTCCTTTAGCTTGTTTCTTTGTTTTAATTTTATAATTCCGCAAAAAGTACGTTTATTTCTACACATACAATTCACCCCCCTCTTTGTTTACTCGTTTTAGTAACATTATTAATGAGTTAGCTTCTCTTGGACAAGGGAAATATTGTTAAATTTAATAGTGAAAAATGCTTGATCGTTAACAATAACTCTAAGAATGTCATCTTGGAAGGAACAAGGAAAGGAAACACATATATTGTGGATCTTGATCTTGTTCCTAAAAACAACTTGACATGCCTTAGCGTTATTGAAGATGATTCTCTCTTATGGCATAAGCGCCTAGGATATGCTAGTTTTTCATTACTTGATAAACTTCGATCAAAAGATCTTGTTTTGGTATTACCATCTATAAAATTTCATATTGATCCAGTTTGTGATGCGTGTGCCAAAGGAAATCATATTAGATCCGCTTTCAAATCTAAAACTGTTGTGAACACCACAAAGCCATTGGAATTAATTCACATGGATTTGTGTGGCCCCATGAGGATTCAAAGTAGAAGTGGTAAGAGGTATGTTCTAGTTATTGTTAATGACTACTCAAGATACACTTGGGTTATTTTTCTCTCTAGTAAGGATAAGACTTATTATGATGAGTTTCTTGTCTTTGCAAAGAGAGTTTAAAATATGATTGGTCATAAATTGATGCATATTAGATCCGATCATGGTAAAGAATTTGAAAATTATAAATTTGATGACTTAAGTAGACATCATGGCTTAGTTCATAATTCTTCTGCTCCTAGAACACCACAACAAAATGATGTTGTGGAAAGGAAAAATAGGAATTTGGAGGAATTGGCTAGGACTATGTTAATAGCTAGGGAACTTCCAAGGAACTTTTGGGTTGATGCTGTAAATACTGCTTGTCATATAATAAATCATGCCATGATGAGACCTATCATTAACAAAACTCCTTATGAGCTTTATTTTGGTAAGAAACCCAATATTACACATTTTAGAACATTTAGTTTTAAATATTTTGTACATAATAATGGAAAAGATAATCTTGGAAAATTTAATGCAAGGAGTGATGAAACAATATTTCTAGGATATTCATCACATAGTAAGGCTTATAGAGTTTAAAATAAAAGAACTATGTGTGTTGAAGAAAGTGTACATATAATCTTTGATGAATCTAAATTTTAATCCAAGCAAGCAAGTTGATGACTTTGAAATAAGCTTGGCTCGACCAAATGAAAAAGATGCAGACTCAATTGAGGATGAAGAAGGAATAAAAGAGGAAAGGAACGAAGAAGATGAAAACTTTCATAACAATGTTGGTCATGTTCTTCAAGATGATGGAGATGTTCCTGTTCGTACTAAGAATGAAAATGTTGAAGGAACCGATTCAACAATGGGTTTGGAAGAGTTACAAATGAACAAGGCTCCTCATCCACTCAAGAAATTCAAGAGGAACAACCCTGTTCCAATAAGAGAATTTCAACCAAAACCTAGGAGACATCAAAAATCACATCCAGTGGAACTGATAATAAGTGACATATCCAAAGAGAATTCTTAGATATCTCAAAGGAACATATGATCTTGGACTTTTCTATCGAAGAAGTTACACTTTTGAGTTAAGGTAATATGTTGATGCTGACTATGATGGAGATCTTGTAAATAGGAAAAGCATCTCAGGTATGGTTCAATTTCTTAGTCATAGTTTAGTTTCTTGGAGCACCAAAAAACAAAACTCAATTGCTTTATCCACTGGTGAAGCATAATATGTAGCAGCTGCTGCATGTTGCTCTCAAATGCTTTGGATAAATCAACAACTTTGTGACTATGGAATAAACTTTAATTATGTTCCTATTTATTGTGATAATACAAGTGCCATTAGTATTTCAAAAGATCCAGTGCATCATTCAAGAGTTAAGCATATACATATCAGACATCACTTTTTAAAAGAAAATGTTGAAAAAGGTTTGATTAAATTTGAGTTTTGTCAAACTGAAAATCAGATTGCTGATATACTAACCAAGCCTCTATAAAGAGATAGATATGCAAAATTAAGACTTGAGTTAAGTTTTGTCATTGAACCTGTTCCAATCCCCCATGTCTGAATTGATTTGACTTGCTCTGTGTGATATTAAGTGAATGTGAATGAATGCCTAAGACCATTGCAAATTGAAATGTTCAAAACATAAACTTGTAGTCAAAGGAATAAAGTCACTCACAAATGTCACATAATACTCCCCTTATTGTCCTAAGTGATGGAAACATGTATGATTTGATGAAAAGTTGATAATAAGCATAAGTTGTTCCTATAGTACAAGTTCCTTAATTTTCTTTTCCTTCCATAAATTAAAATTCCATAAAAATCGAAAAATCAAAAAATTCCAAAAAAATTGGAATCGGATTTATTAAATCTTGATTCATTTTTATCTTTTCTTTTCTATTTTTTTTTTATTTTCCGCGTGTGACCCTTCGAATACTGTTACATGCATCTTCTTTCTTTTTCTTTCTTCTCTTCCAAAACTGTGTTCCTTTAATCGCTTCATCTTCACCATTCTTGATCTTCATCCCACCTCTTCGCACCACATAAAACCTCGATCTTTCATCACCAAATGGCAAAAACCTCTCTTAATTCACCTTTTCCTAAAGCAAAATCTCCCAAAACCTCTCAAATGGAAAACCCCTCTTCTCCATCCAAAACCCTAGAAATCGAATATCCTCAAGAAACACTTATGGAGGAAGAAGAGCAAAAATCGGAGACACCTAGGAGAAGTAATAGGAGAGGGAACCGATTGGGGAAGATGATGAAGAGGAAGCGCATCCGGTTGAGGGGGAAGAAGAAGCAACACCTGTTCCTCCCAAAGGAACTGCTTCTGCTTCCTCAAATAAACGAGTGGAAAGAAGTGAATCTAGGTATGTTCTTGGTTTTTGTATGGATTTAGATTGGGCTAAGAAGGTTAAATTCACTGAATTGATAGAAATCTTAAAGGAACAGGGTATGGAATACCTATTTAAAACCGTGTTTAACAATGCTTTAGTTCCTTTAGTTATGGATGAATTTTGTGCAAATTTTGTTAATACTGATGGAGTATGCACCACTGAGGTTAGGGGGATGAAAATAAAATTTACCCAAGAAACCTTAGGAAAGATTTGGGAAGTTCCTTGCAAAGGAACTGACCTGTATTTTAAGTGGAAAGGAACTGTGTCCTTTCCCAACTTCTCCCAAGATGATATAGTTCAATCTTTTGGGGAAACTGCTGGGCAAACAAAAATCAACCACAATCTTCTCACTCCCCTTCATAAAATCTTGTTTAATCTTGTTTGGAGGGCACTCATTCCTCAAACTGAAAAGAGGAATGAGGTTGGTCTTCTTGATATGTGTTACATGTTTTATTTAGACCATCACATTCAAATAAACTTTTCTTCCCTTTTTATCCAACACATAACTCATTGCATAGAAAACCATTGTGTTGTTGGATATGGCGCTTTAATCACTTCCCTTCTCTCTCATTTCAAAGTAAAAACAACTGGTTGGCCTACCTTGGGAATTAAGCAAGCTAAGGTAACATTTTGAATGAAAAAACTTTGTATGGTTGGACCTATCTGTCCAATAAGGAATATTGACTCATGGAAGGATTCCTCACAGTTCCTCTCAAAAGAGGAAACTGCCTATGGCAGTAGAGGAAGAAACTGTGGAGGTAATTTTGGAGGAATAAGTTCCTAAAATTGATGAACCAGAGGAACAGCCCAAAAAGAAACCAAAGACATAAACCAAAAAAGTCCACTAAGCCTGTTCCTAAGAAAACTCCTTCCTTATGGAAGAGTTTATGGTTGAGAGTTGCAAAAACAGTCCATGTTCCTTCTAATGAGGACGCACCTTTAGTCCTATCTGATGAAGAGGAACAACATGAACTCTCTCCTAAGGAACCTACTCCTCCTTCTTCACCAAAATTGCCAATCACCCTCACAAATATCCCTTCCATTTATCCTTCTTCCTTCTATGTTCCTTTCCGTTATGAACAGATGAAGGTTGCCATAAACGAGCCAAATCCCTTTGTCTCCACCTCTGACACATTACCACCAACACCTCTTATTCTCCCTCCTCAATACACCACTTCTTCTCCTTTTGTTCCTCTCACAGGAATAGCAGGACCGTCCAAAGAAAACATTCCTGTGCCACCTCCCCATAACCCTACTGACTCTGGTTCAAAATGAAAGGAACAAGTTCCTTCAAATGAGTATGGATGGGTTAATGAAGTATGTCTCCCTGCTCAACACATGATTAAGTTTTACAACCACCAACATTGGACCCTAGATAACAAAACTAATAAAATGATGGGGATAATCAAGGTCCTTACTGATACGGTGATCGAGCAATAGAAGAATATGGAGATGATAGTTCAAGCAATGAATTCACTGAAGAAGCAAGTGGATGGTCATCACGAGGAGGTGATGAAAAAGTTTGAGGAAGTGATGGAAGAAAAAGTAGTAGAGGAACACAACTCCCCTTCCCTTCCTAATGTCTAAGTTCCTATGTCTCTTAAAGAAACAGGAACTCCTAGCTTTTGTTTCCTTTTATTTTCTTTTCTTCCTTTTTCTTTTTGTTATCTTTTGGAACAAGTCCTATAAATATAATGACTTTTGCTAAATTATCTTCATTTTTGATATAATTGCATAATTTCTTGGAATGGCTATTATTATGTGATTGACGTTTGAGCAAGTCTACCCTTTGATTTACTAACTTAACCATTTTTGGTGCTTGTTAATGGTCTAAGGGTCTTGCAAAAATCGATCTTCCCAAAATCACCAAGAGTTTGATCTTTTTGAAGATGACAAAGGGGGAAAAGATACTGGGAACAAACTAAGTTGAAAAATGAAAAAAGTTAAAAAAAATTAAATCCTTAATCTGCCTTAATTTAAAAATATAAATTACTTATTTTATCTTTCATTCTCTTATGTTATTTGTTATTTTTATCTTCCTTAATTTGTAACTTTGTTGTCATCATCAAAAAGAGGGAAATTGTTGAACCCTAGTTTTGATGAAGATAAAGGAACAAAGATACAAACTAAGTAATGAACGAACAAGTTGTTAAGTGAATGGATTTTGCAAGGTATCATTGAAAAGAGCAAAGACAATACTAAGTTAGAAGAAGAAATCAAGTTGGATTTTTGAAGAACTAAGTGAAGATGCTCAAGGAACCGATATCAAGAAGCATTGGACCAAAATTAAAGAATCAAAGCGAGGCTTTTGTTTTTAGTTCCAATGTAAAGGAACGAGTAAGTAATGGTAAGGAACAATGGCAACATAAAAAGAGAATGAGTGTATGTTCCTTTGAAAGGAACAGATTAACGAACCTTGTCATGTTAAGTTATAGGAACTAACTAATTAAAATGAACTAGACATATGTTATATGATGCAACAATTAAATTATGTCGTTTGAGTGATTAATGCCTAAATAATAGGAAACCGTTTTTATTTGGTAAAAATCTGATTTTAAGGAAAATCTTTTTAAGGAAAAGATTTTATTTTTATTTGAAAATAAAAATCCTTTTTCGGTTTTAAAGATAATATTTTAAAGATAATATTTTGATAAAAGGATTTTATTTTGGTTTTATTAATTATAATACTTTTAAATTAAAATTCAGATTTAGGATTGTTGCACAAGTAAATGCTAAAATTTAGGAAGTAGTAGTGTAGGCGTATTTTTTATTTCGCCTACGCGGTGTAAGCGCGTATTAGATTTGACTACCCCACTGTAAAGGTTTTATTGAAAATTATTTTGAAAGAAGTCGCCGACAATTCTTTTTAGAAAGAATCATAAACCTAATTGGATATGGGAAAACCGTAGGGGCAAATTATCCAATGTAGATTTCCCCGTCCTGACTCCATAGATGGTCAAAATGAACCAAAGATTGAGTTCGGGGGTGAGGGTACGAATATAGTCATAATGAACCACAATCGCCCAAAGTTGGCCTCTACAAAATATCGATTCATAACAGATTTTATGCCAAAGAATAATCAAATAATGTTTTAAACACCCTAAAAATATTTAGTCTAAGTAGGTTCAGGAAACGCATAAAAGACTAATTTTTAGTGACAAGTTATTATGCAATCAGTATTACAGGGAACCTAGCAAAAATAACATGTGGGTGATAAAAGCAATAATGCAGGGACAATCATATAATATGAACAGAGTGATCAGGCAAGCATATAATATACAAAGGCATGAATAATAATAAAATAAAGTAAAAGAAAGTATAGAAAAAGGGTTAGAATATATAGTATAGCGATTTTACATTAAAGATCTACATCAGGAAAGAAAATTGTTAGTAACTTAAATATAAAAATAATTTATTTAAGGACCCTTAGGATTATACCGTGGCTTGGGTCTGAGAGATTGACAACCTTCGGGACGAGTAATCGTGAAGCCTAAAAATCTGAATGTATGAAAGTATGTAGATTGAATGTGTTTTGTGTTTGAAAGTATGAATTTTGTAGGGAGATTTTGTGGTTCGTCGAGAGGTTCGTAAAGTATTCGTCGAGTGTTATATAAAAAATCCGTTCTTAACTCTGTACGGAAATCAGGCCTTATTATAAGGAAAATGACACTGCGCCTCACGCGTCAGCTGACGTGTCAAGCGCATGACGCGTCATGCCCAATAGAAAGCGTACACGTGGTACACGTTTTGAAAAAGATAAGAAAGAAATTCCGCATCTCACGCAGAGAACTGCAATTGACGCAGGACACTGAATGAGTCAGAAATCCACGTGTCAAGTGCAGATTAGTGCACCTGACAAAGCGCTAGGCGCACCAGCCTGACTCCTGACGTGCCTTTTCCAGCTTTATTTAAAACGCGTTTTAAAAGATTTTTTTTATCCTTTATTTACGGATATCTGATTTTACGGGATAAAATCTGATTTTAACTTATAAAAAATATCTTTTGACAATATTTATTTAATAAAATAAATTAATTAAATATTGTTAAACAATTAATTGGGCATTTCAAAGAATTGGGCTCAAAATACAATTAATTATCATGAATAATTAATTGGGCTTTAAAATAGGACTTTAACACTTTTCGAAATGGTTTTGAATGGCTTTTCAGACTGCTCTACCCTTGGGTCGGACCAATTAAGACCACGGTATGTTTTATCATCGGATCCTTAAATGGGGAGACACGATCATGTGTCTACAGAAGCCCCCACTTTGACTGAGGTTCAGGAAACCGAAAGTCAAAGTATACGTTGTCGGGACGGAGAACGATTCTAAACGCTCTGCAGTTTTGAACTGATCTATATATGTCGGTCTCTGCAAAACAAAGTTAGTATGCAGGACAATAACTACAAGCAATCTGATTACCTACAGAAGAAGATGTTAGCATATAGGTGCAAACAACTCAGACAAGCACATAATGATGCAAATAATTCAAACTTAGACTCTTTAAGGATGCATGAGACGCTATGCAAGGATTAAGGTCGTGCAAAGCTAAGGGATGACACGTCATGCAAGTCAGGGTTATGCAAGACTAGAATGTATGAAATGCAATGCAAGGTCAGGGTTTTGCAAGGCTGCAATGCAAGGTCAGGATTTTGCAAGGCTAGAAGATGTGTAGAATGATAGAATGATTTTCTAAAACGGTTTTTAGTAAATAATCGGGGTCCGTAAACGAGGTCCACGAATTACAACTTTCCGGGAATTTGATTTGAATCGGAGGAACCACCACACATAGGAAGCCCCCACTTTGGGTGAGCCTACCTTGAATTAGGCTTGAGCCTTAATTGAAATGTACTTGATCTGATATTGAAATGTAGTTGATCTGTCTTGAACGTTGAAAGTTGTCACTGGGGATTCTTCTTTGGGAAATTGATACAGGCAAAGTCAAATATCGCCAGAGACCATGGAATTGTCAGAGAGTCCTTCAGGGACAAGGAGAGATTGGATTGAAAAATAAAAAGGTTTTAATTTTGTGACTCAAATGAATGTAGGTGGGAAAAGGCTTTAACGAGGCTAGGTTCAGACTCGAGTCTATGTCGGGATCTAGAAAGAGATTATGCTCCTAAACTCTAGAAAGTCAAATCATTAGACCATGACTAATTTTTATTCTATTAAAGCGGTCAGACCTCGAGATGAGGATTCCTACGTATCCTTGCGGAATTAGACCATTCGTAGTTCTCGATCTGATTTCTTTTGTTATTTTGTTTTTGTGCCCTAACTTTTGCCTAGGCCGCCCTTTCGGGTTTTCAACCTAGCGGGCTTGGACATACCTTGAAAAAAGAGTTATAGAAGGGTTGATGAAAGGTTAACAGGCTTAAAGTTGAAGGCTTTGATGAAGGTTAAATTTATTTGGCGAATGAGGGATCATGGATTTGGATTATATGGTTAAGGTTTGATGGGGTTGAAGGATTTGAATGAGGGGTAGAACTTGTATGCAAGCCCCTAGCTTGACTTTTTATTTCTTTTTGCCTTTGGCTCTTTCTTTGTTTTTTTTTTTTGCTTTTGATCTTTTTTTTTTGCACTTTGAATTTTTTTTTCACTTTTTATTGTTTTCGCCTGGCATTGATTTATTTTGATGTAGTAAGGCTTGCACACAAGTTATTGGTTTAGGGTATTGGATGGCCTGAAGGCTATTTGTTGAGCTTTGATGTTGAAGGGATTGTTTAGTTTATGATCATAGAGATGATTGTTTAAGGATCTTTGTTTTTCCTTAGTTGTATGAGGATGGCTTATGAAAGGTAATGGAAGAGAGAGGGGAATAACTCCTGATCCAAAGTATGTCCTCTTTTTTTATTTTTCTCTTTTTTTTATTTCAGATCTTTTTTATTATTATTAGTCAAGTTCATTATGTGATTTAAGTTTCATCAGTGAATTAGAAGCATAAATAGAATGATGGAAAGCCAATGAAAATGAAAAATAAAAAATAAAAACGCAGTTATTTTATTAATTAAAAAGAATGAATGAAACAAGGCAGATAAACATTATAGTCCTAAAGGACATAGACTCGACGGGAAAGGAAATGAAGGAGCTATGGGAGGGACTCTCCGACTCAACCTAGCTAGCGTTAAATGACCATGCTCCGGCGTTATTCAGGCGCTGCCCAAGGGGTTACCGCTATTGCTGATTTTTGCTGCCGGCGGAATTGGCAATCTACCGTCTTCAACCATATCCTGCAGATGATTCTTTAAGGTCCAACATGCAGATGTTGGGTGTCCATTCCCTTGGTGGTACTTGCAGTAGGCGTTAGGATCCCACCTCTTGGATATATTCTCGGGAGCAGGGTCTGGAGTAGGGCCGAGAGGCTGAAGCGCTCCTTTTGCATGAAGCCTAGTGAAGGCTTCTTCTAGGGACATGCCTAAAGGCGTGAATGTTCTTTGAGGCTTTTGATAACCTCTCTTTTCAGTAGCTAGGGCATTGACCTCATTGCTTTTGGAGCTAGAAGGGTTATTGTTACTCTTCTTGAAAGAGTTGTTGTTGTTGGAACCCTTATTCTTGTTGGCCTGTATCTCTTCTTCAATCAGCAGGCCTACCTTATAGAGCTTCGTGAAAGACTCTATGGGTTGGAACTTGATATGATCCCCATACTTCGGCTGTAGGTTCCGGATCACCAGTCGGACTTGATCCTCCGGAGATGTCCTGTTAATCATTTGTGCAGCTTTATCCCTCCATCTGTTAGGGAAGGTGACGAAGTCTTCGTTGGAGTTTTGTTTAGTTAACTCCAACTCACGAAGGCCAATGGGAAGTTGAGTATTATATATATATATTGTTTGTGGAACTCTTCTCTGATATAGTCCTAGTCATTCAGCTTAGCTTTATTCAGTGATCAGAACCTGTAACACCCCGATAATTCTCTCTTTTCAAGAAATACCTTTATAAAATAAAACTTAGAGAATTACCCAAGTATTATCGCCCGTGTGATAACGTATCGGCTTATTCAGAACTTTGCAGCGGAAAACATCTAACTAAACTTTATACTTTATTATCATAAATAAATAAATAACTAAGTACTTCAAAAATAATTGCTCTATAAATGTCTACTCAAACAAACTTATTAAAATATGTTCCAACTAATGCGGAAACATGATAAACTAAATTACACAAGCTCTCCATTCCCAGATTCCCAATGATGCTACATCTGCGAACCTGTAAATGTCAATGCTCTAGAGAATCTGCTCACCAAAATTGGGTCATCACAGGATCAACAAGGCAAAGCCATGATCAACACATACAAACAAAGCACGTAATCAGCAAAGCTGAGTACTACATAATAATACATAAACTTTCCTAACATGATACTAAATAAATAACATGCAGGAATAAATAACAATATAATCATATAACATTCACGGACAACTTTTAACCGAACTAACTCTAAACATCTTTTTATTACTCAAATGGAATAGTTATTGGACCTGAGTTGTCTTATCTACTAATGCCTTCCTTACGAAGACGAAATACGGGAGCTACCACGTATTCCAGAAATGACCTGCAATATCGAGGAACCTTTGCTAACTGAAAAAGGGATGGTGATCAATCCATCTCCTGTAAAAAGCCATGGCTCGCTCACCATGTACCCTAACTCCTAATGTCCAACTCTAGACGTGCACCAGTCTAAAGTCTATAACCATCCTTGTTACACTTTACGTTCTTTACAAATTATTACTTGTTATGACACACATACAAGCAACACAGAAATAACAATTCAACATTCACAACTGAACTTCTTTAATTTTATCTTAGGATTTAATAAGTGGTCACAACTTACAACCCAAGACTTACTTTCTTTTAATCTTAACTTTCTCATTTGTTGAACCTAGTCAACAATCAAACTTACCTTTAAAAGGCATACTTATCAACTTACCAAATAAGGCCCACAGTCCTCATAAAGTAGTGAAAATAATACTTGTAAGGGAACACATGAATAATCATGAATCAATCTTAATAACATATTAATTCCCCCATGTGAATTAATAATTTAAGTTCCCATCCACATGCTTGCATCAATGAATCCATACAAACATGACAATTCTTTACTCATAATAAATCTAATAATTAACATGCTTGCTCACAGGCATAAAACATGTAGAAATCAGTCATACTAAAAATCATATATGAACTTATAAAGTTCCTATACATGATACTACAACTTTTTCCTCCTTAAATCATGATACTAATCATATAATCACACAAGTATGTACGTACCTTGTGTAAACTAATCGGCAGGCCATTTTTAACTCTTTAAAAGTCTCCTACAGAATATTCTCCGCCTAGAAATCAAATATAACTAAAATCAATACTCTTAAATAAAAAGACAGCAACTTTAAAATATTTAAAATCCCCTTTAAACATATTCAAAAGTTGATTTTACTATCAAAACTTCAATTACTTTTAATTCCTAGCATAGTACCACCATACTAGTAATTAAAATTCTTAAAACTCCCTAAATAAAATACTTTATGAAATTCCAGCAACTTATAAAATCATAAAACCCTCTTCAAACATATGCAAACATGTTTAAATTCATAATCTAACCCAAACTCATAGCATACAACATGCTACTATGGTTTTCTAATAATTAACACCCTAAAAATTCATGCTTTAATGATTAAAACTTCAATCTAACAATAATAAATAAATCTGAATTTTTATTCTTATAATATATAATATATATAAATCAATATTATTTATTGAAACAGTAAATTAAAATCAATAATCATGATTAACATTAAAATAAAGCATAAAAACATAGTCTTTAATGGAAACTTGAGGAAGAAGAAAAGAATTAAACCAACACAAGAGAAAAGTGGTATGGTGCGCCGGCCAAGGATGAGCAGCGGCGGCGGCAGCAACGGTTCACTGGTGTTCGGCAGTGGTTGCGACGTTTCTTAGCGAAGAAGAAAGCGTTACTTGAAGAAGAAGAAAGAAAACTTGAGAGGAAGAAAACCAAAAATCACGTGGAAGAGGAAGAGAGAGAAGAGTGCCGTGAGTTTTGAGAGAGGAGAGAGAAAAAATAATCTTTGTGTGGGGTAAAATAATTGGGTCTAAGGTATTTATAAGTAGGGTTTTCTTTTGGGCTTAGGAAAAGGAGATTGAGTTTGAATAGAATTTGATGACAACTAGGATTGATAAATTAGAACTCCTAGCATCAATATAACTCCTTTTTCCTAATCTACTTAGAATTTGGGTTCCTCAAGTCCACTTAGACTTCTTTTCCAAATCAAATTCGTATTTCAAACCTTTTCAAAGCATGCCTAATTAAAATATTTTCAACTTCCTTAAATCCTTAAAATAATTTCAATTGACTTTTAAAATAGTCAACCTTCTTTAAATAATAAAATTATTTCAACTAAAATATAAATATATAAATGATAAAATATATTTATAAAATCCTTTAAAATTATGGGGGATTACAGAACCACTTGGATGGATGTGCATCCAAAGTTTAAGGAAAGACATAAGCAAACAGGTCCTTGCTCATACCCTTGACGGCCCGTTTGGTTGGTGGTTATAAATGGTGGTAATGGGAATGAATTTGTATGTAAATTTGTGAGGAAAATCATTGTTCATTCCCATGGTAATGCTAATTTATCTTAAAGTGTCTATTTTTCTTCTTAAATTTTCATTCCCATCCAATACCACCTTGTAGGTGGTAATGAGTGGTAATGAAAATTGCTCCCCTTTGGAGAAAAAAACACAAGCTTAGGGGTGAGATTGCTTCCCTATGGAGAAAAAAACACAAACTTGGGGTTGACATTGCCTCCCCATGGAGATTTTAAGGGTGCTCCCCTTGTAATATTATACTTAAAATTCATTCCCATTACCATCATTTATTAACGACTACCAAACGGACCGTGAGAGCCATAGAAATGGAAAAAGCTCTCAGATGATCATTTGGGTCTTCGACCCCCTTGAAATTTGGGAGGTCACCCAATGTTACCTTTTTAGGGAGCTTGTCCCTCAGTTTAGGATCAATGATGGCATGGCCATGAGCCTGACTCTCGAGTGCAGGAATTGACTGGATCAATTGCTCGAGTTTTTCAAACCTCAAATCTGTGTTGGTCTTGATTGGTGGTGGAGTGTCACCTTGCTCGTCTTCTTTAGTTAGCTTCTCCTTTAGTGCCTTAATCTCTTTGTCTTGTTCCTCAAGACGAGAGTTCATCAGTGTGAGTTGAGCCATAATGGCACTAAGCTATTCATTAGTGTCTCCCATTTCAGATGATGATTCAGAAGACTCGGAGGATTCGTCTAAAAAGGTGAGGATGCGCTTGACGAGTCTGGGAGTAGGTCGACCTTGTTGCCTCTCTGTCGGACGTTCCTAAGTTATAATCTCACGACCTGTCCTGAACAGAAATCGAATGGACCTCGTAAATTTTTAGAAATGATGCTTTCGAAATGAGAAATGGAAATGAGGGATGGAGAAATGGAAACGAGAGATGAGAAATGAGGATGAAAGTGGGAATGAAAATGAAAAATGGAAGTGGAAATGGTCATGGGTTTTGGACTAGTATGGACTTGACCATGATGGAGACATGGGCCTAACTATATGCAAATGCAGACATGGACTGGATTGGACTATGCAAGCAGAGTGGACTCCACGATTGGGTTTAGGAGAGACTAGACTTTGAACTTATGGTTGAGCAAGTAGGCTAGACTTTAAGGAAGACTGGACAACAAGGGAGACTAGACTCTTAACTTAAGGCAAGCAGGCTTGGCAACTAGACTTTGAACTTACGGGTGAGCAAGCAGGCTAGACAACTAGACTTCAAAACTTACATTAAACTAAGCAGGCTAGACTCAAAAATTGCCTATGTGGACTTATGGAATGCTAGACTTTGAACTCACGGGTGAGCAAGTAGGCTAGACATTAAGGAAGGCTGGACAATAACGAGACCAAACTCTTAACTTAAGGCAAGCAGGCTAGGCAACTAGACTTTGAACTTACGGGTGAGCAAGCAAGCTAGACAACTAGACTTTGAAACTTACATTAAACTAAGCAGGCTAGACTCAAAAATTGCCTATGTGGACTTATGGAATGCTAGACTTTGAACTTACGGGTGAGCAAGCAGGCTAGACACAAAAATTGCCTATGGAATTAAGGAATGCTAGACCTTGAACTTACGGGTGAGCAAGCAGGCTAGACACAACAATTGCCTATAGACTTAAGGGATGCTAGACCTTGAACTTACGGGCGAGCAAGCAGGCTAGACTTTAAAGGATGAACTTTTATAGTCCTAAGACTGAATTTTTATAGTCCGAAGACTGACTAGGGCTTACATGGAGATGTAAACTAGACCTGGGAGATGCACATGGACTTGATATTGGAAATGGACTAGAATTGGAATAGGCTGGACTTTGATTGGAAAAGACTTGGATTAGACTTAGACTGGGCTTGACATAGATTAGGGTTCATATAAAGATGCAAATGGGTCTACATGAGCTAGGCTTATGTGGGCCTAAGATCGACTCTAATGCTAGCGAACGTATGGACTGAAATGCACATGGGCCTAAATGAATGCAAAGTGGACTCTAATGCATATGGGCCTAGAATGAATGCAATTGAATTGGATTGAATTTGGTTGATTGAATTGAATGAAGGTGTTTGGACTGGGCTTAGAATTTTCGAAATTCATTTTTGAAATGAACCCCTTGTTTTATCTTTTGTTAGGAAAAGATGATGGATTAATTTTGAAAAAATATATTTTTTTTTGAATGTCGTGGTATGTTGATGATTAGTAAATGTTTTCGAAAAAGGTAGAATAGAAGAGGGTGTAGGATTGATCTTGAAAAATATAAGTGTTTGAAATTGATGAATATGGAAAGGTAAGATTGACACGGATAACAGGGATGACATAGGAAGAGGTAGACATGCATGATAACTCTACAATGACCATTTTTTCTAGATGCACTTTTTAGGACAGACTCGACCTTGCATGAAAAGACTGACCCTTTTTTAATATTATACAGATGCAAACTTGTAATCTTAGACTCGAACAAAGGTCAAAAGACCAATAAGCATGGGACGAATAGACTGCGTGCCACGCATCTGATGCGCGCGGCGCGCAGTTTATGCGTCTGGCGCATGGACGTTGCGCCAGGCGCAACTTAATGCGTCTGGAGCAATGCTCTGCGGCACGCTTATTGATAAATTGACGAAGGTTCGGGTGAAAATGCCGACTTATTTTAGACGCGATTTGCAATAATTTTGGGCACAAAGCATATTAGCAGGCAAAAATTACAATCACACATAAATGTCAGGTAACATGGATGCAAAAGTTCTCAACCTGAAGTCTAGTTGTACATTCAACTATTGGTCAGGTTTAGGTTAAGGCTGAAAGGGTCCATGACTAAGAGATTGATCCTAGGCTTCGTACTATTGCTTAAAGAGGTGGCCACGTGTAAGACACACTCCAGTCTCAAGTCAGGAACAAGAGAACAATGCCATGGTTGGGTAGGTTTGCTTATGACTAAGATCCAACACTATCGCTCAGGAAACTTTTTGGAAGGACAAAGCACAAACCCCCCGGGGGTGACCTCACACATAGAACATGTGCTAATGAGGCAAGGTAGATTGTCCTTATGGTGGCTGAACAATAGCCATGCACATGCAAAACTATATATTATTCAAAGGTATAAAAATAAGAATGAATCGTATTTATCAAGTTTCACCCACTCATTTAAAAAATTAATTTTTTTAAAATCCTCCCTAGTGGAGTAGCCAAATTGTAGGCGTATTTTTTATTTCGCCTATGCGGTGTGACCGCGCATTAGATTTGACTACCCCACTGTAAAGGTTTTATTGAAAATTGGTTTGAAAGAAGTCGCCAACAATTCTTTTTAGGAAGAATCATAAACCTAATTGGATATGGGAAAACCGTAGGGGCAAATTATCCAATGTAGATTTCCCCGTCCTGACTCCATAGATGGTCAAAATGAACCAAAGATTGAGTTCGGGGGTGAGGGTACGAATATAGTCATAATGAACCACATTCGCCCAAAGTTGGCCTCTACTAAATATCGATTCATAACAGATTTTATGCCAAAGAATAATCAAATAATGTTTTAAATACCCTAAAAAATATTTAGTCTAAGTAGGTTCAGGAAACACATAAAAGACTAATTTTTATTGACAAGTTATTATGCAATCAGTATTACAGGGAACCTAGCAAGTTGTCCAAATTAATCAGATTAATATTAGAACAGCTCTTTAGATCTTTGATTAGCAAAAATAACATGTGGGTGATAAAAGCAATAATGCAGGGACAATCATATAATATGAACAGAGTGATCAGGCAAGCATATAATATACAAAGGCATGAATAATAATAAAATAAAATAAAAGAAAGTATAGAAAAAGGGTTAGAATATACTATATAGCGATTTTACATTAAAGATCTACATCGGGAAAGAAAACTGTTAGTAACTTCAATATAAAAATAATTTATTTAAGGACCCTCAGGATTATACCGTGGCTTGGGTCTGAGAGATTGACAACCTTCGGGACGAGCAATCGTGAAGCCTGAAAATCTGAATGTATGAAAGTATGTAGATTGAATGTGTTTTGTGTTTGAAAGTATGAATTTTGTAGGGAGATTTTGTGGTTCGTCGAGAGGTTCGTAAAGTATTCGTCGAGTGTTATATGAAAAATCCGTTCTTAAATCTGTACGAAAATCAGGCCTAATAGAAAGCGTACACGTGGTACGCGTTTTGAAAAAGATACAAAAGAAAATCCGCGTCTCACGCAGAGAACTGCGCTTGACGTAGGACTCTGAATGAGTCAGAAATCCACATGTCAAGTGCAGATTAGTGCACCTGACACAGGTGGACAGAGCTGCGCCTGACGCACAATCGTGCGCCAGGCGCAAGGCCAACCTGACTCCTGACGTGCCTTTGCCAGCTTTATTTAAAACGCGTTTTAAAAGATTTCTTTTATCCTTTAATTACGGATATCTGATTTTACGGGATAAAATCTGATTTTAACTTATAAAAAATATCTTTTGAAAATATTTATTTAATAAAATAAATTAATTATTGTTAAACAATTAATTGGGCTTTTCAAAGAATTGGGCTCAAAATACAATTAATTATCATGAATAATTAATTGGTCTTTAAAATAGGACTTTAACACTTTTCGAAATGGTTTTGAATGGCTTTTCAGACTCCTCTGCCCTTGGGTCGGACCAATTAAGACCACGGTATGTTTCATCATCGGATCCTTAAATGGGGAGACACGATTATGTGTCTACAAGTAGTAATCTTGTTTTCACACGTTCATGAGATCGTGGAGTACATGGGTAACAAATGGAACGTGTTCCTCTAGTTGAGGAACATCATGGCAAAAATCTTTTTACCACTAACTCATGTTTTAATCCCACGTTCTACTTAATCACTGCTATAAATATCTATGTCTAAGTTCTAATTTGTGTCTGACCAAGTGATTTAGTGAGTTTAGCTAATTAAAGTGTCAGTACCTTCATTATCTCATAAAGCCATTTGTTCTTTGCCTTCTTACTCTAATTCCACTAAGTTAATTGATCATTGTAATTTTGGTTTTGAGGTAAGGGGATTTTGAGTGAAGTCCTGTAAGAGAGAAGCTTTGAGTGAATTCGAAGCAAGTTAAAGTGAGAAAACTTCAAGTGAAGTTGAGAGGAACAACTGTTAAGGGAACACTTGTTCGGGAAATTGAGTTTAGGAACTCAAGGTGTGGCCCGTGAGTAGAATTAGGTTGTAACAGAGTTTTTTGGCCTACTTAGTGAAAGTGTTGAGTTTAAAATCCCTAGTGGTCAAGGTTGTTTCTTCTTGTTGGGCCTAAGAAGTTTTTCCTCGTAAAAATCCCTTGTGTTCCTTTAACTTGTTTCTTTGTTTAAGTTTTATAATTCTGCAAAAAGTGCGTTTATTTCTACACATACAATTCACCCCCCCCTCTTGTAGTGTTCCTAGTGAAATAACAATAAGGTTAAGATGGTTGAGGGTTCTTCCATCCACCACTTGCATTATTGTTCCACCTTCCGTGATCGTTGATGTTGAATTTCCCTTAATTCTTGAGTTCACCCATACTACATGGTCCATAGACCCAACATAATAACAACTAGCATGGTCGGATCCATCTACAAATCTCATAAGAAAAGGCTTGAGATGTGTTTTGGCTAGGAAATGCCAAATTTACCTTTTCTAGCTTCTTTGCAAGGGTTTCAAGCTTTGCATTATTGTGTTTAATAACATCAAGATTATATTTCCCTTACTTGCACTTTTCTTTCTTATTCCTATTAAAATTCCCCCAAGAGTAGTGCCTCACTAGCTCTTCAATTATAGGCTCAATGTTGTCAATCGAAAGCTTATTTAGTTGGCCTTAGGCACCCGAATAAAGGCTTGCATGAGTCATAGGAAGAAGGCCATCATAGAAACTTTGCATGAGCATCCATTGACTATACCCATGATGAGGGCAAGATCTCTGTAGGTCCTTGAACCTATCCTGAGCTCCATACAATGTCTCATCCTCCACTTGAGTGAAGTTAGATATCTTCCTTTTAGTTTCGGAGGTTTTCTCTTGAGAATACAACTCATCTACAAAAGCGGCGGTCACTTGTGCCCAAGTAGTCAAAGCGTTTCCCGGAATGGATTGCAACCATTTCTTAGCTTTGCCCACAAGAGAAAAGTGAAAGAGGTTGAGACTCACAAACTCTTGAGTCACATTATTTTTGCTTCATTGTGGCACAACACACTAGTGCATAATTGGCCTAAGGTATCACTTACAAGCTTACAAGCTTGGTCCACTTTCATCATGCCCTGCAATGAGAAGAGACACACCAAAAGGGCGAGACTGCACAAAACACACAAGACATTCCATTAGAATAGCTGTGAAATCATAATATTTTGTAAAGTAGTGAAGTACAGTTAGAGATTGAACTCTTAAACAGCTGCAAATAGTTAATACTTCATAACACTAGAAAGGAAAGGGAGCTATCTCCAACAATGACAGCTTCTTACAGGAAGGTCGTCTCATTGCTAATATTACAAAAGTCAGATCCATAAGCAAGAGTCCGTAATTTATTCAAGGAAAAAAAGTGAACAAGAATTATTATGTGGTATTGGAGGCAGCTCAATAGTTAGCCACACCACTTGGAGCTGGATAACTTAAACAGCAAGAAAATATTATGACCCAAGCAAATGGCTTCTGATAAGCACATCATCAACTAGTTACAGATTGATTTTACAGCTTGAGAAAGTGGATTAAAGAAGAAAAAGAAATGAGAAAGGGGGGATGGGGAAGCAACCAAAAGATATGATAACAAAACAAAATGTGAAGGCAATTGGGAGAAGTCCACAAGTACAAAGATAAGGTTGCCATTAGTGCTCATCATATGACATATACCAGGTACCAACTTATCTTTTTTATTTTTTATTTTTTGTTTTGAAACTAAAGATATAGGTAGTTACCTACTAATCATACGACTAAGCAAGCAAAGAAAAGTAATCATCAGATGCACACACTTGTGTTACCAAAAAGATTCACACTCTGTATCAGGTTTACCCACATGGAGGAGTGCAAAAGTCAACATAGCACACATTAAACCAGAAAATTCATTATCTAGCATAAAACTTATTTAAGAAAAATGATATCCGATGATCGAAACAAGCGAAACTATCAAAAACATGAATATTATATAACTAAAATATGTATATGAAATTGGTTTAAGTAGATCTTTTGCAGTAGTAAGACTGTAAGAGTGATATATAAGGGAACAACATAACAAGAGTGCCCTTAAAACAAGAAAAGATGAGTGCTTCATTTGCTACTTTTACTACAGTAAGCCCATGCATTCTCTTTCCCTACAGTTCATTACCAATTACGAGTACTTAGCAGCAGTTCCTATATAGAAGTATATGGGGATATATGACACAAAAATACTACATCATAGAAATGCACCAAATTATTAGTTATATTAGATAGGAAGATGTGTTATACCTCGCCTCCAAAATTTCTTCACTCCAAGATTTTTAGGCTTGGAATTTCTTCCATTTTATGATGATCCAACTGACTTCTTAGTGGCCCACCTTCTAGATACAAGCCAAGCCTACCCCAGAAGCATTTGCACCCATAATCACCAATAAGAATCAGACAAGGATAAAAAAAATCCAAATCAAAAAAATTATCCAGACATATCTTGTCTTCAGTTCCATTGATTAACTTATATCATTTAAAAATTATCCAAACATCAATGGACAAGGATCAAAATGCATTACAAACTCATTATATGAATCAACACGGCCAAATATCATGAACTGATATAATGCCACAAGATAATATTGACACAAATTTCAATAACTTCAAAATTAAAGAACTACCCAAATCTAATTTTCTATTTTGAACCATCAATAATCCCAATTCAACCAAAACCTCATATTTCAATTTGTTTTTTATACATAAGTGCTATATACAGCAAAAAAAAGGCTAAATACAACACCTAAAATTTTGTAGAACTTAACCATAGTTAATTTTACGTTTTTACAATTTATCTCACCATCGTGTCGTTGTGGCCAAGGGTAAAGATGGAGTGTCTGACATGGATTTCGAGTTTTGGATTTGAACCATCGAAAGGCTATGCCTGGAAATTAGCCTTGCCTAGTTTATATTATTATATAGGATGCAAAACACTTAGTTAAGCTTGCCCGAGCGAGTATTGTGAATGGTGTGATCTTCTGCTACACTTAGTTTATATTGTATCTTTTTTGAAGTTATACTAGATGACTGTTATCTACTCTATTAGATATTCAAAACAGAGACCATTCTTCCCTTGTGCAAACACCTTCAATTATTCTACTTTCTCGAACTTAATAGTTCCATTGTTAGATTTTTCTTTCTAATACTAATGGATATCTCTATTACCAATTTTAAGGCATATCTAGATACATTAAGAAATTTTAGGTATATTCAGAACTAATTCATATGCATAGTCATTTGGAATTTGGATGACTACGAAATCAGTAAAAAAAATATAACCTTCTCTAACTAATTAGCACATGAACTTATACAATATATCACTTTAGCACAATCAATGATTTTGAATTGAATCAATCAAGAATCTCAATCAATGATTTGATTAATACAACAATTTGTAATCTGAGAATATTTTTTCAAAAAGAATTGAAGGTAGAAGAAACTTACTGGTGTCGACGCAAAAGCTGGGAAGGTTGTTTGATTCCAGCGAGAGGTAGGGGGGTCGTCAACGACGTGCGAGGGGGAAAGTGGGGGTCGTGAGCAATAGGCGACGAATAGGTTGGGGGTCATTAGTGCTAGGGGACGGGGTCTTTGAGACTGTCGACTGCGTCGCATGGGGGAGGAGCGCCAATGAGGAGGAGCAACGATGAAGAGGAGCGACGAGAAGGAGGAGCGATGTTGAGGAGGAATGTTGTGGCCCTGTGGGTATCAGTGATGACGATGAGGGCTAGGTTGGGGTTAAATTTGAAAGGGATGTGTTAAGTCTTTCAATTTGTAATACTTCGTATTTTTTAGAGTTATTCTTTTATAAATAAGAAAATATAAAGAATAAAGTTAAAGTATTTTTAATATTATTTAGGAAAAAAATATATATCTTGGGTAAGCCTACAGTTATAATTTAACTACACAACCTACTTTTGTACCTAATTATATTATAGTTTGGTTTTGTTTTATTTTCCAAATAAATAAAATAAGAAATCGGAATTTGCATTGGAAACAAATCCTATTAAACCTAGGTTTATCATGCTATAAATAAGAGAAGAGAAAAAAAAACATTAAAAACTCTCACATTTACAATCAGCCGTGATTTATTTTAGCCTTTTTTGTCAGAAACTACCTTATAAATGTCCACTTTTAGAAATAACTACCTTATATAATTTTTTTTCAAAACAACTACCTTATAAATTTTAAAAGTTTGAGTAGCACTACCAACTAACAGGAAACGTTAGTCAGTTCCGTCAACTTTTTCATTTCCCTCCAAAACGCTTGTGAAATGTCACTTATACCCCCATTTAATCTGAATTACCCACCTTCCTCTGTCATCTTCCATTACTTCACTCTCTCTCCTCAAAATTACCATTTGAATTGCACGAAGATTCCCTGGTCCAAACTCCGAATCTTCATCACTTTTCACTCCGAATTTCTTACATCACTGAGTGCAGTAAGTTGTCACCATCATTGACCGTAAGAATGAGCAAAGATGCGGTAGAAAAGGGTACGAAGGGAAGAGGAAAACTCTTTTTCAACTCAATAAAGAGGGAAAACTACAAGCAATGGTATTTCATTTATTCCTTGAATTGGTTTATGGAGCTTTCTATGATGTGGCATTGTTTATTGCTTTGGAGCCCTAATTTTTAATTAAACTAATTGAAAACCCTAATTGTTTAATCGCTTAAATTGAATTGAACAATCAATTAAATAATTACCCACTAATATAAATGATTAAATTATTCCCTTAGTGTAATCAATTAAGTAATTTGTGGCCCATGTGCTGTTAATTTGAAAAAAAGCATGAACCTTTGTTTCTCCTTTTCTTTCGTTGGTTTTGGTAATAATATATAAGTTGGTGAATCGTGTTCTTTGTGTATGCCCTAATTGCAGGAAGGATATTGATGCTATTAACTTAAATATATGGGTTGGGGGAGAGTTTGAAACGAGAAAAGGGAAGAACCTCGGTATAAGGGGGTGGAATGTATATGAAAACAAATTTAAGGAAGGATATAAGTGTTGTAGGTATTAGAAGAGAGGTTATTCGCCTACAATATTGTAATGAGGAGTGTGCCAACAAATTTTAGTATTTGGTTTAGGCTTCATGGGAGGAATTTGACAAATGGGAGGGTGAAATTAGAAGATGAAGATGATGTAATGCAGATGGTTTATGGGAGGGATTTAAACAACGGGGTTATCTTGTGGGCCTTGGAAGAGCCAATGCTTCGAGTCAATTAGCCCAATTAGGACCAAAAATGTGAGCCCAAAAAAGGAGTCCAAAACCAAACCCAACTACCCTCTACTGCCCATCAAGAAAGAGCCTGGAACATCTGTAGGAAGCCCAAGGGAAGAGCAATAGGCTTGAAGTATGATCCGGGAGGTTGTGTTGATGAATAAGGATGATTGGGAAAAACATTTTCACCCCCTCGGTTGAAGCTAGAAAAAAAGGAACCAAAAAAAAACCAAAACAGTGAGTAGTGCCACTAAGAAACAAAAAAGTGAGGCTCGAAATTGAACCCTAAGCCAACATCATCCACAATAAAGACAACAACTACAACCAAGACATCCGCAACACCTTCTTCAAAACCCACAAACAAGACGACCCCTAGCAGGTCTGCAGCGGCTCCTTCAAAACTCACACCTAGGAGGAAAACTGTTGCTCACAAAGGGAAGGCAGGGGAATAAGAAGGGTGCAAAGAAAGGCAAGGTCAATAAAGGGAAAAAGGGTAGTAAAAGTTGTGCAGGTCTTGGAGTGGATGGTGAGGATTGGAGTGGTGAAGGTGAGTGGTCTTCTGATTCTGAGTGGTCTGATCTAGATGTGGATTTTGTTCCATGTGAAGAGGACTGTGAAGAAGTTGGGGAGGGTCCTAGAGTTAGGAGGAAGAGTTCTAGGTTAAATGAGAGTATCCCAGCTGCAAATGTACAAATTGAAAAGGAAAAACAGAAAGGGAAGGGGAAAGCAGATTCATCTAAGGTAGAAGAGGTAAGAGAAGAAGGATTTAGTGGGCCTCTAGTCGAAGAGATTGAATATGACTCGGAAGAGTTGAGGAGCCTTGAGGGGTCGGATGATGAGTTGGACTTTTATCCAACATTCAACCCGGAGACGACTTTAAGAAGAACATACGTTGAGCTTAGGTTTGAAATTCCCGGATGTTGTAATCGTTAGGGAAAGCAATTAGACACCACGATGTAGAGAACAAGTATGATTACTATTTTTTGCATAATGGTAAGAGTAGAGTGATCGTATATTGTAGGAATAGATGTGATTGTCCTTGGGATAAGAAGCATGGGAAGATAGTTCAATGTACTTGTGAGAAAGAGGATAAGTGCAACTTTAAGATTCATGTGACTAAGATGGGTGAGGATGGTAAAATGCGAGATTAAGAGCTTAAAGTTGCAACATACTTGTGGGTTTTTTCATGCTAGTTCTAAGGTCGGTTCGAGTATCTAGTGAGAGATACTTGGATGAGTGGAGATCCGATCCAACATGGAAGTTGGTCGGGTTTTGTGATAGGGTTTACAAAGACACAGGGGTTCACATTGGGTACTTTAGAGCTTGGTTTGCAAGGGCTAGAGCAAAACCGATTTTGTATGGGGATGCAATGAGGAATATGCTAGGGTATTTGATTATGGGTTTGCCATCCCGAAATATAACCCAGGATCTTCGACTATAGTAGTGCTTGAGGGAATTGAGAGGTCCCCCACCACACTTTCAAAGGATGTATGTTTGTTTGGAAGCTTGCAAAAGTGGGTTCAAGAAAGGTTGCGGGCCTTTGATTGGGGTGGATGGATGCCACTGAAGGGAGCCTACCCTGGTATGATCTTGGTTCTTTGTCGGAAGAAGGATGGGAATAATCAAATATTCCCGGTGGCTTGGCGATTGTAGAAACCGAAAACACATCAAGTTGGATTTGGTTTTTAGAGTTGATGGTGAGGGATGTTGAATATGACTTGGTGGAAGGTGAAGGCTTGACTGTGATGTCTGACAGACAGAAGGTAAAACATTTGCTTTCCTTTGTACATTTGTTTCTTTCTTAACAAACTTTTATTAATTATCTTTGCTGTATTGGAACAGGGGCATTGGAAGCTTTGTCGTAGTTGTGCCCAAGGCGTAGATTAGATTCGTGCCGTGCATATATGGGCAAACTTCAAACTACAATTTTTCGGACACGTTGTTTAAAGAGCACTTCTGGAAGGCTAGGTCAAGTACAAAGGTATAAAACAATAATATTTTTACATTCATGCCAATTATATGCACTGTGCCTGATTTTTAGATGCTTTTTTGGTTTAGGTTGACTTTGATATTGAAATGGCATCCATTAGATTTTTGTCTGAAGATGCCTTTAACTATTTAGATTCAATCCCCACAAAACATTGGGCTAGACATGCATTTAGCACAACCTCCAAATCCAATATGCTCTTGAATAACCTTTGTGAGACCTTTAACTCTGTGCTAAGGGAAGCAAGAGATAAACCAATAGTCACCTGCCTAGAATGGATTAGAAGGTATGTGATGAGAAGAAATGCTGAGAAATGGGAGGCAGTTGAGAAGCATGAAGGCGATTCATGCCTTATGTGAGCAAAGTGTTTGAGTGGGTGGGAGCTTCAAGCAAAGTGCACGGTTGTGCCATCTAGGGAAAATGAATGGGAAGTGGACCATTATAGTGACAGTATGTTGTCAATTTGAGAGACAACACCGCACTTGTTTTCACCGGGAGCTAATCGGTATACCATGCCCACATGCTTGGGCTTGTATCATTAAGAAGAGACAAAGACCGAGAGGACTTTGTGGCCGCATGGTATAGCAAAGATAAGTATATAGAGGCTTATAATCCACACATTAAGCCTATGCCGGGATGAAACAAGTGGGAAAGGTCCAACCAAGTGCGGCCACTCCTCCTCGTGATCGAAAGATGCCTCGGTAGACCATCTTTGAAAAAGAGGAGGAAGGAAAAGGGTGAAGATGCTTGAGAAAAATTTTGTGAAGAGACAAAAAGAAGCGTAACAAGTGCGCGAATTGTGGCAACCCCGGCCACTACAAAACAAACCGCACAGCACCTCCGCCCCTCATAAAGAAAAGAAAAAGGTGGCGAGACCCCCTCTAATGATGCTTGGGTTGTTAACGTAAGAAAAAGGAATATGGAGAGGGTGCTTGGACAGTAATGATGCTCTTTTTAATCAATTACATATGTTTATCTTCCTTAACCGACATTTATTTTTTTCGGAAATCAATGAGACCCACCAAGGAAGCACCTCAACAACAAGGCCTTCAAGCTCAAACATCACATCCGATGGTCCTTCATGCAACCATAATTTCATGCCTACACCAGGCCTTTCTCAAGCATCATCACACTCAAGCGAGCCAATCAAGCGGACCAACAAGTATAATGTGCTCCTAAACCAAAGATTCGGGCCAAAAATACAAGTTCAATCTAAGGAGAAGAAAGCTCCGTGTGGAAGCCATAAGAACCGAAGAAATGTAGTTTAGGGATTAAGTAGATGTATTTTGGCTAGATGGTTTTTTGATCCACATTTCAATTTATATACAATATTTTGATACATTTGTGGTATTAGTTATGAATTATGTTATGTAACATTGGTAACTTTTGTGGTAATGCAATACAAGGCAAGATTTTGTTTAACCAAATCAAATTTCATTTCATAGTTGAGTTCAAGATAAGAATTAACTTGTCACACACAATAAGTTATACAAAATCGGTGACAAGGAACCACATTGCAATTAACTAAACTATGCACCTAAAGCTAGAACAAGGAGACAAAAGATGATCCCAATTGCAAAAAAAACAAGGCTTCAAAACCCACATTCCGGTTAGTCTTCTTCTTCTTCAAATGCTTCACATCGAGGACAAAGCCTTATATTTCTTGTTTAATTTGCCATGCTCAGCATCAACTTTGGCCTTTTCTTCTTGGACTTGGCATAGTTCATGCCTGAGCAATGCTACTTCTTGCTTCAACATTCTCCTTTCCAGCACCAACTCATTGGTGACAACCCTTTGCCACTCCAATATACCATCATCCAGCCACCTAAATAGGTTGCAGCCACGCCAACCAGTTGTAGGGTTGTAAAATTTGCAAGCCACAAAGCGTCTCCCAGGGTTAGCAGTTGTCCAAGACACTCCAATGTGAGGTTTGATGCCACAATCACATTTGGTTGGAACCTCACAAGCTGATTGGTAGCTTGAATTTGACATGACCTCAACAAACCCAAAATCAAACAAAAGTTAGGAACTTTGAACAATCACAAAACCTAGATTTAGCTTAATTGAAACAAACCCTACCAGAAAACCCTAAAATTCAAGAGTAATTCAAGAATATGAAGAAAACCCTAAAAATTCATGAGTAATTGAAGAATATGAAGAAAACCCTAAAATTGATTGACTAATTACGAGAAAAACCCTAAAATTGAGTAATTGAAGTTTCAATCCCATAATACATACCTTCAATAGCAATAGGGGGTCCAATTTCGCCTGAAAAAATGCACGCTGACCTTCAGTTGGGTGAGATGTAGGTGAGAATTGGGTGAGATTTCGCCTGCTCTGCTCCAAGAACGTATGCTCAAAGAGGCACGACATATGGGTTTTAAAAAGGGAGGGAAATTATCATTTAACGGAAACAGACTAACGTTTTCCGTTAGTTGGTAGTGCTACTCAAACTTTTAAAATTTATAAGGTAGTTGTTTTGAAAAAAAATTATATAAGGTAGTTGTTTCCAAAAGTGGACATTTATAAGGTAGTTTCTGACAAAAAAGGCTTTATTTTACCCCAATAGAACTTTTTCTCTCTCCTCCTTCCTTCTTTCTTCTCTCCTGCGTTCTTCTTCCTTCTCTCCTCAACCTTTCTTTTTCTTCTTCCCTTGCATCTGGGAACCCACACTCGCCGGAGTTCGAAGAGGACAGAAGTCGACCGGAGTTCGCGGATTCTGTTGGTGGTCCAGCGGCTGGTCGCGGGGTGGTATCGCGCGAGTGCAGCGCAATGTTGCTGGAGGTCGCGCGCAAGGCTTGAGTGCTCGAGTCTGGGCCGAACGCGAGGTGCTGCCGGAGTGGGAGTCGTGGTTGCGCCGCACAAGTCGGCCCGCGGGTCATCGGTCGCCGGTGGTCTCCGGTGGTTATCCTCCCTCTTTTCTTCTTTAAAATAATTTATATAATCTGCATTGTTATTCTTATATATATATACCTTTAATTAAGTTTGTATTATAAATAAAGTATAAGAATAAAGTATAAAAAAAAATCAGATTTATAATTATGTTTTAGTTCTTATGATAATTTTATTTCTTAATTCTGATTTTTTTATAATACTTATATATAGTTGTTTAAGTTTTGTTGTTATGAACAAGTATAATGTAAGTTAACAAAAAATCAGATTTACATCTTATTATTAGTTCCTAAATATGTTAGTTTCAATAAAGTTTATGAAAAGAAAGTTTAACCAACAAGAACGTTTATTTTATTATTCGAAACACTAAGTTTCACATAGTTAGTTAAGTTGATTTTTATTTTAATGATATCAAGGATTTAGCACTGAAATACTTTTATTATTCGATTAGGTCCTAATTTCATAAGCGGAACGTTTTAAGTAGTCAGCGAAGATTCTCCGTTACAAGGTACGTACGCGTACTAGTTCAATTAGATATGTTAGTATCATGTTTAGGTTATGAATTCTTTCATTGGAACCTAGAATCATGATAGGGAACAATTGTATGATTGATGAGATTGTTTGGTAACATGAAATTGATTGGAAATCTGTATGTATTTCCTTGTTGTATGACTTGTGAGTTGGAATGAATTATTATTGGTATGCGTAATTCTATCGTATCACAAGCATGAAATGAGAATTGGATTGGAATCCTATGATGTATTGTTGTAGCAAGGATGTTACAAGAGGTTGCCTAAACTAAAGAATTAAGCAATGTACCTAAGAAGGAAAATTAAATGATTATATGTTCAATGTTATATGAATGAATATTACTAAGAAGGATTTTGGCGATAAACTTGTAGTTGGAGTCCCTACAAGTAATGAACAATGGGGAGAGTGTGGGACTTGTTCTACACTCCTACGCAGGCCTACTGTGACGATAGTAGTGTCCTTATAAATTTTGATAACTCAATTAGGCGGAAGGTTCCGTACGATCTTGGGGGTATGCATACTAAGGTGATGGATGTGGAACGGAACGAAACCGAATTTACATTCCATCTAATAGACCGAGTTGTCTATTAAGGATTAAGTAGCCCGTATGATTCTAGAAAGATGACGGTGCCCATTCGATGCCAAATAAATTGTAAAAACGGAATTTAATATTTTGTAGTATCAAGTTTAGGAATTGTTATTACTATTCTGATTTTGCTTAGTGTATTATTTAACTGGTTATGTACGTACTCAGTATAACTGATTGTTTGTTATTTGTGTTTGTTTGTTGACCTGTGATGAACCATTGATACTTCAATGGGGAGCAGATTATGTATGCTGATGTTGCTGCATGAGTTCGGGCATACGGGGGATATTCTTTAGTTTATAAACTTTTAAATGTTTTGGTTGAACTTATAGAATTATTATAATCTACGGTTTTTTCACCAGGTACCCCTGTGGTTTTTCAAAATTCATGGGGTACCCCTGTTTTTTAAAAAATGCACTAGGTACCCTTACTGTTTCAGACAAATGTACGAAATGCCCTTAATTACTAACGGTGTCAAGTTTCCGTTAGCTTTATTTACCATTTTGCCATTATCAACTCCTAACCCTAAACCCCTAACCCCTAAACCCTAAACGCTAACCCTAACCTTAACCCACCACCCAGCCCCCTTTCCCCACCACCAGCAGCCCCCCTCCTCCACCACCCCCATTGAATTCCCCTCCCTCCGCCACCCCAAAGCCAGCCCCTCCTCCCACCCCACCCCCGTAGCCACCCTCCCCCCTACCCCCACCTCCTCTCGCCCACCGCCCTCCCCCTCCCCCGCAGCCACCCGCAACCACCCCACCCTCTCTCAAGAACCCCTCTTCCCCCTCCCTCTCGCCCACCGCCCTTCCCCCTCCTTCTCGCCCACGCCCTTCCCTCCCTCTCGCCCACCGCCCCTACTCATCGTCGCTGTTTTCGTTCTCTTCGCACAAGCAACCACCAACCATGAGCTTTTCTTCGAAACCCATATTTTTTTCGAACCCGCACTCCGAAACCCGATTTTGATAGAATTGATCTTAGTTCGTCGCGTCCATGGACGTTGTTGTTGTTGTGATCGGAGATGTGATGCTTTTCTCTCCATTGATCGCGTCTCGACATTGATGGTCCGATTGGAGAAGGAGAATAATTGGTGGTTGCGGGGTGCGGGAAAGGAGGGGTGGGGGTTGCGGGGGGTCAAGGTCCGCTGCGGGCTAGGGGCGGGGGGAGGGGAGGTGGTGGTGGCCGAGTGGTGGTGGTGCGTGGGTGGGGAGAGGTCGTTGCGGGGGGTGGGGTGGGGGGAATTCGATGGAGGTGGTGGGGGAGGGGGTCGTTGGTGGTGGGGGGCTGGGGTGGTGGGTTAGGGTTTAGGGTTTAGGGTTTAGGGTTAGGGTTTAGGGGTTTAGGGTTTAGGGTTTAGGGATAGGTGTTAACAATGGTAAAATGGTAAATAATGCTAATGGAAACTTGACGCCGTTAGTCATTAAGGGCATTTCGTTCATTTAATTGAAATAGTAAGGGGACCTGGTGCATTTTTCAAAAAGTAGGGGTACCCCATGAATTTTGAAAAACTATAGGGGTACCTGGTGAAAAAACCGTATAATCTACTTATTTAATGGTTTGAATAAAAGGAGTCAATGATGATTCCCGAGTTGTAGTTAAGTTAACATTTTATTTCCGCTGCAATTTAGTTTTCATAATAAAGAGTAAGTTAATGTTTTAACTTCAATAAGCCTTGCGTTTCACCGCGGCGGTAACACTCCCAAAGTCGATGCAACGTAGTTTAGACTTGCATGGATTTTGGGGGTGTTACAAATTTGGTGTTTTTTGTTGGATTTTGTTGTATCAATGGCTCTATTTGAGACACCTGGATCCATCAGGACCATACACGTCTCCCATCAGAAGAAATAAAGAAAAATGGTTTAACCATTGGGTTTTGCTCAGTTGGGAGAAAAGGCTCACCTTTTGGCCCAAAGGTTAGTCAGAGCCCAAATCCCTAAAATGGCTGCAGGTGATTGGTTGATGATCCATCTCCAGTCATAACCTGCCAAGTGTCATGATTTGATTGCCTAGCCAATCAGGTGCCCCTATTCTAGGGTAACCTAAAAGGGCGGCAGATCATATCACAAACACTATAAATACCCCCGAAATCGGGAAAAGGAATTCAATGCAAAATGTAAACTTTCTCTGTGGAAATACTCTCTCACTTTCTCTCTCTACTTTTTCCTTCTCACTCCTGATATCTGACTTAAGCTTCGGAGGGGGAACCACCACCCAAACCTCCAGGTGGGTCCCTTTTTGCAGGTTTGGGAACGAAGCTCAGGTTCGGACAGATCAAACTCAGCCATTGTTACACAAGTCTCCAATTGAAGAACATCTTGAGGGAAATAGTTTACTTGCCCGCCTAAGCGTACTAAACATTTGGCGCGCCGTTCGTGGGGGAGACGCAACGATGACTGACTGTCAATCGTCCAACGTGGCTAGGAATCGAAGCTTTCAGATTAATGTTGAAGATACAGTAGATCACGAGAGACCGCCTCGAGGAAGGGATAGACCTCCGTCCATCATCAATGTCCCTGGACAAAGCCAACAACCTGTTATTCAGGAGAATCTTGAACGTCCAGTGACTGCTGCCCATCTAGAGAACGTCTTGAATGACTTTCAGACTAAGATGGCAGCAGTCGTCCAGGAACAAATCAAGAACAACATGCTGTTTTTCCATATTAATCCAGAGCCAACAGCTAACAAACGAATTCCTCTTAGGTGGCGTTCCCAGGAGAACCATCCAGGTCCAAGTCGACATGTTCGTCAGGAACCCTCTAGGAGAACAGCCAGAGAAAAGCAAATGTAAGGTAGTGAGCAGCGAAGGAAGATGGACTGGAACCTGGTGGTTAGGACCCAAGATAATGTTCGTCCAAATGGGTACAGAAAGGAAACAGATGCCAGGGAATACCTAGAGGCAAAGAAAGCTGTTGCATTACCACGATCGGCCACTGGGTCTACACCGTACTTGAGAGACCCTCCTTTGAGGATACCATCCAGAACGGAAGGAAGAAGTTAAGGCCCTTCTCTTGTTCGTCCAAGACAAGAGAAGACGGTGGTTCAACCAATGGTTTATAGGCGTCCAACCCCTGCAAACACTTCATCTAACCCTGTGTTGAAAGAATACCGTAAGGAGTTCATATCCATTGAGGGACAGCTGGGAGCCCTCCGGATCAACTGGCCTACTCCATTCATGGCCAGGACCATGGAGGTGCCCCCCTTCCCAAAGGTAAAACTCCCTACCATAGAGCCTTTTGATGGAACAACTGATCTAGACGATCACCTATCCGCTTACAAACATCAGATGTACTTCCATGGAGTAGATGATGCTACTTGGTGTATGAACTTCCCGGCCACTCTGAAGGGAGTAGCTCAGAAGTGGTTCAACAATCTTCCCCCCAATTCAGTCAACAATTTCACTGAACTCAATCTCTTATTTACTAGTCAATTTGTTGCCAATCGGCAAGAGCAAAAAACAAGCATGCACTTGGCAAGGTCGTCCAAGGACCAAAAGAAGTCCTCAGAAGTTTTGTTAAGAGATTCAATCTAGAAGCCCTTCAAATTCAAGACCTCAATGCTGGTGTGGCCTTTGACGCCTTCATTAGGGGATTGAGGCCAGGAAGTTTTAAGTTTGATCTTGTGAAGAAGAAAATCACCACTCTTACCGAAGCTTTAAAAAAGCCGAAGCGTTTATACACGCCACCGAAGTATGTGTTGAGGCAAAGCACCCTGAGTCCAAGAAGCCTGAAGAGGTAGCTCAACCAATGAAGAGCAACCCTAAAAAGGCTGAGACTTGGGCTATAACCTCCACAACCACTTCGTCCAGAAGAGGCAAGAGGAAAGAGTCTGAATCTTCGGCTAATCCCATTGAATTTAGCAAGGATCAGTACTCCATTCTTATGGAGATAAAGGATCAATATGAGCTAAAGGCTCCGGCTGAAATGAAGACCCCTTACAAGAATAGGAATAAGAGCAAGTATTGCCACTTTCACAAAGACTGTGGGCATGAAACCAATGAATGTAAACACCTTAAGAGGGCATTAGAGGATCTAGCTCGAAAAGGAAAGATGAACCCATACTTACCCCAAGGGGGAAAGAAGTTTCAAAAGAGAGATGACTGTCAGAGCAAGAAGAAGGAAAGTGAAAGCACTGATGAGGATGTTGTCCTTGTTATCTCGGGAGGATTTGCTGCTGGAGGGCCAACCAACAGGGGGCATAAGAAATATCTTAGGGAGCTTGGCTAAGTTTTGTTGATAGATCAGACAAAGGCTGAGCCCTTCCCCAAGGTAGTCGTCAGCGAGCAAGATCGGGGGAAGCTGAGATCCCCCCATGATGATCCCTTGGTTGTGGAGATGAAGATAGCCAACCTGAGAGTAAGGAGGATTCTAATTGATACGGGGAGCTCCACGGACATCATTAGGGCCGACTGCCTATCTCGATTGAGGTTTGATGAGAAGAACTTGGTCCCCGTCCATCACCCAATCATTGGGTTTGGGGGAGGAATCATTCATCCTTTGGGGACAATCACGCTTCCCGTCCGAGTTGGGGAGAAGGACGCCTCGCGAACTTTGTTCATCAAGTTCTTGGTTGTCCGAGATTTGACAGCTTACAACGTCATTCTTGGACGACCAACTCTTAATCATGTTAAAGCTGTGATAGTAACTCACTTAATGCTTATGAAGTTTGAATGTGATGGTGGTCAAATCGGCTCCTTGTATGGAGACCAGCAGGCGGCTAGGGAATGCTACCTAACTACTCTGAAACCGTCTTCATGGAAGGCAGACAAGCAAGACCAGACGAAGATTACTGGCGGAGGAAAGGCGTCCGAAATTGTGAAGGACCAAGTGGCCTCTCTGAGAATGACAATTGAAAGTCCTCAGACGCAGGTTGCTCCCTCAAGGAAAACGTCCGAAATTCTTCCTAGCAAGAAAAGAAAGTATGAGCCCGTCAAGGAAGAGCCACCCTCGTCTGGAGAAGTGATGGCCATTATGGGCGTGGCAATAGAACATCCAGAGCCGGTAGAGGCCCCAGAAGATGTTTATTTGGATGAAACTCGTCCAGATGGAACCTTAAAGATTGGATCTTCACTCTCCCCTGGCATGAGGGACATTTTGATTGACGTGCTCAAAGAATTTCAAGACGTGTTTGCTTATTGTGTTGAAGAAATGCCTGGAATTGGTCCAGAGGTAGCCGTCCACCGGCTAAATGTTGACCCCAGCTTAAAGCCTGTTCGTCAAAAGAAAAGACACTTGGAACCGGCCAGGAACCAGGCTGTCGACCAAGAAGTTCAGAAGTTGTTGGAATCACGCTTTATCGGAGAGACATACTACCCGGATCGGATTGCTAATGTGGTCATGGTACCAAAGCCCAACGGCACATGGAGAATGTTCGTTGACTACACCGATCTCAACAAGGCCCGTCCTAAGGACAAGTTCCCTTTGCCTAAGTTAGATCGGAGTGGTAGATTCCACACTGCCATGCTTTGTTAAGCTTTATGGACGCTTATTCAGGGTTTCACCAAATACCCATGTGGCCGGAGGACCAAGACAAGACGTCCTTCATCATAGAGAAGGGACTGTATGGCTGACTGAGGATGCCTTTTGGCCTCAGAAATGCTCCGGCCACCTTCCAAAGACTGATCAATACGGTCTTCCAGCCACAATTGGGGAGGAACATGAAAGCATATATAGATGACATGATTGTAAAAAGTCAGCAAGAAGGCGACCATGTTGGTGATTTGAGAGAAACCTTTGAAACTCTCAGGAAGTACAAGCTGAAATTCAACCCCAAAAAATGTGTCTTTGGTGTTTTGGCAGGGAAGTTCTTAGGCTTCTTAGTGGATCAGAGGGGCATAGAAGCCAATCCTGAGAAAATCCAAGCTATTCTAGACATGAGGTCCCCGTCTAAGATAAAGAAAGTTTAGCGTCTGACGGGTTGCCTAGCTGCCCTTGGACGTTTCTTGTCTAAGTCGGGAGACAAGTGTCATCATTTTTTTGCTACTATCAAGAAGAAAGCCAAGTTTGAATGGACAGGAGAAGCTGAACAAGCACTTCAATAAGTCAAAGATCAAGGTTGTCAAAATCGCGATTCTACTTTAAATCGGAAGGGCCTGTCAGAATCGGATCGTAAAATCGAATCGTAAAATCGTTAGATTCTACGAATTTTGCGGGAATAAGATTCTATGATAAAATATGTAAACTGTTTACCTATTTTTTCAATGAACAACACTAAAAATTCAATTTTATCCGTAATGATAACTAGGAATGTGACCATGATAACTTGCAACATAACAAGAAGAATGAAATAATTAGCTCACTAGATTGAAATATTAGTGAAACATAATAGTACACAACACGCTTCATATTGCAAAGGACACATAAGTGATTATTGTAAAACACCAAAATTGATCGCCCCAACAGGGACTTCTGTTATACCACAAAATTCATTATGAACTCCTTATAACCAGATTTGTAAACGAGCTCAAGTCCCACAAAATTCAGTACTTCACACTTGACTACTCGAAATAATCGAAGATTACCAAAAAAAAATCGAAAACTAAATTACCAATTAAAACAACAATTGATAAGATTATTGATTTGGAGATCGAAAGAAAGAAATAATATGCAGTAAAAAACGAAAATAATTACCAGGGGGATGGGGCTGGTAGTTGAATCTGAAGATTTGAAGAACCGAAGAACTGAAGAAGAAAAAAAAAAGAACCGAAGGAGAGAGAAAGAAGAACCAGCTAATGAGCAGCGTGCGTGTTGCATCAATTAGGTATTGTGTGGGTAAGAGAAAATGAGCCCGACCCATTTTTTTCTAATCTCCGACTACACGATTCAAGTATAATGGGTCAAAAAGAGAATCGGTAAAATCGGTTAAAATCGTACGATTCTACATGCGATTTTACGATTTTACCGATTTTGACCGATTCTACATGCGATTTTTTTCAAAAGCGATTCTAAGTGCGATTTAGATCGTTTAGCGAAAATTGGATCGTAAAATCGTACGATTTTACGATTCAAATCGTGATTTTAACAACCTTGTCAAAGATCACCTTCGTCAGCTACCAAGGTTGGTCAGTCCAGCCGAGGGGGAAAAACTGTTCGTATACTTGGTCGTGTCCCCCCAGGCCGTGAGTGCTGTTTCACTGGCGGAGAGAGATTCAGTGCAAATCCCAATATACTTTGTGAGTCATGTGCTCAAAGACGCGGAATGTAGATACACGCCAGTCGAGAAGTTTGGATTGGCACTTGTCATGGCCAGCAGGAAGTTGAGGCCTTACTTTTTGGCTCACAGTATACTAGTCTATACTGACCAACCTCTGAAGCAAGTCTTACAAAAGATGGAAGTCGCTGGACAAATGCTGAAGTGGGCTGTTGAACTAAACATGTTTGACATATCTTTTGAACCAAGGAAAGCTATTAAGGGGCAAGCTTTGGTAGGTTTTACGGTTTTTTCACCATATACCCCTGACAAATTTTTTTTTGCACCATATACCCTTTCAACTTTCCAAATTCACCATATACCCCTCACGTTTGAAAAAATACATCCACTTACCCTTAATGACTAACGGCGTTAGAGTTCCGTTAGTCATTAGGCCTTAATCCCCCATCTAACCTAATTACTAACCTAAATCTACCCTTAATTCTAACCCTAACCCTAACCCTAACCCTAACCCTAACACTTAACACCTCCCCCCCCTCCCCCACCACCCTATTGCACCACCACCCTTCCCCAGCCCCCTCCCTCCCACCACCCCACCGCACCACCACCCTTCCCCTTCCCCGCCGTCGGGCAACCTCCCTCCCCTTCCCCGCCCTCGCCACAAATCTCGAAAAGTAATGGAAAAGTGAAGAACATTAATCGATGCAAATCCTCGAACAACAAATCTCGAAAAGTGATGGAGGATTTTCGCAACTCTTCGATTCATATACGGAGGAGAGAGATGTAAGGATGTCGGAGAAGGAGGAGAGATTTTGCGATCGAAAATGCGGTTCAATTTCTATGCAGTTGAATTCAATATTTTTCGATTTCATGATCACAGATCTAGTTTGATTTCGTTTGATTTTAAGAACAATGGAAAATCTGGTTCAAAGATTTCAAGAACAAAATTCGAAAATGTGGTTCAAATTTGTTCAATTTCAAGAACAAATTAAATCGCAAAAATTTAGTTCCAAGATTCAACACCGAAGATTTCGAACAAATATGTTATGTTATGGATTATGTTCTTCGATGAATTATCGGCGAGTTGAAGAGAGAGTTGTGGCGGCGGGGTAGTATGGTGGTGTGCACGAAGAGGAGAGATGTCGGATGCGAGGTGGTGGAGAGAGAGAGCCGCGTGGTGGTTGTGGGAGAATAGGAGCGCAAAGAGGGTGGGAAAGTGGAGCACGAAGTTGGGTAGTTGTGGAGAGAGAGAGCACGAAGGCTCGGTGGTCGCAGTGGGCTGGAGAGAGAGAGAGCACGAAGGCTCGGTGGTCGCAGTGGTCATCGGAGAGAGAGAAAGGGTGGTCGCTGGAGAGAAAGAAGGGGAGACCGAGAGAGTTATGGTGTGCGGTGGGCGGTGGAAGTTGAGCACTGCCCGGGCGTGGATGGCCGGTGAAAGATGGAGAGAATGGGAGGGGGTGGTGGTGGTGACGGGGTGGTGGTGACGGGATGGGGGTCGGCGGGGGGAGGGGGTGATGGTGAGGGGGTGGTGGTGAGGGGGTGATGTGGTAGTGGGGGTAAGGGGTGTGGGAGGGGTGGTTAGGGTTAGGGCCCAAGTTAGTGTGTTAGATTAGGGTTGGGGTTAGGATTAGAGTTTGATTTAGGTTAGTTAATTAGGGCTGTGGGAGGATTATGGCCTAATGACTAACGAAACTCTAACACCGTCGATCAAAAGGGTAATTGGATGTATTTTTGAAACGTGGAGGGTATATGGTGAATTTGGAAAGTTGAAAGGGTATATGGTGCAAAAAAAAATTTGTCGGGGTATATGGTGAAAAAAACCTAGATTTTATAGTTGAGCTCACTCGACCAACTATAGAGCCAATTTCGATCCAACCGAAGGAAGGAAGCACTTCGGACGCTCATGGTAGATGGATCATCCACCGTCAATGGATGTGGGGCGAGAATCATTTGTCAATCTCCGGAAGGAGATAAATTTGAATATGCACTAAGGTTCCAATTCCAAGCGTCCAATAATGAAGCTGGATATGAAACACTTCTGGTTGGGATCAAGATGTGCAAGGCGGCTGGGGCTTTAGAGATTGAGGCCAAATCAGATTCTCTCTTAGTCGTCAATCAAGTCAATGGAGACTTTGAATGTAAAGAAGTGTCAATGAGCAAATATATGCGTCTGATCAAGGATGAGATTGAGCCCCTAAAACAATTTGTTCTCGACCAAGTGCCAAGGTCAGAAAATCATCAAGCAGATGCTCTCTCAAAATTGGCCAGCTCAGCTGACTGTGATACACCAAGAACGGTGTTTTGGGAAGTTAAACCAAAAAGAGTATTGACCAAGAGCGAGTCCTATTTCTTAGCCAAGGGCGGTTTGGATGGATCCTATCATAGAATTTAAGAAGACGGGGCAACTACCTTCGCACTCGTAGAGGCTAAGTACGTAAAAGCCCGAGACAAGTGGTTTGAATTGTGGGATGAAACCCTCTACAAGAAGTCATTCAATCGTCCTCTTCTCAAGTGTATCACCAGGGAAGATGGACTAGAAGTACTGAAGGAACTCCATGAAGGAGCTTGTGCATCCCACATTGGGGGAAGAGCATTAGGGGAAAAGGCTTTAAGGACTGGGTATTACTGGCCTACCTTAAAGGAAGATGCTCTTGCTTATGCAAAGAAGTGCGACAGTTGTCAGAAACATGGAAATCTGCATCAGAAGCCGTCCAACTACTTAACTCCGATCTTGTTCCCACTTCCTTTTGCCAAATGGGGCATGGATATTCTGGGACCTTTTCCTGTGGCCGCTGGGCAAAAGATGTTCGTAATTGTAGCTGTGGATTACTTCACTAAATGGATAGAGGCTAAAGCCATGCGGGGTATTACAACGAATGATGTTAAGGGCTTTATATGGAAGAACATTATAACTCAATTTGGCATGCCGCAGTCCATCGTCTTTGATAATGGTCCACAGTTTGAAACGCATAAGCTAAAAGATTGGTTGGCAGAAAGGGAAATCAAAGCTCACTTTGCTGCAGTCGCCCACCCACAAGCCAATGGGCAAAAAATCCTATCAAATGGTATTAAAAGAAAGTTGGACAATGCCAAGGGACTATGGATTATTGAAGAACTGCAGTTGGTGTTATGGTCTATCAGAACCACGGCCAAAAACTCTACAGGAGAGACACCCTTCATGTTGGTCTACGATACTGAAGCCGTCTTGCCCATTGAGATTGAAGAACCCACCCTGAGAGTCATGATGTACACAGAAGAAGCCAACTAGGCTGCATTACGGACGGCCTTGGACCAAGTACCAGAGGTCAGGGGCAATGCTCTGCTAAGAATGCAATTGTACAAACTACGAATGGCTCGGGACTTTAACAAGAGAGTCTCAAGACGACCACTCAAGGTAGGGGATTAGGCTGTTGGACGCGCTAATGAGCTGGGTAAGCTGACACCAAACTGGGAAGGACCCTATCTGATCGTCCAAGAAGTGCGAAGCGGAACTTTTCGTCTCCAAGACATGGATGGACGACCAATACAACGCACTTGGAACTCAGATACATTGAAGAAGTACCACGTCTGACTCAGTCAATCGCCAAAGATTCTACAAGTAGTTTGTAATCCCAAACAAGTGCCACTAAGCACAAACAAGAGAAAAAAAGAGTTGTATACATGTATCTTGACTCTTAGTCAAGCAAAATTCATATAATACAATTTCTACTTCCTCCTTATATTGTTCCTTTATTTTTTACCAAGTTGTTCACTTTGGGGCATTTTTACCACCAGTTAGTCTAGTGGTCTAAAAGTGACATTAACTTAGACAAAATTACAAAGAACAATAAAACGTCCAAAGTATCAGATAAACAATGGACACCACAACGGGGAACAACCATTTCTCTGACGCGCATTGCTTCCTCAAAGAGACCGGCCAAAGTGTAATAAACCTAAAAGGTATATCGCACATATGGTTAATCAAATAATGAGTCTCTAATAAGAGAAACGTCACGGTCCCTAAAAGGAAGTCGACCAGAAATAAGCAAGCCTTAGTAAAGGAATCTTACTTTCAAACGCAGGGTCAGCTAAGTAGTAAAAGCTCTAGTAAGGGTTCACTACTTCAAGACGAAGGTTGCTTCCTCAAGGAAGCCGGCCAAAACATGGTTCGTCCATAAAACAGCAATATATAAATTGCGCACAAGTATCTAAAACTCGTCCTAGACTAAAAAGTTTGTCTTGGCTTGGCCAATGATGGCCGCTCTCCTTCTTTGTGCAAATCTCGTCCAGAATACAAGGACTATCTAAGCCCAAGAAGGGGGGAAAATAGCTAAACCCTTGGAACTTTTAGGACGAGTATAGTTTAAAAAACGAGCCACAATCATACTTAGCTTGTTTGAGGAAAGCCTGAAGATCGTCCAAAGACAAGGACGAGACTCATCCTTCCCTTAACTAAGCTTGAAGGCCGTCTGAAAATTAGGACGAGCCACAATTATACTTAGCTTGTTTGAGGAAAGTCTGAAGATCGTCCAAAGACAAGGACGAGACTCACCCTTCCCTTTACTAAGCTTGAAGACCGTCCAAAAACCAGGCGAGCCACAATTAGCTTATTTGTGGAAAGTTAGAAGATCGTCCAAAGACAAAAATGAGGCTCACCCTTTCCTTGACTAAGCTCGAATGTTGTCTAAAAAGTAGGACGAGTCACATTTATACTTTAAGGGAAGCTGAAAACCGTCCAAAGACAAAGACATGATGCATCTACTGCTAAATTAAATTGCAAAGATGTACAAGAAGGACAAGACGAGCCCCGGTTATACTTGATAAAAATTCAAGTGCAATAAAAGCAAGGACAAGCATTGTCAAAAGTCATTTCATTATATACTCGTCATAAAGGCTTACAACTTAGTCTAAAGCAAAAAGAAGAAAAAAGACTAAGCTACAACAGCAAACAAGCCAAGAAACTTAGAAGAATAAACCTAAAGCTAGGCACTTCATTCAGCACATGTTCCTTGGTCGTCCTCAGGAGACTCTTCCACGTCAGCAACCTCTTCATCTGAGTCCAGGAATTCAGGAGGCTCTTGAGCAGTCACCATTGCACGGTGGACGCTCTCCTGAAATTCCAGACGCCGGACAAAGCTTGGGACTTCATGAGGCTCTGCCAGCATTTCAAAGGCCTTGATGGCCCAGTCCTTGGACGTCTCAATGATCTGATTAAGGCCTTCCTTGGCGTCCTCAAAGGCATGGGCCGCTTCCTTCTTCAGTCGAGCATTTCGAGCCCTTAGAAGGATATTCTCCCTTCTAAGTTGAGCAGCGGCCAAAAGGGTAGTATCTCTCTCGCCTCTCAACTCAGTTGAGACGGTGTCCAAGGCCAGTTTCAATTTATCCTGATCCTTGTACAGCTGGTTGATGGTGACGAGATACTGTTGGTTGTTAGCCTCCAGTGTGGCCGACCGTTTTTCCCAGGCCTCCCTTGATTGACGGTGAAGAGTCTCCGCCATCTCAATGTCATGAATGGCCTTGACGCCGGCCGTTGTAGCTTGATGGACGAGCTGCTTATTTTCCTTCCTAAGCTCTCTCGTCCACTCCTCTGTCAAAATGTTGCGAGCCAGAAGCTGAAATGACAAAGATCAAGCAAGTCAGTAAGCCGAGTTGCAAAATAAATAAAAATTGTTACAAGTACAAAAACGAAAACGACAACAAACTTTACCTCGGCAGCAAGTTGCGACATGTAGCCTACATGCCCAGCTGATGCTCCCCTTAAGCCCTTTATATTGGACTCAGGGTAGCACTTGAACGGCTCCCCGCTAAGCCGTTCACGTTCAGCCTTTGACATCTTGGCGAAGGCAGCAGAAGACTCCTCGTCTGAGTCCACTGTGGGAGCAGTCGAGGCGGATGCATGTCCTTTGCCATTATCTGAAAGAGGGGGGGAGTCATTTCTCTTGATAGGAATGAATATTGCTTGTCTGTTGAACGGACTCATTGAACGTCCACCAACCCGCACTGTCCTAACTATGTTAGGATAATACGACTCGCCCGAAAATAGAGACGCCGCTCTAATAGATAGCGGCATCTGTGAGATCAGCTTGGCAACCGAGCCGCTGAAGGTTGGTTTGTCTTCAGTAGCCGTTGCTGGCTCATGGACCGCCAACGCCAGAGCAGAGTCTGGCTTAACCTCAGTCTGATCAGTTGTGTCCAACTAATTAACAGGAACTGAGTCCAGTTCTTTCTCTCCCACTGTCGAGGCATCGGTAAACGGCTCCTCCTTCAAGATTTTTTCCTTTGAAGGATAGTTTACTCCCCGACCCCTTTGCCGGCTGGGGTGGTCTTCTCCGTCTTCTTTTTTGCAAAGCCCTTAGTTTTTTTGGTCGAAGGCTGATCCCCGGCCGGTGCAGGCCTCTTCTTAGATAAAGAAGACTTCCCAGGTGGAGCTTTGTTGGTTGGGGCATTTTTCTGCAAAAACAAACAAGTTAGGAGAATGATCGTCTAAAGAAGGTAAAAGCTAAAAGTGTGTTTTGGACGAACCCTACTTGCTAAAAAAAAGCGTCCAATTAAACTCTAGACGATGGTTGGTCAATGAAGGAAGCCGTCCAAACATGGACGACCTCTTTCTTCAAACCAACCTCGTCCAAGGCCTTCATCCCACTCCAGAAGAGGATGGTGCGACGAAGAAAACCGTCCAAAAAGCTGGACACCTTCCTTCCTCGAAGGACCCTCGTCCAAGAACCAACAAACACCTTAGACGGGCCACCCAGGCCTCGTCCAAGGCCTTCATCCCTCTCCAGACAAGGACGGGGCGACGAAGGAAAACGCCCAGAAAGCTGGACGTCCTCCTTCCTCGAGTGACCCTCGCCCAAGATAAGCACTCACTTTGGAAGGACCAGCCAGGGCCTCGTCCAAGGCCATTACAAACTTCAGACGAGGATGGTTCGACGAAGGAAGCCGTCCAAGCATGGACGCCTTCCTTCCTCGAGTGACCCTCGTCCAATGCCAGTATACCAATCAAGACGAGGAAGGTTCGTGGAAGGAAGTCGTCCAACTTATGGACGCCTTCCTTTCTCGAACCACCCTCGTCCAAAAAAAAAATAAAAAATAATAAAAAATAAAAAGGATTTACTAGAGTTTCAACCCTCTTCTCGGCGCTTGTCTTGGCGAACTCCTTCCATAAGTTGTCAGTAAACTTGAACATACTGATATCGCCCGTCCAAGATAATCTGAGGAGTGTTATGGCTAAATCTGCAAAAAAGAAATGAAGGGGTTAATCAGAAACACGTTCTGGACGGGGAATTTTACTTGGAAGTTTTAAAAATATACCTCTATCCTCGGCCAACCGCAAGCCGGCGGCGACCAAGAAGCTATCGTCATAGAACATCTCTTTGAAAGGAATCCAGTTAGCTGGCCCTTTAAAGGATGTGTTATCTGGTCTGGAATACTTTTTTACTTTAAAGTATTCCATCGCCTCCTCGTCAAATTTATCCTCTAAGTCCAAAAAGGATTTCCCTTGTCCAGTATTCATGACGGCCCGGCTATAAAAATGGTACTCTTCAGTGGCAGAATCATTGGCCGCTCTGAGAAAGATGAAGTCGGCTTTCCAGTCATGCATCTTCGAAGGCTTGCCCCAAGAGGTGAGGAAGCCAGGGCAGTTGTAGATGCTGAGCCATGCTCCGTCCACAATCCCTGGAACCTTGGACGCATAGTGTATTTGGGAAAAGGCCGGTAGAGAAAGGGCCAGGCCGCGTAGCTCGCAGACGGCTATAGAAGTCAAAATATTGTACCAGGCATTGGGCGCCAATTGATTATGGCCAACGTTGCAATGCCTTAGCACTTGCTCTATGAATTCATGAAGAGGAAACCTCAACCCCGCGTCCAAGGCTAGCTTGTAGACGGCGAAGTGATTCTTGGGAGCACTCAGAATCGTAGCCTCCTTATTGGGTATGATGAAAGAGAAGCCCGGCATGGGCATATAGGTGGACAAGTAGCTGGGATCAGGCCCTATTTTTTCTAACCATTTACGATTGACTAAGATAAAGGCAGGGTCAGAACGAGGACCTAAGCGTCTTCTAATTTCAGACGAAGTGGTGGAGGGTTCGTCCGATTCTTCAGCTGAGCTGGAATCACCCTCGTTATTACCTTCGCCGGCTTCTTCCATATCGATATCCCTACCAGACGGACTGGCCTCAGGGTTTATTTCAAGATTCTCCCCAACACTGTTATCAGGGGAAGTAGGCCCGACCAAAGGTTGAGCACTTTGGGTCTCCCTCGTCTCATCTAGAACTCGTCCAGTAGATTCCTCCATTTCAGAGCTATAGGACGGGAGAATTATTCTTCGTCTTAAATAGGCCGTTTGCTTGACGCGCGTCAGATTACCCTGCACAGGTAAAGACTGGGTCGTCTGACTTTACCGGCCAAAACCATAAAAAAAAATATATTCGGCCAGAATAGGCCCAACTCTAGAATGTGCCGAAGAAGAAGTACTATCGGTTCTAGGGTCAAGGCTAACTCTTGATCGGCCAGGATTATTTGACAAAGAAGAGGAATCCATTTTATTGATTTTCTAAGAAAAAAATAAAGAATAAAGGAAAACAAAAAAGAAGAAAGAAAGGATACCTGACGGAACGCTTGGACGATTCGGTGAAGAAAACGGAGATTGGACGATCTCTCTCTCTCTAGAAAAAATGCAGAGCCTTTCTCTCTAGAAACTTTTTCGCAAGGTGTGAAATGATCTAATGAAGGCAAAAGGGGTATATATATAGGGGGGTGAAAAACCTGCTGAGCCGGTCAAAAGTTGACCGGTAATAATTAAACCGGTCGAATATGACCGGCAAGGCCCAAAAAATGGCGCGTTTTTGCCTCTTTTTGAATTTGAGGTAACTTCCTCAGGTAAAAGGGCCTTAACCGTCGTCTGGACCAACAGTAAAAACCCTTTTAGGGGCAAATGTTGTAGCCTAAAATATCAATGGCTCTATTTGAGACACCTGGATCCATCAGGACCATACACGTCTCCCATCAGAAGAAATAAGAAAAATGGTTTAACCATTGGGTTTTGCTTAGTTGGGAGAAAAGGCTCACCTTTTGGCCCAAAGGTTAGTCAGAGCCCAAATCCCTAAAATGGCTGCAGGTGATTGTTTGATGATCCATCTCCAGTTATAACCTGCCAAGTGTCATGATTTGATTGCCTAGCCAATCAGGTGCCCCTATTCTAGGGTAACCTAAAAGGGCAGCAGTCATATCACAAACACTTTAAATACCCCTGAAATCAGGAGAAAGGGAATTCAATGCAAACAGTGTAAACTTACTCTGTGGAAATACTCTCTCACTTTCTCTCTCTACTTTTTCCTTCTCACTCCTGATATCTGACTTAAGCTTGGGAGGGGGAACCACCACCCAAACCTCCAGGGTGGGTCCCTTTTTGCAGGTTCGGGAACGAAGCTCAGGTTCGGACAAAGCAAACTCAGCCATTGTTGCACAAGTCTCCAATTGAAGAACATCTTGAGGGAAATAGTTTACTTGCCAGCTAAGCAGACTAAACAAATAAAGTATAAGAATAAAGTATAAAAAAAATCAGATTTATAATTATGTTTTAGTTCTTATGATAATTTTATTTCATAATTCTGATTTTTGTATAATACTTATATATAGTTGTTTAAGTTTTGTTGTTATGAACAAGTATAATGTAAGTTAACAAAAAAATCAGATTTACATCTTATTATTAGTTCCTAAATATGTTAGTTTCAATAAAGTTTATGAAAAGAAAGTTTAACCAACAAGAACGTTTATTTTATTATTCGAAACACTAAATTTTACATAGTTAGTTAAGATGATTTTTATTTTAATGATATCAGGGATTTAGCACTGAAATACTTTTATTATTCGATTAGGTCCTAATTTCATAAGCGGAACGTTTTAAGTAGTCAGCGAAGATTCTCCGTTACAAGGTACGTATGCGTACTAGTTCAATTAGATATGTTAGTATCATGTTTAGGTTATGAATTCTTTCATTGGAACCTAGAATCATGATAGGGAACAATTGTATGATTGATGAGATTGTTTGGTAACATGAAATCGATTGGAAATATGTATGTATTTCCTTGTTGTATGACTTGTGAGTTGGAATGAATTATTATTGGTATGCGTAATTCTATCGTATCTAAAGCATAAAATGAGAATTGGATTGGAATCCTATGATGTATTGTTGTAGCAAGGATGTTACAAGAGGTTGCCCAAACTAAAGAATTAAGCAATGTACCTAAGAATGAAAATTAAATGATTATATGGTTAATGTTATATGAATGAATATTACTAAGAAGGATTTTGGCGATAAACTTGTAGTTGGAATCCCTTCAAGTAATGAACAATGGGGGGAGTGTGGGACTTGTTCTACACTCCTACGCAGGCCTACTGTGACGATAGTAGTGTCCTTATAAATTTTGATAACTCAATTAGTCGGAAGGTTCCGTACGATCTTGGGGGTATGCATACTAAGGTGATGGATGTGGAACGGAACGAAACCGTATTTACATTCCATCTAATAGACCGAGTTGTCTATTAAGGATTAAGTAGCCCGTATGATTCTAGAAAGATGACGGTGCCCGCTCGATGCCAAATAAATTGTAAAAACGGAATTTAATGTTTTGTAGTATCAAGTTTAGGAATTGTTATTACTATTCTGATTATGCTTAGTGTATTATTTAACTGGTTATGTACGTACTGAGCAAAACTTATTGTTTGTTATTTGTGTTTGTTTGTTGACCTGTGATGAACCATTGATACTTCAATAGGGAGCAGATTACGTATGCTGATGTTGCTGCATGAGTTCGGGCATACGGGGGATATTCTTTAGTTTATAAACTTTTAAATGTTTTGGTTGAACTTATAGATTTATTATAATCTACAGTTTTTTCACCAAGTACCCCTCTGGTTTTTCAAAATTCATGGGGTACCCCTGTTTTTTTAAAAATGCACTAGGTACCCTTACTGTTTCAAACAAATGTACGAAATGCCCTTAATTACTAACGGTGTCAAGTTTCCGTTAGCTTTATTTACCATTTTGCCATTGTCAACCCCTAACCCTAAACCCTTAACCCTAAACCCTTAACCCTAACCTTAACCCTAACCCACCACCCCAGCCCCCTCCCCCCACCACCAGCGGCCCCCTCCTCCACCACCCCCATCGAATTCCCTCCCCCACCCCAAGAACGCCCTCCTCCCACCCCGCCCCGTAGCGCCCCCTACCCCCGCCTCCTCTCGGCCACCGCCCTCTCCCCTCCCTGCTGCCCCCAGACCACCCCACCATCTCTCGACCCCCTCCCCCTCCCTCTCGCCCACCGCCCTTCCCTCCTCCCTCGGCCCACGCCCTTCCCTCCCTCTCGGCCACCGCCCTCCCCCCTCCTACTCATCGTCGGTTTCCCGTTCTCTCTCTTCGCACAAGCAACCACCAACCATGAACTTTTCTTGAAACCTATATTTTTTCGAACCCCGATTTTTTCGAACCCGGAATTCGAAACCCGATTTTGATAGAATTGATCTTAGTTCGTCGCGTCCATGGACGTTGTTGTTGTTGTGATCGGAGATGTGACCGTTTTTCTCTCTCCTTTGGCTGCGTCTCTAACATTGATGGTACGATTGGAGAAGGAGAATAATTGGTGGTTGCAAGGTGCGAGGAAAGGAGGGGTGGGGGTTACGGGGGTGGGGGTTGCGGGGTGGGGCAAGGTCCTGCTGCGGGGCTACGGGGTGGGGGGGGAGGTGGTGGTGGGCTGGGTGGTGGTGGTGCATGGGTGGGGGGAGAGGGCGATGCGGGGGTGGGGGGTGGGGGGGAAGTCGATGGGGGTGGTTGGGGAGGGGCATTGGTGGTGGGGGGAGGGTTGGGTGGTGGGTTAGGGTTAGGGTTAGGGTTTAGGGTTAGGGTTAGGGTTAGGGTTAGGGTTAGGGTTAGGGTTTAGGGTTATGGTTAGGGTTTAGGGTTAGGGGTTAACAATGGCAAAATGGTAAATAATGCTAACAGAAACTTGACGTCGTTAGTCATTAAGGGCATTTCGTTCATTTTATTGAAATGGTAAGGGTACCTGGTGCATTTTTTAAAAAGTATGGGTACCCCGTGAATTTTGAAAAACCATAGAGGTACCTGGTGAAAAAACCGTATAATCTACTTAGTTTATGGTTTGAATAAAAGGGGTCAATGATGATTCCCGAGTTGTAGTTAAGTTAACATTTTATTTCCGCTGCAATTTAGTTTTCATAATAAAGAGTAAGTTAATGTTTTAATTTCAATAAGCCTTGCGTTTCACCGTAGCGATAACACTCCCAAAGTCGATGCAACATAGTTTAGACTTGCATGGATTTTGGGGGTGTTACAAATTTGGTGTTTTTTTGTTGTATTTAGTCTTTTTTTTTGTATTTAGCACACCTCGATTAAAGGTTTACTTGAATTCAGAAATTGGAGAATAGGTTAGTGTTAGTGGGCGAAAAATCACCACTAATGGATGACGGTTATTTCTGTGTCACTATGCTAGTGGTGGCCCGTGGAACGGTGGACGGGTCAATTTTGAATCAACACGGTAACACCTATCAGTGGCGGTTACAAGGACTGAAGGAGGACCAGCGTGAGAGTATGACGGAGAGGCGGCGAGCTTCGGCGACCGGCGAGCGTCTGGTGATACGTGTGATAGAGAGGTAATTTAGGCTTGTTAAACGAGGCAGCTACGTTTATACGTTTGGTGATACGAGAGAGATATAGAATGAGGTGTTCTAATTTAGAACGAGAGAGAACGGAATATAAAGAATTATTTTCTTTTTAAAAAAAAATTGAACTTCAATTCTCCTTTAACACCATCATTTCCTATACCTCTTATTATGCAACTTGTGCAGTTCTTATCTCTAAACTCCAATAGATGATGCAAGCAATTTTGGGATTTCTTTTTTTTTTTGTACAATTTAAAAGTTTTAAAGTAAATTAATTAGTGATGGTAGAATTATTTTCGGACCTAATTGCCATTGTGAAAAAAGGATTTTGGACAATTAATATTTTATAAAGGTACCTCAAAAGACTATAAATACTAGTGTAGATATTAAATAACCATGTAATTTCCTAAAATGTTACCTAAAAGACTATAAGTGTTACTTACAAAAGTGTTATCCTCTAAAATTAAAATGTTACCTAAAAGACTATAAGTGTTACTTACAAAAGTGTTATCCTCTAAAATTAAAATGTTACCTATCAAAAAGCGTTACCTTAAAGTGTTACATATCAAAAAGTGTTACCTTGAATAGTTGAAATGTTACATATAAAAAAGTGTTATCTTAAAGCGTTATATATCAAAAAGTGTTACCATCAAAGTGTTACATATGAAAAAGTGTTACCTTTAAATTGTTACCTATCAAAAAGTATTACATGTAAGTGTTACATATCAATAAAGTGTTACTAAAGTGTTACATATGTGTTAATGAAAGTTGGATCTCAAAAATTGTTACCATAGAGTGCTACCTTAGGTCAATTATGTAGTAGTGACACCCTCAATACGACTCTAATTAATCACTTCTAGTAGAATTCCTTTAGTAATATGATTACAACTCTCAAGCAAAACTAACTACAATTGACAACCAATTCTTCAAGTGTCACAAAGTTCATAGTCACAAATTTTTAGCAAGAGTAGTTTACAACTCAGATTCATAATGCTTACCAAATAATGTATACTCAAAACTAATCATCCTCAATACGGTTCCCTTTTTACCAATAATCATTATCAATATACTTCCCTCCAGGTCTTTATTAGTTTACCCGTTTCTTTTGCACATAGTTTTAGGAGAAATAATGTTGTGGGACATAGAAAGAAAGAGAAACTATTATTCTATATTAAATTTGAATGTATGTGTGATGGAAAGTTAGTGGTCCCATTCCAAAAATAGAAACAAAAGAAATGGGTAAACTAATAAGGGACATCCCAAAAAGGAATACGGGTAAACTAATAAAGACCGGAGGGAGTATTTTCCAATCAAGAAATCTCATACACGAAAACCAACCTAATTAAATTAGATTTCTTTTACTAACCCAAGAAGATTCATAAATAAAACTGATTGCATCCATCTAGGACTAATGAATCCAACTCCAATCTCAACAATAGATGATTACCTTAACCATCATCACCGAAATAATAATCACTATACCAAGTTCGCAAATTTGAATTTAGAACACCAATCAATTCTAAAATATGACTCTTTGCTTCAATCACTCAAAGCAAGAAAAGAAAGCAGGAGTTCATTATACCTTTGACAAAATTAACCCAAAACTGTTTTGGGGTTTCCTTTACACCATAACAAAATAAGATTAAGGGGGTGTTTGGTATCATTTTTTTTCACACAAGAAACGGATTCAAGTAACACAATCCGTTTCTACTTGTTTGGTTAGTGTGCAAAGTAACAATTACCGTTACTTGAGGGAAACACTTCCCCCCAAGTTGTTTCCAGTCAAAAGCCTAAGGAAACAAAAACCGTTTCACTCCTCAAACAAAACCCTAGCTTGCAGCAGCCATTCTCTCTCCTCTTTTGCTCACCCATTTTCTCTCCTCTTCATAATGGAAATTGTTGAGAATTCATCATAGCATTTCGATTTTTCAGCATATCTCTCACGCTCTAACATCAGTGTAAGTTTTTGATTGCAAATTTTGATTGATTTCTTCGTATAGTATCATCAATTTACGAGTTTTCATTCGATTCTGATTATTAATTGATAAAACCCTAATTTTTTCATATTGCTTTGGTTATAATCGTACTCATTTGGGGGAAAATAATGGCGATTTCTAGGGTTTCGATCTTCGTGCTTTCTCTTTTAGCTTTATTTGCTTCGATCTCTGCTTCTGAAAGTAGTGAAGTATCTGATTCAAAGGAGTTTGTTCTTGCTCTTGATCACTCGAATTTCTCTGAAACTATCGCCAAACATGACTTTATTGTCGTCGAATTCTACGCTCCGTGGTATTTTAATTCAATCTTACTTTTGCTTTTTTTGTTGATTTGAATTTGAAGTTTTGGTGCTTTGTTAATGTTGAATGTTTTGTGCGAATTTTGGTGCTTTGTTAATGTTGAATGTTTTGTGCGAATTTTGTGTTTTTTTTTTAAGATTTGGTGTTTGATTTGCTACATTTGATGATTATTTACATTATTATGTGGAAATTTGGAGAATGATGAGTGAAGAAGTGAGTGAATTTGAAGGTCAACTCTTGAGTGATTGCATCGAGATCTGTTGTGGATTGTTGTTTGGGATCGTTTTGAATATGCTGTGTGAAATTTGATGTGTTAGACCTTCATGTGTGTAGGTGGTTTGGTTAGTAGGATTAATATTATTTGTAGGTTGTATGTTTTGTCACTCACTCTAGACTTATTTTTCCGAATATGCAGCATGGAGGTTAACCAATGTAGTGGAGAGGGAGGTAGTCGAGGAAGAGGTAGAAATAAGAGGTATTGGACTTATGAAGAAGATACGGTGCTTATAAAATATTTGCATGAGTTGGCGTGCGACCCTAAGTGGAAAAGCGAAAGTGATTTAAGAATGGCTACATGAATAAATTGGAAGAGATGATCAACGGTGTGCTTCCTAATTGCGGCTTAAAAGCAGTTCCTCACATTAAGTCAAGGATCAAGCATTGGTCTGAAAAATATAGTGCATTGGTGGAGATGTTGTCGACCTCGGGATTTGGGTGGGATGCCGATAAGAAGATGTTGCAAACTGAGAAGAAGGTGTTCGATGAATGGGTAAAGGTATGTTTAAGAGTTGTCCACTGCATGTCTGTATTTTTTGACAGCTGATTTATGATGTTTAATTAGTATACCTTTTTTGGGTACTTCAATCATGCAAAATCCTGTTCTGGGTAATTTTTGTTATTGATTTTTATAGACTAGAGTAGTCTCTGTTTTAAGAACAAAAATGTGCATTTTCTTATGCTACAAATATGGGATGGCATTACCACTGACCCTCCCAAGAAACTGCAGACGGAAACTGAATGTGTGAATTCTTACAGAAACCTTCTCATTTATGTTATAGAAATTGTCCATATTCACAGTCTGTTTTGTTGTTTCATTACACTGGTGTTACCTTGTCATCAAGTTATAGTTGAGGGATTAGGAGTTATACTTCTATGGTATAAATTAGGATTAAAGGATGAAAAAGAAGGTATTATGCACCTTTTCTGACTAGTCTTAGTACGTTTAGATTCTTAATTGTGTTAGTTATGGTCTCCTAGTTATTTTGACCACGTTTTTTTATGTGGAATTTTTCTATGTGAAGTTGGTCAATAGGTGATTAATCTGCAAAAGGTATATATGCTACAACTGCTCATATATGTGGATTTTTTCTATGTAAAGTAAATATGCTGCAACTGCTCATATGTGAACATGCTAATAAACTGCAAAAAGAAAGACTCGGCACGCTTATAGACTATACAAAGTCTTTTTATTTGTGTAATCTTCAGCAATTCTTCTGCCTTTTAAGGAAATTGTTTTTCATGTGAAGTTGGTCACTAGATGGCCATCAAAAAAAGAAGAAGTTGGTTAGTAGATGATTAGTCTTGACTTCAAATGTACGAACAACATGCTGGTATTATAATGTAAGCATCACTTTGTTTAGAAATTGTTGGCCACCAACATGTCTGGGTGATGATTTTGTTGTTGTAGTGAGATTTCTGATTCTGGGTAGCTGTTGTTTTATCAAATGTGGTTGTTAGCTTCCAATGAAGCGGAGGCTATTGTGACTTATGTGAGAAAAGTAAACTGGAGAACACTTTGTTGGGCCACTTGAAGTGATTATTAGCTGATGAAAAACTAAAGGAATGATTTTAATTCTTCCTTTTTTCTGGGTTTTAATTTTTATGCCTAATAAAGTCTGCATTAATCTGCACTTTTGATGGGTTTAGAGTAATGATCAGTGCTGATTCTGTCATTTTGATTGATGCTACTGTCTTTGTTAGTATTGCTAATTAGCCATAACGCTTCTATTTCATTACATGCAGCTAGGAGTTTTTAGTATTGCTTGTTTATATTAATTTTAAGTCTTGCAGGTTTATTTTCTTTTAACTTTACATGTTTTTCATATTGTTGGTAACTGATATGTTACCCTTTTTTTGTGGTAGACTCACAAGAAAGCTAAGGGTTTGTTTGGAGTTCCTTTTGTTCACTATGACACACTTGCTGAAATTTACGCAAAAGACAGAGCTACCGGAGATGTGAGTGAGTTGTTCATTGGTGCTATAGAAGATATGGATCAAGAGATTGCTAACCAACCATTAAACATAGAGACTGATGAAGAAGATGATGCGAATTCCACCCAATCTGCAACTCATTCTACAACTCAATCAGGAAAACGTCCTATGAAGATTGAGGATGATGGTTCAACTCCTTCCAAAAAGACAAAGGTGAAGGATTCTAAGGTAAAAGGAAAGAATTTGAAGAGCCTAGCTAAGGTGGATTATGTTGATCAGTTAGTGGCATCTCTCCATAGTGTTTCAAATAATTTTGGAAAAATATTTGAAAACATAAATGTGAATCTTGGAACTATGGCGAATGCTTGGTCAAAAGCGGAAGAAAGGGAGCAAAAGATGGGTGAAAAAGTGAACAAGGTATTAGATGAGGTGATGAATTTAGATGGCGTATCTCCATCCGAAGCCTTAGAAGCAGCAACAATTCTTATGGCTGAGGATCACAAGCTTCGTATCTTCTATCAAGCTCCACTTCCTATGAAAAAACAATATGTACTTGATCTACTTAAAAAAAAGTAGGTTGATGACTTTTGTAGTGTTGTTTGTAGTAACTTTTGCAGATTAATACTTTGTTAAGAATGAATATGAGAGAGATCTACTTAAGGAAAAAATAGGTTGATGACTTTTGTGGTGTTGTCTTTGGTTTGTATTTTGGACATATGATACTTTGTTTTCATTTGGCAATTTGGCCAAGTGGATTTAACTAATAGTATAATTTCCTATTTTACTAAAAAATATGTGTAAAAAGTTTAGATTTTCTTTGTGATAAAATTGGAAAATGATACTCTACAATAATCAGTATAACAAGTATTAAATAATGTCATATGTTGAAAGAGAAAAAAAATAAAAATACAAAAGTGATTCCATTCCATTGTTGATTATACCAAACAAGAGGAAAGGGAGTGGGTCATATTTGATTCCATTCCATTAGGATACCAAACAACTAATAAGGGTAACACTTATTATTACCATTTCCCCTCCTTATCCAAATCCTTTCCATTCCGTTTACGGTATTCATACCAAACACCCCCTAAGAGTTGAAGCTTATGGCAGGGAATAACGATTGTTGCAGCAGCAACACAAGAGAAGTAGGAACCGCAAGTCTCGCTGTGGCAGGCTAGGTGGCGCACCACCGAAAGACGCTGCAGCGCCAATAGACAGACGAGAAAGAAACCGAGGAAACAACCGAAATTTAATAGCAATAGAAGATGAAGAACAAGAACACCAACAAGACATTATTGGCGAGCTAGAGCAGCGGCCGACAACCACTCGCAGCAGCGTTTAGGGACAAAATCCGAGAAAGCACAGGGCTCACCCATGAGCAATAATCAACAACATCAATGATGGGATGAAATTCACAACCCAAAAGCTTAATAGAGCACCGAAAAGGCACAAGGAGCAAGGAGGAGGATTGAACGAGAGGGAGAAGGAAGGGGATGGGAGTTTGACAAGTATGTGTTGTTGTGGCTTTGCATCCTAAGAGCATGTACAATGGTACATAGCTCTCCAACTAGCTCTCCACTCTCTCTCCTCTCATCTATTCTCTCTCTTTCAAGCTACTCTCAAGATCTATGTCTAAAAACACCCAATAACAATAAAACTCTTTAAAGCGCTCTCCATTCAACTTTTCATTGTTTGGTGGTTCTCATATCAATAAATGAACCTCATTTCATATTATGATCAAAGTTATATAAATAAAGTTATTCATGTAAATTAAATATAATTACAAAAAAATAATCTTTTTCATAATTTAAGTAATGTAGATTTTTTTTTTTAAATATTAATTTTGAATGCTAATATTTAATTTCATAAATTAAAAAAAAGATAGTAGATTTTGTGTATGAAATATATCCAATATTAGGCTCATTTTATCGATAAAGAAAAATTATGGTTGTTGGGATAGTAATTATTACCATCTTTTTTTTAATTTTTATAAAAAAAGATCATTAAATGGTTGCAAGAAGAAAATAAAACATAAGTAATTACAATAGTATGTGGGCCCACACATTGGAGAGTCATCTCTCCTTCAACCCAAATGGTATCTCCCCCAAGAGCCACTTTGCAAAGTGTCTCCATGGAGATACACCAAAGACACACCCAAGAGCCCCATTGTTGGGTAAGAGGTGGCTCTCCATTTTCTCTTTCCTTGGATAGCTAGTTGGAGAACTAGTTAGAGAGCCCCATTGTACATGCTCTAATGCCACGAAAGACATGAGAGATAAATGGGTTTTTATTTTATTTTTTTCTCATTTTAAATGAAACCCGTGTCAAGAGCAAAAACATAACTTAAAAATAAATATTGGTTTAATAAACCAAACTTTATTTATTATAAAACTTAGGAAAATTAATGTATCACATAAGGAATACTCAGATTTACTTTAACAATAAAACTCAAGGTTTCTCAAAACGATTTCCAAAAAAAAAATAGTAACTCAATTAAGCTAGTAAACATATTTAACTTTTAACTAAAACTGCTTGAAATTTGGGCTATTACATCAACAACCGCACAACAACAACAACACCAACAACGCCGACAAGAAGGGAGAATACCACATTAACGACGCGAGCAGGGGGAAATTCCGGCAAACTCAAGGGAAACTGGCGGAAGTGCAGCAAGGAGAAAGAGAAGTCGGGGTTGGAGCAACAAAAGAGGAGGGTGTTGGGAGCGAGAGAGAGAGTTTGGGGGTTTGGGTTTATTGACCGGCAAAACGAAAAAGGAGAGTTTGGTTTTAAGATTTTCCAATTAAAATAGACAAAGAAATGGGATTGAGGTTTCCAGATACATAAAGCAAGAGAGAGAAATGTTAAAAAGAAATTTTTTTCACTTATTTAGTTTCCTTTTTGGTCAACTACTATTCAATTAAATGCACTTAGAAACCAAAATATAACAATAACAATAATAACCTTATGAAATTAATAAATAAATATATTACAAACACGATAAATAAAAATCAATATTCCAACGCAAAAAAAATAAAAATATTAGCTATATAATTAAATTAATAATTATAATTAGCATTTAATAAATACTTCTTAAACTAGGGCTATTACAGATACATTTGGTGAAGTCGACCTTAATGCTCATCCTAAAAAGTCTAGTTTACCTAAGGCATAATTACAAGGAAGTTGTAAATTCTCTCCTTTTTATTTTTCTTTTTATTTTTCTTTTTTTTTTTTTCTTCTTCTCATCATTTTCCTGTTTTGTTTGCTTATTCTAATACTTTTTGCAAAGTTCAATGTCCTTGTTGTTAAGCCATAGCGAGTGTTGAATGACATGTTTGCAGGGGCATTTGATAAGTTACTCAAAGCGTTGGATTCTTCTGATTGAAAAGGAGTATGAGGTCGTGCGAGACCTTTCTAAACCAGCACTTTTCGGGAGGCAACCCAACTCTCTATTTTTTTTCATATTATCTTCTTCTATTATTTTAAATTCACTTGAATTCATCTCTTTTTTGTTAACAAAGCTAATAACTTTGTTAGTGGTGTTTCTTTTCGAGAGAAATGAGAAAAACGAAGTTAAAAAAATTCAAAAGAAAAGAAAGAAATAAAGTGGTGTTTCGTTTGAAAAGGAAATGAAAAACAAGAAATGGGACACAAAACCCGCAGCCAAGGGAACCCGCACATGCAGACACTTCAACTGCTGCAGTCCATAGCATGTTGCCTACCCGCAACTAGCACTCGCAGCCATAGGATTTGACGATCACTTCATTCTTTTTTTTTTTAAAAAAAGAAAGAAAGAAGAACGAAAAGAGTAAACCCCCCAACTAACACCCCACTACCGCTTGACCACCATTGCCAGTCAGTCACCGCTCAACCACCATCACCATCACCATCACCACATTGGCAACCACCAGACCCTACCACCACCCAAAACCAGCACCCCCTCTTGCTCACCACCACTATCACCTCGCACGACTCTGCCACGATTTGCGCACCACAAAACCCTCATCCCTGTTTTCTCTCATCTCTCATCTTTTTCTTCCCTTCTTTCCTCGCTTCTTTGTTCAGTAATTCGAGCGTTTACCTCCGCCCAACAACCCGTTGTCGGCGTCTCCCTCCAACAACCTGTCTTCAGCGCCTCCCTCCAACAACCGTCGTCGGCGCCCTCAGGCCCGTAGCTGGTGGTGTGTAAAGTGCCCCTTTGCACAGGGCCCCCAGCCTTTAAAAAATTTGGTTTGATTTAAAAGGCCCGATTTAAAGATGGCACGCTATTGGTAATCGCAAAGGGCCCTTATCTACTACTGCCTTCAGCCAGCGATTGTCAGGCTATTGTTTGATTTAAAGATGCTTTCTATTTGTAAATGGCAAGGGGCCCACCTTCTGCCTTCAGTCCTTCACTCTCTAGTGTTCTGCATCGTAATTCACGCAATTAGACTCATTGAATTACGCTCGCTGCTTTTATCTTCCTCAATCTCTCCATCAATAATTCAAGTTTCCATATCTTCAAGACTTTCTAACTTCTTCGGTTTTTCCTCCTTAATTCATCAAGTTTCTGCAAGAGGAATATGCTTGATTTAATTTTTAATTTTGATTAATTGTTCTGCAATTGTTTCGTCTTTGTACAATTATGCGTGTCTCGGTCTATCTACTGGTACTGCTGCTTCTTTGTGATTTTAAATATTTATTTTGATTAATTTTTCTGAATTATTTCGTCATCATGCTTTTATCTATCTACTGCATCCTTCTGATTTTTAATTTTGATTTTGATAAAAGTTTCTACAATTCTGCAAATATTTTGATTTTAATTTTTCAACTCTATCTACTGCTAGTGCTAGCTGCTGCATCTTTTTCTCAAAGCATTGACTAATCAAGCAATCCTTCCATTTATTGCTGCATTACTCAAATAAGCTTGCTTAGTTGTTTATGTTTTACTTTGAGATTTATGTTTTAAATTTCTGTGTTGAATTTACTTAGTTTAATCGACTGAATTATGTTTTAATTTTTTGTGTTGAATTTACTTAGTTTAAGGGACTGAATTATGTTTTTAATTTTCTATTTTGAAGGTTAATTTTGTTTGAACGGACTCGACGTGACTTCGATATTGGAGAAAAGTAATCAGAGGATTGATATGAACTTCATCACTCGAGGTTATATCAATCCATTTGGAACTCTAATTTAATTGTTAAATTATTTAAATCTTCTATGAGTTTATAGATAATGGCCCCTAATACTATTTGTTTATAGATATGAATAAAAATTTGAATCTTTTGGTGTTTAAAAAAGATATTTGTTATGTTGAAAATGAATAAATACATATATATAGGGCCCAATTTCCACTTTAGAACAGGGCCCCGTAAGTCTCCAAGACGACCCTGGGCGCCTCCCTCTCGTCCGACTGTAAACCACACTAGCGCATTACACCAACCCAACCCAACCCAGCGTACTTCGCCGACCTCCTGCTTATATCTCCTCCTCTGCACCTAGCACTGACACCTTGCCCCATAGGCCCATACTCACCCCAAATGGTGCATGATGACTGATATTAATATCACTTTAATACCTTATTTTCCCTATGTTTATAGTCCTTTTTCCTCCTTATTTTGCAGTTTCTATCTTATTTCCCTTAGTTTGGAGTGATTGAGTTGCATTTATCTTATTTGTAAATATTATTAATTTAACTATCTTTTTTTTAGATCTTAATAATGCACCCTTTTTGGTGTTTTCTGTTGTAGGTGTTGCCTCCAAGGTTACCATCCCACACATCGAGCATAAAAGAGTTCATGGAGGCAAAAGAAGAAGTTTTGGAAGGGTTTGTGAACAAGGATCAACTTCAAATGGACATAACTTTCAACAATACACACATTTTTTATGATTCAAGTTGGAGATAAAAGTTTAGCTCGATAGCTTTCTAACAAATGGTCACAAGCCTAATTTCGATGAGCAACAAGTGAGATATGGCCATTTGAAAATGAGCTATCGGCCCGACCCCCCCAGGGTCATTCTCAACCCGATCGTGCGGGTCAGGCCAACCCGTCCGAGTCGACCCGGTTTCGCGGAAACCTCTTGTATTGTATTCTGTATTGTGCGGGGGTGTTTATGTAATTAAGCTTAGTCTATTTGATGGAGGACCATCTACTACATCTACTACTGATCTTAAGTTGGTTCATTTAATTTGTTACAACTTTGCGTGACATCTTAAATTCTATGACTATGGTACAACTTCATGATGGAGAGTCCATTGTTACTTATGTCTCTTAAAGTCTTATATCTTGTCTTTTGATTATAGTTGTAGTAGTTCTTTAATAACTTATGGAGTTTTATGTTTTATGGTGTCCTAAACTTATGAGGATTCTATGTAATGTCGGAAGCTGAGTCATTAGGGTTGTTTGGTTGTAATATCTTAATGTAGCCGTTGCAGCCAACGAATAAGCAGAAATAAAAGTAGAGAAGTGGCGCCTTAAAAGTAGGAGATAGTTCCTATCCAAATGTCGTCCAAGTTCAGCTTGTTGTGCGCGTGCAATGAGGCGTGGCTTGCAAGAAGTCTCAAGTTAGTTCAGTTGTTGAGAGTATCATGTTAACATGAAGGAGATCATGGGATTCCATCGGACCATTACTCACACTTACAAGGATCATGGAGATAGTTGTTAGTTATGTTTAGTTAGTTGTTAATTTCATTTTTGTTGTTTTTCTTTAATTAAGAAAATCGGTCATTAAACTTGTATAAATATGAGTGGTAATGAAATGAAAAGCATTCGAGTTTTATGACCAAAAACAAGTGTGTGAAAGTATCTTTGATTCTCATTTCTGTTCTTGGATTAGAACCGAAGTTAGAGTTGTACCCTATGCTTAATTAGCTTGTCTAGCTAATTTGCGATCTTAGGAGAGTTTTGATTTCAATTAGAGTGGTGAGACTTTATCTCTAGTTGAGTTAGAACCTACACCCAAGTTCAGGTTGTTCTTCATTTGAACCACCTTAGCTTGTTCTTAATTCGTTCTATTCCATGTATGTTCCAATTGCTAATTCGAATATACATCACTTTTAGCACTTTTTAAGACAAATTTATGTCATTATTCTAGGACCCAAGTTATTACTCGCCAGTTCTTTGGAGAATAATCTTTACGTTAATTAAGGAGGGTTAGCCTCCATATTAATTTTAGGGAGAAAGTGAGAAACTCAAAGAGAAATTGAAGCTTTTGAGATTCAAGGGTGACAAGTTGTATTGAGGACTTCAACTATTAATCCATGAGCATTTCTTACTTTCTCTCCTCTTTTATTGCTTTTATTTTTAGTGTTTCATTAAATTTAATTGTTCATGCTTAGTTTAATTATTTGTGTTTTATTTTGCTTAGTTTAGTGTAACATTATCATGTTCTTTCGTTGTTAATGTTTTTATTTTATAATTTATCATGATTTGTGAGTAGCTATTTCTTTGGGAAAAGTTTGAAGCCATTGATGAGTTCATGAACCTTTAAATCCAAAATTGTGTTTGGACTTGGGATAATTTTGGTTAATTGATTTGGCATTTTCATGAATTTTGTGTGATTGGCCATCGTAGGAGCATAATTTAGGTACCCTTAGTGAAGGATCTAGATGAATTTAAGGGGTTGCCTCAAATCGATTATTAGGCTTGAAGGACCATGAGAATAGGGACTACCTAGCCTAGGGGACTTTGTTTACTTGTTTATGTTCATCATGTTTATGAATATGCTTGGTTGAATGCCTTAACCATGAGAATAGTCTTCGGTAGGAGATTAGGCCAATCTAGCTAGATCGAAAGAGTGGTTAGATGAGTGCCATTGGATGAACAATTCCCCTCATTTGATCCCCACTGTCGATTTCCCATTGTGAATGAGTTGATCGGTGGATACCCCTTCCCGTTGTCATTTTTCTTATAGTGTTTTCATCTATAAATTGTCCAAAAAGTAGACTTGACTTAGCTTATCAAGAGTCGATGCTTATTGGTGCTCGCCTTAGTCCTTGTGGGATCGACTCTTTCTACCCATTAGAAATACCAAGTTAGTTTTTTTTTTTAATTTTTGGTAGGCTCGACGACGGCCTATCAATGCACCACAACTCCAACATTGACACGCACCACTGACCAGTGCCTCCATCTCAGTATCCACGCACATCCCCTTGTATCAACCTCTTCATATCTTCTTCCTCCTCTCCCTTGCACCCCATCAGCGCACCACCACCATCAATGAAAATTTAATTGCATGCATATAGATTGACTAATTGCAAGAAAATACAAACATGTTAAAAGTTGGTTTTATAACACATAAAAAATTTTTTTTTTTTATGATCACTTAATTAAATCATAAGATTAATAGATACCTAGATCTGTTGTCCAAATTATCTAGGCATGATTTAACTAATTTGCAGGTTTGATTTAGAAAATATATAAATAATACTAACCTCCATTTCTAAATAAGTGCAACATTTTCCATTTTAGGAAATGTCATAATAAGTGCAACATATCTCAAAATCGAAAGTTTTTTTCTTTTTATTTACAAAAATTCCATTTTAATTACCCAGTAACTTAATTAACTCATCATCTACCAACCTAAACAAAACTAATAATCAACCCCCTAACTCCCCCACTCATCTCAGCCACCCCCACTCTCAACCCACCACCCCTCTATCTCCTCAACTCAACCCACCCAACCCCCTCTTCTCAACCCAACCCACCAACTCAACACCACCAATGATAACCGGACACCACCTCCAGCACCACCAATCCGACACCACTACCAGCGCCAACCCGACACCACCACCATGATACCGCCTATCTCATCCTCTTCTTCTTTATCCTTCTCTCTCCACCTCTCCTTCTTTTCCTCCAACTCCTCCTGCTCTTGCCTTTGTCGATGGTCATGTTAGATCCTTCTTTTCCTTCTCTCCTTCTTTTCCCCCAACTCCTCCAGATCCTTCTCTATATTTCAAAACTACGCGGTTCGTGTTAGATTTGGTATCTTCTTTTGTGAGCAAGCATTTGAAATGTCGGATCTACTGAATTAGAACTGAAATCTTTTCCCTAATGCGCATTGTGATGTAATTGAGTTGAAATTTGTTTGATCATTAAGATTTAGTTAGATCTAGTGATTTTTGCGTGCAATTTAGATCAGTTCTAATGTACTTAGATCTGGAAAATTTGTTTGGAGCTGAATACTCGCCATATTTGGGGATCGAAAATGGAGACGTGCTTCAAGAAGCTAGGGTTTTCAACGATCCTCAGCTTGATCCTAGAAGACGTTCTCAGGCTTTTCGACATTTTCAATTCTGAAACTTCTTGAAACTCCGGTATTTTGGGGGTGTTGGTTTCAGGGGTGGTTTCGGAGGTGGTTTTGAAGGAGAAGGTGTTGGTTTCGGGGGGTGGAGGAGGGAAAATAGGGCGTTTTCGGTGGGCAGGTTTAGGGGAGGGTGATTTTCCGGTGGGTAGGGGTGGGGGGAAAGAGATTTTCCAGTGGTGGTGGCGGTGGTCGGTGGTGGCGTTGTTGTGGTGGATGGCAGGTGGAAGGTGGTGGGATGTTAAGTTGTTGGGTAACTAGTTTAGTGTTTTATTTAATTAATTTACCTAATCTCTCTTTTAAGTTTGTTCCCCAACTTTCTCATTCTAGATGCCTTGGTATGTGTGCCACTTCTCTATGTTGCACTTATTTAGAAACGGAGGGAGTATGTGATAATTCAATTGCAATTAAAAAAGGCATAGAAAATATTCAAAGCATATAAATATGCATGAGAATGAATTGGATGAATGTACAACTATATACAGATTCGATGTGTGTTTGGAATTTAGAGATCTACATCATGAAAATGAAATAGTTATTATAATATGAAATAAATTACAATTGACCCTCAGGATTTACAATCCGACTTACGTGGACCCGGTTCACGTTACCATTAGTGTGCACCAGGCCAAAAACACTTATCATTTCTGAACAATCCACTATATCATTCAGAAACCCACTATATCATGTAGAAACTCACTATATCATGCATAAACTACATTATTTCTAAACAATCAACTATATCATTCAGAAACTACATTATTTCTAAACAATCCACTTTATCGTTCAGAAACCCACTATATCATGAAGAAACTCACTATATCATTCAGAAACATATTATATCATGTAGAAACTACATCATTTTTGAACAATCCACTATATCATTCATACTCACTATATAATGCAGACACTCACTATATCATTCACACTCACTATATCATGCAGAAACTCACTATATCATTCAGACACTCACTATATCATGCAGAAACTACATCTTTCTATATGTTAAAGCACGTGTCACGATATACTACATAACCTACATCTTCTTGCATGTTAAAACATTAAAATTAAATCCTCCACTATATTCACTAGTAGAAAAATGATAATTTGCGTCTGCTTATTTGCGTCGTATGCATGAAGAATTGACGCAAATCGTTAGGAGCAGACGATTTGCGTCGGATTAAACTCAACGTCCGACGCAAATACCCACAGCAAATGAATGGCAAGAGGAATTGCGTCGTGTGGCCCTAGACATCCGACGCACATTATTAAAGCAATATATCTACGCTTCTCTTTTCTAAGGAATTTGATTCATTCACCTTCTTTTTGTTTGTAAATGCTTGTTTTGGCCACTGCTTTGCTCTAATCTGCCCATGGTATTATAGGAGTTTACATTTCGTTGCTCAATGAATTAAATATGGTAAACTACAGATTGTGGCACACAACAGAGACTTTGTACTTTGTAGAGGACTGATGTTGTGATGTTACTCTAACGCAAGGCAACCAGTGGCTAATTTCTGTTTTTTGGTAGACAAGTAATGCTTCATAATCCAGTGGCTAATTTACCCATTAAAAATCCTTGTATCAGGCGATTTGCGTCGGACGGAGAGGCCCATCCGACGCAGATGAGCTGGGAGGATAAGGATTAGATAACAATAAAAAAAATTGAAATTTGCATCGAATGGGCTTTATGTGCGTCGCAGATAAGCTTACCATATAAAAAGCCCACTTTAACTCTCATTTTGCCTCTCAGCCATTTCCATCTCTAACCTAGATCCCTCTCAACCCGGTTTGCCCTCATCTCTCTCACCATTATCAACTCAACTCTCATCTCTGTCACCGATTCGCCTCTCATCAAGCAACAGATTCCTCTCTATCACCGTCGGCCATCGCAATCGGCGCATTCTCATTTCGCCGCCAATTTCATCACTTCTCCAGCAAAACCTCGAGCAACTTAACCCATCGATCTCCAGTGAAATTTCGACCGTAGCGCGAGCTTGCGTTTGAGGTGAAGATTACAGAAGCTCGAGAATCTTCGTTCTGCTGTCTCCGGTCTCAACCAAAACAGGATTATCGAATCTCCATTATTCATCTTTTTCTTCTCGTAATTTTTGTATTTCTCTGTGATTTTAGATCTGAGATCTTTTGTTTTTGTGATTTTCTTGTAATCATCTTGATTTCAGCAAGAATGAGAAATCTGGATTCATCAACCCCGTTGGCCGAAACCTGAGGTACGGAATCAAACTAAAAATTCCGTTGGATTTGGTGTAATCTCGTATTCTAGCGATTTGATTGTGTTAATTTTTGCATGTTTTGATGAATTTTGAAGTGGAGAAGCAGAGCATGTTGATTGGAGCAAAATCAAGACTCCTACTGATGATATTGTTATTCCATACGACACCGTAGAACCGCCACCTGAAGATTACATGAAATTTTTTGGCAGTTGATTTTGAGTTCTATATTGACATTTTTTGGTTGTTTTATTACATGGAAAGTGTGTTAGCATTTCGTTTTTCATTGATTTTTCCGGTGAGATAAATGGCAGTCGCCTCTCATATAATACCATTGTTGTTTTTTCTCTTTTTTTCTTCGTTTTCTTTTTTCCCTGTTTGAGGAAAATTATATTCACCAAGTATCCAAGGCAAGATTCGGTGAATTGATCATCAGCATATATTAAGTCTAGACAGTTACAACTTATCAAGATTGGTGAAGTAATCATCACCATATATCAAGATTCGTGAGCCGGCGAGCCGTGGTATGCAATGATTTTCAATTTATCTTCATTTTCTCTTTTTGATTTTCTGTAATTCTGTAATTTTCTCTTTTATGATTTTTCTGTAATTTTCTCTTTTTGATTTTCTGTAATTTTCTCTTTTTTATTTTATTTTCTGTAATTTATGTTTTTTTTTTGTGGGATGATCGTAATTTTCTCTTCTTTTTTTATTTTCTATAATTTATGTTTACAAATCTACAATTTTTTTTGTGAAGAGACCAAAATCGTTATTGCCACAGCCTCATTCCTAGTTCATGAAATTATTATTTTTTTAATTAAAAATAGCAATTTAAGTCGGATGATGAATTATGTCCGACGCAAATCACTGTTTTAGGTGCAAAATAAGGCCCAAGGCCTGGGCAGCATGTGGGGTGAGATTTGCGTCGCACAATCCACAAGGTCCGACGCATATTGTCTAAGGATGGGCCTGCTGATGGCAGCATTTGCGTCGGACAAAACATAACGTGCGACGCAAATGGTCTATAAATTGCGTCGTGTTCTCATCCGACGCAGATCTTCTACGGTAAATTTGCGTCGAGGCCTTTAACGTCGCACCAATGTCCGACGCAAATGACCGTCTGACATCCGACGCAAATCGTAGATTCTGTACTAGTGATTGCATATAATTTCACTATGTGTTTTCTGTTAATAAAATCCACTATGTTGTATATAAATTCACTATATCTCCATAAAGCTTACTATATGAAGTTAACATCAATTACCAACCCGGTGCACACTAAGTTATTGTGCACCGGGTTCATTTAAGTTTTTTTTTCAGGATTTATACTTTTGTCGCCTAATTTTGACTGTACGAGCATTGAATAAATTAATCTTTAGCATTGAAAAAGAGAGTTCTTGAATGAAGATTCAAAAAGAAGGGACGAATGAAGATTCTTGAGGTTGAATGTGTTTGAATATGGTTTGAAAAGTAAATTCATTTGATTATTTAAATTATTTAAATTTGGAGGGTGTTATAAAACATATCTTTTCTGATATTAAATTCATTACATTTAAACTGAAACTAATGGAGCCCAAGCCAAAAATTCAACCGGAATCGAAAAATGGTGCGACTCAAGATAACTCGATACCAAAAGTGACCAAACTCTAAAAGTCACAACCGAAACATAACCCGATTTCAAGAATGACAGGATCGAATATAATCCGATCCCAATAGGCCCAAAACCAAAATTCAACCAATATGAAAATGATGAGTCAACTCAAGATAACCAATACCAAACATGATCCTACTCGAAGTCAACCCAAACTCGAATCAAGCCACTTTAACCCATCTACAACTTAGACCGGATTGACATGAACATAATATGATCCGATCCGATTAAGTCTCGACCAGAGATTAAACCAAGAACAAAAATAACCGACTTGAATAGACCCAGCTGGCCAAATTGATCCATTTCAATCTAACCCAATAGGCCAAACTGATCCATTTCAACTTAATCAGATAAGTACCAAAAACTCTACACATCAACCTAAAATCGATCTGATGATTAGAATTAAGACCCCTTAACACGGTCCAACCATTCTAGGAAAAAATGGTTAAAAAATTGGTGGGATATTAAAGCCACCAACACCGCAGGCCCTAACATTTTCTCCTTTCTCTCTCCTCTCTCCTGCTCCATAAATCTCAACCCCCTGCTCGTCGGTGACTTGGGTTAGGCTTCTCCTACCTCAGGTTGCCGGCGAGCCCACCACTCCCCTCTTTTCGCTCCTTCCGACACCTTCAAGACCCGCCGGAGTTGATCGCCGTTGAAGTTTAGAGGTGGTTTTTAGTAGTTTGTTGTTATTTTTCTTGGTTTTTTTATTTTTCAATAATTCTCTCCATTAGTTTGATGGCTTTCTTCCCTCATCTTTTGTGGGTTTTTTTCTCCCATCATGTATGGGTTTCTTTCTCCCATCTTTGGTGGGTTATCTTCTCCCATTTGTTGTTGGGTTGTCTTCTCTCATTCCAGTGGAGAGCTCAAATGGTCGATTGGATTGAAGATCTAGGGCTTGGAAATTATTTTTTATCCTTAAGCTTATACGGGAGGTGGGCTGGTTGGGAAAGATGCACGGACATCGAAAAAAAATCACGATGTGGTTACGCGGTAGGGCTTAAGTGATGCAATTAGTGAAGTAGGAGCCAAAATTTTTATTCATGATTTAGATCTGATATCTTGTTTATGTAAGTGCCGTTTGGCTTATTATCAATGTTAACTCTTGCTTGTTCGCCATTAAAAAAAAAGCCACCAACAAAGACCCCATTCTATCCATCCATCTACGTGTCCTCTCTCCAGCGTGGTTATTCTTGAGTATCCTTTCTTTGGCAATATACTCCCACTACTCCTAAGCTACCAAAATAGCTTCCCCTGGTTTTACTGAAATGGAACCAAAGCATAATGGAATAATTTCTGTGGATAAAGCTTTTTTTCCTTTCTTTGATACTCCTATAAATTTGAATTTCTCCAGATTCTAATTTCAATTACAAAACCTAATCTTTCTCTCTCCTTATTTTAAGCACCTGATTCCTCCACCAATTTTCCGCCCACCATTAATATTAATTACTAAACCTCTTATTATCATTATCATTATTCAATATTCCCAAAGGTGGAGAACAATGACCTAGATAATGATGGATTATATAATGTCCTTATAAATCCAGAAAATGCGAATTTTCAAGAAAAACGTTTCGCTTTGTTCCTCTCATCTTCCGCCTGAATTATCATCTTCTCTTGCTCTTTCCTCCTTTAGAATCAGGTTTACTTCCGGATTTCCTACATCTCGCCTCTTTTCTTCTGATCATTCCCCGCTCAAGCGGAATCAAATTCATTCAGGTTCATCAAAACTTTGGATTTTCATGCTTATTGCATTTCTCAGATTAGTAATTTGTTGTTGTTGTTGTTTGTTGTTGTTGTTGTTGTAATTGCAAATTTGATTATGCTTTTCTTGCTGTTAAATTTTGACCAGAGCCGTCTGGGACAATTTCGGAGCAGGCATTAAACATGGGTCCTATGGGACTATAGAAAGGATCTACAATCCCATATTTTTAATAACTAAATTAATTTTTTTATAAAAAATGGTTGAAAAAACTATCAACTTTCTTAAATTCTTCAATGTTATTTTCATTTGCAGGAAGGACACACCTTAGATATAGCAAAACAGTAAAAATATACCGAACATAAAACTAAAATAAGCTATGATATATAAAAAAGTAAATAGATTAGGGGCAAGTTTTGGAATAGCAAATGTAGAAACTTTTTTTTATCTAATAAATTCATAGTAATAAAATATATAGGTGGGGCCCTTTAAAATTGGGGGCCCCGAGCGGTCGCTCACTTTGCTCATGTGTCTGAGACCCCTCTGATTTTGACTATACTAGTGCACCATGTTTCTAATATTATGAGTATATCATATAACAGAAAGTCTCGTATAAGCGCCTTACCACAGCTTATTACACTAATTTTGCTACAATGAACCTCGTTGTCGCCACCTGGCGGGAGGAGGGGGCTATCATTTGTAGGAGCTCTTGATGGTTGTTGGAAGACACACTATTTTAAAAACAGAGGACTGTGAACTGTATGATAGATTTGCTGACTCCAAGCAATGTATATTTGATGACTTGCTATTGTATTTCTTGTACAGAAACTTAGCATAAGTTGTTATGTCACATTTATTAATCTTCTGTCATGAGTAACCCCTCTTCTCCCCAGCTTATGAAATACTTGTGCTGAATTCTTGCTCTTGCATGAGCCCAAATTAGTACATACACACACCATACGCACGATGAACATGAAACACTAGGTTATGTACACAAAGACCAATACCAATGAACATGTACCAACAGAGATGTACATATGTTCATTTGGCTATCCATGTACATGTGTTCATTTGACTTGTTATCTATGTACATTTGGCTTGTTATCCATGTACATGTGTGCAGCATACTCTATGTACTAGCGTGTGCACCATCTAAGCTTTGTTGCATGAGGGTATGTCTACCATAATGATAGCTAACTGTTTACCTGGCGTCATTGCTTTATCTATTTGCGGAACGAAGTGGTATGCATAATATCTTGTACTTTACTACTTCGAAAATACCTTTTCTTTCGAATACTTGGAAAATACTTGATGCTTTATATGTAGTCTTTGATCTCTTTAAGCACCAAAAAGAATGTCAGTAGTGTTGAGTTTAGGCTTCTTATGACTTTGTCCTGGATTTGGATTTGGTAAATTTGAGGCCAGATTACGCGGCCTTGTTGGCAAGGGACCTGTCTTGGAGAGAAATTGCTTTCTGGTCTGATCACTAAATAGTGAAGTAGATAAAAATGTTATCTTTGATCTGAACTCTATTGTTTATTTATGTATTTTGTTTTACTTCTTTTCCCGACGAGTAATAAATAATAAAATTACAACTCTATGACTAGTTGAAAATTGGTCTGGGTGCTCAATTGAATTATATCTAGCACAAATGAGACTAATGAATTTACCACATCTAGAATGCATTCTGCTTTCCCTGTGGGAGAGGCACTTTTCATATCTTGGGGTTTTTGTAATATGAGGAGATGGGTACTTGAAAGTCAGCTCGAGAGTCTAATATTACCTCATAAATTTTGTGGGCTCTTGTGAAGCTATACTTCCCTTCTACCCCCATTGAGGCATTGATCGTGCATTAGCTTATGACTTCTGATCAGATCCTATCGTCTGATTCTTAATCCATCTTTGATTTTTATCAGGATCGTATAAGTTTCACAGTGGTTCTTCAATGGATGGGAATGCGACTGCTGAAGAGAACAAAGAATCACGACTTCAAGGTGAGGTTAACCGAAGTCCTTGTGTCTGGTCTTCCCCATCAGGTGCAGATAATGTTCGTTTAGGGAAACAAATATTTTGCAACAGATCCTTGAACATGAAAAATATTGTCGCTGTTGGGTTTGATATGGACTATACATTAGCACAATACAAGCCAGAGACATTTGAATCACTTGCATATGAAGGAACAATTAAGAAGCTTGTATTTGATTTGGGGTATCCTCCTGAGGTTTGTCTGAAGCTTAGTATCTATTTGTTCTTGTGAGGCAGATTTTGATGTCCATATTTTTTTGTATTTTGCCCACATCATGATTCAATTATGTTGTTACATTATCTTTAGTAATTCGTGAAAGCAACCACAAATTGAGACTAATGTGGAAAATGTGGATATAGAAGTATCTTGTTAGGACATTAGTTCATATACTAATGAGTAATTTATGAATGGGTGTATTTAACGTCATTACTGGCAGCCTTCTATTTGGTGCTCATAAATGACTACTTCTGAAAAAATGTCATCTTCAAGGCCATATGACATATCCCAGATCAGCTAGGCTTCACGATAGGCATCTACAATTATATATTGAAGTTCTTAGGACGCTGGCTGTTACTATTGTTTTTATACATGTACTCATCCATCCCTGAGCCACTTACAAAATGAATTTAGGCTTCACGAGCGCACGAGCACACACAGAGACACACAGGCGCGCACGCGCACAATCACACGCACACACACGCAGACACGCGCACACACACATTATATATATATATATAGGGGAAGACTCTTGTGAGAACACCCCTCTTAGGTGAGAACACCAACTTATGTGAGAAGAAATCTGAACCATTAAATGCTTTAAATCTAAGGGTTGAAATTTTTCTAAAAACAAAAAAAAAAAATCTCCTTCACCCATCTCAGATCACGACATTTTCATTTCAACCCATTTTCTTTCTCTCTCTTCTCCTCATTATCTCTCCTCTCACCATCAATGGTGGAATCAACACCACCAACATCACCGCGATTCTCTCTCCTCTCACCATCAATGGTGGAATCAACACCATCAACATCCGGCGCGACCAACACTACCACCGTGATTCTCTGTACTCTCACCATCAATGGTGGAATCAACACCACCAACATCCGATGACTAGCACTACCACCACGATTCTCTCTCCTCCTCCTTCGTCCAATAAGCGATTCAAATTGTCTCTCTCATTCTCTCTCCTCCTTCCAAAATCATTACCGAAAACAGGTGATTTCGCCTGCCGGACACATCATCGGAATCGACGATATGTCTTCTCGTTGTTTGCACGGTGCTCAACGACTTGTTTTAGCTTCGATTTTGCCGGACTTAGGAGATATTGTCATCAATTTCGCTAGCGTCGGCGACTTGTGCGTTCTCTCGTCGCCAAGCTAAGTTATTATATATGATCTGAAAAATAGTATATATGTTCTTCAAAGTTTTAGTTCGATTTTGTTGTTTGATTTTAATGGAGTTTTCTTCAAAGTTTTTCGATTTAAATATTGATTGAAATATATTAGAATTGATTATCGTTTGGTATGGAATTCTAGTGGTATTGATTGAAATTTTGGTATTCCACATTATTATCGTTTCGATTATAGTCACATTATCACCATACATGATCAATGTATGCAAAATGTATATCATGTTTAAAATTAATGTATATCATGTTCTAAATTAATGTATATCATGTTCTAAAATAATGGGCAACATGTTCTAAAACGATGAGTAACATGTTCTAAAACGATGTACATCATGTTCTGAAACGATGTACATCATGTTATTAAACGATGTATATCATGTTCTAAAACAATGTACATCATGTTCTGACCTACATTTATTCTCACATATGATATATGTTCTCACTTGAAATATTTCAGAACATAATTAAAATGAATTGGAACATGTTTGAAATAATTCAGAACATGTTTGAAAAGTTTTAGAACACAATTGAAATATTTCAGAACATAATTAAAATAATTTGGAACATGTCTGAAATAATTCATAACATGTTTGAAAAAATTTAGAACACACTTGCAATATTTCAGAACATCGTTGAAATAATTCAGAACATGTTTGAAAAAATTTAGAACACACTTGAAATATTTTTGAACATAATTAAAATAATTTGGAACATGTTTGAAATAATTTAGAACATGTTTGAAAATTCAGAACACGCTTTAAATATATGTATTGATTATATATATAGGGTCAGGATTCGGTGAGAATGGGTCCTTATGTGAGAACATATATCATATGTGAGAACAAATTTAATTTAGAACATACGCAACACTTTTTAGAACATATGCAATACTTTTTATAATATACTTAACTTTTTGCTTTTAGAACATATTCAATACTTATTATTTGAAGTATGATCTAAAATACTTTAAGTGTGTTCTAAATTATTTGAAGTATGTTATAAATGATTATAAGTACATTCTAAATTAATTCTAGTAAAATTTTAGAACATGTACACCATTTTGTAGAACATATACACTATCTTTCAGATTATATATAATAACTTTTAGAACATATTAATACTACATATGCAAAATCAGAATGTGTGAGGCAAACTCATCTTATCTCATCTCAACAAAGCTTTAAATTGCAACTTAGCAATAAATGATCATCATCATCCACCATATCAAATGATCAAAATCATGTATCATCAACACAAAAATCAATCATTTTTTAACAAAAAGTTAATCATTCGATTTATTAACAATAAATTACACCAAAAATCCAAAATTATCAATTAAAATTAGCTGAAAAAACTCACTCATCAACTAAATTACTTCCACCAAGGCAAAGGCCAATTAAGAGAAGAAATGTCTTGAGGAAAAATGCAGAAAAAGAGAACGCAATAATCAAACTCATACTCCTACACCTTTGATCGACGCTTTTTTTGGCAATCGAACGAGTTTCTTCTCCAATCAAATCCTGTTTGCCCAACTTTTCTAGAAATTTTACCATTAATAGAGATGAGCAAGTTTGCCTTGAGGATGGTGATTCTAGATGTCAAGTTTACCGCAAGACAATGATACGGCAGAAGGTATGAATCGCCGGAGCTGAGTAAGAAGCGGTAACAAATTTTTGAACATGAATTGCAAAGTTTAGAACATGAAATAGCAAATTTTAGAACATGAGATACAAAATTTTAGAACATGAAATTCAACCTAAATAAAATTGAACTTCAGAAATTTTGATAAAAAATTCGTTAAATTTGGTAAGAACGTCTTTTGAATTCATGTAACTTTTCTGATTTATATATGAAAAACTTTGTTGAATTTTATCTTGAATTTGGTGGAGTTTATTTCAGGAGAGAGAATGGGTATTCTTGAGTAGTGAAAATGGTCATCTTGAGAAAAGAGAACAAACATGAAATCATTTTAAATAAGTTGAATATTTTATAAATAATTTCGTTGCACTTGCGAAGAACTTGATTGAAGTTGAACTTGGAGCTTCAACTAAGTCTAGCTTCAACTAAGTCTACTTAGACAAGAAAATGGGTATTCTTGAGGATTGAGAATTAGTCTTCTAAAGGAGAGAAACGAAATAAATTCGTAGTTAATGAATGTAAGCTAAATAGATTGAATTTCAGAAAATTTAATAAAGAATTTAGTAAAATTTGTGAAGAACTTGGTTGAATTTTAGTTTGAAACTTCAATGGAGTCTTTTTGAGACGAAGACATAATTTCGAACATATCACTTAATTTATAGAATATAGGATATGTTCTGACATAAAAAAGTGTTCTCACATAAAGGAGGTGTTCTCACAAGAGCCTTCACTATCTATATATAACATATATCATATGTGAGAAGAAATTTATGTTTAGAACATACGAAACACTTTTTAGAACATATGCAATACTTTTTAGAATATACACAATACTTTTTAGAACATACTTAACTGTTGGATCTTAGAACATATTCAACACTTTTTAGAACATATGCAACACTTTTAGAACAATAACTTAATTAGTTATTAAATAAAATTCTACTTGCTGCCCAAAATGTTAAAAGTGATTCTCCAAAAATGTAACAAAACATAACCCTACCTGGCTACCACTACTACTGATGGAGTATAATTTAAACTAACTAAAAGCCATTATTAGTTCAAAACCTCAGAAGTCAGAACCCTACCATCACCCAATTTATCTCCTCCCTCCTCTCTCCTCTCTCCCCTCTCTTTCTCATGCGCCAATATGAGGCTTCTCTCTCACCTTTCACCACTATTTTTACACCAAAAGCTTCAGAAATTTGGCAGAAACCTTCCGTCTTCAAGCTGCCGCGGTGGTATTATGTAAATATCGCACGAGTTAGGTTCAGAATGGTTGAGCCAGGTGAGATCTTGGTGTTTTTAAAAACACAGCACAACCGGTCAGTTTCGGTTTGCTGAGCAGAAATCTTGTTACAAAACGGGTGAAATGTTACAACTCGACCATTATATTACACCATGGGCGCTACTGCCGTTTTCAAAAGCATCTTTTCGATGTCATTTTCACTTATCCCTTTTGAGTTCTCCGCATAAATACTCGACTAACCATGTCATGAAGGATACTTATATCTTTAATATCTTGCCCTTCATCACTTAAAAAAGTATTAAAGTATGACCTCCATCTATCCTTTATCTCCTTATCTCCCACCAAAACTCTTTGGTTGACATCCTTCACACACTTAATTTTTTCAATATAATGCGTCTCCTGTCTCTTATACAAGCAAGTCTATAGTTGTTCTTTTCCCCTTCTTTATTATCCAATCTTGCATAATGATCCTGGTTCAACTTTGCTCATGCATCTCGTATGACCTTCTTTGCATTCCTTCTAGCTTCCTTATACTTCTGGTAGTTCACATCGAAACTACATCTCTCCAACATTTATAGCATTCTTGTTTGCTTTTTATCGCTTGTCTTACTTCTTCGTTCCACCAAGATTTGTTCTTACTCAGTGACATGCTTCCTCTAGATCTTCCTAGGATCTTTTTCGCCACTTCCTTTAGGCCATGTTCCATCTTAGTCCACACTCAATCTATATCCAAATCCATGCTAATGGACCAAATACCTTTAGTGCTCATCTTATCCACAAATTTTGTTGGTTTTTCCCCTTTTAATTTCCACCACTTAATCTTAGGCTCCACTTGTGGTCTTTTCTTCTTTATGAATCTCTTACCTCGGAAATCAAGCACCACTAGTCTATGTTGGGTTGCCATTTACCTTATAATCAACGTAACTCGTCTTCAAAGCATTCCTTACTAAAAAGAAGTGTTCATTATCCCCATAGGTTACTTGGTGGGAGTGCCTTTTCTCAAACCAAGTGTTCATTATCCCCAAGTCATAAGCCAAAGGAAAGTCCAAATTGTAATCTCCCGCTTCAGCTTTGTCCACAAAACCAAAACCACCATGAATGCTTTCAAATCCCTCGCGACTAGAGCCCACATGTCCGTTGAGATCCCCACCAATGATCGATTTCTCACCACTAGGAACACATTGTAACTTCCTCCGTATCCTCCCAAAATCCAACCTTACTTGTGGTGCATAGGCACTTAAAATAGTTACAACTTCATCTCTAATAAGAAGCTTAATACTCATAATCTGATAACTGTTTCTAGACACCTCCACTACATCCTCTACATATTCTTGATCAATGAGAATACCTAACCCATTCTACCCTTATCCTTTCCCGAATACGAAAGCTTATAACCCCATTGACCTATTTCCCCCGCCTTGTTTCCAGTCCACTTGGTATCCTGGAGACATAATATGTTAAGAGATGCTCTGAATTCTCCACGTGTTGCTTTAGAGTTTGTAGATATTAATATTTCAAAAGAAGCCAAACCTTGAGAGTCTTGTCACTTGTCAGTGTAAGAAATCTTCCCTCTTTGACAATTAAAGTATAGGCAAGCACCTCGTGGTGTGAAGTTTCTTGAGCAAACTTTTTGATCCCTTTAGATGATATGGTCACGAGCCTTAAGATTATATTCAGAACTAGGATGAAGTAAAGAGTGATTGCTTCCGATGAGGTTGGTGAGTTTCGTCTATATGTTTTATGAAAGGGTGAAGTTATGAGTGAGACGGTGCTTTATGGGTAATTATGTCGGTGTACTATAGCCATAGGTGGTGTGGGAAGAGGGTTGGGAAAGAGACCGTTAATTAAGCTCCGTACCTTGAATATGTAGGAATGTAGGGTCTTGAAAAAACAGATAAGAATTATAAGGTCTACACTCTACAAGCTCACCTTGAGGGCTTTCCCTGGTAGTATTTGTAAAGAAACAAGAGCTGGTTGATAACTTCTCCATTAGAAGCATTTGGGGGTCTAACCAGTAGTGTTCTTTGTGCTTATGTCTCCTTTTCGGGTGTTGTTATTTGTGGGATACCCGTGGTGTTAGAGGTCTTAGATGCTTTTGTGGGACATATCAAGATTAGCCGTTGTAAATTTTCTCAAGAGTATTTTGCCATCCAGCTCCATTTTCATTCTATTTGCCGAAAGGATCTTTATGCTTGTGGCATTCATTTATCATACTTGAATAAAAACGAGAATGAAAGTTCTTGGAACTTATGCTTGCATTTGATGAGATAAGTGCAGGATAAGTAATTTTGAGTTTTTTCAATTAACTATTAAATCTTTTGGTATCCATAGTTATAATATTTACCCCGTGGTTATTAGGTCTTGATAATTTTTTGAAAGTAAAGCATATAATATATATATTTGCATCAATACCTCATTTTCTCAATTTTTTTGCTAAAGGATTTACTCTTCATTACTTCCTTTGTTTTTATTTACTTGCCACACAGAGAAAATGCACAATGTTTAAGAAACTTAGAGAAAAGGGGACCACACAAAGGATGGTTAAATCCCCTTGTCAACCAAAAAGCATGGTCCCACCTCATACTTTAACATTAACTCAAGCTAGATTTTACTTTTAGCATGTAAAAGTAGTATGCAGCAAGTATTGTGACATTTCCATTTTAGGAAAGTGGAGCAAGTATTTAGAAATGAAGCAAGTATCCAGTTGGATTCTTTTACAGTTTTTTCCCCTTATGGGATGTACCATTTTCTTTTTCGTGATTTATGTTGAATGAGTTGAGTGAACAGTAACATTTTGGCCTACAAATATCATTCCCTTGCAGTTGTTGCAGTGGACTTTTGATTCAAAGTACATGGTTAGAGGTCTGGTTCTTGATAAAAAGAGAGGCAATATTCTGAAGGTAATTCTTATTAGAAGCGATCAAATTTGTGGCATTATGCATTGAAGTTGTATTTGACTTTACAATATTACAGATGGATCGGCATAAATACGTGAAAGTAGCATATCATGGCTTTAGAGAGATGTCAAAAGAAGATAAAGTTGGAACTTATGGGAATACTTTGACAAGAGATTCTTTTGATGAGCCTGACTATGCCCTCATAGATACACTCTTTTCCTTGGCAGAGGCCTACTTATTTGCACAGCTTGTTGACTTCAAGGACAAAAATCCTGGAAGAGTTCCTGCAGGAGCGGAGTAAGTAAAGTTACGGGCATCTTTTCTTCTATGTGTGTGCTTACATGCGGGCTGTGGACCTAGTAGTATAAGAGTAGATTATTGATTGTATTAGCTGCTTGTTATCATAATTTCTAAAAAGTTATCTGGATATATTGGCTGCAGTTATGCCCGTATGTACAAGGACGTCAGAGCTGCTGTTGATTTGTGTCATCGTGATGGGACCTTGAAGCAGATGGTTGCCAAAGATCCTCAAAGGTATGATATTCTTGATTTCGTTAAAGTAAGTTGATCTGAGAATATCCATGCCATTTCCAAATGTTTACCTTTAGTCCTTCACTATTTCTTTTTTGTGATAAATCTTTACTTTTGCTATGTTATCTAGTATTTGTAGGTTTTTAATGTTTCTGCTGCAGTCTGCACTATTTTCCTTCACTCTGTCGGGTTACGTTGCAATATGTTGATTGCAATGGTTAGTACTTGTGGGAGTCGTCTAATGGATTTCAGGATAGGAGAGGGATGGTGGGGCAGCACTACAGGGTAAAGTGTGGATAGACTGACATTTTTCACTCTTGTTGAAGTAGAACTTTATATACCAGTTTGGTTACATGATAGTGATAAGTTATGCCAGTTTTTCTGTCTTCTTCATGAAGGCATTATTTTACATAACAGTCTTGAGATTTCCATGGTAGGAGCTTGGTAAACTCAATTTTGTGGGATGTTGTGTTCTTTTTGGCTGGATACTTTAGATTAGTAGATTTGGTTGTCTGTCGAATCTAATATCCCTACATGTAATACCTCTTTAATATACTACTGAAAGAAACCCATATGAATGATAAACTTTTGTTCGGATGATAAAGTTGGATGAACGTGATAGGAATTAGGCTGCAGATTCAGAGGATTGATCGAGGCATGTGGATATCTCAACTGATGTGTTTGTTATATACTTATATGCTATAATTGCGGGAACGAGACCAAGATACAGTTTTTGCATTGTAAGATAGCCACTTTGAGGTGTAGAGGAATAAGTTGAGAAACAATTTAGAGCACCTTCAGCCCCGTCATGTTTTCTTAGGGAGACACAAGGAGCAAAGGCCATTTTTCAAATGGCATGTCTGAGGTGTGATGCTTGGACTCGTCACTTCGCCCTGCTGTAACCGTGTCGACATGACCCGACCCGAGTATGGACATGGAATACAGTTTAGAGCCGACAAGATGAAAGCATACGTGGTAGCTTCTGGTAGGATGGATACGAACAAGAACCATAACAGCGGCGAGAAGATAATTGGAAAAATTATTAGATCTAGGTGCTCCGCTCACCATCTCCGACGGCCGCGGCGATGTCTTATTTTTCTCCATTCTTTTTAATTTTTTTCTTTGAGAGTCATGTCTCTCTCTTTTTTTTTACGTGGTGAAACTTGAAAACGCCTCTCTTTTTCCCTCTCTCAATACAAGAAGCATGGAATAAAAGCTCGGCCATTCCGTTACGTAATTCTTGTTACCTTCTCGCCACGATGTCCGCTATGTAATGTTGACACGCCGCTTTAAAACAATTTTTTTTGTTACATTCATTGCTTTTTAGAATTGCCCAAAAAAAAGAGAAAGGGAAAACATACATTGCAATTAGAAAAAACTGATGTGTACACCAAAGAAGGGAGAAGAATGTGACTTGGGCTTTCAAGTTAGGTAATGTATTTGAGTTAGTGTTTATTTATGTGAGTAATAGGATAAAGCACTCATGTTTTGATGTAATTATTTATTCACCATATATATAACCCAAGCATATGATAGGTTTGGTCATATTATGTCGAAGGAATACTTGTTAAACTTAAAAAATGCAACATTGAGGTAAAAGTGTGTTTCACTTGTTAAATGCAATCTATTTCATTCATTCGTTAAAAGCCGCTTCCATGTCGTCATTGCAACTGCTACAAGCCGCTTCCGCGACCATTTATGCAATTTTTTTCTCTGCCAAGTTGTAATCAATAGTGGGTGGTAAAAGTATATCACATGGATAGTCTTGAGAAAAAAAACGCATGTGATACTAGATAGCCTCTTACTTTTCAACTCTTATCTCCTTTTACAGTTCCTGTGCAGCTTCTTCTCTCTTTTATCATAATAATACTCCTATTTCGTTTATAGTCATAGAAATAGCGTAGAATATAATTTTAAAATATGTAAATTATAATTATTTTTTGTTTAAATTACTGGGTCGCCAAGTATAAATTAAAATATTGGATCCTTTTCGAACGTGTCCCCGAGTCCTTGATTTTGAGATTTCAAGGATTCGACAGTCGGATCCGTACCTGTGTCGAACATCGTATCTGATCCCGACCATCATAGTCTGTGCAGCTTTTGTGGTTGTAGATGAATCATGAGGTCCTTTTGGTAATAGTTCATGTGTTGATAAGTTCAGTTCACCAAGGGTGGGAAAACTTATGGTGGGCTGTGGGCAGCATCTATGGCTATTGCTTTGGGCATTGTGGTTTGCAAGAAATGACTGGATGTTCGGAGTCTGGAGAAACTGGTGCTTCATTTTTTATAGTGATTTATGGTGCTCTTATATGACAGTATTTTCTTACTATGTGGCTGTTTCTTGGCTTAAATCTAACTATATCAATAAGATTGAAATGCTAGTGTCATAACTATCTGTCTATCTCCTTTTTTTCGGTTAAATAAATTTTTATTTTCGTTTTTGCCACTGTAGCTCATACTCTCTCCGGTGATCATTTCGTATTCACCGAAATTTTCATCCCTTTTTCTATTTTACGATCTCCGAGTGCACACCTTGACCATTGATATCTTTAAGTGTGTGTATTAGTAGAAATTTCAAAAGTTGGTATTTGGAATTACACATCGGAACGAATTCAACAAGATTCCTCATGATAATGTTTTCTCCTTGTATATTAGTAAGAATTCGTTATTGAACTTTTATTGTGTGATTGAAACCTTCTCTTTGGGAAGGAAATCACTGGATGGAGGGAGTATTATATTTTACCTCTTGTTTAAACTTTCACATTTAAGCATTTATATGGTTTTCCAGAAACAACTCACTACAATTAAATTCTTAGTTTAGTGAAAAAATGTCCTCAAATGATGTGGAACTAGCAAATATAGAAAATAAAGTCCTATGAAGAAAATAATAACTCAAGGGTGTTTTAAATTATTTTCTGTAGTAAAGTGGGTTTTTTTGTAATGTTAAACAAAAGAGAGAAATATGGCCTATTATCTTGAAACTCGAGTATTTATGTTGTTGCGAGGAGCTGGAGGAGGAGGAGGAGGAGGTCGGGGAGCATTAGTAGGAGTAGCAGCAGGAGGAGTAGTAGTAGTAAGTTACAACATCAAGCAAGATCTATACTAGTAGCATTAGCATGTTAGTAGCAACTTTGATAGTATTATAGAAGTAGTAGGTGTGAGAGATCCTTGGTTCTTTGTTCACTAGACTGTGAACGTCTATTAAGAATCGAAGTATGCAGGCTATGCTGCTCGGACACAGATACGGGTCCAAGTGTCTGATCCTTGAAATATCAAAATCAAGGACTCGGTGACACGTTTTAAAAAGGATCCAATTTTTGAATTTGGGCTCGGCGACCAAGTAATTTAGACAAAAAATATATGAATTTCCTTATTTTCAAAGCATATTCTGAGCTATTTTCATAACTATAAAGAAATAGGAGTATTATTTAAACACATTTAATGAAACAAAGGAGTATGACTAAAATAAAAGAGAGAAGAAGCTGCACATAGGACTTTAAAAAGAGATAAGAGTTGAAAAGTCAAAGGCTGTCTAGTATCGTATGTCTTATATTTTTTGAAACCATCCACGTGACTTACTTTCACCACCCACTATTAATTACTACTTGGAGAGAGAGAGGCGGAAAGAGAGAGATAAAGAGAAAGGCATTTTCAAGTTTCACCAGGAAAAAGAGGAAGAAGCGACTCTCAAAGAAGAGAAAGAATGGAGAAGAAGACGACTTCGCAGTGGCTGCCGGAGATGCTGCGGGAGCACCTAATCTGATAAATATTCCAATTATCTTCTCGCCGCTGGCCGCTGCTATGTTTCTTGTTCGTATCAGACTTGCTAGAAACTGCTGCATCCATTTTCATCTTGCCGGGTCTGACCTGTATTCTCTGTCGCACCTGGTCAGTGTCGACACGAGTACTCCAGGGCAGATTGACGAGTCTGAGCATTACAGTGAGCACGTGCAAGATTTCTTTGGTGTTTGTAGTTTTGTACCTTGCAGTGGATTATGGAGATTGGATTTGTCATTGGATTTTAGGACTGCGTTTGGTGAAGTGGTGGCCGAGGTGGTCGCAGGTGGTGATGGTGCTCAGTGTTGTAAAATGCTAGACTGTTATGCAGACCAGTATTGATGGCATAAGGATTTTAAGGAGTAAGGAGGATGGGTGGTGGTGGATTTCACATAAATTTTTTTTGGGCAACTTGGGGCGAGGATAGCCTTGACCTTGGGGCTATGGCATCAAGTGATGAGGTATATGAGTTGGACAGTGAACTTGCACATTAATTGGCCTATGAAACGTTGCACAAAGGGCGTGAGGTGGTATATCCCAAGAGGGCATGGGGGCATTTTCTGTAACATTTTGTTAATTATGTAACTGCAATTTAAAAGTCTGCCTTTGAATTGTAAAATTGCCGTGTGCTTGACTTCCTATTGAGTTATTCTGAGTTATGTGCTGCTGCCACTTGTGTCTCAGGTATATCAATGATGATACCTCAATAGTGCCGATGCTAGAGATGCTTAGAGACGCAGGGCGTTCAACATTCTTGGTCACGAACAGGTAATGTTACTCTTACTATTGACAAGTTACCTAGTCAGAAAGCTTATAAGAGCATAGTATGCTCAAATTGGGGCAAACAATGAGTAGGAGCGATGTTTCTGCAATTGAAGCTTTTGCTTACGCTGTTCTTAATTTCTTTTATGATCTGGACTAGGTCTTAAACTTCTGAAGGCTCTACTATTGGGCACCTAAATTAACAGCTTATGACTGTCAAGTATTTTATCTATTTTCTGTTACCTTCCAGGTTTTTCTTCATTTTGTGGCGATACATTCCTCCATTTTCTATTGACGCATTGCATGCTGACTCATGAGTCGCTTATTTAAGCAAACCATATTTATGCCTTCAACCTCCTCTATGCACAAATATATTAACTTCCCTGACATTCCTCCATCTTGTTATACAATTATAGTGATTTTCGATATCTAAAAATATTGGATATTATCCATTATTGTATGGCTTATGTAGAGATTTTCTCATATCCAATAAGCCAACTCTTGAGGAGTTCGGTGTCCCGGTAAAAAGACTAAAATACCGTCACTCACATAATAGTTAAACTAAATTAGTTTTAGAAATGATGCAAACATTATGTAATTGATGGATTTCGCTAATATGCACGTGATCATTTAATGTTTGCTAAATAGAAATGCTATCATATTTTTCTTTAGAGGAACTTTGTGAACAATTTTTCACCTATTATTGGAGGTTGTTAGATTCAATAATACAATTTTGCTTTCTATTTACTTTCACACGCACCAGGCTTGGGTTTTCGTATACCTAGGTGTATAATACACTTGTGGTAGGGGGTTGGGGAGAGTAGCGGTGGCAGTGGCAGGGCAATCTAGCTTCTTGTGTTAAAAAAGTACCACTTAATATCATTGTGGATGTGTATGGTGATTGGTTGGGCTTCATGAATGACCTCAACTACCATAATCATTGTCTTCTTTGGTGCACACAATATAGATTTTTGTATCTAAGACATTTTTTTTCTTGTGTACAATATCTAGGCAAGTCCTCTTATTTCATGGAAAGTATTTGTAAAGAAAATAGAGAAGGTAAAGGAAATCAATCACCTTAAGGACAATAATCCTACAAGATCGTTACTCGAAAAGGGATAAGGTAAACTCCATAAGCCAACGAATCTAAGAAATTGTTGCATAGAATTGGGCTCTTAAATACGAAATAAAGTTTGTTAAGCAATCATTCGTGCAAGTTAATTCCGTTAATGCAAGTGTGGAATACCCTTCATGATGACCAAGATTTTTACTTATTAGGCTTCTAAACTTGGAAGCTTTGCTCTTTAATACGTGTACACTAGTTCATATAAGTTCAGATAAGATTTCTGTCAAACATGTGGCCCCCCTCAAAGAATGCAAAGATAGCTTTACACAGCTTGGGGGACCCACTATCTCCTAGTATGTCTTGAAAAATATTGGAGGTGCACCATCACGATTTCAGGGAGTGCATGCTAAAAGTGGCCTCTTTGATCTCTGTAAAGGGATTGGTTAGTGGAAATGACTTTCGGAAGATAATGACACCATGTTTGGACTTGGTCGAACTCATCTGGGCCATCACAGAGGGATGTTCGAGTAGTAAATAGCTATTTGAAATGGTCAACGAACATGGTAGCAATTTGATACCGATTGGTAACCCACTCCCCCGTGTGATTTTGGAGGGCTATAATTTGAGTCCTCTGCTCCCGCGTTTTAACACGCTTATAGAAAAAAGACATACCTGAATTGCTCCTACTTGGAGCGCATTCATTGCCTCCATACATCCGGCTTCATCAATGTCCTATGGATGTCGACGGTCGCTCCACCATAGGGGACCTATTTCTTGGCAGTTTTAATCTATTCGTGGCTAGTCGACTCCTCCTTATTAACTCAATCTTAGTCGCCATGGCTTCTCATATTATGTCAATCTACCTTGACCCCATAAGGTACTAAAGGCCATTATTTCAAACTCTCTTATGTTTGTGGTGGAATGGGACCAAAAGGAGCCCCCCCAAATCTACTGGCGAAAACATGACTTACTTGCTTCGCATAAGCAGGAAGGCGTTTGGGTTTCTGTAATGTAAAAGACATGAATCAGACATTCTCTTCAACCAGGCGTGGCGTACTCATACATGCCCTCGTAGCCTCATCGGTAAAGTTATATGTGGTAAGTATGGTGAGTCCCGAAATGATTTAACTCCATCATAGGGTTCTCGTTTATCCTAGGTATGCGTAGCCTTGTTTGTGCTGCCCATCACTTAGTCTGGTATAGGTAGAATAGTAGGGGGATGGTAAGCAAACCAATATTCTTTATGATCGCTAGGTACGGGGACCCCATGTCCATTTAAAATCTCTTTCCTTGACTATTGGCCTTTCAGATCCTTCGGTGATGGTGTGAGACCTTTTGGCTCACAATTTGTGGAATGCTACGCTGTGGAAAAATTTTGACGAAGCGACAACCCGAGAGATCATGGCCATCCACCTTCAGATTAGGCCAGCGCCCGATAGGGATTATTATATACCCACAAAGAATGGAGAATATACAAATCAAGTCAGGTTATTGGTGGGCATATTGGAAATTCGAGCTAATTCCTCGCAGTTTGTAAAATGGAGCCCAGTTTGTGCCTTACTAAAGAGAGGAATTAAACTTGACCCAGTTTGTAAAATCTGTTTGTAAGGAGACATGAACTTTTATTTCGTGATTATGAATTCAACAAACGCATTTGGAAGGTTTCTGATTTGGGAGTCCAAGTCGATCATCAACACCATGTGCTAATCCAGGGATGCAAAATTTCTTCACTTGTTTCTTTTTTTTAGCAAGGATTCACAAGGAAGGAGACACGGATGCGGCAACTTGTTCCTAATATACTATGGAGTATATAGTGTGTCGGTCGGCTTAACCCGACCCACTTCACCTTCTCAACCTTATATAGGAAATCAGCAAATGGTGGTTCAAGGTCAAGGCATGGTACCAATCCCCTTCACCTCGGCTCCTACAAGATGGTCCAGGTGGCCACCCTACCTCGATGATGTTCCCTTGTCATAGTCTATATAACCTCGACTCGGCTAGGAGTGTCGGGTATGGGTACGGATCCGAGTGTCTGGTACAAGTTTACAACACTTCCAAATAATCAGGACATGGGGCACTGCCCGATATTTGGACACAGGTACGGGTAGGGGTGAAAGATCGGTGTACGGTTTGAATTTAGGCGTAATCCGATCCGATCCGAACAAAATTTGGATTTTAAATTTCGAATCCAAATCCAAACCAATCCAATTCAATCCGAATTTTCAGACACTAGATTGGATCCGATCTGAATTATCCAACTTGTTTAAACTCCATTTTTTCGATGAAATAAATTTGGTGCGAGTATCAAAATAAAATGTTCGATAATAGAAGTAATTCGTACAATCTCGTAAAAATTCATTAATAAACTAATAACCAATAATTTCTTACAAATATATAATTCTTTACCCCTCAAAAAAAAATTCATAATTCGTTACAACCGGAGTTCCAACAACAATCAACAGCATAACAACATGTTCAAATGCATAGCAAGTAGTAGCAAATTAGGGTTTTAACTTTTAGGGGGAAGGGAAGGGCTGCTGGACCATTTGATTTTTTTTTTTATATCAGTTAAGGTAAATTATAAATAAACAATATAGGACCTATTTACTATTCGACTATTTTGGATTTTTGGACCCAATCACCCTCAATCCAATGCAACCCAATCCGAAAATCCGATTTTCAAAAAACTCAATCCGAATCCAATCAAGAACATAGTTCGAGTCCAATCCGAATTATTAATTCGATTTGGATTGGATTGGATTTCGGTGTTTATCCGAATAACTTTCACCCCTATGTACGGGAATGCGAAATTAATATTTTATAATTAATCCGCTAATTACATTTTAAGATTGTCTATTTAAAATGTACCAATAAAATTAGGTTTTTGCTTAAAAAGAACAACCTAGCCATAGGCTAAGAAGGAGAAAAATGATTTAAAAAAAAGAAAGCAGAGTAGGAGGAGAGAAAGAAAGGAGAGAAGGAAAAATAAAAAGAAGAAAGAAAAAGAAAAAAATTCACGTGGACTCATAAAGGACAAAAAAGTAGAACAGAAGAAGGAAAGGAGAGAAGGAAAAATAAAAAGGAAAAAGAAAGAAAAAAAATTCACGTGGACTTATGAAGGACGAATAAAGAAAAAGAAAAGATGAGAAGTTGAAGAGACAAAAGATCGAAGAGAGAGAAGGAAGAAAAGGGGAGAATGACATAGATTTTTGCGTCAACCCCAAGAACCCCTTTAGAGCCTTCAATTTCTTGGGGGTTGGCCATTGAACCATTGCCTGATGTTATCTTGGTCCATAGAGACCCGAGCAGAGATCACATGACCTAAATAAGCTAATTTAGACTTTCCAAACTCACATTATTGTAGGTTGGCAAAAAGTGGGTAGTGTATTAGTGTTTATAGGGCTAGGGAAAGGTGTGTTTTGTGGAGCTCAATGTTAGGTTAGGGCTATAAATAAGGTTGTCATCAAAGAATACTAGAATGGATTTGCGAAGATAAGGCGAGAAGATTTCGTTCATGAGGGCTTGGAAAGTGGAGAGACCATTGGTTAGGCCAAATGGCGTAAGTCATAACCATGAACTCATAGTGTCCTTTGTGGGCCAAATGGCGTAAGTCATAACCATGAACTCATAGCGAACTTCAGCCCTTACATCCTTGAGCCCATTAACGAATTGGCCCTTGGCCACTTCTTCTGGCATGTTCCCCAAAGGTGCTAAAAGTTCTATGAACCTTCGCCGGTACTCTGTCACCGGGCACCACCATTTGACGATGGTTCAGCCACTAAGTGTGCCGGTTGCCGTTAGTCAAAATTGACGCAGCACCAACCCCTTTAGCTCCTCCCACCGCGTGATAGTTCTCTAACTATCTTCCCACTGGAACCACAACAAAGCATCCCCTTCAAACGCCGCCACCACATCTTCCACCTTCTCTTCCTCTGTTAACCGGTGTAACTTGAAGTACCTCTTGTTCTTAGTCTCCACCCATCCGGGTTGTCTCCACTGGGTAGATCTAATTTTTTGAACCTCCAATTTCCCAGAACTGCTGCGTTTTGCGGGTTCCACCTTGTCTCTTCATCTTCCTCTTTCTGCGGCGTCTCCACAAGTGTGTGTGTATTCCGAGCCCTTTCTTCTTGGTTTCTCGTGGGCTGTACCACACTGGTGGGGTCATGGAAGGATCCCTTAAGGACAAGATTGCAGTTTTCATATCTCCATTGAACTTTCTTTGCTCGTCTCGGATTTGAGTAATCATAGCATCCTAGGTTTATCTTGCACGGTTTATATGGCTCTCCAACCTTTCTCCTATTGTTTGTTATTTGGTCATGAACTTAGTAAGGGTGGTGTGCATATCAGTGAAATCTTGCTTTAGTTGATCTAGCCTTTGTTGTTGGGTGGGTGCCATCTTGTTTCTCGCAACCTTACTCTTATACCAAGTTTGCTAGAAATCAAGATAATCACAGATTAATAAAAGCTCACTCACTTTCGAGAGGTGACACTTCGGGGAGATCCCTCACTAAAGAGGTCAAAAATTTTCCCACATATTGATTTCCCGTATATTGATTAACAACTGTAGACAATCTAAAAAATGTGTTTCGGATTTGGTTAATGGACTTCTAACTTTCTAAAGCGTAGAAATTATTATTTCAACTACGTTATGAACCATGAATAGCAAGATAACTAATGTAGAGTTTATATTCACATGCACACACCATTATAAATTTTACAAAACGGTTAGACAACAACCTTCAACTAAGGAACTCAATCACTATTGGAATTTGATTGAGTTATTTATGAAGTTCACGTGGAATCTAACACACTTTTAGACGAGTTATAAGTTATAGCAGTCAATTAGGCTATTAACACTCACATGAACCAATCCACCAGCACTAGGGTTATGGCTCTTACTTTTTGCTGAATAGTGGAACTAAGACAAGATCAGCTGAATGGAGTTCATGATAAGTTGCATACTCTCTATACCAATCCTCTAAGTGAATCTAAATAGTACAATCCATCCCATAGCAAAAGAACTAAAGGGTGGAAACCTTGCTTTGCTGTTTATGAAGTCATTTAATTTGTTCTATTTTCTTGACATTAGTTTGTTACTTTTTCCAGTTTATGGGACTATACAAATGTTGTGATGAATTTTCTTTGTCGAAAAAGATATGGAAACGCCAGTGCAGCTCTCAGTTTCGATTGGTTAAAGTATTTTGATGTCATCATTACTGGCAGGTAATTTTTTAAATCTCTCTCTTCTTTCATACTTTCCTCAGCTTGTGAAATGAGTATACTTCTTTGTTTTGCTACTCCTGAGTGGAAGGTGTTGTCATGCATATTCATTTCCATCCTAGTTCTTCACATAAGGCGCCTTATCATATTCTTTATTTAGATAAGTTTGATGATGAAGTATAGAAAACAAGCTTGTCTAATCCAAAAAGTTGCACTAAGTGGTGAATGGTGAATGGAAGATGAAGAAATTTTGTTATGTTATACATCCAGTGCAAAGGAACATAAAGAATGAAGAAAAGAGAACAATAAGAGAGTGTATCATCAATCTCATGAACAACTTTGCTGACGAGTGATTGTGAATTGTAGTACTCGTGAATTTTAATGTGAATCAATTCTATAATGGATCTTCTTTGGGTAAACTCCATCTTGCAAGGTTTGAAGGAGCTTAGCTCATCACGTCCAATAAAAGTTATATAGCCTTGTTTGGAAATTAGTGGTTTGCTGGTTTACTAGGCTTATTTTATCAGCTACTAGTATTAGTTGTTTGTAATTTTGTATTGGTTGTTCTAGTCAGTTGGCAACGTTAGGTTTGGTAAATTGAGCTGTTTATAAAGACATGGTCAAATCAACTACTTCCTCCCTTTTTAAGTTCTACCATTTGCTCTTTGCACGTTTTCTAACGTATAACTTTGAACAATTATATTTATAATATTTTGAAAATATATATTGAGACGAATCCAATAAGATTCCAGATGACTGTTTTTTCTTATGTACAAATAATAAAAGATGACCAAAGTAGAATTTTTGAATAGTGCCAAAAGTCAAAACGGTAGAACTTAAAAAAATGGAGAGAGTATTAGCTATGAGTATGTCAGACAACCAATTTTTTAATTCTTTGGCTTAAATAGCCGGCCGATAGGCTGCTGCGGCTAGCTTTATATTTTAACTGAAAAGCTATGTAAGAACCAGAATTCTTAGCAACACTCACAAAGAAAAACAAGCACAAAACACATATATTGTAACCTAAGATAGTATTGTATTAAAGATTGAAGCAATCCCTAAATACAACTCATGACTTTTGAGAGTTATAGATCTCTTCCACTAGAACATTTCCCAACACAAATCTCAATGATTTACTAATCATTACCTTCCTCTATTTATCACATTCTGAGCACTACTTTCTCTTTCTTACTCACTACTTTCTCTCACTAAATTTAGTACTCATTCCCCTGAGCTGTCAGCAGAATATTCTTCTTCCTCAGCAGAATATTCTTCTTCCTCAGCAAAATATCACTCCTTTCTTGTCCAGTTGTCCCAATACTATTGCCAGCTGACTAAGTACTTTTGTTGAGGATTAATTGGGTGCCCTTTCTAGAAGCTTGGGTTTTGTTTTTCTTTCTTCATGTATACGTATACATGATAGGAGGACTAAGGTAGGTCTTACCAAGCTAGCTCTTTGTCTAGTTCAAAGGATGTTTCACCACATTTATGGGTTAAGAGCCAAAATAAAACTGGCGAAAAGCTATTTACCAAAAATGGTCATACATTTTGGAAAATCTACAACACATTTGGGTTTTAATTCCATTAATGACTGTACCCGGTGGAGCCTCTCTTATCTACCTATTATATGCTCTCTATCTTATATATGTATATTTATTTTTTCGCTAACAGAAAACATGTGGTGATTGGTTGTAAGTGCTCCTGTTCTTGCAATAAGAGATTAAATATGTTGGCTCACTAACTTGTGAACTTTGTTTTATGCAATACATTCACCAAGGCCTCCTATCCGTTTCACCTACAGCAGGAGGGTATCAAAGTAATTGTCAATATGGGCATCTTCTAGAAGATTAATTCTGTTATTTGTGCTGATAGATTTGATGAGTCATGAGTAGTCTGCTATAGAGAGAGAGAGAGAGAGAGAGAGGTAAATTGCTGAGGTGTAAGAAGGGCATCTTTCTGCTGAAAGACAGCTCTATAAATAGTGGAATAGTTGTATGAATGAAGGCATCCAGAAATTAGCCAAGTCCCTTGTATTTGGAGAGAAGTCTGCCTCTCGAATGCAGATAGTTATACTCACCCATTTTGGGATTATCAATATACTGCTGTTATAATCTTTGCCCTATTTTCTTTGTTACTTGTATTAATCAGTAGGTGGGTTCACCACATTTTAACTAGAATAATATATCTTTCCTATCTTATTATTAGTCCAGGTTTCTCAATTGCAGTGGTTCGTCTTCTTTGGGTCTTGTGACCTTGTCCCTTAAAAATCGTGGTATTGACTTTTTCAGACAAGATCACCCTGGGTCAAATTAGTTTTGTATAATAAATTGGCTTTTGTTTTCGACTTTTCCCCATTTTTGTCTATAATCACTATCCATTAACCTCATCAACAGAAATTGCTGACTTTTTTTAACATAAAGGATCCAGTCATTCCTCTAGTTATCTGAAATGAAAAAGTGATGAGCTTATATGCCATGAATAATAGCGGATGCGGTGGCGTTCATGGTAGTGGTAGGATAGTCCAAAATGTTAATAGTCATACCTATTCTTTATACTTGAAGCATCTAAAATTCAGGGGTTGTGTTTGAATAGTCCAGTCCCAAGTTTTTGAGGCTCCTTTTGGGAGTGATGATAAAAATAATTAGGAATTAGGAATTAACAATTTATAGGTTTGGTCATGTTATGTTAAAAGAATACTTCTTAAACTTAGAAGAATTCAAAATTGAAGTTTAAATCCATTTATGTGAATTTTGATGCTTTTCGTTGTTTAAACTTTCACCACAACTTTAAGGATAGGATGTTGGAGAGTTTAGATAAGTGTGAGTTGGATGGTTGGAGGGATTTTACTTTCATTATAACTTTAAGGATTGGTTGAGGAGATGCTAATGGCTTGTAACTTAATAGCATTCGGTGAATATCGAGTCAAGGAATGAGAGATCATTATGGTGGGTTTGCAGCACCAGAGATCTCATCAAGAATTTGATGCTTAAGGAGAGAAGAAGTATCCGTTAAATGATGAAGTCTATGTGGATTAAGGAAGGTTTGGATTGAGACTGTTTATCCAGGCTGTTGGCAAGAGGAGATTTTTGAGGTCACTATACAGTAAGAGGAACTTACCTTCAAAGTATAAACCTAGAATAGTTACAATGATGCTTATTTAGAAATGTAGGGAGCATTACTAATCCTTAGTTGAAAATAAATGAAGAGGTGAGTAAGACGATTTTTGTTTCTTTCATGCAATCCCTCTGTTCCTTTTCAATTGCAACATGCGGGGTATGCACAAGTTTCTAGGAAGCCCATGTGATAAGAGAGAGAATGGGAGAGATGAAATTGGTGGGCCTTGTGATGAAGAGGGAGGACGAGAATATATAGCTAAATAAGGTTATGCTGCATGTATTTTGAAACTTCCAGAAATTGGAAGTGTTGCAAATATGAAAGAACGGAGGAAGCATATTTTTCTCGTATTTCATAATGCTGCTATTTCTCTCAATGAATTTTTGCGACTATCAACAACTGAATACCTTGTGGTTATTTTTGATACAATGTGTTCACGCCTAAAAGATAGAAGGAAAAAGAAGCATAATCAATCTTCTTTTATATGCTAAAGTAGATGTAGCATACATGAAATTGCCTTTCCCCATATTGATAGTTTATATTACGCAATTGTTTCACTGATTTAATGATTTGATACATAGTGCGAAACCTGGATTTTTCCATGAAGACAATCGCACTAACCTTTTTGAGGTTGTGCCTGATTCTGGAATGCTTCTGAATACTGACAATGGCACACCTATGGCTCAAGTGAGTGCAGAAATGCTCTTTTAGTCTTAGGGCTTTCTTGGGAGCTTGTATTTTGTTAGTATTTTTTTTTTTTTTTGATCATTTGGAAGTATACAGGTTGGAAGCACTGTGCTACATTTACCATCGAACGGACTGAATTATGCATGCCGAGTTTTCCAGGTGGCCGAATAGTTTTTCTTATTGTTGTGCTGTCAATAGTCTTGAATGATATGTAACTTCTTTTTGGCTCAGAGTTTGCATGATTTCACAAATTTTTATAATGATGTATTGATCAGTTTGCAATTTGCATATTGCTGTGCAGGGTGGTAGTGTTGGTCATCTCCATAAACTGCTCAATATTGAGTCAAGCTCCCAGGTGAAGTTTCCAGATTGACACAAGTGCTGAATAACTTTTAACATTCCCTTCAAAATTCTGAAACTTCCAGATTTGAGAAGCAGAGAGACCCTATTGGCTATATAGGAATATGATCCCAACCTAGTTTGAAACCGTGAGCCAGACAAACTACTTTACTTTGCAAAGAGTTCAAAAGATCTTAGTATTTCCCTGTGTATATGTTGTCTATTGGAGTAAATTGAAAACTACTGAAATCTTTAATGAAAGTTTTCGAAGTCTTTTAAAAAAATTTGCTGGCTTGACTCCATAACTAGTAGAGGAAGGAAGCGATGATCGGACTATCTCATTAGGCCTTGACCTCTCTTTAATGACCCATTGCCGAAGACTAGGATTTGTACATCTGCCAGGCTGGTATCATTACTTCTCAGTTCTGCAGAACAGCTTGCATGTCCTTGTCTACATATTCACCTGTTATTCTTCCATGATGAAGTTGCCTCTCACTTTTAGGTCTTTGCCTTAAAGCTGACTGCAAGTTGAACTGAGAGAACCTTAAACTTATTTGAAGAGCCTAGATTTTGAGTTAAGATAAAGGAAAATAACGTAAAATGTCCTTGCCTCTTCTTGCTGTCTACTATGACCTGTGGTGGACATACTACATTAACTGAATGAAATGAATGAAGAAAGAGTAATTGGTGGAATGCATAAGATACGCTCTTAAAAGGCATTTCTGGGACAGTTTAGGGACCTCCTGGAGGGTAGCTGTCATGCCTGTCAAGCAATGACCTCAAACCCTGAAATTATTGAGTTTGGGAAATGATGATGAACATGATCGCTGGAATGAGAAGTATAAGGTACATAGTTAGATTTGCTCCTTTGATTTGCCAACAATTTCTACACAGCCTGGTTCATTCATCGAAACATCCATGACAATGGTGACTCCTCTATAGAGCAATTAGAAAAACCTCATATCATAGAAATTTGAAGGAATATGGGGTGGAGAACCAGTTGAACTATGTCAAACTTCTCTGTACCCCCTGATTTCTCTGTATCCCATGACACACACCTCTTTACATGTCAGGCCTTTGAGTCACCATTATACTTCTGCATTTCCTCCATAGTCCCTACTCCCTTCTCATATAATCTGAGAAGTTGAATCTGTTTCTGGCATGAAAATTGATTCCAGAACCCCTTCAGTGACCTCGAAGAGTAACATAATGCTGAGCTGAAATATTCTTATGCCAAAATATACACCTTAGCAATGGCTGCAAACAAGCCATTTGGGAAAAAAGAAGTTGTCTTAGACTGGTCAAGACTAAAAACCTCAGAAAGGCTAAAGAATTTACCTATCCCGTTCGTACACAATTGCAACAGCACACACCAAATTACCCACAGAGGCTCTCTTGGGAGTTGGGACTGACTAAAGCAGGAAAATTCAACCACTAAGCATTTAGATTGTTCAAGGTCCAAGTGTATCCATTACTCGAAATGGGATAAGTTTCTAATGGGTGTCTTTGAGTTGATTCCTATAAGATTACATTCTGTGGGAGTAGCCTGAAATCTGGCAAATTTTAAAAGATGTAGTTTGCATAGTAGCCCATTTCTAAGTTAACCTTCTTTACATTGCGAACAGTTGCAGTCTAGTATTATTACATGAAGCAATAGGAGGGATATTTGGTTGTCTATCAGTTTTTACACACTTCCCACATTTAATATAATACATTTGCAATTTGTATGCCTTCACTGATAGTGTGTTTTGTATGAATCAATAACTGTGTAAGATCTATCATGTTATCTATTGTCAAGATCCAGTAAGCTTTCTGCCTTCTGCAATTTTGTCAATGGGAAGACAAAGAGGATCAAAGTACCGGGGGGAGGGAATAGAGAAGAAAAAATTGACACCATAAATCCCAAGTTTACCCGGCCCTTTCAGGATTGGTCTCAGTTCACATGCAACCTATTTAAGTGGTGAAAATAAAATGAGGTGGCGGGGGGCCCGATTTACCTATAACATGCGATGTTCACATGATCTTTTAATTAGTCCCCCCTCTCTCTTTCAATAATAGACGATTCGTCTTGCTTCCTTCTGCGGTTTATTCTTTTCTTTGTAATTTTAATCTTTGGTGTGAATTTCCAGAATGCCTGTTTGATTGAAGTTATGAATTTACACATGATGTTATTCTGACATCATGACATGCACCTTCAGCGAATACTTGTTTGACCCTTCTATCTCTTCAATTGTTTTTGGAATCATATCTCTCCCTATTTCTTCGTTTAATTTGAAGATATTAATCACTCTTTTACTGATAACGAAAAAGTAGTGAATATCCAGATATTGGGTGTTTTGCTGCCTTGATTTGTGTGCCCTTTTTCTTTTCTTCTTAAATTCTTTCTTTGTGGCCTTCATTCTCTTGTCATCATGCGAAAACCCAAAGGTAATGTTTTTGATTCAACTCTCGCAAAATAGAAAAAAGAGTGGATGTTTGGTTATTTGAAGGATATATTCTATATGTTTGACTCAAGTACAGTTGTGAACTTGTGATTTATAACTTTGGAACGTCTAAATTTACTAATTTCTTTTTGGAAGTTATATATTTTTTGTGTAATGGTCAATAGTTATTGAAAGAAGAAATATTATCATTCTAATAATGTGGTTTGAGATCAAGGTGATTAGAATTTAATGGGAGAAAAAGATTGGTGGGAGAGAGATTGAAATTACCTTTCCCATGTCTTTAATTACAAAAAGAAAATGCAACAAAGAAGGAAGTAGGAGGAAAGTCTGCTATCAATGGAAGACAAAGAGGGGGGGGGGAGGTAATAAAAACATTATGTGACAACACATGTTATAGGTAAATGGTGCCCACCACACTTTAATTACCAGTTGAATAGGTTGCATATGAAATGAGACCAATTTTGCAAGGGTTTGGGTAAACTTGAAAACTATTTGAGAACTAAATTTGGGCTTATTAGTGGAAGACACCCCCAAACTTGGGATTTATGGTGTCAATTGCTCCTTGGAAAAAATATTTTCATGCATCTTTGACTAAAAGGGTGCTCATTTAATCTCATATCTGATAATATTAGCAACTAGAATATTGTGCTAACTCTTACATGTTTGTTATGTTTGTAGTAGGTTCTTTATGTTGGAGATCACATCTATGGTGACATATTACGCAGTAAAAAGGTTCTCGGTATGCTTTCTAAATTTCTTTTCCAACATGATTTTGATGGAACTTACTCCTTTATGAGAAATGATGAAATTATTTCTTGACTAGTCAAGATCTCACCCATGACCACCACCCCCCATCCCTCCCATTGACATGAAACAAAGAGACAAAGTGAATGGGAAATTCTAATCTGCTTTATTTGGGGTTCATTATTTCCTTCACTCTTTCAGCGACATGTTATGAGTTATGACAGGAACTTCTATTGTGCCTATTTCTCTGTGTAAATCTTGTATTTTTAGCAACCGGTTGGGGGGTTTTCCAAGTCTAGATGGCTAATAATAATATCAGACACCTTACTTTTCAGAAGATCAGTATTTGGATCTAACATGATATGGCAGTTTTGTTTTTTTTATGATGCTGAGTTGTTACCTTTTCATATATTCTTTCTGTTATATGTCTTAAATAGGGTGGAGAACTATGCTCGTTGTTCCTGAACTGGAGAGGGAAGTTGAACTTCTTTGGCAACTGAGGGAAGCTCGCAAGGTATGAAGCTAAAAATTTTAATCAGTTTTCATTGCCTTTAGCCATTTAAATAGCTCCAGCAATTTGTTAAAGTAGAAAATTGTGAATTGTTAAACAGTCGTTGATGTAACTTAGCCATTGAAGAAAGGACTAGTTATCTTCTATGATGCTAGGACTCACCCAGCCGTATTTATATCGACATGATCTTACCTCGGTGTGGATACGGAATATGGGTCGGTCCTGGAGTGGAGAAAATGGACTTGCCACCTTCCAAGCCTAGATCTAAAATTAGTCTTGAAATCTACGACAATATCGATGAGGAGAATAAGTCTTTTCTCCTGCTTGTAAGGGTGACCTAGCTGGTACACTTATAGGCGTGAACACTCCTCCGGCTACCTTCTCTAGCGACGGCTGCCGAATGTCCATTTCTCCCTTTTTTTTCATGAGGTACAGGCTGTCACTTCTGTTTTCTCTCTCCAGTAAAGAAGAGAGTGGGCTTAAGTCACATGTCGTGGGGAAGTAAAAAAAGTATGCCATGCTTTGATTTTTCATGTTTTGGGAAGTTCTCTGTGCATTCCTTTTTTAACCTTTTCCTTTAACCTTTTTTTTTTCTAAAAGAAAAGTTTACTTTATTACCAACTATTCCTACTTCTTCCCTTTTCTTCAATTGCCCTTGTCCCAAACTTCATGCAGGAAATTGGGCACATATCAAATGTGTTCTTGTTTTCTTGAGAGAATATTCCGTGTCTGACTCTTAGATCCATTCCCAATATGTATACTCGTATTCAGTCCGAGCATCATAGGTTGGCTCAAGTTACTGGCTGCTTTTGATATGATTGTATGTTTAAGGTTTCTTTTTCATGTGTTCCAAGCGCTTAATTGTTTGAATAATGAGTCTAAGAATGTTGTCCAGGAAAGACATAAATATTGCGCTAAGTCATCTTATTTTCATCAGGATTAATCTCTTCAGATGAGAGTAGCTCCTATAGCATTAGAATCAATTCTTCAACCGCCATGTAAGTCGTGTAAAAAAAAATGCTAGTGCTTCAAGCCATTATCTCGTAATACCGGCCTCTTTAAGCAATGTACTTTAAAAAGATATGGAGATTATACTTGTATGGATTGATCCCGAATCCACATGTATGCCTAAATAAACAACTGTGATATGCTCTGAGCTTGAAGCTAGCTGAATAACATGCAACCCTCCTATGATGGACTTTAAAATACTTTCTCTGTGAAAGGAACGGTCCTTATTTAATCGACCATCCTCACCTGTCCACATTGGATCTGATCTTAGTGGGATGTGCCTTCTCTCCAGAAACATCCAGATTGACTGTGCCTGAATTTTTCATCCAGGGTACACAGGGGCCAGGTTCCAAGACCCTCGTCTCACTTAGGCTAATCTGATGAAAGCCGTATTATTCTTCCTTGTTGAACCACAGGAGGCGTCATCTAATGATCTTTGGCTTGGAGCCACACTAGCAGGGTTAGTGTAGTGTATGCGGATATGAAGTTGATGGGGATACTTGATTGGGTACTTTTTAGTGAGATTACTTGAACAGTTGAACTCATTTATGAAGAATGATGATTTTCATCTCATAAGCTTTTAAATCATCTCTGTAATTGGACCTAAATAGGTCTGGAGCACCGGGGTCAAGATTCAAATAGGAAGACCAAAGAAATTTTATCCCACAGGAAATGGATCACTAGAGACTAGAGACTACTAATTCCGAGTCTCACCCATTGGGAGTAGTGCACTCTTGAAATTGATCTAGCCAGACTCTGCTTAAAATTTAAGCAGTGCACAACTTTAGTACTCGTAGTTATTTTCCATAGGCTTGCAGTAAAGTAAAGTGTTATCAGCTAGGAGATTATGAAAGCGATAATCACTTCAGCCTGTTTCTTTTTTGGGAATACTTCTTTAAAAGGACACATACAAAGTCATACTCAATAATTTACTCCAAAATCAACTAAAAGAAACAAATGAATTTAATTCACCAGTTTGTGTTCAGAATTTCAGATCAACATATTTTCGGAAGCTTTGACATGGCTAAAAATCGAATATAATCTGCTTGTAAATTAGCTTCTATTTTTCGTGTCATTGGCATTTACATTATGCCACCCGCTCTTATGCTAAGTTGTTGGCTTGCACATGTTATAATTTGTCATGTCGGAGTTCAAAGCTTTCATTCGCTGTTCTGTGCCTTACTTATCTTCTTTCTGTTTCTTCCTGTTTATGACTGGCAGCAACTTCAGGGATTGAGGTGCGACCGTGATCACATTGAAGACAAACTCCATCATGCAAAGTGGTCTATGAGGTAAGGAATAATTGTGTTATGCTGATAGTGAGCTTATGGCATTACTTAGGTTTTAATTTTGGATGTGCTATCTGGAGCATAATAATATACTCCATCCGGAATTAATTATCAACTTGATGACGCAAACAACCAATGTTTTCGGGAACCAAACTTTGACAAGGAAATTGGTGTATTGTGTGAATTATGTGCAGTTCTTAGTTTTAATGTTTGATTAATGAAAAAGACAATTATGGAACAGTAAAAATGTGAATATGTGTAATGTTTTAGTTGTATGTGATTTGATTTGTATTCATAGCTTTCGGGTCAAAAGTCATAGAAAAATCATGAAGAACTGCAAATGGAATCTAAACTGGGTAATACTCTATTTTTCATAGATTTTACATATTAACAAACAAACAGGTGAAATCGCATGTTTACATAATAATAAACAAAAAAATGATGGCCAAGAATCTTTGCTTGGTGAAGTGTGTGAAGGATAAAAATTAAAGATTTTGTCAAGGATGAAGAGATTAAGGATCAAATGGATGGAATATTTTGATGAGATGTCCTATAGATGTCTAGTGGGTGTTACAGAAGAAATCTTTAGTTATGACGAGGAAGTCAAGCAAGACTATATGTGGAGAGTTATAAATTGAAGTAAAAGGCATTGAAGAGTATGAAACCAACGATAGTAGTTAGCCAGATACTATTGCTAAATAAGGTTTGAAGATAATAGTATTACTAAATGGTACTGCTAATAAGGTTTCGAAGATAGCTAGGGAGTTCGATACTGATTGGTCACTAGACCTATTCAACATATGTGAAGGACAAATGAAATACCACTGGAGAGAATACACTTGAAATCTTTCTATAAGGAGAAAGGAGATTTACATGACTGCTCAAATTATCGGGGGATAAAACTTTGACTGATAGCTTATAATTGTGGGTGAGAGGATAGAAATAGATTGAGGAAATGTACGAGCATATGAGAGAACCGGTTTGGGTTATGCCAAGTCGATCCACCATACAAGTCATGAGGCAAATGGAGTGCTAGAGGGAGAGGAAAAAAGTTACATGATTTTCATCAAATTAGAGAAGGCTAGTGACAAGGTATGGAGAGATGTCTTTGGTGGGCAATGAGAAAGTGGGATATACCACATAAATAGATTGACATAGTGAAGAACATGTATCAAGAAGTGATATTGAATCTTAGGGACGTAGAGGAGTAAAACTCTAATGTTGACTAAATGTATAAAAAACTAGTAAAGGTAAATTAGCAAATTGAATATAATCATTATTTGGTTGTTATGTCCATTTTTCATTCTATCTCTTGTTGTGACACCCAAGATTGCAGAATTCGATTTGACTACCTATACCAACAAGGTGCACCTTCTTTTTAAGGAGCTTGTATGCTAAATGCTCCATAATTGAGCCCAGGCTTAAGATGGGTGACCTCTCCGAAAAAAAATTATGATGCACATGGGTGGTAACTACTCACAATCTTGGAGGGTGTGGTGTGCTACACTTATACCCATAAACTGTCAAATTTGTCTGAACATCATGGCTATTACATTTTTGGTGGTTACGTCACCTCTCGTCGTAACCTTTCTCAGTAGTTGACTCTCCCGTTTCCTTACTGTTATTTTAACTCCCTTTGTCCAGGTGGCCTTTGGCCTCGCTCGGGTATTTCAAAATCCCTATAATCCCAACTTCTTACTTTCTTTAATCATCCCTGGTAGTGCATGCCCAAACCAATATAACTGGCTCTTCTTTGTCTTATCTCTAATATCTGCGAATCCAACCTTCTTGCTCTTGAATTCTATCCCTTAAGGTGTTCACACACATCAATATCAACACAGTCATCTTCACTACACCCAAATTCTTTTATTTCATATTTGCAACGTAAATATATTTTCAGATTATTCATTTATAACTTGAAACTTCCTTAAAAAAGTTATTTAGTGCAACGAAAGTAGAATGAAGCTTATGGTGACCTTTCCCCTAACTAATTTTGGTGATGTTGATTCTTTTACTTACAGCGAAAACATAGTTTGCCTTCTTGCTATTTTGTGCAATTGAAATACTTGGTGATAAGGAATTTCAACAATGAGAGGACCTTCGCGATGCTTAGTTTGTGTGTTTTTGCGCATGGGTAGTTGCAAGTGAAAGCCAAAATTATGGTTTCCGATGACTTAAACATGGACTTGGAGAGTTAGTTGATCGGCAAGAGGAGTGTTGCATAGCCATACCTTTTCTGTTATTATCACTGACTATCTTGGTTTATTGGTGCTTCTGATTGATAGTCTTCTGCATCTTTCTTAATTTTTCAAGCTGTTGCTTGTTTCCTGGACCTTTGTTATATTTATTTGGTGGTGTTTCCTTGTCTTCTTTGTTGGCTAATAATGTAACAGATTTTCTTGTTACTAGAATGAGAGACCATCCGTGGCTTGTTATATTAAGCATCTGTATTCCAATTCTTCTGTGGTAATATGTGACTTTTAGTTTCTAACATAACTAGTGGATTTGTGCTTCTTGTATGATATGTTTATCTTGTATCTTACTAGTTGGCTCAATGTTTACGTGCACTACTTCTTGATCGATTCTTGGATTATTTGGACTGTTCTTGGAGTTTATTAGAGTTCTTGTAACAATAGGATTCTATTCATGTTAGAATGTTAGTGTTTTTAAGGACTTCTGTAAAGAGTCCATGTTATAATGGGACTCTCATAAAAGGAGTCTTGTAAGATTAGAATTCTAATCATGATAGAAGTCTAATCATCGTGGAAGTCTAACCTAATTAGAAGTCTAATGATGTTAGTCTTAAAGTTATTAGGAGTCTTATTTAATTAGGAGATTAGATTAGTTATCTCATCTTATCTTTTATTCTTGATTATGCAGGCATGTGTTTATCTTCTATTTGACGATTCTTAGTTTTCCTATTTCTAGTACGATTAGGTTTGTAATTCATATTTAACAGCACGTTTATTATTCAATAAGGATGAAGATTTAGAATATCGAAATTGACGAGTGTTGTAGATTGAAGTAGTACTCGAATCATACAAGTGTAGAAGGATAGAAACAAAGCCAAAGAGAATCCGAGAAGGATGAACAATGGCTTTGGGCAAGAACTTTCATCTCCTAAAGATACAAATACACTACTTTAGTTGACTAGAGCTTTCCTAAGAACACCAATTAGTTTAGCCAAAACTAATCTAGCACAGGAACGAATTCACTTAGCTTTCTAATCCAAGAAAGTAAACTGAAAACAAGAGAGAAATAAACGCTCGGTCTATTTGTCATAAACGTCTTGTTGTTCTCATTCATTACTTTCGGGTATTTATAAGACAATTACAACTCATTTTCTGATTTTTTTACAATAATTAAAAGAAACTAATTAATTAACTAATAAAAAAAAGTTAATGAATTAACTTAAACAACTAAGAATAACACTATGATAGAAAAATGGCTAAGTAAACTAACGACTACCTAGAAGTAAGGCAGCTTCTCTCTAGGTTGTTGCATATTGTTTGAAATCTGATTGTAACCTCCTTTGACAGCACATGCACGCCTATAACCATGGATTGTGGGCTGCATGGGAGTGAGTTGTTGTTGGAGTAACAACTCCTCCTATTTTCATGGCACAGTGGTGTTGCACTTGCTCCATATTGTTAGCTTCTCTCACCAGCCACTTTCTTAAGCTTGCATAGCTTTATTACAACCTAAAACATCCTAAGAACCGGATCTAGTAAAGAATTACATTTTCCTTATGCTATGAATACATAGAAATAAATCACACAATCAAGTTAGGCTCGAACAAAATAACAAATAGTACAAACTAACTCCTAACAAACAAAGGACTCTAACTAAATGAAAGACACGCACTAATTATGAAAGAAATTAATTAAAGACTCTAAATTAGCAACCTTAGTTTCTTCTGTTAATGAACTTTTTAACCTCAAAATCAACCATAAACCAATAATCAAATAAACTTATTAAAAACTTTATGGTTAGGTTGCAACAGCTCATATAATATATATCAACGAGAGTCTTTTGGGTTGAGCGTGAGCTAGCTACTTGGTTTTCTAGTAATATACCAAAATCAAACAAAAGAGACTTTGATCATATTCTTGACTGTGACTCAAGAGTAATCTGTCCCGTTTATTCACTCATTTACTGTTAGTTCCATAAAAACACAAGTCATCGCAACCGGATTCACATCAATTATGTAGCTTGTGATTCGTATATATTCTATTAATGTAACTCAATTATGCAGGTTTGAAGATCTTACAGTTGACCAGAAGCAAAAGTTATCATTTGCAATTGACAGTTTGGAGGTATGCTTCCAGATTGTTCTCATATATTTTTTGTGAATGGTGCTACCGTTGTTTGAGGAGTTATCTCCAAACCAGAGTGTAATAGGTGAATTATTATGGTATTGTTTAACGATGTCGATGGCCTACCCGCCTACCCATCATCTGAGTCATCCTTGGTGAAATTATCTCAATGTTAATATAATTTCTGGTGAAAAGGTCATGTCTGACTGGATTTTTTTATATATCAATGTGCATTTTGTGATCCACGACCACTTTATGTTGGCTTTTACTTGATAGTCACAAAGGGAGAAGGTCCGACTTGGTCATCAGCAGATCCTATGTAAATGCCACCAAAAGGTCAGCTAACTTCTGGGATTCACATCTCTTTATGGTCAGACATTGATGTATGATATTCTAGTTAAATTTTTGCCTGAAACTTGAAAGCACTTCCTTAGGTTGATAGGTCAGTTGGTGCCTCTTTCCTAAATTATTTTGTTATCTGGAAGCATTTCATGGTTGCTTGACATATCTATCAAAACTTATGACAATGGATATGCAAGCATTAGTGGTTAAATTTGGACAGAGTTGCATAGAATTGTCATTATTGTTGATTCAGTATGTTTTTTGTGAAAAGTCTTTGTAGTTAATAACTAGTTGTACCATTTGTGCTGAGCCGAGCTTATGTTATTGACAACCTCTCCATGTGAATGTCAGTTTCATGAGGTCTGGGGACAACTTATGAAGACTGGTTATCAGAATTCTCGCTTTGCACATCAGGTAAGTTTAAATTATGAGGTTCGAATCCCCACTCCCCACCTTAGGTAATGATTTTGTATTCTGAATAATTATTGTTTGCTTGTCACTACATGAAAGGTTGTTATGCATTTTCTTATGTCACAACTGTATTGCATATTATACGCTGTTACATCACTAAAAGCCTAAAAGAATGTGCTGTTAAAGCTGTTTCACGTGTTGATTTGTTGAACTTCACATGTTTTGGCCCTCATTTTAGTCTATACCAATATTTGGAACTTCTGATCTCCTTAATTAAGTATGTAGAATCAGGGAGCCCTTAATGTTGAGGCAACATAATTCATTTGAAAAAAGGTTTAACGGATGCGACGGATACAAATCTCGATTCCAATGTGTGTTACTTGATCAAAGAACATAACCTTTTATGATTACCAGCTGGCATTTCATAATATATTAATAACAATATGTTAAGGAGAAATTTTCTTCGTGGCAAGATATCCAATTTGGAGTAGTTCAATATTTCTTTTAAACTTAATCTACATTGGATTTGTAATTCTTATCCACTAGTCTCTATGAATTGTAGTGGGGACTGTAGGGTTGCATTGACACATCAAGGAACAAAGAGGATTTTCCTGTCATGTGCTGCTTTAAATTTTTATCATGTTTAATACAAAATTTATAAAACAAAAGTTAGAGTTATAACTGGTTTTGTTGCCGAAGAACATGTTAGATTATCACTCAAAATAATCCAGGTACCAGCATTAAGGATTATTTTTCGTTCTTTATTTCTTCTTTACAACATAATTAATGTGGACGAGCTCAACATTTCTTACCTTGACTAGTAGCTATCGCCGTCTTCCACCAACTTCCTATGCATCCCTCCGTAGTCATGTACATACCTCTTGATGCAGGAATTAGAGGCTGCCCCTCCTTTTGGGTATAGTTGCAAATAATTAAAGTTATTTGGCCATTCGGGTATAATCCAACTTACTTTAATGTGTTGATAAGTTCAGACTAGAAATGTAGTGGACCTAAAGAATGCTACGCTGCAAGTCTTTACGACACAGGAGCGTGATTCAAGGGAATGAAAACGCCGCTTTGCGCCTATTCCTTACAAGGTTTCCACTTGGTGAAGAAAATTATCTATTGGCCGCCTGTCTCCTATTTTGTCAACTGCATTACAAGGCCGTGGGTATGTCCTTATCGCCACATCGCCTATTTTGTAATGCTTACTGTTTTAGAACGATATTTTCTCCGTATTGTCCGTTCTTTGCATGGAAAACAACCGTAGATGCAGTCATGTTCTCGGTAACGACAGTGGAAGCGACTTGTAATAGATTTGTTCGCAACTATTGTAGCGTGAATTTTTCATTCACGTTAATGGAAATTTTTCCACAAACCCTTCATGATTCTTGACGCCGTTTGGGAATTTGATTCCCCTATACATGTAGGTAAACGTGTACACATGGAAAAACCGAAATATCGCATATGAGGAAGTGAAGTGTTGTTAAACTAACTTCTAGACATTTCTTTGAAAAACGATGAGATTCACCTGTTATTCCATCTTCTGGAAAGATTGTGTTGTGTGGCTTTCATAAACTTTCTGTTTGTATTTTTCCTATCAACATACTACTGACTATCTAGTTTGTTTAAAGCTCGGATACATTTTTTCAATTGTGTTAAAATTTTATGCATTTTAATGTTCATGAAACATAATTTAGTTTAATTTAAAATACCATTGTTTACTTGCTGTGTTTGAATTGATCCTCCTCTTTGCTGAACATTCTGACTGGAATCTTTGGACCTATTTCTGGAAGTATAAGGACCTCGTTGGGTCCTGGTATTGACTATCTTGCTTGGATTTTGTATTTGCAGGTTGAGAGATTTGCCTGTCTTTACACCAGTCAAGTGACGAACTTAAGCTTATACTCTCCTGATAAATACTACAGACCAAGTGAAGATTTCATGCCACATGAATTTGGCATCCTTGCTTTGTCCGGCAAATGTTCCTTGGAAGTAAAATAGCAATGGTGTCTCAATCTCTATATTTTAATACTCAGATCGGTCTGTTGTGCATGAAAGTGAGATGCAATTTATCCTCTCTTCCGTTGTAATTCTAGTGATTCCGAAATTGCTCGGATGTACATAGTCCTTGAAAGCCTTTATCATTCTTGTATTATATTGTTCATAGATGCGCTAAATATGTCATACGAACATGTGATGTAAGCACTATTTTTATAACTATAAGTCTATAACTACAGCAAATACGGGCCCTCATTTTTTTTTTTTTTTTTTTTTTTTTTTTGAAAAGGAAAGGAAACTAGGCTACACCCTAATGGAAGTGAAACCTAATTCATCCTTACGGATGATAAGAGGGAGCCCCGGAGGAAACGCCGAAGAAGAAACCCAGAGTTGTTGTTGATTCTTGCCCCAATTTGCTAGTAGATCCGCCGCTTGATTAGCTTCCCTATAGCAGTGTTGGGCCGAGAAGAACTCCATCCTCTTGATATCATGACCTGCATCCTCAATGATGTTAGAAATCTCCCAAGGAACACGCCACTCCCTTCTAATAGAATTAATAACCACTAAGTTATCTCCTTCTACAATTAGTTTGCTAATTCCCATGGAAATCGCTGTCTTTATGCCAATATACATGCCCATTACTTCCGCCATGAGGATTGACCACGAGGCTGGCAGGGCCTTAGCCCCAAACTGGATCGGTTTACCATGGCTATCTCTAATAATGAACCCAAAGGAACAGTGATTAGAATCTGACTTGGACCCGTCGAAATTAAGTTTGAAGCAATCTCGAGGAGGGGGGGTCCAGCTGACCGACATAGGGGAATTTGTCTTGTGGAGAGTAGGGGCTCCTTTCGAGGATGGGTTACCACCCGCCTCCTCGTCCAAAGGATCAGACCATGCCTCACAGTAGTTGATGATGATTAATGCCGCATTTTGAATGTTAATGGCTTCCTCATTGAAGCACACCTTGTTTCTAAAAAACCATATGAACCACCATCCAATCATAATTTTTTGAAGTTCTTCCGACGTCATGGAAGTACGAAGCTTGTTTAAAACTTCTACCATTCCTTCAGTCTGGAACGTCAACTCCCAACCGCTGGGCCATTTATATTTTCTGGCTATTGTTTTGAACAGGTCCAGAGCAAACTGACAATTTAGGAATAAATGGTTAGTTGTCTCAGTGTGATGGCTACAGAAAACACACTCTAAGGGCACTGCTACATGACTGCGAAAGAGTCTTTCCTTCGTAGGGAGTCCGTCATTGCAAATTTTCCAAATAAAATTGCTTACTTTTGGCGGGACATTGAGCTTCCAAATCCACCTATAGGAGCATTTTTGAATGTTCTCCGGGGTTATACCCTGGATAAGTCTTAAGTGATTTGGTTGAGAACTCCCCATTAGGAGTGAGTCTCCAAAACATTGCATCCTGAATATCATTAAAAGGGATAGGGGAATGAGTAATGGTTTGGACAAGTTGATCTGGGAGGCAATCTTTTAGGGCTTCTATGTTCCAACTTTTGTCGGGGAGGATAAAATCTTCCACACGTTGGTTTGGATTGGGGCAGGAAGGACTGATGTCTAACAAAGGATATGGAAGTATCCAATTATCTTTCCAGAATAGAATTGTTTTCCCATTTCCCACCTTCCATTGGAGTCCTTTGATAAAGATAGGTCTTAATTTCATTAGATTTCTCCATTGCCAAGAGTTTGACTGAGAGGGTGCGTAGTCAAACAACGTTTTATTTTTCAGATATTTTTTCTTGACTAGTTGGACCCACAAGTTGCTAGGATCCGTTAGAATTCTCCAAAGTAACTTCATTTGCATTGCTTTGTTATTGACTTCAGCTTTACGGAGTCCTAAGCCTCCTAGATATTTTGGCTTGCAGATTCTATCCCATCCAATTAGATTGGGGGTAGAGGCTGTTGGATCCCGATTCCAGAAAAAGTTTCTACATATCTTGTCAATGTTCACTAGGGTGGAGTTTGGCAAAGTGAAGCTCTGCATTTGGTGGTTTGGCTTAGTGGCCAGACAGGATTTTATCAGAGTTGTTCTCCCTGCCTGGGAGACGGCATTTGCTTTCCACTTGGCTAGTTGATTATTTGTGTTTGTTATGATTTTTCCGAAAGTATTTGCATTCACTCTTTTGTCTATAATTGGACATCCAAGATAAGAATCTAGGGAGGTGACATACTCCATTGCTAGTATTGCTTTGAATTCTGCGATTTGTTGTTCTGACACGTTGCTTGTGCATTGAAATGCCGATTTATGGTAATTTACCGGTTAGTAGGACATGGAACAAAGATTTGTTTAGAATATTTTTTATGACATGGCAAGATTGAACGTTAGCTTTTGCAAAAATCATGGTATCATCAGCAAATGTTAGAAATGGAATTCTCATTCCTGAATGACCTGGGCTAACCCCCAGAGCTTGAATCCTTTCTGGCCCTTCATATTGGAGTTGTCTGGCTAGTAGTTCTGCGCATAGAATGAAAAGATAGGGTGACAGAGGATCTCCCTGTCTTATTCCTCTAGAAGGAAAAAATTGGTCAGTAGGTATTCCATTAACTAATACTGAAAACGACACAGTGGAAACACATTCGCGGATCCAAGCAATCCATTGAGGGCGAAACCTAATTTTTCTAGCGTAGTAAAAATATAATCCCATTCTAGCTTTGTCATACGCTTTTTCCATATCACGTGGGGCCATAATCAATGTGAGTTATATACCTTATTTTTCCTTTTGGCTTTGAAATGATTTTATAAAATACAAAAATTATTTCTTCTAATTTCTAAAAATGTTTTATATAATTTCGGAATATAAAAAGATTCGCAAAAATTTTGGAAAATAAAAAAAAAATTGAAAGAAAAAAAATAAGTTGGAAGTTTTTTTTCGGATTTTTTTTCTCCTCCTCTCTTCCCCTTCCTCCCTCTTCCATAGAACTTCTCTATTATTCAGATTTCTCTTTCCTCTCTTAATCTAAGACCCTTCTCTAATCATGAAATAGTAATATTCAAGAAAAAGTCATGAATTTGTGATGGAGAAGTTGTGAAATTAAAAATTTATTTTTCAATTTCAGTGGAAAAATTTGTGGGAAATTTTGTCTATTTACTCTCTTCATCTTTGTAAATTCATGAAATAAATAAGAAATGTGAAATAGACATTCACCGGACGACCATGAACACCGACGACCATGAACACCGAAAAAACCGTGGAATTCAAAGTATGAGTATGAATATGAACAAACTCATAATCAAAATTCTAGGTTGAATTTCACAAAAACATGGTTTGAGTTGTAAGAAGTTGAGAAACCATATTTTGTCCCTTTACTGAGCCGATTTGAGATTGATTTGTGCGTTTTTTAAATATTGATGACATTTTCGCACTGGATGTACGGTGGAAGAAGTTGAATGAACAGAAACTTTAGGTAATCATTAAAATGGGTTCAAGTAATTACCTAAACCTTGTACAAACTAAAAGAAGTCTCAAAACTTGGACTTTCAAAATGTATTGGAAATAAATATTTCAAATTAATAATCCTAAGTACTAATTAATCAATAGTATATAAACGTATTAATCCAATTTGCCACCTAGAGCTATAAAGTTAAAATATATAAGAGATAAAATATATATTAATACTTAATAAGATATTTCACACTAAATCGCACAAAACATGTAAGAAATAAAAATGTATTAACACTTAAAAAAATATTTTGACACTAATTTAAAACTCATCCTCCACATAATAGATTTGGTAATGACTCATCCAGTGTTTGATAATTAACTAAAAGCATCGAAACTTGGGCTAATTTGGGTTAATGGACCTAAAACTCAAGTCAATGAGGTTTGACGCGGTGTTGGACCTAATAGACCCAATGACATTATTGTCCAATCCCCATATCGTATAGGATTGCTTAGATGAGTAATGAGAATGGATTGTGATTGGTAGATTATCATCTACTTATTAGGTTTGGTAATGACCAATCTAGTATTTGGTAATTACCTAAAATCGATAATCATGGGTAATTTGGGCTTTTGAGTACAATGAGAGACAATGGGGGACCAAAACTCAAGTCAATGAGATCTGGTGAGGTATTAGGCCTAATGGACCCAGTGACATGATTGTCTAATCCTCATAGAATGGTTTTGATGAGTAATAGGAATGGATTGTGATTGGAAGAACATTCTCCACTCAGTAGGTTTGGTAATAGTCCATCCAGTATTCGATAATTACCTAAAATCATCTAATCTAGGATAATTTGGACTTGTTGTACAATGAGGGACAATGGGGCCCAAAAGTCAAGTCAATGAGGTTTGTTGAGGTATTAGGCCTGAACTAAATATGAGTCCCTATAAGCTTTATTTGGCTCATAAACTAGTGGCTTTTGTGTTTGAAGCTCTTGGATTCTCAAAACTTGCTAAACATGCATTACATGAGTCCATGAATGAAGCCTAACATGAAGCTACATCAACATGAGAGCAACAACAAGATGGCATGAAGCATGGAGAAGGCCCAAGTTCTATTTGGGCGTGAGTTTTGGTTTTATTTGCTTTTGTTGTTTCAAATTTGTATTTGTAATAAAGCCAAAAGATTACTCTTAAAGTATCTCCTAATGGCCAGCTATTTAGAGTGTGTTTAGGAGCCTAAGGAGGTCATTATTTGCTGTAGAAAGCTTGCTTGTAACAGCTCATTAAATGAGCTTCATTAAAGGCATGATTTATGGAGTTTTGTAACTCCTTTGTAACTCCTTTTTGGCTGTTCATTAGGGACAGTTTTAAGAAGTTTTTGGGCCTACTTTTGTTGCTCCATTCTTCTATATAATGTGATCAAAAGATAAATAAAAAACAGTTTTGAGTTTGATTAAAAAAACCTTGTGTGTTTAGCCCTTAAACTTTGAGTGTGTCTCAAGTTCAAGAGTCCCTTATTACTTTGAGTGTGTTTTGAGTAATAAGCTTAGGAGAGGTTGAATGGGTCTTACCTCTGGCCTAAAACCCTAAATCATTGAGTTTGTCCTTGTGATTTGACTTTATCCTTGGTTTCGAGTGACTTTGAGTTCAATTGTGAGTGTTCTATGTTCCTTAAGTTTAGATTCATCATCCAACACTTTGAAGGGTGTATTTAGACTTACATCAAGGCCTAATGGACCCAGTGTCGTGATTGTACAATCCCAATAGAATTGTTTTGATGAGTAATGTGAATGTATTATGATTGGAAGAACATCTTTCACTTAATAGGTTTAGTAATGGTTCATCCAGTATTTGGTAATTACCTAAAATCATCTGATCTAGGATAATTTAGACTTTTAGTACAAGGAGGGATAATGGGGGCCCAAAACACAAGTCGATGAGGTTTGGTGAGGTATTGGGTTTAATGGACCCAATGACATGAGTGTCCAATACCCATAGGATTGCATTCATGAGTAATAGAAATGGATTTTGATTGGGAGAACATCCTCCACTTAGTAGGTTTGGTAATTTCCAATTGTTTGGTAATTACCTAAAAGCATATGATATGGGGTTAATATGGGATTTTTAGTACAATGAGGGAAATTGAGGACCCAGAACTCACGTCAATGATGTTTGGTGAGTGTAGACACATAATCGTGTCTCTCCATTTAAAGATCCAATTATAGAACATACCGCGGTCTTAATTGGTCCGACCCAAGGGGAGAGCAGTCCGAATAGCCAAGCCCAAAATTATTTTAAAGTGAAAAGCTTACTTATTAGCAATAATGATCCAAAATCCTATTTTTAAGCCCAATTAATTATTCCAAATAATTAATTGTATTTTGAGCCCAATCTTTTGAAAAGCTCAATTAATTATTCATAATAATTAATTATTTTTTGTTTATTATTTTAAAAATATTTTCAGAAATAAATAAATATTTTCAAAGATATTTTTAAAATTGAAATCAGATTTTATCTCGTAAAGTTGATTTTCGGATTTAAAGGATAAAAGAAAATCATTTAAAAACGCGTTTAAGAAAAAGGCAGTCAAAGCATGACTGACGCAGACGGTGCGCCTGCCGCGCCACATGCGCGCGGCGCGCGTCAGGCGCACTAATCTGCGCCTGACATGTGGCTATGTGCGACACGCAATTTGTTTTCTATCTTTTTAAAATATTTTGCTATAAATAAGTCGTGATATCCCGGATTATAAAAAGGACACTTTTCACAGATACGCTCAATACACTCGAATACTTGTGAATTCTCTCAAAACTCTCAAACTCCCACACTTTCTTATCGACAAACACACAAACATATATTTACAAACCTACAAACACATACTTTGATTGATCTTCACAAGCGTTCATTTTATGGCTTCACGATTGCTCTTCCCAAAGGTTGTTATTCCCTCTGACCCAAGCCACACCGGTATATTCCTGAGAGTCTTTAAATCTTTATTATTTATTTTACTGAAGTTACTAACGTTTTCTTTCTTGATGTAGATCTTTAATAAAAAATCGTTTTTTGTATATTCTAATATCTACTCTTTCTTTCTTATTTTTCTTATATATTTTCTATGATTGTCCTGCTTATCCTTTCATCACTCCACATGATTATTATTGCTAATCAAGACCAAAAGAACTGTTCTAATATTAATCAGATAATTTGGACAACCTATTAGGAACCCAGTAATTTTGATTGCTTAATAACGTGTCACCAAAAATAGTCTTTTTTATGTGTCTAATAAACCAACTTAGACTAATATTTTTAGGGTGTTTGAAAATATTCTCTGGTTATTCTTTGCCATAAAACTTGCTATGAATCGATATTTAGTAGAGGCCAGCAATGAGCGAATGTGGTTCATGATCGTGCTCGTACCCTCACCCCCGAACTCAATCTATGGTTCATTGAACATTAATGGAGTCATGACGGGGAAATCTACATTGGATAAGTGTAATAGCCCGCACCAAAATACCTTATTAAGTAAGTACTTTTATATAACAGCGGAAGCTCCAGTCTTGGGCGAACTATTACTTGGATCCCCCTTAAGCCTAAGCTTAAGAGAATGAGCATTTTACAACATGAACTATTAAAACTTACTTATAAAATAACCATCTTACTTCATAATAAAAATATTACAAACCGAAAATACACCATGGTTTTTCCAATATTGTCCACCATGCTAACATACAACAAAACAATACAAGTCCCCACAAGAGCATCTGACATCCATACATAATCATTAATAGTCACCTGCAAAACGATAATCAAGCTGCCCCCAGAGACAGGTTCAAAGAACAAAACACAAGTCGGCAAAAGGCGAGTACACAAGTAGATTTTTAGGAAAAATATTATGGTGGTTTGAATCTAGTTTTTCCTTCGCAAAAACCCATCCCAAAAAAAATAATAATATGCAACACGTCAGTGATCACATCCTTGTTGGTTTCTTTCTATCATTACAGTTCTTTCTATTAGTTCAACATTATTGATATCAATCAATATCATTTAATCCTTATGGGGAAAGTGAACACGATTAGAGAGGAGTCACCACGACCGACTGTCTCTAAACTGTGGGGGTCGTCACCCTCCTATTTACCATATGCTTGCAAGACTTCCAGGACATGTCCCTAGCAGCTACGAGACACCACGCTCGCCTGCAACTTACAATTTAATAACGGCAGCTACGAGACACCACGCTCGTCTGCAATTGTTGTTCATCACCGTTCACGGCTACTTCCCCTTCTTGTAGGTGACCACACAAACACATTGATAATTTTAATTCCTCTTAATTGTTATTAAATTATTATCTGGGCTAACTGTAACACCCCCAAAATCCATACACGTCTAAACTACGTTGCATCGACTTTGGGAGTGTTACCGCCGTGATGAAACGTAAGGCTTATTGAATTTAAGACACTAACTTACTCTTTATAATGAAAACTAAATTGCAGAGGAAATAAAATGATAACTTAACTACAACTCGGGAATCACTATTGACCCCTTTTATTTAAAACCATTAACTATGTAAATCATAAACAATCTCTAGGATGTTCAACCAAATCAATTTAAAAGTTTATAATCAAAAGTATCCCCCGTATGCCCGAACTTATGCAGCATCACCCGGCATACCTATCTCGCTCCCCATTGAAATATCAATGGTTCATCACAGGTCAACAAACAACACAAATAACAAACAATCAGTTATGCTGAGTACGTACAAAATCAGTTACATAATACACTAAACATAATCAGAATAATAATAACAATTCCTAAACATGATTCTACAAAAACATTAAATTCCGTTTTTACAATTTATTTGGCATCGAACGGGCACCGTCATCTTTCTAGAATCATACGGGCTACTTAATCCTTAATAGACAACTTGGTCTATTAGATGAAATGTAAATACGGTTTCGTTCCGTTCCACATCCATCACCTTAGTATGCATACCCCCAAGATCGTACGGAACCTTTCGCCTACTTGAGTTATCAAAATTTATAAGGACACTACTGTCGTCACAGTAGGCCTGCGTAGGAGTGTAGAACAAGTCCCACACTCCTCCCATTGTTCATCACTTGTAGGGAGTCCAACTACAAGTTTATTGCCAAAATCCTTTCTTAGTAATATTCATTCATACAACATCGAACATATAATCGTTAAATTCTTAGGTACATTGCTAAAATGATCTAATTAAAGCAATCTCTTGCAACATCCTTGTTACAACAATAAATCATATGTTTTCAATCCAATTCTCATTCCATGCTTGTGATACGATAGAATTACGCATACCAATAATAACTCATTCCAACTCACAAGTCATACAACTAGGAAATACATCTGATTTCCAATTGATTTCATGTTACCAAACAATCTCCTCAATCATAATCAACCACGGTTCCCTATCATGATTCTAGGTTCCAATATGACAATAACAACCTAACATGATACTAATATATCGGCCCGAACTAGTACGCGTACGTACCTTGTAACGGAGAATCTTTGCGATTACTTAAAACGTTCCGCTTATGAAATTGGGACCTAATCGAATAATAGAATTATTTCAGTGCTAAGTCCTTGGCATTATGAAAATAAAAGTCAGCTTATCCAACTATGTAAGATATAATGTTTTGAATAATAAAAGTAAACGTTCTTGTTGTTTAAACTTTCTTTTCATGAATTCTATTGAAACTAACATATTTAGAAACTAGTTAATATGCTTGTAAATATGATTTCTTTTTAACTTTATTTTATACTCTGTTTACAACAACAAAACTTAAACAACTATATATAAGTATTATAAACATCAGCATTAAGAAATAAAATTATCATAAGAACTACAAATATAATTATAAATCTGATTTCTATACTTTACTTTATGCCTTATTTATAATCATCAAACTTAATCAAAGATACATAAATATTATAATCAGAATCTACAGTTTATTTAAATATAAAAGAAGAGAAATCCTTTTTTTTTATTATTATTAAATTATACCGGCTTGCACCAGCGACGACCACCACTACCGGCGGACGCGCGTCTGAAACTACCGGCGGCGAGGCACCACTCGAACTCCGATGAAACAACACCACTCGAACACCACACGCCCAACCTCGCGCGAACTACGAACCGCCACGTGCAACGCGCGACGCACGAACCACCACTAAGCCACCACGGTCGCTAGAACGGCTTGACCGAGACCACGAATCCCCGGTGAACGAGCGCGCGCAAGCACCACCGGTGAGGGTCGAAAGAGCGACGACGGGAAGATTCGAGAAGCAGGGGAAAAGAAGAGAAGGAGGAGAGAGAAAAGGATTTGATTTTTGGGGTAAAATAGAAAAAGACGGCTGATTGTGAAAAGGAATAGGGTTATATATATATATTTATTTATTTTTTCTTTCTTTTCTTATTTATAGTATCAGAAACCTTAGTTTATTAGGATTTGTTTCCAAATCGAATTCTGATTTATTATTTAACAAAAACCGAATTAAAATATAATTAGGTACGAAAGTAGGTTGTATATTTAATTTATAACTGTAGGTTTACCTAAAATATATTATAAAATACTTTCACTTTTACTTTATATTTTCTTATTTATAGCAAAATAACTCCCAAAAATACAGAGTATTACACTAACTCGTTAGAGATGGACCTAACTTCTTGAGGAAAGATTATAAGTGTAACTTCCACAAGGTTAATCACAATAGTAATTATTAGGAAACTCATAATTTGAAATTAAAAAAATAAATAGATAAATAAATTATATGGATTTCTCAAAATACATAAAGAATAAGATATTTGTGTTAACAAACGTAGGTCATTCGATTATTACTCTTAGAGTTGTTAAAGTTGGGTGAGGAAACTATTATCATTTGATATTAGGAACTATGGCTTGGTAAGTATGGTTGTAGTTAAATTTGGAGAGAGGTTTATCAAATAGATACTCCTTGAACATATTTTTCATTGCTGAAAATTAATTTTTTTTTTTTTGAAGACTTATAATCAACCAAATCAATCACGTTCAATAAAATTTTAGGATGTAATTAAATAATTCATTGATGAAAGGAACTTATTACTCTTTTACTCAACTCATCGTTTAACCTTTGAATTATTCAAGATTATAATTTTATCCTTAAAATACTCTTTGAAATATTTCTTGTAAAATCTGGAATGTACCACAAAATCTATTAAAACGGAAACTGTCCCGTAAATATTTCAATTTTTCAACAGAACTTAAAATGACCATAACTTCCTCATACGAAATCCAAATTGGACGATTCTTATGCCTATCCTGAGTAAAATTTTAATACGAACAACTTTTGTGAAATATCATTTTGGACAAAAATGCCTAAAAAATATCGAAAAACACGTTTTATTAAAACTGGTCCAAATTCTTACGGGATGGTAGAAGTTTATGTTCCAATGTTTAATCTACTTCACATGCACTTGGGTTCTTCCATCAAGAAGAACTTATCAATATTTTGACAGTAAAATATGGCCCTTGATTCATTTACAAGATCAAATATTCAAACATAATATTCCAACATTTACTAAGAAAACCCTTATCTCTCAACTTGCAACTCATAACTCCACAATCAATCAACAAGAACATATAATCATCCCCAAAGAAACACATGCAAGGAAAAACAAATTCATATAATACTTATAAATTTGAAGATACAACATAATTTTTTTCCAAAACCCACATGCATGCACTTATATAAAACAATTCTTTTACCCAAATCTCATTTCAAACCCCAAAGAGAGTTAGTGACTTGTGTACCTTAATCCCCTTTGCCCAACTCTTCTTTCTTCCTCCAAAATGCAGAATTTTCGACCTTCCTATAATCCCAAAGTGTTCATATGAGTTAATTATCTTACCTCAAGATATTAAAAACAAAGCTTCCTCTTCCCAAATAAATAAATAAAAAAATCAGCTTACCTTCACCTTTTTAGACTAGAGTTTGGGGGTGTTTTCCCACTCCTTCTTGAAAATTTTCTTTGGTAATACCAAGTATACACATCAAGGAAAACAAAAATGAGTTTGCATGTAAGATTGGGTAGAAAATGAGTGAGAAATTGAAGAGAGAAGGTAGGGTTTCAACCTTAGTTCTTCCTCTTTTTTTTTTTCCTCTTTCCTTCTTTTTCTTTCTTCCTTAATTCTCTCACTTTCTCTCTCCTATTTTTCGATTTTTGGGGGCTTGAGTTTGACGGGATATATGGGTTGGAAGTTGGAGTTTTTAGAGTTTTTAGTGGGTGATGACTTGGATAACTATTTTTCTTTTTCTTCTTTTTTTTTTTAGCTACCTTTACTTTCCTATTCTCCCAACAAATAATAAATCAAACCTCTTGAATTTATCCACTTACATATTTTAATTCAACATTGTCCCTCCTTGTCTTTATTTTGCCCAAAAAAAAATATATTAACTTATCTCTTCTTTGACCACCTACCTCATATACTACTTTACAATCACCCTTTATAACTTCTTAAGTACGATTTTTACTATATTCCTAAAAATGATCCCATATCACCAATTACATAATATTTTCTCCTCTAACTTGTCGACTAAAATAACAGAGATACAAGTACATAAGTCATATAACATAAACATATCAAAATTTTCCTATCTCTAGGACCTATATGATAATATAGAGAATAATTAAAAGTAGAATATTCGTGTTGTTGGGGTGACTATTACACACTTCCAACCTTTAAGAAGTTTCGTCCCGAAACTTAGAATTGTACCTTAAAATAGATGCGGGTATCGTTCTTTCATGCCTGACTCCTTTTCCCATGTAGCTTCTTCTTCACCATGATTCGTCCAGAGGACCTTCACTAAGGGTATTGTTTTGTTCCTCAAATTCTTGTCTCTGCGATCCAGTATTCGCAATGGCTTTTCTTCGTAATTCAAGGTCTCATCAAGTTGCAGTGGTTCATAAGATAGCACATGAGATGGATCATACACATATTTCCGGAGTTGGGAGACGTGAAAAACATTATGAATTCGAGATAACTCCACTGGCAAAGCTACCTCATAGGCTACCTCCCCAATCCTTCTTAGTATTTCGTATGGTCCTATGAACTTGGGGCTTAGTTTCCCCCGAACTCCAAATCTCTTCACTCCACGGGTTGGTGATACTTTAAGAAATACTTTATCCCCAACTTCAAACTCAAGCTTTTTCCTCCTTAAGTCAGCGTACTTCTTTTGTCTATCTTGAGCTATCTTCATCCTTTCACGAATGATCCTAACTTTGTTCCATTGTCTCAAGTATCATTTCGGTCCTATCATGACTCTTGGGTGCACATCATCCCAACAAATAGGCGTTCGGCATCTTCTCCCATACGAGCTTCATATGGAGACATTCGATTGAGAAGCTGGTGACTATTGTTGTAGGAGAACTCTATCAATGACAACCTTTCCTCCCATGAACCTCCAAAATCTAAAACACAAGCTCGAAGCATATCTTCTAGTGTTTGTATCGTTCTCTCAGTCTGGCCATCAGTGGCAGGGTGGAAGGTAGTACTCAATTTTAGTCTCGTACCAAACGCTTCCTGCAATTTCTCCCAAAAGTTGGATAATAAACAGGGATCTCGATCTGAAATAATTGTCTTCGGGGCTCCATGAAGGCGTATCACCTCCTTAACATAGGCATACGCCATTTGCTTGGGACTCCATGTTTCCTTCACGGGTATAAATCTCGCAGTTTTTGGTCAATCTATTTACAATGACTCATATTGCATCACTCCCCTTCCTAGTTCTTGGCAAACCCATTACAAAATCCATTGACACCGAGTCCCACTTCCACTCTGGAATCTCTAGTGGCTGCAACAATCCAGATTCCTTTTTCCTATCAAACTTCACTTTCTGACAAGTTAAACATCTAGCAACATATTTAGATATATCCCTTTTCATCCCTTTCCACCAATAAGTTTTCTTTAGATTATGAGTCATTTTATCTCTCCTGGGTGTCCGAGTATGAACTATTATGCGCTTCACCCATGATTCGATCCTTAAGTTCTCGAATATCGGGTACACACCATCTTCCGTTCATTCTTATACTTCCATCATTATGAATATGGAACTCTTTCCCTTCTCCATTTTCTATCTTCTTATAAATCTCTTTCAAAAACAGGTCATGCATTTGTTTCTCTCTGAGATCCTCCAAAAGTGTTGGCTGCGCAGTTAATGCAGACAGACACCCTCTCAATTCTCCTCCCTTCACTACAATCAAATCTAAACTCCTCATTTCTTCATAAAGTTCGTGAGGTACTGACAATAACGCATTAACCGTTCTCCGGGGTCTTCTACTCAATGCATCAGCCACTCTATTCGCCTTCAGGGGTGATATTGAATGTCGATGTCGTAATCTTTAATCGGCTCCAACCATCTATGTTGTCGTAGGTTCAATTCCTTCTGAGTGAAGATGTATTTTAAGCTCTTGTGATCGGTGTAGATTTTGCATGAGACTCCATACAGATAATGTCGCCACAATTTCAGCGCAAACACCACAGCCGCTAATTCTAAGTCATGAACTGGGTGATTCTTTTCGTGCGGTCGTAACTGGCGAGACGCGTAGGCAATTACTTTTCCGTGTTGCATAAGTACACACCCTAGCCCTTCTTGAGACGCATCGTTGTACACCTCAAATCATACATTCCCGGATGGTAAGGTCAATATTGGAGCGGTGGTCAACCTCTTTTTCAATTCTGGAATGCCGATCGCACTTGTCCGTCCATTCAAATTTTGTGGTTTTCTTTATTAAATTTGTTATGGGCGAGGCTATCTTTGAGAAATCTTCCACAAACCTCAGATAATATCCTGAAGTCCCATAAAGCTCCTTACTTCGGACACATTGGTTAGTCTTTGGCCACTCCATCAACATTTTTATCTTCTCCAGGATCCACGGATACTCCTTCTCGCGAAACCACATGCCCTAAAAATTTCACCTCCTCAAGCCAAAATTCACACTTTCTTAGCTTGGCATATAAGCGATTTTTCCTCAAAATACTCGATGTGTCCCTTAATTGCTTTTCATGCTCCTCCCGATCTTTAGAGTATATCAAGATATCATCAATAAAAATTACCACAAATCGGTCCAAATGTGGCTTGAAATACCTTTGCATCAAATCCATGAATGCAGCTGGTGCATTGGTTAACCCAAAAGGCATTACTACGAACTCAAAATGACCATATCTCGTTCTAAATGCAATTTTAGGTATATCTTCTTCGGCTATCCTCATCTGATGATACCCCGATCGCAAATCTATCTTTGAAAACATACTTGCTCCTCTTAACTGATCAAATAGGTCATCTATTCGTGGCAATGGGTATCTGTTTCTCACAGTTATTTTGTTCAATTCCCTATAATCAATACATAGCCTTAAGGTTCCATCTTTCTTTTTCACAAATAGAACTGGGGCTCCCCACGGGGATACACTAGGTCTTATATAACCTTTCTGCAAAAGTTCTTCTAATTGCTTCTTTAACTCCACCATCTCGGCTGGCGCCATACGATAGGGTGCTTTTGATATCGGTGTAGCATTAGGAATCAAATCTATATGGAAATCTACCACTCTTCGTGGGGGTAATCCTGACAAGTCTTCGGGAAATACGTCAGGGAATTCTCTCACCACAGGTATGGCATTTTCTCTTGAGTGAGTTCTGTTAACATACTGATCTCATGATTCACTATCTTCTGCTTCCCTTTACTAATCTCCTAATTAAGGTTTTGTAATACTCCGTATTTTTAGGAGTTATTCTTTTATATATATATATATATATATATATATATATATATATATATAGTTTGGGTAAGCCTACAGTTATAATTTAACTATACAATTGATTTTCGTACCTAATTATATTGTAGTTTGGTGTCGTTTTATTTTCTAAATAAAATAATAAATCGGAGTTTCACTGGGAAACAAATCTTATTAAGCCAAGGTTTCTCATACTATAAATAGGAGAGAGAAAAAAAAAAAAATTTAAAACCCTAACTCCTTTTCCCCATCAGCCGTTTTCTCTCCCCCTCCCTCAAAGATTTTCTCTCTCCCTCTCCCTCGTCACTTGCCTTTCTTCTTCCTCGTCACACTAAAACTCCTCCCCTCCCTTGAGTTTTCGTCGGCCTTTGAGAGTGTGGTGTGCGAGGGTGTGTCGTGCGAGGCAGCGAGGGTTGTCGAGGCGTCGGCTGCTTTGTCGAGTCGAGCAAGGGTGCGCCGACGAGTGTGTTGTGCGGGTCGACGAGCGCTGCGAGTAGTCGAGGCGGGGCTGTCGAGTGATGTTGCGTGTGTGCTAGGGTCGTGCGTGCTAGTCGAGGGTGTTGTGCAAGCGTGTGTGTGGCTCAAGTGTGTGGTACGAAGGGCGAACGGGTGTTGCGCGAGTCGAGGCTTCGAGTGTGCGGCAAGGCGAGGCGTGCGTGGCTTGCGTCTTTGTGGGTTGTCGTGCGGTGTGTGTTGTGCGTGTGGTCTGCTGCTGTGGTCGGAGCTCCTCACGTCGCCGGTGGTTGTCGCCGGCGAGTCACTTCGGTACAAAAGAAAAAAAAAACTCCCTTCTTTAATTTTCTACTCTAGTTAATTTGTTAATTCTGATTTTTTTTTTGTAATTTGTATATATATACATTGGATTAAGTTGTATTGGAAGTAAAGTATAAAATAAGTAAAAGAAATCAAATTTAGCATTATGTTTTAGTTCTTATGATAATCCTATTTCTCAAATCTGATTTTGTTATACTTGTGTATATAATGGTTTAGGTTGGTTTTGTAAATTAAGTAGTAAAAGTTATAGAAAATCATATTCTTAATTATACTATTAGTCAGTAGGACGTTTTAATTCTTAATTCGATTTAATTATACTTATGAATATTTGTGTAAGTTTTAGTATTATAAACCAAGTATAACATAAGTTATAGAGAAAAAACTCAGATTTGCAAACATATGATTAAAGTCCTAAATATGTTAGTTCAATAAAGTTTATGAAAGAAAAGTTTAACCCACATGAACGTTTATTTTATTATTCGAAACACTAAAGTTTTACATAATTAGTTAAGCTGGTTCTTATATAATATTATCAAAGATTTAGCACTGAAATATATTCATTACTCGATTAGGTCTCAATTTCATAAGCGGAACGTTTTAAGTAGTCAGCGAAGATTCTCCGTTACAAGGTACGTACGCGTACCAGTTCAGTTGCAATTACTAGTATCATGTTAGGTTGTGATTTATTCTATTAGAACCTAGAACCATGATAGGGAACATTTGTGATTGCTGATATTGTTTGGTAACATGATTGTGATTGGAAATCGATATGTAGCATGGTTATGCGGAATTCTATCGTATCATAAGCATGATTATTGGATTTGTATTCTTTGATCTATGGTGTAACAAGGATGTTACAAGAAGTAAAGATTTGAGTATTGTATCTAAGAAGGAATGTTAAATGATTACATGTTTAATGTGGTATGAATGGACAATACTAAGAAAGGATTTTGGCAATAAACTTGTAGTTGGACTCCCTACAAGTGATGAACAATGGGGGAGTGTGAGACTTGTTCTACACTCCTACGCAGGGCCTCTTTGTGACGACGGTAGTGTCCTTATAAATTTTGATAACTCAAGTAGGCGGAAGGTTCCGTACGATCTTGGGGGTATGCATACTAAGGTGATGGATGTGGAACGGACGAAATTTGTATTTACATTTCATCTAATAGACCAAGTTGTCTATTAAGGATTAAGTAGCCCGTATGATTCTAGAAAGATGACGGTGCCCGTTCGATGCCAAATAAATTGTAAAAATGGAATTTAATGTTTTTGTAGAATCATGTTTAGGAATTGTTATTATTATTCTGATTATGTTTAGTGTATTATGTAACTTATTATGTACATACTCAGCATAGCTGATTGTTTGTCATTTGTGTTGTTTGTTGACCTGTGATGAACCATTGATGTTTCAATGGGGAGCAGTTAGGTATCTTGGTGATCTTTGCATGAGTTCGGGCATACGGGGGATACTTTTGGTTATAAACTTTTAAAGTGTTTTGGTTGAACATCCTAGAGATTGTTTATGATTTACATAGTTAATGGTTTTAAATAAAAGGGGTCAATAGTGATTCCCGAGTTGTAGTTAAGTTAGCATTTTATTTCCGCTGCAATTTAGTTTTCATAATAAAGAGTAAGTTAGTGTTTTAAATTCAATAAGCCTTGTGTTTCACCGCGGCGGTAACACTCCCAAAGTCGATGCAACGTAGTTTAGACGTGTATGGATTTTGGGGGTGTTACAAAACTGGTATCAGAGCCAAAAGTTCCTATTTTCAAAGATGTTTCAAACGAATTTTAAAATGGGTAGTATGGGATAAGAGCATATAGATTACTTTTGCGTGCATTAAATCATAGGAATGATTTTATTTGTAATGCATTTCTTGCCTTACTTGTCTGATATGTTTACAGAAAGTATGCAAATACTGTGGAATGAATCAGATGTTCTGATTATATGAAATGTGGTGTTGTTTGCTTGATTTAATTTGTGAAAGGTTCTTTGAAATCTTCGAAGTATGAATAGATTTGAAGGATGTACAAGAATAGGTGCATAGATAGTGATATTTTATAGACGCACTAAGTTAGTTATTGAAATATTTTATTCCCTAAAATTTCGAAGTAGTATAATATTCCAAAGATGTTTCAAAAAGGTATTGAACTAAAACCTTATTTCGAATATTTTAGGAAAGAACTATCTAATTGTTGTAAATATTTTGAAATTCTTTAAGGAGTTCTAAAATTGAAAATAATCGTTTTACCTCTTATATATGTTTATATATAATGTATACTTAAAAACCTTTACTTCTCTAGAACTTAGACTATTTTCTTCTTTTAATTCGCGAATAGTTTACGACCTAGGTCCTCAGGAATACCTGATGAAACACCGAATAGCGAAAGATTGGGACATCTGAGCCTATAAGATGAAAGCTACTATGGAGTATCCGACCTTACAGAGAGATACTAGATAAAGACTAAAATGAAGAAAATATACTTTATCTTTGTGATGCGTCCCTAGGGAGGAACCCTACCTTTTCGTATTCATAGTAGATATGGGGATATATGGTCGGAAAATGGAGATTTTAACGGAGCCGAACACACTTCTTGGAACCCAATACCTTCCCTCTTGTAGGATATTTCATTACTGATCTTAAATACTGGGAAAATGAGTGGAGAATTCGTGAGAAAATAAGTTGGGAGCCCTCTACCTCATCACCTACAGTTAGAGGAACCTATCATGTTGGGGAAAGCTCGGGAACTAAGGCTGTAGATGTAAATTATGAGAACCCTAGAGTTAAAACTGAGCCACAAACGTCACCTAGAGCTGCAAAAAGAGTTAGGTACCAAACTTTTGAGGATGAGTTCATACCCGAGGACTACCACATAGCGTCAAACCTCAGAACTGTTACCTACATTTCCGATGATGAGGGGAATAATAGGACATTCATCGCGGTGATTGGGGAAGATAATCTTTGAACATATACTTGACTTAGAAAATGATGAAGAGGGAGATCTTAATGAGAATGAGCCTGCTGAAGGGGTTTCGATTGAGGAAAATGACCAAGAAGAAGAAGAAGAGCCCATAGAAGAAGAACCTCTGGAGGAAGAACCTCTGGAGGAAGATGAACCTATAGGGGATGACGAGTCTTCTGAGGACGAAGCTGACATGGAAGAAGGAATAGAAAATCCTAACTCAGATGATGAAGCTCACTATTATAGTCCCTAGTTTCTTTTGATTATATAATTAGGATTAGAATATTATTTTATTCGTTTATTTCAGTTTTAATAAGGTTTGCATGCCAAGTAGTAAATTAAAATTCTTTTTATTCCTTTATTTATTCATATTATGTTTTCCTTGGAAACAATAAATTTTACCCTTTTCAATAATAATACAACAAGTTTATTCTTGTATTTGATGTAACATCTTATTTGAGATGTTTATATTGCAAGTCAATAGAGACTTAATGATTGCTTGCAATAAAAATTTGTTGTATGAACGTGCAAATGTGTTATAGTTAGGTGAATCAACGATTATGTGTGTGGCACTGAAACGGTCGTTGTGTTAATTTTCGTCGTGAGAATGGTTCGTCAAGGCGGCACGCCCGATACCTCTACGAATGTCGAGCAATCGATTCGTGATCTAGTGCGGATCACGGCTAACCTAGCCCAAGGACATAACTTAGGGATGGGGACTTGTACGAAAAGGTTGCCCGTAGGAACCCACCGATCTTGAATGGGAAAGGGGGGGCGGAGGAACTGGAAAACTGGGTTGGGGAGTTTGATAAGTTGTTCTTTACCCTCTCTTGTCCAGATGATAAGACTGTGCCCTTAGCAAGCTATTACCTACAGGGGGATGCCCACTTTTGGTGGACTCGAAGCTAAGGACTGACCTCCTAAAACTTGACGACTTTGGGTGGGAAACTTTTAAGAAAGCCCCGAGGAATAAGTATTACCCACCATACCTCAAGCGAGAAAGCCCAAGAGTTTATGATGCTAGAGCAAGGGAACACGTGCTTTGAGGAATATTACCGCAAGTTCATAGGGCGATGAGATTTACTCCTGAAATTGCCCCTTGAGGAAGCTAAGGCCTCACGCTTTGAATTAGGGCTCACCCTTGACCTACAAGGGAGGCGGGGGGGAGATACTTTCACCTCGTTGGACCATGTTTTTGGCAAAGTTTGCCCACTTATATGCAATAAGGAAACGAGAGGAAGGAGGTAAACAAGGTGAGAAGCGAAAGGAGAATCCAAACCCCGAGGTTCAGAGATTTTGAAAAGAAACACCATGGGAACCAGAACAATCAAACCTCCCGAAGAAACTTCAATAAGGGACCCGACAGATACGATAACAATAAGCGACAATAACACCGATAACGCATGAACCCGAGCGTGTGTATAGGTGTAAGAAGTGTCCATACAACCATCCGGGAAGGATTGCGAGGGTAATAAGGTGGAGTGTCATGAATGTGGGAAAATGGGGCATAGAGCGTACGAGTGCTATTCGAAGAATAAGGTTAACCCCAATAGTCAAGAAAAAGGGAACTATGGAGACAAGCCTATGAATGGGAATGAGAATGGTGGAAATGGGTCAGGGAACTCTAATTACTCCAAACCACCAACCAATGCAAATAATCAGGCACCAAATGGGAACCATGTGACCAACAATAATGATAATAGGGGCACGGGGAAAGTTGTATATGATGACGGCTAGCGAAGAGGAAGCTCGTAGAGATGTTGTCACGAGTACTTTCTCTATAAACTCAATTCCTGTTAAAGTCTTGTTCGATTCTGGAGCATCTTTATTTTTTTTGTTGCCTATACAACTATTAGAACTCTAGCATTGGTTGAGTCCGAGTCAATTTCTATGCCTATAGTTTTTCCGTGTGGGGCTTCTTTCCTTCCGATCTAATAGAGTTTAATTTATCGAACCTAGACGTCATTCTGGGAATAAGATTTTTCGACCCTACCTCGATAAATTCGTAGTCGTGTTCATAGACGATATATTGATCTATTCAAGGAGCAAGGAAGAACATGAGGGACATTTGAGGCTTATTTTACAGACACTTAAGGAGAACCAATTGTATGCAAAGTTTTAAACATGTCATTCGAGTGCATGAAATACCCTGAGCTCTTTTAAGGGGTAGGTGAGTTACGGGGACGTAACTTTTCTTTTAAGGGGGGAAGAATGCGATAGAATTTCGCGCTTCCACCCTAAAATTTGCTTAAGTCTGTTATTTATGTGTATTATTGCTTATGTGACTTGCCAAAACTAGAAAACGCTTGTGAAATATTGGGACTTAGAAGTGTAAAAGATCGTCGTTAAGACTGGCTACCTCAAAGTTTCGGGACGAAACTTCCTTTAAGGGAGGAAGCTGATACGCTCAAGTTATACGTAGTATTTACGTTACTTTGGGTGCACTTTGCTAAGGGTTTGATTGTAATTGTTAACATTCGTGTTTTATTTAACTCTTAGCGGAAGTTCGGAATGTTGCGAGATAAGTTGTGTTAATGTCATGTATTAGAGCTTCCAAGGTGAAGTGCATTTGAGCGAGCAAAGCCCAAGCATCACCGCAAGCCCAAGCATCACCGCAAGCATCAAACTCCACCGCAAGCCCAAGCATCATCGCCAAGCCCAAGCATCATCGCCAAGCCCAAGCATCATCGCCAAGCCGGCCAAGCATCGCAAGCTCGTGAAGCTTGCCCAGCGGCCTCGCCCATCCCGGCCGCATCGCAAGCATCGCCCGGCGGCGCCCGGCTCGCACGGCCCGGCCGGCACGCATGCCCGGCCACGGGCTCGCGACTCGCGAGGGCTGTCGCACCTCGCGACCCCGCGCCCTCGCGACTCGCGATGCACTCGCGGCTCGCGATGATCTTGCCCAGCCAAATCATGCGGGATGGCAGAGTCCCCTTCGCGACTCGCGATCAGTTGCGTGACTCGCGACGCTTAAGTCGGCTTGGGGCCACGATTTTGTGCGGGGTTTTAAAGCTCCTAAAACTTAACTTTTGAGGGGAGATGAAGAGAAGTACGAAGAGGAGAGGTTTGAAATGTAGACCTTGGAGTGGCAAGCTTGAGGGGAGAGCTCCTCTCCTCATCCTTCCTTCTTCATGATTCTCTTTTCATCTTTCCTTCTTCGTTCCTCTTTGTTCTTCATTTCCATTTCTTTGTTTTTTTCATTTCCTAGTTTTAGTTCTCATTTCTTAGTTTAGTTTTTAGGGATTTCAATTATGGATTTGGTTTTTGCTATCGGATTGTAGCTTGACCTGTTCTTGGATCAATTAACATGAAGCTTCAACCGTTATTGTGAGATCTTTCCTCTCTTTCTCTTTTCCTTGATTATGGTTCAATTTCTATGCTTGTGATTTATGATTATTGCATAATTATGCTAGGAACGTTACTAGTTTGATTGTGTGATTAATCTAATGCTAGATTTAAGAATAGAATCGGATTGTTTTATTCTTTTATCAATTGGTAGCAAACTAGGGAGTAATTTAGATGCTGATCATCTTGGTTATTTCTTAGGGAAATTGAATCGGCTGTTGAATGTTTATCGCGTGTATGACATTAGCGAGTCCGTTGGTTCTCTGTGTTTATTCTTTGCTATTGGATTGAACTTAGACGCGAGATCGGACTAGGTTATCCTTTAGTTAGGGTTTTATAGTCACGCTGATCGTGCTATTCAACTAAGAATAAGGAGAACACGAGATTAATTCTCGACAATAGATAATTATGGAAATAATTAGAGTGGATGTTCAAGGATCGATAATGAATTGAAGTGGATGTTAATCGGATTCAAGATCTTTCCAAATTGATTTCTCATTTTGTTTATATGCTAGTTAGTTTTAGTTTGTTTATAATCTATTTGAAACCCCCCTTTGTAATTAGGTTTCTCGGCCCTTAGCTTAATCTAGGTTTCGAATCACGCTGAATATAAACTCGTCCCTGTTTCCCTGTGGATACGACCCCTACTTCCACTATACTACCTTAGTGTAGAAGAGAGTAGGAGAAATTTTATCTTTGGACGGGCGCGGTGCAACGACGACACCATCCGCGCCCGCCCAAATTTTGGCGCCGTTGCCGGGGAAACGGTGTTACTTGTTTGTATTTTGCGTGATTTTTGGATGGTATTGCTTGTGCTCTTTGTTTTTGGTTGGCCACTCTCTTGGGAATGGTTGATTGAAGCTTTTGACGGTTTATTGCTTGGTTATTGTCTAGCTTTAAATATTGATATTAATGGTCATGACTTGGATTAGCTAGGAGTACTACTAGTTGATGTTTGTTGTTGACTTAATGCTAGGTTTTGGATATAATCTGATGTTATATGCTCAACCATGTTGTAGTAAGCTAGGTATTAACGATGCATTGCAAGAGTTTCTCTCAATCAATTTTGCAGGTACTTGAAGTGGAGATTGACATGGAACCACCATTGTCGCACATGGAGCACAATCCCACTGATTAAGCTTAAGGTGCTAAGTCGAGCTAACGACTTTAAACAACAGCGCTTCTCGGGAGGCAACCCGATACCCTTTTTATTTTCTTTCTTTTCCTTTATTTCTTATCAAATTTCCACCACCACAACAAATTTTCTTCCACCCACTCACCACCCACTCAAAAGAACCACAACAAATCATAATCCACTTTGAGCCCAAGTCCACAAAGAAAACCCGTTGGGAAGAGTTCAACCAGCTAGGAGTTGGCTAAATTGGAACAAGGAGATTGTTGTATCTTTTCGATCTCTTGAGCTAGGTGTCAATCTCAAAAATTTAAAACTTTTGAATTTGCCATTTGTTTGAGTGATTTGAGGGAGAGGGTTGTGAGTTGATTTTGGAGATTTGAGATGGTGTTGTTAAGAAATTTGAATTTGACGGATTGTTTGGTCATGAGTCTTGAGCATTTGATCTTCGATTTGCTCGATTTTCTATTCCCCCCATTTTCGGTTTACTTTTTTTCTTCTCATTGTCGTCACATTGAGGACAATGTGTAGTTTAAGTAGGGGGGGAGGGTATTCTCATTCTCATGTATCTATGTTGTATATATTACTTTCAATTTGAAAAAAAAAAAAAAATGAAAAAAAAAAAAAAAAAAAAAAAAAAAAAATGATGAAATGAATCCCGTTGAGTTGAAAACCCGCATGGGCGGGCGACTCGGGCAAATTGGGGGCCCGGATAGGTTGAAAACCCGAAAGGGCAACCTATGCAAAAAAGTGGCTTATATTGAGCGGGTAGGATGGTGAGATGAAAAAAAGAAATGTGAGAAGCTAGGATGAAAACCCGAAAGGGCTCCTAGGCAAAATGAGAGATTAAGAGAGAATTATACACTTTGAAAACTCATTTGCGGAGATGGTGTCATAAGGTTGAAAGCGTTTTCGGGTTGGTTTGGTTATTTTATCCTTGATTTTGTGAAGTTTTATTTTGGCTTTCACATTCTTTTGGTTGATTGTTTGTTTTTGGGAGTAAGCATGGAATTTATCCCTTTTTGTCTTCATTCCATGGCTTGCTATTTTAAATTAGTTGTTGTAGTAGTAGTTTTAGTTTATCTTTTTGAGGTTTTAGGCGTTTGTCATTTTCATTGTGGCGTTTGAGTGAGTTCAATTCCTTTGAGATCCTTCGGGATTTGAGCTCACATTTTGGTTGTCGTTTGGTGATTATTGTTGTCGCGTCTTTGTATTTTTCGGGTGAGCTCGAATCTAAGTGTGGGGGAATCATCGTCCCCTTACGTTTAGGTTTTTGAGCGGATGTTGTTAAGATGTAATGATGATGATGTAGTTGATGGGGAGTGTAGGTTGGTGTCGTTAGCTTGGGTGATGATTTATTTGGTGATCCTCATTTTGAGTTTACTCGAGGTCGAGTAAAGTTCAAGTGTGGGGGTATTTGATACGCTCGAGTTATACGTAGTATTTACGTTACTTTGGGTGCACTTTGCTAAGGGTTTGATTGTAATTGTTAACATTCGTGTTTTATTTAACTCTTAGCGGAAGTTCGGAATGTTGCGAGATAAGTTGTGTTAATGTCATGTATTCAGAGCTTCCAAGGTGAAGTGCATTTGAGCCGAGCAAAGCCCAAGCATCACCGCAAGCCCAAGCATCACCGCAAGCATCAAACTCCACCGCAAGCCCAAGCATCATCGCCAAGCCCAAGCATCATCGCCAAGCCCAAGCATCATCGCCAAGCCCAAGCATCATCGCCAAGCCGGCCAAGCATCGCAAGCTCGCGAAGCTTGCCCGCCGGCCTCGCCCATCCCGGCCGCATCGCAAGCATCGCCCGACGGCGCCCGGCTCGCCACGGCCCGGCACGCATGCCCGGCCACGGGCTCACGACTCGCGAGGGCCGTCGCACCTCGCGACCCCCTGCCCCTCGCGACTCGCGATGCCTGTCGCGGCTCGCGATGATCTTGCCCAGCCAAATCATGCGGGATGGCAGAGTCCCCTTCGCGACTCGCGATCAGTTGCGTGACTCGCGACGCTTAAGTCGGCTTGGGGCCACGATTTTGTGCGGGGTTTTAAAGCTCCTAAAACTTAACTTTTGAGGGGAGATGAAGAGAAGTACGAAGAGGAGAGCTGAAATGTAGACCTTGGAGTGGCAAGCTTGAGGGGAGAGCTCCTCTCCTCATCCTTCCTTCTTCATGATTCTCTTTTCATCTTTCCTTCTTCGTTCCTCTTTGTTCTTCATTTCCATTTCTTTGTTTTTTTCATTTCCTAGTTTTAGTTCTCATTTCTTAGTTTAGTTTTTAGGGATTTCAATTATGGATTTGGTTTTTGCTATCGGATTGTAGCTTGACCTGTTCTTGGATCAATTAACATGAAGCTTCAACCGTTATTGTGAGATCTTTCCTCTCTTTCTCTTTTCCTTGATTATGGTTCAATTTCTATGCTTGTGATTTATGATTATTGCATAATTATGCTAGGAACGTTACTAGTTTGATTGTGTGATTAATCTAATGCTAGATTTAAGAATAGAATCGGATTGTTTTATTCTTTTATCAATTGGTAGCAAACTAGGGAGTAATTTAGATGCTGATCATCTTGGTTATTTCTTAGGGAAATTGAATCAACTGTTGAATGTTTATCGCGTGTATGACATTAGCAGGTCTGTTGGTTCTCTGTGTTTATTCTTTGCTATTGGATTGAACTTAGGCCTGAGATCGGACTAGGTTATCCTTTAGTTAGGGTTTTATAGTCACGGCCGATCGTGCTATTCAACTAAGAATAAGGAGAACACGAGATTAATTCTCGACAATAGATAATTATGGAAATAATTAGAATGGATGTTCAAGGATCGATAATGAATTGAAGTGGATGTTAATCGGATTCAAGATCTTTCCAAATTGATTTCTCATTTTGTTTATATGCTAGTTAGTTTTAGTTTGTTTATAATCTATTTGAAACCCCCCTTTGTAATTAGGTTTCTCGGCCCTTAGCTTAATCTAGGTTTCGAATCACGCTGAATATAAACTCGTCCCTGTTTCCCTGTGGATACGACCCCTACTTCCACTATACTACCTTAGTGTAGAAAAGAGTAGGAGAAATTTTATCTTTGGACGGGCGCGGTGCAACGACGACACCATCCGCGCCCGCCCAGAAGCCTGTAATACTCCGTATTTTTAGGAGTTATTCTTTTATAAATAAGGAAATATAAAGAATAAAGTTGAAAGTGTTTTAATATTATAGAAAGAATATATATATATATATATATATATATATATATATATATATATAAATATATATAAAAATATATATATATATATATATATATATATATATATATATATATATAGTTTGGGTAAGCCTACAGTTATAATTTAACTATACAATTGATTTTCGTACCTAATTATATTGTAGTTTGGTGTCGTTTTATTTTCTAAATAAAATAATAAATCGGAGTTTGACTGGGAAACAAATCTTATTAAGCCAAGGTTTCTCATACTATAAATAGGAGAGAAAAAAAAAAAATTAAAACCCTAACTCCTTTTCCCCATCAGCCATTTTCTCTCCCCCTCCCTCAAAGATTTTCTCTCTCCCTCTCCCTCGTCACTTGCCTTTCTTCTTCCTCGTCACACTAAAACTCCTCCCCTCCCTTGAGTTTTCGTCGGCCTTTGAGAGTGTGGTGTGCGAGGGTGTGTCGTGCGAGGCGAGAGAGGGTTGTCGGCGTCGGCTTCTTGGCTGTCGAGTCGAGCAAGGGTGCGCCGACGAGTGTGTTGTGCGGGTCGACAGCGGCTGCAGTAGTCGAGGCGGGCTGTCGAGTCTTTCATTGCGCGTGTGCTAGGTGTGCGTGCTAGTCGAGGGTGTTGTGCGGCGTGTGTGTGGCTCAATTGTGTGGTGCGAAGGGCGAACGGGTGTTGCGCGAGTCGAGGCTTCGAGTGTGCGGCAAGGCGAGGGCGTGCGTGGCTTGCGTCTTGTGGGTTGTCGTGCGGTGAGTGTTGTGCGTGTGGCTGCTGCTGCGTGGTCGGAGCTCCTCACGTCGCCGGTGGTTGTCGCCGGCGAGTCACTTCGGTACAAAAGAAAAAAAAAATTCCCTTCTTTTCTACTCTAGTTAATTTGTTAATTCTGATTTTTTTTTGTAATTTGTATATATATACATTGGATTAAGTTGTATTGGAAGTAAAGTATAAAATAAGTAAAAGAAATCAAATTTAGCATTATGTTTTAGTTCTTATGATAATCCTATTTCTCAAATGCGATTTTGTTATACTTGTGTATATAATGGTTTAGGTTGGTTTTGTAAATTAAGTAGTAAAAGTTATAGAAAATCATATTCTTAATTATACTATTAGTCAGTAGGGCGTTTTAATTCTTAATTCGATTTAATTATACTTATGAATATTTGTGTAAGTTTTAGTATTATAAACCAAGTATAACATAAGTTATAGAGAAAAAACTCAGATTTGCAAACATATGATTAAAGTCCTAAATATGTTAGTTCAATAAAGTTTATGAAAGAAAAGTTTAACCCACATGAACGTTTATTTTATTATTCGAAACACTAAAGTTTTACATAATTAGTTAATTTGGTTTTTATATAATATTATCAAAGATTTAGCACGAAATATATTCATTACTCGATTAGGTCTCAATTTCATAAGCGGAGCGTTTTAAGTAGTCGGCGAAGATTCTCCGTTACAAGGTACGTACGCGTACCGGTTCGGTTGCAATTACTAGTATCATGTTAGGTTGTGATTTATTCTATTAGAACCTAGAACCATGATAGGGAACATTTGTGATTCTTGATATTGTTTGGTAACATGATTGTGATTGGAAATCGATATGTAGCATGGTTATGCGGAATTCTATCGTATCATAAGCATGATTATTGGATTTGTATTCTTTGATCTATGGTGTAACAAGGATGTTACAAGAAGTAAAGATTTGAGTATTGTATCTAAGAAGGAATGTTAAATGATTACATGTTTAATGTGGTATGAATGGACAATACTAAGAAAGGATTTTGGCAATAAACTTGTAGTTGGACTCCCTACAAGTGATGAATAATGGGGGAGTGTGAGACTTGTTCTACACTCCTACGCGGAGCCTCTTGTGACGACAGTAGTGTCCTTATAAATTTTGATAACTCAAGTAGGCGGAAGGTTCCGTACGATCTTGGGGTATGCATACTAAGGTGATGGATGTGGAACGGAACGAAACCGTATTTACATTTCATCTAATAGACCAAGTTGTCTATTAAGGATTAAGTAGCCCGTATGATTCTAGAAAGATGACGGTGCCCGTTCGATGCCAAATAAATTGTAAAAATGGAATTTAATGTTTTTGTAGAATCATGTTTAGGAATTGTTATTATTATTCTGATTATGTTTAGTGTATTATGTAACTGATTATGTACGTACTTAGCATAGCTGATTGTTTGTCATTTGTGTTGTTTGTTGACCTGTGATGAACCATTGATGTTTCAATGGGGAACAAATTAGGTATGCTGGTGATGGTGCATGAGTTCGGGCATACGGGGGATACTTTTGGTTATAAACTTTTAAAGTGTTTTGGTTGAACATCCTAGAGATTGTTTATGATTTACATAGTTAATGGTTTTAAATAAAAGGGGTCAATAGTGATTCCCGAGTTGTAGTTAAGTTAGCATTTTATTTCCGCTGCAATTTAGTTTTCATAATAAAGAGTAAGTTAGTGTTTTAAATTCAATAAGCCTTGCGTTTCACCGCGGCGGTAACACTCCCAAAGTCGATGTAACGTAGTTTAGACGTGTATGGATTTTGGGGGTGTTACAGGTTTTCTCCTCTCATCTCCCTTGCATTTTCTGGGTAAATCACTTTTTCCCCTACTGGTGCTCTTAAACTGATTGTTCTAGCATAACATTCTATTACAGCCCTATGCCTACCCAACCAATCCATTCCCAAAATTACATCATATGACCCCAAATCAATAGGTATCAAATCTACCTTAAACTTGACTCCACCTATTTCAATCTCACAATCCTTAAATTTTCTAGTACAATTAACTAAAGTTCCATCCGGAATACATATTACCATTTCAATCGATGCTACATTGAGTTTACACTTCATTTTTGCTACAAAGTTGTAGAAATGAAAGAATGGGTAGCTCCCGAATCAAACAAAACATATGCATTAGCTGAGCATACATTAAATAAGCCAGTTATAATAGTACCTTCCTCGGCTTCAGCGTTGGGTTCTTTGAATTCTTCTCCTTGAATGGAGAAGACTCTTCCTTGGATCCTTCCTTGACCACCACGGAATCCACCTCGTCCACTACCTCCTTAATTGTGTCTGAAACTCCCTTGGCTTGTACCCCGTCCTTGATTCCACAGGCCACGTTACGCTAGCATAGTACCCGACACTACTTTGGCCTTGCACGGGCCCCTTCCATCCTTCTCCGGACAATCTTTTATCATATGACCTTCCTTCTGACATAGGAAACATAGATTCTTACCCGCACAGTTCTTCCCTCTATGGTTCTTTCCACACTTTTCACACTTCACATCTCGGTTTTGGGGCCTCTGGTCATACGATGTTCCTGGAGATCGAGTTGCAAACATCTTCCCATAAGACTCTTGCCTTGGCTTCTTACTTCCTCCTTCAATACCTTTACCTCCGTTCCTCCTCGTAGTGACCTCCTGCTCACGCAGATCAATTCTTTCCTGCTCTAATGCTCGATCATATAGTTCTTGAAAACTCATGTAATGACCTACCCTCTTCTGGTACTTAAAGTTTAACCCTTCGAAGAACCTAGTCATTTTGAGCTTGTCCGTACTCACAAAGTCCGGTGCAAACCTAGATAACTCGGTGAACTTTGCAGCATACTCAATCACTCGACAATGCCCCTTGACGTAAAAATAGAAACTCATTCTCCATCCTTGTTGCAAAGAGGGTGGGTAAAATCTCTCTCTAAGTTTTTCTAAGAACTTTTCCCAAGTAAAACCAGGCTCTTGGGCTACATTTTTTCTTGTTTTCCACCACATGTCAGCTTGGCCTTCAAGATAAAAGGAAGCTAATCTAACTCTTAACTCCGTTGGACAAATTCACACAATCCAGCAATTTCTCCATATATGAGGTCCAATTTTCAAATTTTACAGGGTCAACTGTTCCATCATATGTTGCGGGTTTATGAGCCGCTATACGTTTGTAAAACTTATTTTCTTCATCATTCTTACCCTGTTGTTGATTTTCTAATATAGACAATAGTCTAGAGTTCATGTCCTCTAAAACCTTTGCCCTAGCCTCTGCTGAGGTGGGTCGGGGTCCTTCTTCCGCCATAATAGTTTGTATACTCTAACAAGTGCCTAAATAATAAGATAGCTTAAATTAAATAACATACACACATAATGTGTTACCACATAACAAGATTCAATACCAACTATAATAACACACAAACTCTTAGCGTCTAGATAGCCAAGCTCAAGTTCAAATACAACCCTTAATTTCAAGCACGGTTTTAGGGGTTTAAGGAGTTAGGGAAATAATACATTTTCTAAAGTAAAAAAAAATCCTTGCAAATAGAACAACTCAGAACATCTTAATCAACAAACATAACTAAGGAAACTTGTTCTTCCACCATTCTCTAGTCAATGTAGATATATTCTCGAGCATAGCCACTCCCATCGCTGCTAGCACTTGTAGTCTCATCTCCAGGCTCATAGTTGGGTCCACAAACGCTGCAACTACCCTCATTGACCCCCATGCTACTACTAGCGCTCGATCCATTAGTTCTCCTCGATCTTTCCCTAGTAAATTGTCTCTGATATGGATGACTTTTCTTTTCCTTTCTCCTGTGCTCCTCCCTATTTTGCAAACGGGCTCTCATAGCTCCCCAATGTGGGTCTCCTGTCACCATAGGCTTACCCCTTTGGTTCATCTCATTAATGGTAATCTCTATTTCTGCCATGACCTCATCAACTGTGACTTCCCACCTGATTTCTCTCTTATCAACATCCTCTAACCTTCTCCCAGTTCCCTGGATAAAACCATTAGCAAGATACAACACAAGTAGCTCCCAATAAGTATTCCTAAAGGATATCCAAGGTTCACTACGCGGTAGGGTTTTCACAACACTATAAGCTTGAATCTCCGGACGGGTATAATGGTTTTCCCCATAAACTACCTGCTCATTATACCTTTGTATGTACTCCAGCACCCTCCTCGCATGACCTCTGGCTTCTCCTCCTCTTATGCCCCCTGCATCTAACTCATCCGGTTCCACCATAAAATCATTCTCTTCAACCACCTCCCTCTTAATAGTGCTAGCACGGCTCCTCCGACTTGTCATCTACAAGACATATTTGCATAAATCCACAAATACTTAGTAAATTATCATATTCACAATAATCATAAAACCATTCATGAAGAACAACACTAATTACGAACCATAATCCATAACAATTTCATCCAAGCACACAATTCTTTTAATTCTTTTAAATTTATACATACATATTCCTTTAATTCGACCAGTACTCATTCTTAACATATTAACTTACACATATGAAATCCTATCCATATTATCCTCATCATATTCCACCCAATATCTTTATCATTTCTTTCCATCATTTCATAGTCTCTAATTTGATTCATATTAACACTTTCTCCATATCTACGCATTTCAACTCATATCATATGCCCTTCATGACCTACTTTAATATCATGAATAGCATCTTTTCTTACATAATTTCACTCATCCATAAGAGAGAATAGCACATCACTCCACTCAACTTACTTATTATTCACATTTCACACACATCTATATATACTTGTATTTTCACCTAAAAAAAATATCAAAAATTCAACTTCTACCACACTTAGCACGTCAACACTTTTGAGTTTTCAAAATCATAGTGTTTCAAATTCTCGGTTTCATTTTAAAACTTTCGGCTCTGATACCAAGTGTAATAGCCCGCACCAAAATACCTTATTAAATAAGTACTTTTATATAACAGCGGAAGCTCCAGTCTTGGGCGAACTATTACTTGGATCCCCCTTAAGCCTAAGCTTAAGAGAATGAGCATTTTACAACATGAACTATTAAAACTTACTTACAAAATAACCATCTTACTTCATAATAAAAATATTACAAACCGAAAATACACCATGGTTTTTCCAATATTGTCCACCATGCTAACATACAACAAAACAATACAAGTCCCCACAAGAGCATCGACATCCATACATAATCATTAATAGTCACCGCAAACGATAATCAAGCTGCCCCCAGAGACGGGTTCAAAGAACAAAACACAAGTCAGCAAAGTTGAGTACACAAGTAGATTTTTAGGAAAAATATTATGGTGGCTGAATCTAGTTTTTCCTTCGCAAAAACCCATCCCAAAAAAAAAAAATATGCAACACGTCAGTGCTCACATCCTTGTTGGTTTCTTTCTATCATTACAGTTCTTTCTATTAGTTCAACATTATTGATATCAATCAATATCATTTAATCCTTATGGGGAAAGTGAACACGATTAGAGAGGAGTCACCATGACCGACTTGTCTCTAAGCGTGGGGGTCGTCACCCTCCTATTTACCATATGCTTGCAAGACTTTCGGGACATGTCCCTAGCGGCTACGAGACACCACGCTCGCTCGCAACTTACAATTTAATAACGGCGGCTACGAGACACCACGCTGCTTCGCAATTGTTGTTCATCACCGTTCACGGCTACTTCCCCTTCTTGTAGGTGACCACACAAACACATTGATAATTTTAATTCCTCTTAATTGTTATTAAATTATTATCTGGGCTAACTCGTAAGAGATGGACCTAACTTCTTGAGGAAAGATTTTTATAAGTGTAACTTCCACAAGGTTAATCACAATAGTAATTATTAGGAAACTCATAATTTGAAATAAAAAAAAATAAATAGATAAATAAATTATATGGATTTCTCAAAATACATAAAGAATAAGATATTTGTGTTAACAAACGTAGATCATTCGATTATTACTCTTAGAGTTGTTAAAGTTGGGTGAGGAAACTATTATCATTTGATATTATGGTTGTAGTTAAATTTGGAGAGAGGTTTATCAAATAGATACTCCTTGAACATATTTTTCATTGCTGAAAATTAATTTTTTTTTTTTGAAGACTTATAATCAACCAAATCAATCACGTTCAATAAAATTGTAGGATGTAATTAAATAATTCATTGATGAAAGGAACTTATTACTCTTTTACTCAACTCATCGTTTAACCTTTGAATTATTCAAGATTATAATTTTATCCTTAAAATACTCTTTGAAATATTTCTTGGAAAATCTGGAATGTACCACAAAATCTATTAAAACGGAAAGCTGTCCATAAAAATTTCAATTTTTTCAACAGAACTTAAAATGACCATAACTTCCTCATACGAAATCCAAATTGGACGATTCTTGTGCCTATCCTGAATAAAATTTTAACACTAACAACTTTTGTGAAATATCATTTTGGCCAAAAATGCCCAGAAAATATCGAAAAACACGTTTTATTAAAACTGGTCCAAATTCTTACGGGATGGTAGAAGTTTATGTTCCAATGTTTAATCTACTTCACATGCACTTGAGTTCTTCCATCAAGAAGAACTTATCAATATTTTGACAGTAAAATTTGGCCCTTGATTCATTTACAAGATCAAATATTCAAACATAATATTCCAACATTTACTAAGAAAACCCTTATCTCTCAACTTGCAACTCATAACTCCACAATCAATCAACAAGAACATATAATCATCCCCAAAGAAACACATGCAAGGAAAAACAAATTCATATAATACTTATAAATTTGAAGATACAACATAAATTTTTTTCCAAAACCCACATGCATGCACTTATATAAAACAATTCTTTTACCCAAATCTCATTTCAAACCCCAAAGAGAGTTAGTGACTTGTGTACCTTAATCCCCTTTGCCCAACTCTTCTTTCTTCCTCCAAAATGCAGAATTTTCGACCTTCCTATAATCCCAAAGTGTTCATATGAGTTAATTATCTTACCTCAAGATATTAAAAACAAAGCTTCCTCTTCCCAAATAAATAAATAAAAAAATCAGCTTACCTTCACCTTTTTAGACTAGAGTTTGGGGGTGTTTTTCCACTCCTTGAAAATTTTCTTTGGTAATACCTAGTATACACATCAAGGAAAACAAAAATGAGTTTGCATGTAAGATTGGGTAGAAAATGAGTGATAAATTGAAGAGAGAAGGTAGGGTTTCAACCTTAGTTCTTCCTCTCTTTTTTTTTTCCTCTTTCCTTCTTTTTCTTTCTTCCTTAATTCTCTCACTTTCTCTCTCCTATTTTCTGATTTTTGGGGGCTTGAGTTTGACGGGATATATGGGTTGGAAGTTGGAGTTTTTAGAGTTTTTAGTGGGTGATGACTTGGATAACTATTTTTCTTTTTCTTCTTTTTTTTTTTAGCTACCTTTACTTTCCTATTCTCCCAACAAATATTAAATCAAACCTCTTGAATTTATCCACTTACATATTTTAATTCAACATTGTCCCTCCTTGTCTTTATTTTGCCCAAAAAAAAAAATATTAACTTATCTCTTCTTTGACCACCTACCTCATATACTACTTTACAATCACCCTTTATAACTTCTTAAGTACGATTTTTACTATATTCCTAAAAATGATCCCATATCACCAATTACATAATATTTTCTCCTCTAACTTGTCGACTAAAATAACAGAGATACAAGTACATAAGTCATATAACATAAACATATCAAAATTTTCCTATCTCTAGGACCTATATGATAATATAGAGAATAATTAAAAGTAGAATATTCGTGTTGTTGGGGTGACTATTACAATAAGTCCCTAAGTTGTCCTCGATTTTCCAATATCCAATTAGGTTTATAGGTATTCCTTTAAAGACTTGTTGGCGACTTCTTTCAACTCCATACGTTTTTCAATAAAACATTTACAATGAGGTAGTCGAATATACACTCACACCACGTAGGCAAAATAAAAACACGCCTACCGTGAGGTATTGGGCCTAATGGATCCACTGACATGATTGTTCAATCCCCATAGGATTGCTTTGATGAGTAATGGGGATGGATTGTGATCGGGAGAACATGTTCCACTTACAGTCGTAGGAATATGTTAACAATCTACATCATGAATACAAGGTTAGTAACTTCAATAAAATAATAAAAAAAGAAAAAAAGAAAAGAAATTTTTTTAATTTAGTTGACCCTCAGAAATTTATACCTCCGTCTGGGTCGTTGATTTGCATGGATATTGGACCGAATATTGAACGAGCCTTGAAAAACAATTGTTGTATTGTTATTAGGTGTGGATCATGTGAGAGTTGTTTTTGTTTTGTATCAAGAAACCAAAAGATTGTTGTATATGAGTGTAGGTGATGACTAATAAACGAAGATGATCTTATGGGGATGGCGAGAGATATGCAGTGTAGTGGCGTAAGGTAAGATGATGTGATGATTATCAAAATAGGAAGGTTGCATGATCAGGTGATGGTTATTAGTAGTATATAGGCGTTGGGAATAGGTGATCAGGGAGTATGAAGTTGAAACAAACGAAATTGATGATGATGTGTTCGATGATTAGACTGTGTGATACTTAGTTAGGAGCTAATGTTAGGTGGTTTGGTGGGAGATGAGAGTTAGCCGTGGAAGATTACAGGTAGAGCTGTAATCCACCCACCCGCCCCGAATAAATGAGTGAAATCCCACTATTTCACAAATAGTAAATCTCAAGGCCATTGAAATGAGGAATCTTCCTGGGATTCTAAAGATGAAACTAACATTGAAGTCACTTTCTTTCGTGACTTCGTACCCTGCATAGAGGGTATCATGAGTTTCTCCTCAAGAGGCAGAAACTTGGCATTTTTGGAGGTCGAAACTTGGCCCAATTTAAATTAGAGTTCCTCCCACGAGATGCGTTTTTTAGCCGTGATGACTTTGAGATGAATTTCTTTAATTCATCACCCATCCACCGGATCCGAAGATCACAATCGAAACTTGCAATCCATAAAGAAGAAGACTGAAACACGACAGATTTAGGTTCTACCTGAACTTGAGAATAGGGATCTTGATAGGGATAAATACCTTTGTTCTTCGCCAACACATATATACCCAAAGTTCTACCAATCCAAGCATGGTAAACTCCAAGATGCACTACACTATTGATCTGATTTCCTAGATCAGTCCTTGTTATAAAAAAATCAGATCTACCTAGCAAGACAATATATATGCCAATCCATAACCATAACAAATTAACCCGTAAACCGTCCCAAAAACTAACAACTTACACTATGGTCGCCGCTGGAACCACCAGCTTGTCACGCAACCCTCCTTGCCACTACTGTCAGACTGTCGGTGCTCTATACTCTTGCAGAGCTGCACATGAATTGCTGGGTTTCGCCCCTAAATCTTCATGTGGGGTAACAAAGATGGTGAAGGAAAACACTTAAGAGAAGAAAGCACAAAGGTCAGAAAACCACTAAAAGCCGAAGCTAACAGGAAACAGGGAGGGGGAAGGGAACTACGCTACACCGGGGAAGACGACGGGAACTAGGCTACACCGGGGAAGGGGAAACCGACGCACAGGGGAGGGGAAGGGGAGACCTGGGGGAACCGACAAACAGAAGATGACGAAGGACACAAGGGGGAGGGGGAGGAGACAACGAAGGACGCGAAGGGAAGGGAAGTAGACGACTAAGGACGCGAAGGGGAGGGGAGGAGTCGACGAAGGACGCGAGAGGAAGGAAACAACGAAGGACGCGAAGGGGAGGGGGAGGAGACGACGGAGGACGTGCGAAGGGGAGGACGGGGGACCCGCGAAGGGGAGGGGGAGGAGACGACTGAGAACACGAGGGAGAAGACGACGAAGGATGCGAGGGAGAGGGGAAGCTACACTGCAGACTACCTGAAGGACGGGGAGCAGGCTTGTAGGTAACCGGTGAGCGACGGGGCGCTCAGGTCGGCCACCAGCGAGCTTGCACTGGGGCGGTGGGTGGCTGTGTGTTTTAGGGTTTAGGAAACTTAGAGAGAATAGGGTTTCTGTTGTGCAAAAATCATTACTATCTACTTGAATAATTAGGGAGTATGGATTTGAAACAAATGAAAGTGATGATGATATGTTCGATGATTAGGCCTTGTGATATTCAGTGAGGTGCTAATGTTAGGCGGTTTGGTTGGAGATGAGGGTTAGCCGTGGACTTGGATAGGCGTTTGGTTATGATTTGACGGAGTGCAAGGTTTATATAGGTTTAGGTGTGAGGGAGTAATAGGTTTACGAGAATAATTACGTTTTAAAAAGATATTGTTATTCAAAAGATTTTAGAAAATAGTTAGATACAGATAGATGTTTTGGAAAACATTTATAAAAGATATTTTGAAAATATTCTAAATAATTAATAAAACTAATTAATATAATTAATTAACTCTATTAATTACAATGTGTTAGAAAATGGATTTTAGAAATTAGGCTTTCACAAAATAATTTTAATAGGTTTTCGAAGATGGGCTTTTATAAAACTTAATTAAGTACGTTTTAGAAAGTGGAATTTTATAAATAAAGGTTTTCACAAATGGGTTAATAAAAAGGGTTAGAATATGGATTGAGTTGATAAATATTTTATTTTAGGCTCGTTCTTCGATCCGGACAAATTAGAGCGGGGTATTAGTCATCATAGGGTACTCAAATGGGGAGACACGATTATGTGTCTACTAGAAAGAAAGATAGATCACAGATAAGAGAAGAGGCATTACCAAAAGTAGGTGTAATAAGCGAAGTAAGAGGCTACGTTAAAGAATTCTGTTGAACTAGTGTTTCTTTCCTCTCTTCAGATACCCTTCCAGCCCTTATGTAGGTTATACTTTTTTTGGTAGGACTGTTTATAGATTGATTTGGTATGTCTGATGAGAATCTATATCTTTCTCTTTATCTGGGAGAGATTCCTCCACTTTTTTTTCTAGGTTTACGTCTATCAAAGTATTTAGAGGGTATATTCATATATTTTTAAGGAGTACCATAATATGGTTGGAAGAAGACCATCGCCTTCTGGGAATGGTCCAAGCAAGAAACTTTCTGCATTCTGAAACCCTTTGAAAAGTGTCGCTTCCTTCTTTTCTTTTACTTTTTTAGTTATTCCTAAGGGTAGTCCTAGGTACTAAGAAAGTTCAATCAGTAAAGCTAGTATCCATAACTTTTTGCTTTCTAGCGAATAGGTTCCTTTCATTGGCTAAGACTTTAAAGGACATTTGGCAATGGAGTCTACATATAATATAAGTTTTAGTCCTAAACTAAACTCCTGTCCTTTGTAGTCAGTCCATTATAATCTTGTAGTCGCTTTCCTTATGTGATAGCCTGTTGTTGGAGTTTCATTCTTTTGAGTAGTGGTAAGCCCTTATAGTTTCCTTCCTAATAAATTAAAAAGGACTAATAGTAGTAGAAGCCCCCACTTTGACTGAGGTTTGTAAAATCAAAAGTCAAAGTATTCTTGTCGGAACGGAGAATGATTCTAGATGCTCTGCGATCTAGGACCACTCTTTTAACACCGGTACCTGCAAAACAGGTATAAGTTTGCAGAAACAGATATATATATGAAAAAAATTTGCAAAACAAGCATAAGTTTGCAAAATGAAAGGATATGTGAAAAAGATATCATGACCTATGTCCGGCTCATGTCAGTGTAGAGCTTCGTCCCGCTCCAGGGGTAATATGTGGGCTATGTCCGGCTCGAGACGGTGTAGAGCTACGTCCCACTCCAAGGGTAAACTTGGCTGAAGACTAGCGCTGGACTTGACTGCTGTTGTTGTCTTCAGGAACACAGACCATATTAACGCTGGATTTTCTATTGTCTTGGGCCATGATGGTTTAGAGCTTCGTCCCACTCCAGGGATAATATATGACTGAAGACTAGCAATGGACTTGACCGTTGTATTCAGTAATACGAACCATATTAATGCTGGAATTCCCGTTGTCTCGGCCCGTAGATGTCCTATGAAATAACGTTTGGATTTGCCGTTGTCGATAACCTTGGAATCAATGTATGTCCTTGAAACTTTCGATGGATTTACCGATGTCGATGTTCACGCTTGATTTACCGTTGTCTATGTCCTCGAGATGCATAAATGATCTCTCTGACGATCTTCTCATATAAGGCCTGCACGCCTTGGCGGAATATAACGCTGGATTTACCGTTGTCAATGTCTTCTAGATGCATAATGATCCTTCTGACGTTCTCCTTATATGGAGTATACACACCTTGACAGAATATAACTCGTATAGAGTTGTTTAACGTTGGTTGTAATGTTGATACCTGAAAATGCAAAGAATACACAAATATGCAGACAAACTATTATGAGACATGCACATGCCACGTGATGTGGGTGCTAGTGTATGGATAGAAAATCACTTGACTTATAAAGAGCGACCTGTAATACTCTAGACATAAAGATGCTACCGTGTGTGTGCATGTGTGTGTATATGGGTGTGTGTGACTCAATGACTAATGCTAGGATCCTACGACTAAGGATAAAGAATGTGTGCAATGCTTGTATGATGCGAAATGCAAATATGTAATGCTAATGCAGATACATGACACTAATGCAGCGATATGACACTAATGCACAAATACGATATGATGCTAATGCAGAGCTATGATACGATGCAGAGGTATGACACTAATGTAGAGGTATGACACTAATGCAGAGATATGATGTGATGTTTTGTTGTTCCTCTAGAAGCTCAATTTTTCTTATAGAAAATAGTTTTTAAAAGAGAAGAAATAGGAAGCCCCCAAGGATGATCCATGTAGGTTATGTTTGACTCGAAATGTGATAGAACAAATCTTCGATTTTAGTTTGCTACGAGCCTAAGTGAGCCCATAAATAGTTATGATCTCGTATAGGTATGGAGCCCACGATCTTCTGTATGAACTCGTAATGAAGTCCTTATCAAGGTACACTTGGAGCCTATGGTTTTCTGTTTGGATCAGTGATGAAGTCCCCCCAGCAAGATGGAGTTGATGCAGTATCGAAATTCATTACTTAAAATGAAGATTTCTTCCAAAATTCTTCACAATAGCTCTGATATCAGATGATGTAAGTCTAAATTCACCCTCCAAAGTTTTGGATGATGATTATCATACTCCACACTCCTGTTATTTTGTGAAAGATTGGTTAACATCAAGTGTTGTTCTTGCTCATAGTCCCTACCCACCCATTTGTTTCTCATTTTCTTCTTTAATCTCTCCCACGAATCAATTTTCTCCTTTCCTTTTTTTCTTCTTCGTGACTTAAGATTTTCATACCATACGACAGCTCCTTTATTGAGTTTCAAAATAGCAAGTTTAAACCTCTTTATATCATCATAACCCTTGTACTCAAAGACGGTCTCAATTTGTCTTACCCTAATGGAGAAACAAAAAGATGAATACACTCTAAGCCTCATCAAAAGAACTATCACCACCAAGACTTCACTTTGAGTCATGAAATTACGTTTGACCGCCTTCACAATAGAGGCATTGTAATCCCCACAATTTTATGAATTTCATAAATATATTTAAAGTATATTTATAAATATTTTTGGTATTTAAATAATTAATTTCTTGAGTGTTGACTATTTTAAAGTCAATGGTTATTTAATGTTTTAAATGGTCAAAGTATTTAAATTATTTTAAAGGTGGATTTTGAGAGTCAACAATGTTTTTTTTAAATAAGTTGACTAGTGGTAGTGAAAATGAATTTAATATTGGATTAGAGGAGCCCAAACTTTGTAGCTTTTCATATGATCATCTTTCATTAAACTAACCCACCAAGCCCATTCTTTTCTTTTGGACCCTAATGAGAACATATAAATACTCTCCTACCTCACAAATTTTGCCTCATTAAATAAAGCCCTAAATTCTCTCCTCTCTCCCCTCACACTCGGTCCTCTCTCTCTCTCTCCTCTCCTCCACCATTTTTCTTCCTCTATCTCCTTAGTCCTTCTGCTGCCGCTGCAGCCTCCGTCGGACCGTCGCCAGCGCCGCCCTCCTCCCTCGGCCGCGCGTCCCGCTCTCTCTCTCCTCTTTGGTTTATTTTTCTCTCATTCCTCTATATTATTTTAGTGATAAATTTTAATGTTTTAAGTATGGTTTTTGTGGTTTAATAATTAAAGTTTGTATCTTTAACTATTTTAATATTAATATCATATTATATAATTAGTTTAGTGGAGTAAATAAATTTCAGATTTAATATATATGTTTAAATTAGGTTTTTAAGCATGAAAGCATGGATTTTTGGTGTTTTTTGGAGTTAGAACTATAGTACTATGTTATAGTTTATGAAAATTGAGTACTTTAATTTTTATAACTATGTTAAAGTAAGTTTAAAAGAGTTTCAAAGATGTTATATCTTGCTGGAATTTTTATTAGTATACTTATGGTGGATTTTAAATGTTAAAGTTTTGATTTTTAAGGGTTTTTAATGACTTGTATAGTAGTACTATATTAAGGGATACTAAAGGTTGAAGTTTTGATGTTTAAAAGAGTTTTAAAACACTTTTTAAGAGAGTTTAAAATATTTCAAAGTTGCTGTACTTTTTATTAGAGTATTTGGTAGGCGGAGACTTTACTTTGAGTGATTTCTAAGGTTGAGAAAGTGGTATCTCATTTTGTCTACACAAGGTATGTACATACCTATGTGTTATTAGACTAGTATCATGTCATAAGGTTAGGATTGATATAATAACATGTATAGGGAACTTTTTATAGTTCATATGTGGCTTATATTTAAGTGAATTTGCGTGTTTTATACTGTTGTGTGAAGCATGTTGCCTACGATGAAGTATTATATGTTTGTATGGATGATTGATGCAAGCATGTGGGTTGGAAACGTTTATTTTAATAATTCACATGAGAGATTAATAAATGTATTGTTTATTGGAATCATTAATCGTATGATGTTTTCCCTTGGATTTATTATCTTATTTACTTTATAAGGACCGTGGCCTTGTTTAGTAAAGTTGGATATTTACCTATTGACATGTTGGTTGATTGTTGATTTAAGTCAACAAATAATGGTTGGTTGGTTATTGACTTTAGTCAATAAATAAATGGGATTAATTCTAAGTCACTTCAGTTGTATGATCACAGTATTTAATCCTAAGATAAAAATTGGAATCTTTGTGTTTCATGAGATTTATGCTGGTTGTCTTATTGTTGTGAGTCCCAACATTCAATAAATTATTAATATTTAAAGTGACAAGCGAATAGCAATAAGCTTTAGACTTGTACACGTCTGAAGTGTTGGACTAGTATGAGTTGGAGTACATGGTGGTTGCCCATGGTTTAGTTAGAGTTTTAATAGTTTGACTTTTATGTTGGTTTGACTTTGGTTTGTGTTTCGTGTGAAAAACTTGGATATGATATTTGGGGAGTCGTCTCGAGCTGTTCCAGATGGGAACTGTAATTTGTACTGCCAACAGGGGTATTCTCGTCCCTTCAGTGATTATGGGCCTAGCAAGGCTATGGGCTATTAAGTGAGGCTTAGTTCCCGGTGAGGGTATTTTTGCCTTGTCACATGCTATTGGGCTCGCCATTTTATGGGCCCAAACATTAGCCCCACGCTCGATATGCGATAGAAGACCCTCTGTAGATCGTGTGTTGAGCGGAGTTCTCGAGATTATTTTATCCGAAAATAGCTTTCAATCTCGTGGATCCACATATAGGTGGGCTAGTGGCCCCATATTTATTTGCTATTTGCATTTGGCGCCCACTTGTTGCCTTTTGTATTTCAAGAGTAATACGCCCAGCTAATAAATTTGCCCCGTAACAACACACGGACTCACAACAATCAACCTCCAGGGATACACGGTCTCTGCGTTTCCGGTGTTGACAGAAAAACAGATTGAGAATGATCTTGAGTATTGCCCAGAATAATCGAGGAGAAATAAAGAGAGAAGATGTAATTGTGTTTCTGTGTTTTTGTGCCTTTGAGAATCTCCGAATACTGATATATATAGGGAAAAACGAAATCAGAACGTGGCTGAGATCGTGGGAAAAACGGTCATATCATGGGAAGAGAAATGGCCGAAAATAAGGAGAGAGTTTAGGGGAGAAAACGGCATTAAAAGAGAGATTAAGGGGAAAAACGGTAACTGATAAAAACGGTCATAAAATGCCAACATATTTCTGACCCAAAACTATAGTTAAGTTAAGTTTATTCCCCAAAGCCAAAGCCAAAGCCAAAGCCAAGGCCAAGGCCCAAGGCCCATGGCCCTGGCCCGGTCCGGGCGGGCGGCGGCGGCGCGCGCGTGTGGCAATCACACATCACCACTTACCCACTAAAAGCCTCATTGCTACTCAACTCAAAGGGTAGAGGAAGAGTAATGGTTATAAACCTTACTCTTCCCTTATATTCTTTCAATGTGGGAGAAAAGGAAAAAATGACTCTTCATATTCTTTTGAAGTAAACTTAAAGTTTCTAATAAAAACCCAAAGGCCGAAGAAGGTAGGAGCAGTAGCTGCACTTCGAGGGGACGAGCCGAGTCAGCGCCAACTCATTCAACCTCGAACTTGACCCTTCGAGCATGAGATGCATCTTTGACCCTTTGAAGTGTTATGCGAGCATGAACCCAGTGGGCTCGAGCGGGGGTGCCATGTCGAGTGTGAGAGTGATGCGGCGACCACGAACCAAGTGAGCTCGAGCAGGAGAGAGAAGTGAGTAGCGGAGTAAGTAGCTCGAGTAGATTACTCAAAGGCAGCAACACACGCGTGATTCTCAAGACAGGTCGAGGTACAACCGTGGTTTCATATCCATCATACCCTCCTCGAATTCTCGAACAAGCTAAGGTTGACTCTTGAAGTTGTCCTTATGTGTGTCGAGCAGTAGTTGCAACCATGATGCCAGTGGATTCGAGGAGTGGGTTACTCGAAGAATGGAGTAGCGCTGCTTTATAATATATTATAATATATGACCCGGAGATGGTGATGAGCTGATTCGACAAGACCGAAGGGGTAATCACCAACATATTGATGTGGGGTGCGAGGATTAGTACTTCCCATTTGAGCAAGGATACTTGTGATAAACCGCCTCGAGCTGGTTGGTACTCTCGAACACCCATATCACCAAAACTTCTTTGAATATGCAATATCATTTCCTTGAGGTTGACTTTTAATTCCATGTACCCATTATGATATGTGATCCAGTAGAGCAACTGGCTATTCGAGCAAGGAAGCTTTTTCTTTTCTTCTCTTTTTATTTTTTATTTTCAGCACTTCGAGGCACTTAGATGCTTCGAGTCGGACACTCTTTATAATACTCAAGGAGTAATGAAGTATTGGGCTAGTCGAGCCGATTGTTGCTTCAGATAAAATGGTTTGAGCTACAGGTCACTCTAACAAGCTCGATGGCCATCCCTTAAAGCTGCAAGTATGGACTTCAGTCGAAAGTTGGGATCGACGAAGGTCCATCGAGGTTGAGGGTGACTCCATAAGCGGCTTCGAGGCACTTTAATTAGTGAGACGCTTTGGGTCGAACATTCCTTATAACACTTCGAGGCACTGTTGCTTCATATGCCGAGTCGAGGCTCGTCGATCATAATCTAACTAGCGGCAAAACATGAACCAAGCGAGCTCGAGTGTGAACCAAGCGAGCTCGAGTATGAACCAAGCAAAGCTCGATCATGAACCAGGCGTTGCAACGAACATGAACCAAGTGAGTACTTGAATAGCTTCCTTTTCTCACTATTCGAGATAGAGAGATAGGACTCTAGGACCCAACCCATGTTCGAAGAATGCAATAGAGTCGGTGCTCGTGTGCCGTCGCCGCGCCGAAATCATATGTTCGAGGAGGATCCATGCCAAACTTCAGCAGTTCGATGGACTTGTATTTATTTGTAACTTGTATTTGTGGGTGAATAAAGTTAACGAGGCCATGAGTACCGTGGACCCTCGAAAGGACATCACTCGAGTAGCATTTATTTTTGTCCCAAAGCACTTTGAAATGTCGAACACTTGTGTTTTATAATATGAAGTTCGAGGCCTTACTCGATGAGTAACAAAGTGTTGTGCTTCAAAGCAAGCGAACAAATGCCAAGGGGATTGCTTGGTCGAGTGAGGATCATGATGTGGAGCATGAGAGTGATGCGGCGAGCATGAACCATGTAAGCTCGAGGACGGCGTAGCCGAGAGGAGTAGGAGGGGCTGAGAGGGGGCTCGAACAATGGAATAGTGTTGCATCTTGATGAAGTCGAGGAAGAGGAGACTTGATGTCCAGCGCATAAGCAATGTAGACTCGAAGTCTTCAATTTGGGAGACTTTTGAAATAGCCAACTTCCCAATTTTAACAATATGAGCTGTATTCGAGGGTTTTCATTTTTCGATCCCCAACTTGGTAATCCGACACCATGTTCTTGTGATTGGTCGAACATTAAGGTCACTTTTGCGAATGGAGGAGCTCGAGAGTCGAGCGCTATTATGTTGATGAACACTCAAAATTTGACAAGCTTATAGAAGCTAAGGTGTAGATTTCCAAGTCGAGCACTTTGTATGAATCTATCTGTACGACTCCCTTTTTCCAATTAGGCCCATGCGTAACTCTTAATGTGGGACTTTCCTTCATATCGAGTGTTAGGCGGAATTTCTCTTTCAAGAGATTGAGGGAGGTGCATGGTACCTCTTCATCGGTGGAGATGCATGGTACCTTCTTGAGGTGAATAGGGGTTGGTGAGCCCAAGGAACTTGAGGGATGGTACCTTCTCGAGATGAATTGGGGGCTGGTAAGCCCCAAGAGCCCGAGGAACGTACATGGAACCTACTCGATATGACTTCGTCAAGCGAGGTGTATGGGACCTCCTTGAGGTGAGTAGGGGGCCGGTGAGGCCAAGGAATTCGAGGGAGGTGCATGGTACCTTCGCGAGATGAATTGGGGGATGGTGAGCCCCAAGAGCTCGAGGGACGTACATGGAACCTCCTCGAGATGACTTCGTCAAGCGAGGTGTATGGGACCTCCTTGAGGTGAGTAGGGGGCCGGTGAGGCCAAGGAATTCGAGGGAGGTGCATGGTACCTTCTCGAGATGAATTGGGGGCTGGTGAGCCCCAAAAGCTCGAGGGACGTACATGGAATCTCCTAGAGATGACTTCGTCAAGGGAGGTGTATGGGACCTCCTTGAGATGAGTAGGGGGCCGGTGAGGCCAAGGAATTCGAGGGAGGTGCATGGTACCTTCTCGAGATAAATTGGGGGCTGGTGAGCCCTAAGAGCTCAAGAAACGTACATGGTCCCTCCTCGAGATGACTCCGTCAAGGGAGGTGTATGAGACCTCCTTCAGATGTAACTTAGACCATACTCGAGGTGCTCAGGGGATAATGGATCCCACGTACCTCGAGAGGCAACTTGGACCTCGCTCAAGGTGTCCCAGGGGCTAATGAGCCCCAAGCACCTCGAGGGGCGTCTTGGACCTCGCTCGAGGTGTCTCAGGGGTTAATGAGCCCCATGTACCTCGAGAGGCGTCTTGGACCTCGTTCGAGGTTAGCCCCATGTACCTTGAGGGGCGTCTTGGACCTCGCTCGAGGTGTCTCAGGGGCTAATGAGCCCCATGTACCACGAGGGGTGTCCTGGACCACGCTCGAGGTGTCTCAGGGGCTAATGAGCCCCATGTACCTCGACGGGTGTCCTGACGCCGTAGCACTTGACGGGCGCCGACTCTAGTAGTTGGGGTGACTTGGAGTATCCTTCACTCGATCTGGGTGAAGTGCCTAAGTGTAGGTCTTTTTGGGGTTTGGTGAGCCCCGTGTACCTCAAGGGGTATCTTCGACCTCGCTCGAGGTGTTCAGGGTCTGGTGAGTCCCGTGTACCTCGAGGGGTGTCTTGGTTCTCGCTCGAGGTGTTCAGGGTCTGGTGAGCCCCATGCACCTCGAGGGGTGTCCTGGACCATGCTCGAGGTGTCTCAGGGGTTAATGAGCCCCATGTACCTCGAGGGGTGTCTTGGACCACGCTCGAGGTGTCTCAGGGGCTAATGAGCCCCATGTACCTTGAGGGGTGTCTTGGATCTCGCTCGAGGTGTCTCAGGGGTTAATGAGCCCCATGTACCTCGAGGGGTGTCTTGGCGCCGTAGCACTTGACGGGCGCCGACTCCAGTTGTTGCGGTGACTTGGAGTATCCGTCACTCGATCTGGGTGAAGTGCCTAAGTGTAGGTCTTTGGACCATGCTCGAGGTGTTCAGGGGCTGATGAGCCCCATGTACCTCGAGGGGCGTCTTGGACCTCGCTCGAGGTGTCTCAGGGGCTAATGACCCCATGTACCTCATAAAGGCCTTCGAACACTCATGGATGTCCATCTTTGAGGACTATATTGTGGATGGACATCCATGAGTGTTCGAAGGTCGTATGAGAGGACCTTTACGAACTACGTTGAGGATGGACATCCATGAGTGTTCGAAGGCCTTTATGAGAGGACCTCTACGAACTGTGTTGAGGATGGACATCCATGAGTGTTCGAAGGCCTTTATGAGAGGACCTCTTCGAACTACGTTGAGGATGGGATGTCCATGAGTGTTCGAAGGTCTCTATGAGAGGACCTTTACGAACTATGTTGAGGATGAACATCCATGAGTGTTCGGAGGCCTTTATGAGAGGACCTTCACGAACTGTGTTCAGGATGGACATCCATGAGTGTTCGAAGGCCTTTATGAGTGGACCTCTTCGAACTACGTTGAGGATGGGATGTCCATGAGAGTTCGAAGGTCTCTATGAGAGGACCTTTACGAACTATGTTGAGGATGAACATCTATGAGTGTTCGGAGGCATTTATGAGAGGACCTTCACGAACTGTGTTGAGGATGGACATCCATGAGTGTTCGAAGGCCTTTATGAGAGGACCTCTTCGAACTACGTTGAGGATGGGATGTCCATGAATGTTCGAAGGTCTCTATGAGAGGACCTTTGAGAACTATATTAAGGATGGACATCCATGAGTGTTCGGAGGTCTTTATGAGAGGACCTTTACGAACTACGTTGAGGATGGACATCCATAAGCGTTCGAAGGCCATGATGAAAGGACCTTTGAGAACTATATTGAGGATGGACATCCATGAGTGTTCGAAGATCGTATGAGAGGACCTTTACGAACTACGTTGAGGATGGACATCCATGAGCGTTCGAAGGCCTCTTGTGAGGGGACCTTTACGAACGACGTTGAGTATGGACATCCATGAGTGTTCGAAGGCCTTTTGATGAGGGGACCTTCACGAACTGTGTTGAGGATGGACATCCATGAGTGTTCGAAGGTCATATGAGAGGACCTTCACGAACTGTGTTGAGGATGGACATCCATGAATGTTCGAAGGTCGTATGAGGAGACCTCTACGAACTATGTTTTTGCATGTTGGCGGACAATTGATAGAGCGGTCGACTTAGGTCATGTACGAACGACGTGAGCACACTCCAAGTTGTTGTGACCTTTTGTTTGACGATCCCCATAGACGGCGCCAACTGTTTCGGGTGAAAAACTTGGATATGATATTTGGGGAGTCGTCTCGAGTTGTGCCCTCGTCTATCCCGAGCAAGCCTTGTCTATATCAGCTAGAATCCTGCAAAATAAGGAAATATGCCCCGGGGGGTGCCCCGGGAACGCCCCTCCGACGTTCAAGTAAGTAAATAACTCTGTGGAGGGAGAAAGTAGTGAGAGAAGTTCTAAAGTGGTAGAGATTAGATACCTGAGTTATGGGGATATGTTCCCTATTTATAGGGAGCTGTTCCAGATGGGAACTGTAATTTGTACTGCCAACAGGGGTATTCTCGTCCCTTCAGTGATTATGGGCCTAGCAAGGCTATGGGCTATTATGTGAGGCTTAGTTCCCGGTGAGGGTATTTTTGCCTTGTCACATGCTATTGGGCTCGCCATTTTATGGGCCCAAACAGTTTGGTTTTAGAATTGAATTTGTGGTTGACTAAGTTTAGTTAAGTTTTCAAAGTTATTTATTTATTTCCGCTGGAAAATTCTGAATAAGCCGATACGTTATCACACGGGCGATAATACTTTGGTAATTCTCTATGTTTGTGGGAAAAATGTATTTTATAAAATAGAGATTTGTCGGGGTGTTACAAAGTGGTATATTGGAGCTTAGGTTTTTATTGGCCTCTCGTGCCAATCAAGATTTTTTTAGGCGCCTAGTTATTTAAAAGGAATTTCCAAAGAAAACAAACTTCTACTTATTCGTTGTGCTTAAATCACTTTTGATAAATTCGAAACACGTTTTCGAAAAGGGTTCGAATTTTTTTTTAGTTCGGAATTTTTTTTTAGTCAAATTTTTTTATTTATTATTTTTCCGATTTTTCTATTTTTCGGAATTTATTAATTTAATTTTTAGTTGTTTATTTTCGGTACTCTTAGTTTTCATTTTATTTACTTTATTAATTTTGTGAGAGATGGGTAGAATAGGAAGGGCATATAGGATAGAAATATTATATGCCTTCATTTAAATGTTTTGTTCAGCATGTTCAGTGTTTTTCTTCCCTGCTTAGCTGTTTGATGTTAATCCTGGCTTTAAATTATATATTTATCTGCTTATTAATTATTGTTGGGAATATACGCTAAGTGAGAGTATTATTCATTATAGATGTCGTGTTCAACTGTAAACGGACCTTTAGGCATGACTGATAGTGAAGCTGCCCGAGAAGGAAGCTACTCCAACCCTATTGTGCTTAGTGATGATGAGTCTGACGTGGAGTTTAATAGTGAGAGCTACACCAGTCTAGACTTTGTTATGAGTCGTATCTTGAAAGTAGGCATCCCTGATAGTGATGATGAGGTAATTCAAGAGTTTGACCGTGCTAGATGGCAAACCCGAAAGGACATTTACAGTGCTACTTGGAGATCTTATCTGGACAGGGATAGTGATGCAGAGTTGGAAGAGAATGAACCTCAACCCAAAAGGATTTGAAGATCTACTAGAGCTGAAGAGCCAAATTATTATTATGATAGTGAAGACATTGAAGACTTTGAAGATGAAATGTTTAGTCCATAGAAATACAAGGAAAATTAGGATAGGAATGATGATGTTACCCCATAGAATATTTATTCATGTTCTAAGATTAGTTAGTTGAATAAGTAGCCAAACTACAACATTTTAAATTTCATTTCTTTAGCATCTTTACTTTGTTTGAGGAGTAAGTTTGGTTATTTTCGATTGGAAAAATATTATTATTACCGTTTTGAGGAATAAAAAGTAATTATTTAGTTCAATGTTATCGGGTCGGGCTTTGGAGTGGGGGTGGAGGGGGTGGGATCAAAAAAAAGAATAGAAAAAAAAATTAAAAATTTAATAATAAAAATGGTATAGTTTTTAAAACTATAAGATTGAAGAAAAAAAAAAAAAAAAAAATAAAATTATTTTATGATTTTTTTGAAGGGAGAAATATTTTAAAATGATTTAGTTAGTTGAGTTGAGTAAGAATTTATTTTAGTACGCGAATGGGAAATATTTTATTTCCTTACTGTAATTGATTTCATTTGATCCTTATGTGATTATTGATGTGAATGATTATACATAAGTCAATATATGATTGTTTATGGTTTATAATGACGAACCTAGCGCTATTATAATTCCATTGAATGTTATTGTGATGCGATTGTGTATGATCAAATCGATTTGATGCCTTTGTAGTGAATGGCAAGTAATTGTGAATTGAAAGCTAAAGTAGACCTACGTTAAATTTCAGGTCGCGAAGTAGAATGTCGAACAACGAAACCGCTTTAGCTTCTGCTATTCGCCTTTTGGCTGAGAGACTGACCCAAGAAAGGACTGAGCGTCCTGATCCTGTTGGAGATATGTTTGATAGGTTAACTAAGATCAAGCCGCCATTCTTTAAAGGGTAGGCTGACCCTACGTTCTTAGAAAGCTGGATTAGAGAGTTCGATAAGATATTTGTGGCAGTGAATTACCCTGAGGCAATGAAAGTGGGTCAGGTTGTGTTGTATTTGAAGGATGAAGCCCATTTGTGGTGGAAGGAAAATGAGGATAGGATTAGTGCTGTGGAAGGTTTTAATTGGGATTCCTTTACTGCTGCTTTAAGAGGAAAATTTTACCCTGCTTTTATGAGGAAGCAAAAGGCTCAGGAGTTCATAAACCTTAGGATGGGGAGTATGACCATTTCTGAGTATTATAGCAAGTTCATAGCGTTGTCTAGATTTGCACCTGTGGTTGTAGCGACCGAGGAACTGAAAGCTCAGAGGTTTGAGCAAGGACTGACTGAAGAGATTCAATTGGGATTAGGAGGTGAGACCTTTGCGTCCCTAGATATTGTTTATGGGAGAGCTGCCCATATTTATGGACTTCAATCAAGGCGAGACAAGAAGAATGTTGTGGTAGGTGAGAAAAGGAAAGATTTTAATGCTGGTGGAAATTAGGGAAATTTTAAGAGGAATATGAATGGGAATGGAAATTTTCAAGGAAGGAATGGACAAGGTTTAAATGGTAAGAGCGAGTCTGAGAGAAGTTACAATTGCAAGAGGTGTAACAAGAACCATCCTGGTAGAGACTGCAAAGGTGAGCTAGTGACTTGTCATTACCGCCAGAAGAAGGGGCATAGGGAATTTGAGTGTTTCACCAAGCAGAAGAAAGAACAAAATGGTAATAGGAATGGTAGTCAAGGAAGGCCTGGGTTCAACCAAGCAAGCAACCAAGGGTCGCAGCCTATAGGATCTCATAATGGTCAAGGAAGCTACGGAAAGCCTGCTAATGAGAACAACAACAACCAGAGCAAAGCTCCGGGGAAGCTGTTCGTGATGAGTCGCAATGAAGCTGAAAAGTCTGTCGATGTAGTTTCTAATACTTTTTATATTAACTCCGTCCTAGTTAAAGTGTTATTTGATTCTGACGCGACCTATTCATTTATTTCTTCGTCCATCATAAAGAGTTTGGGGTTAGTAGACTTTGAAGTGATTGACTTACCCATAAGTGTACCTACTGGAGAAGTTATAAAGTGTACTAAGATGTATAGAGACTTACCCTTGAAGATAGGAGAGTGTGTTTTTCCTTCTAATCTGATAGAGTTCAATCTGGAAGACCTGGACGTCATTTTGGGGATGAACTGGTTAGGTTTCTATAAGGCCAATATAGATTGTGAAGCTCAGAAGGTAGTGCTAAAAAGCCCTTTAGGGAAGTTAACTTCATACCGACGATTTGGGCAGCCTAAAAGTTTTGGGATCATTTCCACAATGCAAGTAAAGAATTTAATAAAGAAGGGGTGTGAGTTGTTCTTCTGTAGTGTGCAGGATGTGAGCAAAGAAGTTGAGTTAAGGATTGAGGATGTACCGATTGTGAATGAGTTTATGGATGTGTTTCCAAGCGAGATTTCTGGTATGCCACCTAAGAGAGTCGTTGAGTTCACCATAGACTTAGTTCCTAGTACTGCACCTATTTCTAAGGCACCGTACAGAATGACACCTCCTAAGATGAGCGAGTTGAAGACACAATTGCAAGAATTGTTGGAGAAGGGTTATATTAGGCCTAGTGTGTCACCTTTGGGAGCTCCTGTGTTATTTGTGAAGAAGAAAGATGGAAGTATGAGGTTGTGCATGGATTATAGGGAGTTGAACAATGTGACAATTAAAAATAAGTATCCTTTGTTTAAGATAGATGACAAATTCGATCAGTTGAATGGAGCAAGTGTTTTTATCGAAGATCGATTTGCGTTCGGTGTATCACCAATTGAAGGTAGCCGATAAGGATATACCTAAGACTGCATTTAGGACGCGTTATGGTCACTATGAGTTTACAGTGATGCCGTTTGGATTGACCAATGCTCCGGCTATATTCATGGACTTGAGGAATAGGATATTCCATGAGTTTTTGGATAAAAGCGTCGTAGTGTTCATTGATGATATTTTGATCTATTCAAAGAGCGAAGAAGAGCATGATGAACATTTGAGGATAGTTTTGGAGACGCTTAGGAAGAACCAATTGTATGCAAAGTTCTCTAAGTGTGAGTTCCGATTGGAGAAAGTAGCATTTTTGGGTCATTATGTATCTAAGGAAGAAGTTTTTGTGGATCCTGCGAAGATTCAAGCTGTTAGTGAGTGGCCTACACCGAAGAATGTGTGAAATATTAGGAGTTTTCTGGGATTAGCTAGCTACTATAGGAGATTTGTGAAAGATTTCTCGAAGCTAGCAAGGCCGATGACTAATCTGATGAAGAAATAGTCAAAATTTGAGTGGAGTGAGCAGTGCGAGGAAGCCTTTCAGACATTGAAGGAGCGTCTGACTTCTGCACCTGTTTTAACCTTGCCTGACTGAAATGAAGGATTCGAGATGTATAGTGATGCTTCGAAGAATGGATTGGGGTGTGTTCTGCAGCAAAATGGGAAGGTGATCGCGTATGCATCGCGTTAGTTGAAGCCATATGAGTCGAATTATCCTACCCATGACCTAGAGCTAGCTACTATTGTGTTTGCATTGAAAATTTGGAGACATTATCTGTATGGAGCGACTTGCAAGATCTTTACTGATCATAAGAGTCTGAAGTATATTTCACCCAGAAATATCTCAATATGAGGCAGAGAAGATGGTTGGAATTGATTAAGGACTATGACCTAGATATTCAGTACCATGAGGGGAAGGCGAATGTGGTCGCCGATGCTTTGAGTAAGAAGTCGAGTCATAGCGTGAATGTATTGGTAGTCCCCGAGGAATGGTACCGAGATATGCAAAGGCTTAGCCTAGAAATTTTGAATCCTGGAGAGATTGAAGCAAGATTGAGTGCTTTATCGTTGGGATCGTCGATTTTCGATGAGATCAAAGAGAGCCAAGTTGGAGACGAGCACCTAGATAAGATTAAGGAGAAGATGAAGCAAGGCAAGAAAGTTGACTTTAAGGTTCATGATGATGGAAGCTTGAGGTTTAAAGGAAGGTGGTGTGTACCACAGAAGTGTGAAGAGCTTAAGAGGAAGCTTATGGAAGAAGGGCATAATACTCCATACTATGTGCACCCTGTGATGATAAGTTGTATAAGGATCTTAAGGAGATTTATTGGTGGACGAATATGAAGCGTGAAGTCGTCGAGTTCGTGTCAAAGTGTCTAACATGTCATAAAGTAAGTATCGACCATAAGAGACCAATGGGGAAGGTCCAATCATTAGAAGTCCCTGGATGGAAGTGGGATTCGATATTAATGGACTTTGTGACTGCTTTGCCAAAGACGAGAAATGACAATGATACTATTTGGGTTGTCTTGGACCGTCTTACGAAATCTGCCGTGTTCATTCCGATCAAAGAAATAGGGAAGAAGAAACAACTTGCCAAGACGTATATCAAGCACGTGGTGAGACTGCATGGAGTCCCGAAGGACATTATTTCATATCGTGATTCGAGATTCCTCTCGAAATTTTGGTAAAAGGTCCAGTTGAATCTTGGAACGACATTGAAGATGAGTACTGCATTTCATCCTATGACCGATGGTTAGACTAAAAGGACCTATCAGACCATGGAAGACATGTTGAGAGCGTGCGCGATTGATTTCCAAGGAAGTTGGGAAGATCACTTGGATTTGATTGAATTTTTATATAACAATAGTTACCATGCAAGTATTAAGATGGCTCCATTTGAGGCGTTGTATGGAAGGAAGTGTAGAAGTCCCGTTTACTGGAATGATTTTAGTGAGAATGTAGTGTTGAGGACTGAATTTATTAAGGAAACTGTCAAGAACGTGAAGTTGATTCAAGCGAGAATTCAAGCTGCCCAGGATAGGCAGAAAAGCTATGCTGATTTGAAGCGAAGAGAAGATGAATTTGTTGTCGGTGATAAGATGTTCTTGAAGGTGTCACCGACGAAAGATGTGATGAGATTTGGTAAGAAGGGCAAATTAAGTGCCAAGTATGTTGGCCCATATGAAATTTTGCAAAGAGTTGGGAAGGTAGCATATTAATTGGCTTTACCAATGGAATTTAAGAAGATGCATGATGTATTTCACATTTCTCGACTTCAGAGATTTATCCCTGATGAGAATCATGTTCTGGAACCCAAAAGCATCCAAATAGATAGTAGCCTCACATATGAGGAAAAACCTGTGAAAATCTTGGATAGGTCATAGGAAGGTGCTAGTACACGCAATAAGGATGTGAGTATCATGAAAGTGCTTTGGTCTAACCATGAGTCCGAAGAGGCAACGTGGGAAGCCGAAGATGATATGAAGCGGAATTATCCCGAGTTATTCATTGAGGTGAGTTACGAGGGCGTAACTCGTTTTCTTTAAGAGGGGTAGAATGCGATAGAATTTCGCGCTTTTTGCCTTATTTTATGGTATTTTTATGCATTTTGATGCTTATTTTGGCGATTTCACATGTTGGTGCAAAATAAATTGGATTCCGCCACAGAAAATGTGTCCATGTAGTGACACAAGTGGTTTTAGGATTGGTATAGTGTACAAATGTTGTGACACGAGTATTTCCAAATGAAGGATTTGAGAAAAAGAATTTGAAACTGTGAGAATTTTCGTGTCAAGTTTGGGGACGAAACTTCTTTTAAGAGGGGTAGACTGTAATCCCCCACAATTTTATAAATGTTTTTGGTATTTAAATAATTAATTTATTGAGTGTTATCTTTCTTAAAATCAATGGTTAGTTAATGTTTTAAATGGTCAAAGTATTTAAATTATTTTAAAGGTGGACTTTGAGAGTCAACAATGTTTTTCTAAAATAAGTTGACTAGTGGTAGTGAAAATGAATTTAATATTGGGTTAGAGGAGCCCAAACTTTGTAGCTTTTCATATGATCATCTTTCACTAAACTAACCCACCAAGCCCATTCTTTTCTTTTGGACCCTAATGGGAACCTATAAATACTCTGCTACCTCACAAATGTTGCCTCATTAAACAAAGCCCTAATTTATCTCCTCTCTCCCCTCACGCTCGGTCCTCTCTCTCCTCTCCTCCACCGTTTTTCTTCCTCTCTCTCCTTCGTCCTTCGGCTGTCGCTGCAACCGCCGCCAGCCGCCGCAGCCCAGCGCCGTCCTCCTCCCTCGGCCGCTCGTCCCTCACTCTCTCTCCTCTTTGGTTTATTTTTCTCTCCTTCCTCTATATTATTTTAGTGATAAGTTTTAATGTTTTAAGTATGGTTTTGGTGGTTTAATAATTAAAGTTTGTATTTTTAACTATTTTAATATTAATTTCAGATTATATAATTAGTTTAGTGGAGAAAATAAATTTTAAATTTAATATATATTTTTAAATTAGGTTTTTAAGCATGAAAGCATGGATTTTTGGTGTTATTAAGAGTTAGAACTATAGTACTATGTTATAGTTTATGAAAATTGAGTACTTTAATTTTTATAACTATGTTAAACTAAGTTTAAAAGAGTTTTAAAGATGTTATATCTTGCTGGAATTTTTATTAGTATACTTATGGTGGTTTAAATGTTAAAGTATTGATTTTTAAGGGTTTTTAATGACTAGTATGGTAGTACTATATTAAGGGATACTAAAGGTTGAAGTTTTGATGTTTAAAAGAGTTTTAAAACACTTTTTAAGAGAGTTTAAAATATTTCAAAGTTGCTGTAATTTTTATTAGAGTATTATTACTTGGATGTTTTGGTGTTTGGTAGGCGGAGACTTGACTTTGAGTGATTTCTAAGGTTGAGAAAGTGGCATCTCATTTTGTCTACACAAGGTACGTACATACCTATGTGTTATTAGACTAGTATCATGTCCTAAGGTTTGAATTGATATAGTATCATGTGTAGGGAACTTTTTATAGTTCATATGTGGCTTATATTTAAGTGAATTTGCATGTTTTATACTGTTGTGTGAAGCATGTTGCCTATGATGAAGTATTATATGTTTGTATGGATGATTGATGCAAGCATGTGGGTTGGAAACGCTTATTTTAATAATTCACATGAGGGATTAATAAATGTATTGTTTATTGGAATCATTAATTGTATCATGTTGTTCCCTTAGATTTATTATCTTATTTACTTTATAAGGACTGTGGGCCTTGTTTAGTAAAGTTGGATATTTACCTATTGACAGGTTGGTTGATTGTTGATTTAAGTCAACAAATAAAGGTTGGTTGGTTATTGACTTCACAATAAATAAATGGGATTAATTCCGGGTCAATTGAGTTGTATGATTACAGTATTTAATCCTAAGATAAAAAAATCTTTGTATTTCATGAGATTTATGTTTGTTGTGTTATTGTTGTGAGTCCCAACATTCAATAAATTATTAATATTTATAGTAAAAAGCGAATAGCAATAAGCTTTAGACTTGTGCACGTCTGAAGTGTTGAACTAGTATGAGTTGGAGTACATGGTGTTAGCCCATGATTTTTCTTGGTACCGGATTGATCACCGCGTGTCCTATTTTTATTTGATTAGTACCTCGATATCGTTGGTCGCGGGAGTACGGAGTCGCCCCCGTATTTCATCTTCTATATTGAAGACAAGTTTTGGTTGGACAACTCTATCCATTGACTATTCAATTTATTAATAATTAATCTATTGGTTTTGTGGAGTCAAGTTCAGTATAGTGAGATATTTTGTATATTTACTTATCTTTGATTTAATGCTTATTAGTATAATGTTAGGTTATATGTTTTATTTATTATGTAAGTACTCACCTTTGCTGATTACGTGTTTTTCTGTGTGTCGATCATGGATGTGCCTTATTGATCCTGTGATGACCCTATTAGGATCAATAAAGCATAGACCATTTCAGGTCTGAAGATGACGCATCATTGGGTTTTGGGAAATCATTTGGAGAGCTTGTGTTTTAGCTTTTTTATTACTTTCATAATTTTGGTTTAGTTAGGGTTTTAATAGTTTGACTTTTATGTTGGTTTGACTTTGGTTTGGTTTTAGAATTGACTTTGTGGTTGACTAAGTTTAATTATGTTTTCAAAGTTCTTTATTTATTTCGGCTGTAAAATTCTGAATAATCTGATACGTTATGACACGGGCGATAATAATTTAGTAATTCTCTATGTTTGTGGGAAAAATGTATTTTATAAAATAGAGAATTGTCGGGGTGTTACAGACGCAATCACTTAGGGCCAACTCCATACCTTGCACCTCAAAAAAAATCCAAAAGGTGCAACCTAAACTTCTACTGTAAATTCCATCGATGACATCTAGTGTTGGATCTTAAAAATGCACTGTAAAATAGGTTAGATGACAATAGACTTCTAATACTTCCTACAACAAGAGTCAGCATCACCAACAACCCCTTAGGCGTTGTGTCCCCAAATAAGAAAGTTTAGTCTTTTATTTTCGATTTTCTAGGTTAAGTTAGAAAGTACTTACCCTAAGCCATTTATGTCCTTTTCCATCGAGGTATGTCACTCTAGGAATTTTTTTAGTATAGCCTTTTCATTTTCATGAATATCATAATATTTTCTTTTTTATTGGCTTTCACCCTCATTCATGCTTCGAGTTCAATGACAAAACTCTAATCACAAAATTGAATGACCTTTGATCAAATAAAAATCAAAAATATAAAAAAAAATGAAAAAATGGATATACTTTGATATAAGAGTTCTTTCCCTTTTCCCTCTATCATTCCAAAAAGCCATCACATCCATAAACCATCTTCATGAAACCATAATAAAAAATCCCTCAAGCTATTATTTCCATGATCCTTAGCCAAAAAAAATTACTTTTAAATCAAAGCTCCACAAAAAGCCTTCAAACCTCCGAATACCCTAAACCACAAAAACTTGTGTGCAAGCCTCAATACATAAGAAAATCAATGCTAGATAAAATAAAGTTAAGAAAAATTCAAAGTGCAAAAGCAAAAAAAAAGCAAAAGAAAAAAGCACAAAGCAAAAGAGACAAAAGCAAAAAAAAGAAAAATTGAAAGGCAAAAAGTCAAAGTCAAGTTAGGGGATTGACTTGCACACAAGTTCTACCCTCATTTTAAACCCTTCAAAATAAACCTTACCAGTTAGCATTCATAATAAAGAAGGAATAATCCTTACCTTGACCCATATAATCCAAAGTCACAAACCTTTTCTTGGCCCATCCAATTAAACCTTCATTCAAACTTTAAACCATTTCAACCTCTCATATCAATCATAATTCCTTATTCAAGGTATGTCCAAGCCTGCTAGGTTGATAACATGAAAGGGCGACTTAGACAAAAGTTAGGGCACAAAAAAAATCAGATCATGAACCACGATTGGTCTGCTTCCGCAAGAATATGTAGGAATCCTTATCTCGAGGTCCGACTACTTCAATAAAAAAATCAAAGACTAATAATTTGACTTTCTAGAATTTAGAAGCATGCTCTTTCTAGATCCCGACTTAGACTCGAGACTGAACCTAGTCACGGCAAAGCCTTTTATATCTATATGAGTCGCAAATTAAACCATTTATTTTCTAATCCAAACTCTCCTTGTCCCTGAAGGACTCTCTGATACTTCCATAGTCTCTAGCAATATATGACTTTGCCTACACTAACTCCCCGGTGAATTAACTTTGAATGCTCCTCTGAATGATCAGTTCAAGTCAAATACCTATCAATCTAGGCTCAGAGTGCCTAATTCATTCCCCAAAGTGGGGGCATCCTATATTTGTGGTGGTTCCTCCAAATCAAACTCTCGAAGAGTTGTTATATGCGGATCTCACTTGTGGACTCCGATTTTTATCAAAACTGTTTTTGACGATAAATCTATCTTTTTCCATCTATTTATTTCTCTTACCCTTGCATAACCCTGGCCTTGCATAGAGTCTCATGTATCCTAGAGAGTAAGTTTGCATCATTGCATCATTATGTGCATTATTATCTGAGTTCTTTGCACCTATGTGCTAACAACTTCTTAGGCATCATTATGTGCATTAGTATCTAGAGTCTAAGGTTCGTCCAACGTATTCGATCCAAGATCCGTACAAATAAACGACCTAGACAGAGGAATAAATTTATGAGGGTCCTTTAATAAATGTAATTCTTTTTTTAATTATTTTTATTGAAGTTACTAACCTTCTTTTCATGATGTAGATATTTAACGTGTTCCTGCTGTTGTAAATGGTTATCTATTAGAACTAATTTCGTGTAATATTTTCTTGATTTATTCTTATTTCTTTTTCACATTACTTTTTTCATGATTGATTGTAATATTTTCCACCTTGCTTATAATTGCTTATCAAAACCTAAATAAATGTTCAACGCTTAAATCAGATAATATAGACAACTTGCTAGGTACCTTGTGATCTGAATGTCTAATCCAAGTGGTCATATATAAATTAAATCTCTTATGTTAAAAAAAACCAACTTAGCATTGTCGTCTTTTTTCTTGGGTTGCAATTAACTAACCTTACATGTGCATAGAAATTTAATATGTCACTAAATTAAGTAAGGATATTCACCCCGAGTCTAAATTTCTTTATTTTTGGTTTATTAGTTTCCTGATAACTGATTGACGACTCTCTTTTTACAAAAATAAATTTGTGTAAGTCACTTGATTTTTTTATGTCTACAATAAAGCACAAAAAAATTACCTAAAGCAACACTTAGAGACATACACTACTTAGAAATACAAATGAGCACAATGAGCGAATGAGAACATAAATTCACATGAAAAAATGAGCAAACACTTCTACTCCTTTAAGAAGATGATCGGGCAATTTAATTTTGCTAATTACTTCTCCTTATTTTCTCGAATGAGCAAACTTTTAGACTCATTTTCTCAAATGATGAGCAAACTCTTCTACTCATTTTGAAACCTTATGATTGTTTCTTAGATCTAAAAACTAAGTCCATCATTATAAACTCTGAAACTTTAATATTTGTTTTGGCCACTGATGAACCCGTTTTTTCTCAAACCATCTTCTACGATGTATTTGTTTGGTTGGCCATAAGGAGTGAGAAATTTGATGGTGAAATATTGAGAAAAGATAAATTTTGAGTAAGAGAAACAATAGAGGAAAGAGAAATCTAATACTAGTGTTGATTCTTAAATCAGTTTTTGCATTTATCAATTTGATTGGCTATGAAAAGAATGCAACAAAGGAGGAGAAAAAACTTTGAGGTGAGAAACAATAGAGGAGAGATAGAGAGGAGTTTGGTATCCAAAACTGATTTCAGTTTTCTGGAACTTGTTTTGAAAAATTTGGTCTGACATTAAAGAAGAAAGCAGAGTAGGAAAAAAAGATGAGGAACAAGCAATTTGTTATAGCTTTTTTTTTTTTTTTTTTTTTTTTGGCGACATTGTTATAGCTCTTTGTTGTCTACTTTAAGCATGTTTACGAACATGTCCCTGAACTTTTAGTCTATTACAAAACATGCCTCGTACATGAACTCCTTAGCCCACGTTTGAACAAACTTAGAGGTACAAAATTAACACTTTCGTGGAAATGAATGTGTTAATTTATTTGCCACACTTCATTTTTTGGCTTATGATCTTCAATTCTTCATGTTTTTACTACATCTTTTACCCTTCTTTTTCTCATTTTATATTATACTTTATATATTTTATCATTACTATCTTTATTTTACCAACTTATTGATATAACTTTCTTTCTATTTGTTGTAAATATAGCTACCTTGTAACGATTGCCATCAAATTCTTCATCTTGTGGCACGTACTTATTGTTTTCATCCCAATTTTCGTCTTTTATTTTTCAATTTATCCTTAAATAACTGAACTAACAACAATATGATAAGTTTCATTGAATATCTCCCTCATCCTCTTTCAAGGTTATTGTTTACTATTAAGGGTTCCTAAGTTGTTGCAATTAGTTAGTTAGGGGATTTTTTTCCCATTTAATTAGGGTTGTTGTTACAATTTGAAGGCAAATTTTTTTGAATTGCAAATTAGAGGTTCATAAAATTGGGGGGAATTGATTTACTAAGTGTTCAAAAATACGATCTTTCCTCTCAATAATTAATAACTTCAGTGGGTCAATTGGCTTTAATTGCACTTAGTAAGTATAATCTTCCTCTTCTCAACCCCTTGATGGAAAGCCTTAATGCAATAGTGGTATTCCGACAGACATGAAGAAGGCTAGGACTACAGATAATCCAGGAAGGATATTCCTAATATGCAAATTTTCATTAACCTGGAACTCAATGTTGTGGGTGCACTTTAGTTGGTTTGATGAGGAGCAGGTTTCAATTTAGGGGTGTTCATAACCGGGTACCCGGCTTTTCGAGTACCCGGATATGCGGGTACCTGCGTATTCGGGTACTTGAAAATGCGGCCCATGACCCGACCCGGGAAAACCGGGTCGGGTTTTTCTGAACACCCCTCCGTTTCATGGCAAAAGGACAGGTCAGATAGAGAGAGAAATTATGAAGATTGAGATGAAGGTGGATGGGAGGAATGAATACGGTAGAGATGAAGGTAAAGAGAGTGAAAAATCAGTGAAAACGAAGTATCGACCTTCAGATAAGAATTCAAAGACAAAATGTAAAAGGTGGGCCTCACAAAATGGAAAATTTGATAGCAGCCCTTAGCATGTAGCAATGTTTTAACTTTTGAAACAATAAAAGTAGTTATATTAATATTTTTTTAGAAAGGTAGTTATTTCAATAAGTTGGAAAAATAAAGGTAGTTGTTACCAAATTTCCTTTTTTTAATCATCTACCTATAAGCTAGTGGTTCCCACTATGCTCATATGGTGTCTCCTAATATTCGCATAAAGAAAAAGATAAAAATAAACACAAATTGAGGGAGCACTAACAAAGATATCAATGTAAAGTGGCAAAAAGTGTCCCGATCCGACAATCCGACCCATACCTGACACAAATTTTTTGAGTTTGGGTTAAGACTTTCGACCCGTTTAAATAAAAGGTTGACCCGACATGACCCATTTAATAAATGAGTTGGATTAAGGTTGAATTCTTGAACCCAAACCCGACACAACAACCCACTTACCTTAATGAATTGCATTAGTTTAAAGTTGGTTTTACCTTCATTCTTACATTGTTAAATTTAGTTTATTTGATTTTTTTTATTTTGTATGCAATATTCAATGTTAATCTAACTATCACAATAATTTGTTTTGGTTTGAAACATATTAAATTGAATTGAAAATATAAGTGATAAACAAGTAAACCCAAGTCGACACGTTTAATCAACGGGTTGGGTTGGGTCGAAGATTCTTGACCCATTTAAGTCAACGAGTGGGTTTAGGTTTAGGGGGAACCAACCAACCAACCTGTAAACCCGATAGGGGTGATTATGAGCCTGACAAGCTCGCGAACAGTTCGGGCTCGACTAGGTCAAAGCTCGGCTCGTTGTGACTCGGCTCGAGACTTAAACGAGCCTAGCTGAGCTAAGCAAAGCTCGGCTCAAAAAGCTCGTGAACAGCTCGATTATTATTTTATACTAAAAAATATTTTATATTAAAAAATTATTTTATATTAAAAAATTATTTTATATTAAAAAATTATTTATATATTAAAAATTATTTTAAGTATTTCTTTTAAAATATTAACTCAACTAAGGTATATACAGATTTTTCGCAAAATAAATTTCCCAAACGAGCTCGAGCCCATAATCGAGATCGAGCCCATAATCGAACCCGAGTTCGAGCCGAGCTCGGCTCCCCCAAGCTCGTCGAGCTCACAAGCCGAGCCGAGCCCATGAAAAGTTAAACGAGCTCGAGCCGAGCCCAGTGCTATTCGGGCTCGGCTCGTTCGATAAGCACCCCTAAACCCGACACAAACTCGATCCAACCCGATCTATTTGCCAGCTCTATCAATCAGTGCAATCTAGAACCAGTATTGATTGGTGACCAGTGAGTGCATTGTCTAACAAGTCTAACAAGCACAATCGACCATTGTTACTTACCGGCTGGAAGCAGCTACCTCACACAGATGCAGAATAAAAAAAAAATTAGCTCAAGTATCACAGAAATGACTTGGATTTCCAGATACATAAACCCGAAATTGAACTGACCATGCCACGTAACTTTCTATCTCGGAAAATTCAGACATTTACAACGTAATGCCTAGACATTCATTTACACTGAGTTGCCTAAAGTTTTTTCAACTTCTTTTCTCCTTTTTGTTTCCTAGTTCCTACATCTCACATCTGCTTCTGCGAAACACAGAAAAACTAGCCATATATTATACTAAAAACTAGTACAAAATAGGAAAGATAAAGATCAGTACTTTTCTGAGACAGGTCTTGAAGGAAACAGTCTCACAAAAAATGTCAATAACGACCATAGGCAGACCAGAGCGACCACGTAAAAGGTCACAGAAATTGCTGATAAAGCCCCGGTTATCTCCATCACTTCTGGGGTAGCCTGAACCCCTCTCATTGCAAACATCAGACCCTCACAATAACTTACAGCTCTAGTCAGTTGATAGAATCTATAAACAAACAACAACTAAGCCTTATTCCCAAAGTGATTTGGGGTCGGCTAACATGAATCGTCAGTTGAAACCGTCACAAAGGAGATGGCATCGCAAGAGTGATAAAAGGTTTTTTTTTTTTTTAAAGCAAGGTTTACACCGACAAGTTTTGAAAGGGTTTTCAACAAAGGTTTTAATACCAACACGATTGAGAAAAACAAATAAATGCGAAATCACACCCCTTCCTCCACATGGATCTTGCCCTCCACTCATTATCCAACGTCGTGCTCTCCTCGATCCCAGTAACCTCATATCACTTTCAATTACCTTCATCCAAGTCATCTTGGGTCTTCCCTACCCCTTACAACTTGGTTACTCCTCCTCTTCAATTCTTCTCACGGTGCATCACCGATCTCCTTTTCACATGACGAACCATCTTAAGATTCTCCCTCGTCTTTTCTTCAATGGATGCGACTCCGACTTTTTCCGGATCACTTCATTTCTTAATCGGTCTTTCCTTGTGTGGCCACACATCCACTAACATACGCATCTCTGCCACGTTATCTTATGGGCGTGGCATTGTTTCGCCCGGCATTCGGTGCCATATAAAGCGAGGCCTAATTGGTGCGGTGGAACTTTCCCTTGAGCTTTGGGGAATGCCGGAATCACAAAGGAATCGGTGGCGCTTTTCCCTTTAACTGACCGCGTTAATTCTATGAGCCACGTCTCGTAGTTCTCCATCCTTTTGGAGAATGGATCCTAGGTAACGGAAGACGTTCGATCCTTGAACCACTTTGCTATCAAAGTGGCCGCCCTCGCCTCTTGTAACCCCACTGAACTTGCACTCCATATACTCCGTCTTACTTCGCTCGATCTAAAACCGGGTTCTAATGTATGTCTCCATGATTCCAACTTTCTCTCGATACCTTCCTTTGTTTCTCAATCAACACGATATCATCGAAACATCATACACCATGGTATATCATCTTGAATTGACCTCGTTAGTTGTCCATGACTAGGGCAAGAGAAAGGGACTAAGTGGGAACCTTGATGCACTCGTCGTAATAGGAAACTCTTCGTCCTCCCCACGTAGTCGCACACTCGTAGTTGCCCCTCATACATATCCTTGATGATATCTATATATTTTTGTGGAACACCTTTCCTTGCCCAAAGTATTTTTTGGTACTCTATCATATGCCTTTCAATCATGAAAACCATATGTGATCCTTCTTCTATCCGGTAATGTTCATTGTTTGTTTAGAGGTGGTGGCCTATAGTGTCTTCGGGCTAAATCAATTGGTTCTCGTTCTTCTGTTTCCTAAGTCTTTGTCGTCACCCTTTCCCGGTTTCATGTTGACTCATTAGTTTGATTCCTCGGTAGTTGGTACATCTTGTCATCGCCTTTGTTCTTTCAAGGAATCAAGTACTCTTCCTTTTAATGGCATTTTGTTGTGTTAATCATGTTGAAGAATGTTGTGCTTCGTTCCTCTCCCCTAACACCTCCAAACTTGTAGGTTGCTCGTAGCTTTCTTGATCCCATTTTTTATCTGTGACTTCTCCTTTTGAATCCTCCTCGTAAACTCTCGATTTAACATACTTGGCGGAATGTGTACATCCGATGTTTGTGCTTTATGTTGAACAGGTTCAAGTACGACCTCCCTATCCTTTATCTCTTCATCCTCCGAGCCTTTTGGTCCCCTTGAATTTTCCTTTCTTTGTCTTTGTCTTCTTGTCTTCATTTTAAATGTCTTTTCACCTTGTGTATATCTTTAAGCTCTTTGTTTTGTGCTTTGCTTCTCTTCTTCTTGGCTTCTTTTTCTTTGTACTTCTTAGTTCACTTTTCTTTTCCAGTTTTAACTTCTCGTTGTTTTTTTCGCTTTCTCTCCTCGTTCAGATGTGTCCTTACTTGTGGTGGTTCTTTGTTCTCCAGGGCCTCTTTCACTTCCTTTATACCAGTTCTATCTTTGTAATCGATCTACATTTTGTGTTACAACAATATCTTTTTGCCATCTTGTAAGTTCTCTTTGTGCTCCTGGGCTTCCACCACTTGATTCGCGGTCCATTGGTTTTGCTTTCTTAAAGACTCCTACCCGAATCAGCACTGTCTATGTTGGGTGGTCGTCTCGGTATCACCTTGCGGTTTGTATAACTCTTTGACCATTCCTTACTAAAAAGGTCTCGACTCGCGTTACTTCCACTCTATACGTAGGTGGATTCTCTTTTCTCAAACCAGTGTTCTAATACTAAGACCATGGGCTAATGGAAATCAGATTCCTTCGGCTGTTTTTCCCTACCCAAACCTCCATGAATGCTCTCAAGCTACTCGCTAGTGCCCGTGTGTTAAGATCCCCCCGATGATATTTTTCATTATAGGCCTCGTTGCCACCTCCTCAAATCCTCCCAAATTGTTGTTTTAAATGCTTCCATCCTTGCGGGTTGGCTGATAGTCGCTTACTCCTATCTCTGTCTCTAATGCGGTTTTCCTCGAAACTCCCTCATTATATTCCTTTATATGTCTCTTTCCTCTTATCCTTTGGTAAGCTTTAACACGGGGCTAGTTCTCTTGCTTTTCCCTAGTTCTTGAAGGCATTTGTGATCTTTCCTCCTTAACCTCCCCCTTCTTCGTAAGGCTGTTCTGTTCGCGCTTCTCCACTACTGGCTACTTCTTTACCCGTGGGGAACCCTTTTGACACCACCGGCGGGTGCGCCGGGCGACCTGACCCTTGCTCTTTCACTCGTTTAAGTGCGCGTTGGGGCTTTTATTTGTCGTTTTTGATATGGGCATTTTCCCCTTGCATTGATAGAATCTATAAACCTGCCAAGAAAATACATAGCCAAATTGAAAAACTGGTATACAAAAATGATCAGGAGTCATTGAAAAGCATAAATACCTCGCATATAATGGGAACTAGAGGCCAACAGGATGACCCTTGCCTATCAATGAAAGCCTCAAGAGCAAACTGAGCCAGATATCCAACTAGCAAGGGACTAACTGCAACAAGAGCTTTCAAGCCTATCACTGGCCACGTCACATAAGTTACCAATAAAGGAGGAATCACCTTCAGGCCCATGGCAAAAAATGAACTTGATAAGTGTCCCTTCAAACCCGTTATGAGGCCCCAACGTTTTGCACTAAATTGAAGATATGGTCTTTGAATGCGATCAGTTATCAGAAGGAAGATTGCAATACCAGTGTAGAGCACAGCTTCACAAGAAAGGTTACAAGCAATCTCTGTAGTGTGGCAAAGAAGATCATGATCAGTGGTCCAAGTATGTGAAGACCCAACACCAAAGAAACTATGAGTAATGCCAGGGAAGGGGATGCTGACTAAAACAATCCTACTTTTGAGGTCAAAAGTTGTAACTCATGGTCATTAATTTCTAAACTACTATAATTATACGATACAAAAATATTTGTCAGGTAAATCTTAATAGGTGTGACAACCAAATGAAGCTTACAATATTGGGAAGAAGAGAGTACATAGCTTACAGTGAAATGTCTACTGAGATTACCTAATAGCATCAATAACCACAAAGCAATTGTCAAAGCATATTGTTTGGTACAATATACAAGTCATCTTATCAAATCAATGCAACTAAAACAAAATGTAGCTTATGACAGTATGGCATTGCGAATGCATAAACCTCCATCAAATTACTAAAACAATATGCCCATAGCAATTAGCACATGTGTGCGATAGTCAAGTCATGCAAACTCTTGCTTTGGATGAGTATAAATATATGTGCATCACGCACTAGAGCACACACACACACTTACAAATCAATGCATGCCAAAATTCAACACTTAGAGCATGTTTAACTAACATTCTTAAGTGTTGGAAACAGAAATACAAGACCGTTTTCGTTACATGTTGTTTGGTACGAGGGATGGGATAATGGTTTCCGTTTCATGACGGTAACTATTCCACCTAGTTATTATTGGTGACCAAATGTTTCTTTTATAACAATAGCAAAGCCAAACATCCAATAAAGACAACAATCATCATTACCCCTCCCTCTATTTGATTTCATGCCATTCCCATTCCCATTCAATGACTTAAAACAAACATGCACTTAAACTGTTAAGGGAGAAGAAAAAGAAGATAAAAACCAAGAGAGTAAATAATCAAGTCATAAACCTCAAATATATATTCACATAATAACAAAATAAAGATAGCTAGCGAGAGTTACCTGCAAGATACTCGTTCTTGAAAAGACTATCAAATACATTAGAAAGGAAAATTGGAGGGATGATCAAAGATAGTATCAGAACAAGTGGAGCAAAAACCCATAGCGCTGAACCTCTATCGTTCTTATAAGGGGATGAAACAAGCTTGCTCTCTTCAACCACATGGTGAGTTACCCCATAAAACGAAACTGAGCCTGATTTACCTCCAAACGGTTCAATTCCAGCAAATTTCAAACCCTTTGAAGAAAGTTTAAATTTCGCATTTGAATCAGAATGTATCTCTGGAATACCAGAATTACTCTTTGAAGACACTTCCAATTTAGCATCTGGATCAGAATACAATGCATAAACTTTGGTAACTTCCTTTGATTTTGGGAACAGAGATACCTTAACTGCCCAATTTAAACTGGGTAGAGCATATGCTGCAGTAACAATTCTAAAGTTAGAACACACAAAAGTAACTAAGTAACAAAATGCAGAAAATGTCAGCCCAAGTTTACTCTAACTCCCTAATAAGTATTTAGCACCAGCATATATTAAAGAACATAGGGTATTGTTATTCCTCACCCTGTATTTGCTAAGGCTCCGTTTGTTTTGGAGGAAAACGATTTTTCCCATTTTCCATTGTTCGGTTGGACAAGGGATTTAAAAAGGGAATCTAAGGTAGAAAAGAGTTTTCCATCCCTTTGTAGACATTTTCCACCAGAATTTGAAGGCAAACCGTTTTCCTCCCCCACACAATTGAATGAGACATATTAAACAATAAAATGTGTGTTCTAAGACTTGAACCCATGACCTCTCATTTGAGTTACAAATGCACTAACCAACTATTCTACAATATCATGTTGGCACTTAGGAAAAAAAAGTTATTTAAAGACAAGATAATATTTTTATTTTTAAAATAATTAAATACAAATGTATATATTAATACTCATTAAGCTAATGCTAATAACAGTGTGACCTACATTTCAGTTCCATATATTAAAAAAAGTTATTTATAATTAACCTCCATAATTAACACTACTACACCATTTAATATCATCGATTATATTCTTACACATTATCCTATATTTCAATTTTCAAAAACAAGATTGTATTACACTCTTTGTAAGTAATTACATATTTATAAATGAGATAAAGACCCCCCCAACAAAGCAATAATTTGGGCCACTCAAAATACAAAGAAGAATGTTGGCAATGAACGCCATACCAATAGAAATAATCATTTCGTAAATCAAATAACCAAATCCAAGTGAAAATCACACTATAAAAACCCTAAAATCTATCGTCAATAACCCCTCATAAAACATATAACTACCAAATTTAGCTTTTAAGAAGAAGAAAAAAAATCCTCAAAGTGTCAACAAACACCAGCAACAAACCAAAACCATCCTAAATTGGAATTTTAGGGCAATACAGCAGCAAAATCACGACATTAGTTGAATCGCAAAATCACGACATTAGTTGACTAGCAAAATCACGACATTAGTTGAATAGCAGTCACAAAATGACATAATCACAATCATAGTTCTAAGGACATACTATCATATCATAAAAATCAATTCAAGTACCCTAATTCCATTAGGCTTTGTTTGGTAGGAAGGATTTGGATAGAAAAGAAAGGAAAGAAAAAATAAAAACAAACCTTCTCATGTTTGGTAAAAGAAAATAAGAGGGGTTTGATTGAAAAGGAGAGGAAGTGGAAAGAAAAGAATACTCTTAAATCCTTGCTTTCCTTTCCTCCCAAAATCGGAGGAATTTAACAGGAAAGAAAGCTAACAAGCTTTTCCCTATGTTTTCTTTATTTCCTTCCTTTCCTTTCCTTTACTAAGGACAACCAAACATGTGATTCTTCTCAAATCCACCAATTATGCCAAACATTGGAAACTACAACTACCTTCTTTTCTCTTATTTTCCTTTCTTTTCCTTTCTCTTCCTTTCTTTTCCCTTCCTTTACTAAAAAAATACCAAACAAAGTGTTAATTCGAAAAAATAAAAAACACTGCAAAACTGAACATTCTTCAAATTGGAAGTACTAGTAATATCAGTATAAACTCTAAGAAATTAAGATCAAAAAATGCCTCCAACAAAGAAATCAGCAAATTAATCAGTTGATGATTACTCAAACACGAAACATAAACCCTAGAATTCGATTCTCACACTACAAAAACTTACAAATCAAGAAATTAGAGAAGAAGAGAGAGAAAATTGTACGATAGTGAAATCGAGAAAGCATCGAAGCAGCGGAGCGATTCCATTGAACCTCTTCATCAAGCAATTTGTTCATCCTGGTGAAAATACGAAATACCCAATTTAATTAGAGACCTAAAAACCTCAATAGTTACAAAAATTCCAACAATAAAGCGAGATACAAAAAACAAATTGAAACCGCGTCGGAGATCTGATCAGCTGGCAATTGTTGTTGGCGGTGGTGAGGGCGCAAGCAGCAGACATCGCGTCGGAGATCTGATTGGCGTCTGTGAGGGGCGCAAGCAAATCTGGTTGGCGTTTGTGAGGGGAGTGGTAAGGTGGTGGCGTTCGTGAGAGGTGAGAGGTGAGAGGTGAGAGGAGAGAGAAGAGAGGAGGGAACTTCAGCGAGTAAAGGGAAGAAGAAGATGGGAGGAGCGAGATTGTGGATGAAATTTGATAAGTTTGGACAGTCGGAGTTGATTGAGTGGGATAAAAGTGCGATTATTAAGCGTGTTGGTATTCCGGCGAGGGATTTGAGGATTCTTGGCCCTGTTTTCTCTCAATCTTCCAATATTCTTGGTATTGTTTTCCTTCTTTTCATTCTTGTTTTTTTTTTTTTGGTTGATTAATTGAATTTTTATGTTTTTTATGATTTGTGCTAGTATTTGAGCAATTTGAACTTTAGTATTGAGCTTAGAGCAGATCTGATTGGCGTGGTATGAGGGAGGAGTAGAGAGGTGACTGGTGAGAGAGAGAGAGAGAGAGGAGGGAGCTTAGGGTTTGATGTTTTTGAGGGAGGAGTAGAGAGCGTGGTATGGGTCTGTGCGTTTTTTTAGGCGCGTTTTTTTTGGGCTGTATCAGCTACTGATGCGAACCTATGAGATATAAACTAATACTATAAATAGGATATAAGTGGGCAAATTTCCGTGAATTCAAGAAAGTTAGACAGAATTTGACGAAAGAAAGAGAAATAATGAAAGAATTACAAATTCTTCAGAGCGCGGATGGGGAAACTTCGGCAATCCGAAAGAACAGCAGCAAATGGACTGCAAACCCATTTTTTGCGAGTAGGGTTTTAGCCATTGAGGGAGGTTTTTTATTTATTTTGAGAGACAAGTGCAGAGAATATAAAGAACTGCGGATTTTTGTTATTTTTTTCTTTGCTTGGGTTGGAAAACAATGTTGAGGTGAAAAATACCCGATCGATTCATAGTTGTTGTAATTTTGTAAACGTTATAATGTTCACAAATACTTAGGCTATGTTTAGTTCACCTTATTTTTACTGATGTGATCTGATCTGAACTTATTTTTTCTGATCTGATCTGAATATATCTTTTATAAAACATATTATTACTAATATTATTATTACTTTATATTTCATTGCTAGTATTACTATTACTATCATTTTATTACTATGCACAACTTTTAATAATAATAATAATAATAATAATAATAATAATAATAATAATAATAATAATAATAGCATAATTAGTTTTTTTTTTTAAAAGAACACATAGTATATGAACATACAATTAAAAATAAAAGAGCACATATTTTAGGTTTAAAAATATATTGTTTATGGTAAAAAGAACATATTGTTCATGTCTAAGGTTCGTTTATAATAAGAATTTAGGTAGTAATGAAAGAACATATAATGATAATAAAAAAAGAACATACATTGAAAGAGCATACAGAATCTATTTAAAGGACACATTCTAAAAGTAAAAGATTGATGTCCCCTAAAAATCTATTTATTATATGTGTTCGGCCACACAGTGTGGCCGCCACATGCTCGTGTCAGCTCCATCGACTCATTTTCAATATGCCATGCCTCACTCGTTTTTCATTGGAATTGAACTTTTGATCATGTGTTGGAAAGTTATCGAGCCAAATTTTCATATCCAACCTGAATCTTTCAATAATGTTGAGTGTGATGTGAGAAATGTCCATTTAAAGTTGACTAAATTGTTCATAAGAGTAAATTGACTAGTATAAACTTTTGTTATAAGTGTAACATCATTTGTTTATAAGGGTAACCCCTTTATTATTAAGGCCTTCATTGATTGAGCTTTTTGGGGGTCTGGAAACGGATTCAATAATCTAAATCCATTACTCCTTGTTTGGTTTGGTAGTGGGTTAACCATCACCCTTACTTGAGGGTAACTTAAATCCTCAAAATGTTACCCTCCAAATTAGAGGAGTAACAAAATTCTTTTCATTCCCTTACAAGTTATTCATTTCCATTGTTGAACAAAAAACCCAATAAAAGTAACAATTATTGTTTCCATTCCTTCCCTCAACTTGATTCCATTTTCGGCAGTGTTGATGTATGTGTGGAACCTGAGGAGATGGAGGTATTGAGTTACCTTTCTTCCATTTTTGTTAATTTTTGATGTGTGAAATTAACTAAATCAGTTTCTTATTGGTTTAATTAATGTTGTGAGCTAAGTTTAGCTAGTTTAGTTTAGGAGAGGATTAAGTAATTAGAATGATAAGTGCAGATAATTTTTAAATTGGGAATTTATTATGGTTTCGTTTTCCTAGTTTAGATTAGTTTAAGATTGGTTATTGATTATTGTTACTATTGTGAGGTGATTGTTGGAGGATGATTATAGAGTGGAGTATCATTTGGAAATCAAGAACAATGAAGGAGGTTGTGTTGTTGGAATTTGGATTTGCATATGAGGTAACTTTTATGTTCAGTAAAATTATATATTTATGCTCTTATGTCTGTGGATCTCTCTACTCTGTTTTTGATACTTAAGTTCGTACTATGGCCATGGATATGAATGTGTTGCTTGTGGAAATGTCATTGAATGATTATGAATACGCAAATATTTTGTTGGCTTAGTTTATGAACTGAAAATAGAAAGTGGGCAAGGTATGGGTGGAGGACGGTTGCTCTTTAGACCTGATATGTAACACCCGACCCATTCGGAGTCGAGTATATCGTCACCAATGCGCATCCAGGGCCAAAAACTGTCCTCAATAACCAACACAAGTTCTTCCGGTGCATTTTGTCCTCACTCATACGCACACTGAGAAACTTCCCAGGAGGTCACCCATCCCTGGACTACTCCTAGCCAAGCACGCTTAACTGTGGAGTAACTAAGGAAATGAGCTTCCTAAAAGAAAGATGCATCTTGTTGGAATGAGTAGCCTGCTAAATCCCTTTAAAGCAATCATGAGGGGGTATTACATACACCCACACTTGAGAACAGCAACGCCCTCGTTGCGCCTGAGTACTCCACATATTCGGCATACGGCCTATGGGTCGCCCTAGCCTAAAGACTGATTGCCGGAGACTCCAGATATTCGGTCTGACGACCTCTAGGTCGCTCCTTATGACAAGACAGCACCAGAATCCTCCCCCACTAGGCGCCTGAAGACTCCTAATATTCGGCCTGACGGCCTTAGGATCGCCTCAACACGCGGTCGCAGGGTTGCTCTAATACCATTTGTAACACCCGCCCCATCCGGAGGCGAGTATATCGTCACCAATGCACATCCAGGGCCAACAACTGTCCTCAATAACCAACACAAGTTCTTCCGGCTCATTTTGTCCTCACTCATGCACACCCTGAGAAACTTCCCAAGAGGTCACCCATCCCAGGACTACTCCCAGTCAAGCACACTTAACTGTGGAGTAACTAAGGAAATGAACTTCCTAAAAGAAAGATTCATCTTGTTGGAATGAGTAGCCTGCTAAATCCCTTTAAAGCAATTATGAGGGATATTACATATACCCCCAATTGAGAACAGCAACGCCCTCGTTGCGCCTGAGGACTCCACATATTCGGCATACAGCATGTGGGTCACCCCAACCTGAAGACTGATTGCCGGAGACTCCAGATATTCGGTCTGACGACCTCTGGGTCGCTCCTTATGACAATGCAGCCCCATAATCCTCCCCCACTAGGCACTCGAGGACTCCTAATATTCGGCCTGACGGCCTTAGGGTCGCCCCAACACGCGGTCGCAGGGTTTCTTTGATACCATTTGTAACACCCGACCCATCCGGAGCCGAGTATATAGTCACCAATGCGCATCCAGGACCAACAACTGTCCTCAATAACAACCACAAGTTCTTCCGGCGCATTTTGTCCTCACTCATGCGCACCCTGAGAAACTTTCCAGGAGGTCACCCATCCCTGGACTACTCCCAGCCAAGCACGCTTAACTGTGGAGTAACTACGGAAATGAGCTTCCTAAAAGAAAGATGCATCTTGGTTGAATGAGTAGCCTGCTAAATCCCTTTAAAGCAATCATGAGGGGTATTACATATACCCCCACTTGAGAACAGCAACGCCCTCGTTGCGCCTGAGGACTCCACATATTCGGCATACGGCCTGTGGGTCGCCCCAACCTGAAGACTGATTGCCGGAGACTCCAGATATTCGGTCTGACGACCTCTGGGTCGCTCCTTATGACAATGCAGCCCCAGAATCCTCCCCTACTAGGCGCCTGAGGACTCCTAATATTCGGTCTGACGGTCTTAGGGTCCCCCCAACACGCGGTGGCAGGGTTGCTCTGTTACCATTTGTAACACCGGGCCCATCCGGAGCCGAGTATATCGTCACTAATGCGCATCCAGGGCCAACAACTGTCCTCAATAACCAACACAAGTTCTTCCAGCGCATTTTATCCTCACTCATGCGCACCCTGAGAAACTTTCCAAGAGGTCACCCATCCCTGGACTACTCCTAGCCAAGCACGCTTAACTGTGGAGTAACTAAGGAAATGAGCTTCCTAAAAGAAAGATGCATCTTGTTGGAATGAGTAGCCTGCTAAATCCCTTTAAAGCAATCATGAGGGGTATTACTTGATATGGTCGGCTACACCCCCCTATAACGAACCTTGGGGGTAGGATTGCTGTGCTCCATAACAAAGCTTGGAGGTGGTGTTTGTCCAAATCATGTACTTGCCACTGGTTTTTTTTTAAGAGAACGAGCTTTTGGTATCCGATTTTTTACTGTCTTAATTAACGGTCTGAATCCCTCGAAAGTCTCTCATTGGACTATGAGTTTTAGAAAACTTGGAAGTCGCCACCCTATTAATATCTGAATAGGGACAGATTTATTTAATAAATCTTTTTAAAATCAATTTCAAGAAAAATCATTTAAAACGATGATGACTTCAGATGGATAAGGCTTTTTTGAAAATTGGTCTTTCATACCATGAGATAGGGTTCGGGGTTTAGGTTAAGAGGTGCGAACGTCTGGAACTCGTCTCCTCTTCCGTTCTACAGAACGGGCTCTTACTAAATGCGTTATTTTCCATTTTAAAGTAATCATGACTATTAAAAAGAAAGAAATCACATAATTTGCACATATACACATTAACCATTTTTATTTAGGACCAATATATCATTTGTACATGGTAGGTTTGAGCACTGAAGTTGCACTACGTACCAATCATTGCGGGATTGGAATCCACTCATGGATCAAAATCGTCGTAGTTCGAGCATATGTATCACCCTAAATGGCCAATTCCACTGGGGAAAGAAGAGGAGAGAATAGATTATGAATAACTCACTTTTAGAATTAAACAAATCTATTTGAAATGAGGCAATGACTCCAATTAGTGATTGAAATGGGATTGAGATAATCACTTTAATTAGTGATAAAATATGAAGAATTAAGATAATTACCTTAATTAGTGATTAAAAATGGAGGTTAAGATAATCACCCTAATTAGTGATTAAACTTAAAAGGAAAGATAATCACCGTGATTAGTGATTAAAAATGAAGGTTAGGAAATAATCACCCTAATTGATGATTATTCAAGGTTTAAGATAATCACTCTAATTAGTGATTAGATGAGAAAAATAATCGTCCTTATTAACGATTATTAAGGTTTTAGATAATCACTTTGATTAGTGATTAAAAATGAGAAGAATAATCGTCCTAATTAACGATTATTAGGGTTTGAGATAATCACTCTAATTAGTGATTAAATGAGAAGAATAATCGTCCTAATTAACGATTATTAGGATTTGAGATAATCACTCTAATTAGTGATTAAATAATGATTGGAGATAATCACCCTAATTAGTGATTAGAAGAAGTTTGAGTTAACCGCTCTAATTAGCGATTAATTGAGGATTGAAATAACGACCTTAATAGTGATCACGTTTATGATTTTCGAGAGGTCTTAGAAGGTTTGCTTCCTAATTGAAGGCTTTTGAGAAATAATCTTTATTGAAGATTATAAAGTCATTTAGTGAGAAATGATCAATTTGAGATTGAATTTGGAGATTTGTGTTTGGCTAATTAGAATTTGGCCATTTAAAGCGAGACACGTGAAACGGCCTAAAATCAATTTGGAGATCATAATTACCAATCTAATTATGTCAAATTATATGATTAATCCATTTGAATATGGAGAACACTTTTTAAAATGTAAGATGGATTATCATACAATTTAACTTAGTTAGATTTGTAATTTTTCCTCTTAATTGAGATTGGGTCATTTGATTCATGTACAATGACATATTGGCCCAACATGCAATATTTGTAGCATTGGTTGCTCATTTTATTAAAAAGAATTGTGAAATTATTTATGAAAATTATGCATAAACATCTCCATGTTTTTTTTTATTAATTGAGTGATGCAATAATTATTTACAAAGAAACTATTATTACAACAATATGTACAAAATCTATGATCTATACAAATCTTCAATCTTGATCTTCACCATGATGCTCCTTGATCTTCATCTCCTTGAATGGGCTTTGGAATTCATGTTTATTTGTGAATTTATGAAAGTTAAAGATTAATTAACTTCTTTGATTTTGATTTTTTATGACAATTTTTATTGATTTATATTTACATGATAAAATGAGTCATTTTAAGAGAAACTTAAAAGTTCATGATTTTTTATTCACATTTTCGTATGAAGAAAACATTTTTTTTATGAAAGAGTTAATTACTTTATTTCATTTTTCCAGATTGCCTTTTTGTTCTTGTACTGACTTACAAAAATCATAACTTTCTATACAAAGCGTTAAACTAAGCATATGATACATGTATGGATAGATCAGTGAGTCTTTTATGTTGTATCAAAATTTCAAAAGTTTTTAATGACCACTTGAATTATGGTGAATGTTATGTCAAAACTGGTCATAACATGACCTTTATTCAATTTATTCTTTGAAATCTAACTTATTGAACTCATTTTGAAGTGAATTTTAGTATGAACATTCTAGACACTTTGAATAACTAGACTGGAAATTTTCACTTGAATTGGACACTTTTAAGACCCTTTTTTATTTATTTCCTTAACTGAAAGGAAAATCAATTTTCTGGAATTTAGTGATTTACATGAATGGTTTTGTAAAAATAATGTAAAATTGCATAAAATTCATTTGAACATGATTTTTATATTTTTGAAAAGCTACTGATGTTTTCTTCAAATTTGATGTTTTTAGTTTTATTTGAATGATTTTATTTTAAACTTTATTGACATAACAAGTTTGGATGGTACTGAACAAAATCAGTTTTGCACAACAAAGTTGTATGATTTTTAATTATTTTCACAAAATTCGTGTTTTAGAAATTCCAAAGCCCAGTTGCTGGAAACATCTTGCACTTCATAGGAAAAATATTAAATCCTACAAAATATTCTGATAATACAGACGAATAATGAAATGAAATACGAAATTGAAACTGATTATAATTACAGCATCACATTTTCTTTTTTATGGAGATGTTTTTACACAATTTTTCTTGAATTTTTTTATGAAATCATTTTTGGTGATGAATAACAACTTGATTAAGGAAAATCACATTATCACATTGTTTCCTAAGAGTCACCCCATTAGAGGTGACTATTCTAGGTGGGGTGATTTAAGGTTGAGAACCTATTAGGACTTCCACATACCCAAATCACTCCAAAGATTAAAAAATGATAAGAAGAAAACAAGAAAGAAGGTTAGTAGATGATTAAGAAGATAATCAAAATAAACAGGAATTTCAATTTTACCTTGCTAGCTCAATGATGCACTTCCTTTTTGCCAATTTTTCTACCTTTTTTTTGTGATTTTCTTAATTTCTAAGTGAGTTTCTAAATCCTCTTAATTACTAACTTAAACTCTTTTTTTTGTGTTTTTTCCTTTTGATGAACTTCTTTTACTTACTTATTAAGACTTTTGCTTAGATGGAAAGATTAAGGAGGAGAAGAGTAGTAGAGAAGATGAGAGTGAAGTTGAATTGTGTTTTTTTCAACTTCTTTTACTTACTAATTAAGACTTTAGCTTAGATGGAAAGATTAAGGAGGAGAAGAGTAGTAGAGAAGATGAGAGTGAAGTTGAATTGTGTTTTTTTCAACTTGGTTTTGAAGTGAATTTTGGAGGGTATTTATAGAGAAATGAGGGAAGTGAACTAGGGTTTCAAAGAGGTAGAAAATCAGATTTTTCATCCAAAAAAAATCTGATTTTCTTCATTCCTAATTACCCTAATGACATCACTCTAATGACTTCACCCTAATGACATCATCAAATCTATTTGGAAACATAAATATTCTTATTCTTTTTTAGATTTGCTCATTAATGAGGCAAGATCAGATTTTCAGAAAATATTCTTCCTAAAACATCATAATATGAAAAAAAATGCATTGAAAATCGTGCAAACGAAACTAACCAGAATGATGCGCCTAGCGCAGGAAGCTGCGCTAGGCACAACACCTTGCGCCCGGCGCAAGGTCCTGCGTCTGGCGCAGGGCTAGCTTGTGCGCTAGGCGCACAATCATGCGTCTGGCGCATGATTGTGTGCTTGGCGCACACCTGACCTTTCCGGAAAAAAATCCGGATTTCCCCCTCTTACACATGGGATTTGATTCTTATTCTCACATCTTTTCATGATTCTTATTCTCTAACTAATGGATAAAGGATGTGTTTAGTGAATAAAGAATATATTCTTATTCTTTATCCAATGAACAATGACTTGACCATCAAGGAAACTGATTAATGCCGATTTTGGGATACGAAGAAAATCCCGATGCCTAATCGCGACTTGTTTTTTTCATTTTTCCGAAAGACTAACTTAAGATAATTAATGAAAACTCGTCAAATTAATGAAGACGAGCATGATTATACTACGAATCATTTTATTAAAACGGTGGTGGTAGTATTGACTACAACTCACGAAAATTATACTTCTAAGCCGAAAATGTATGATTAATACGCAAAAATGGAAAATCGTGCGACGGAATGAAACTCGCGCTCCGAGGTGCGCGCTCCACGCTGCATGATGAGTTTGTTATTTTTATTTTTCAAAACCTTTATTTATCCGGAAAAAGAGTTCAAAATTTGGTGTCTACAGAATGCCCCACATTGGTCGAATTTCGGAGAAAATGATGGCCAATGTTTGAAAAGACACAAAATTTTGACAGAAAATTTCTTTTGAGATAACATATTCTCCGTAGAAAATAGTTATCATCAGTATTATTTCGAAAACATGATTTGCGACTTCTGTTGCCGCTTTAAGTAGAAAATCCCAGTTAATTTTCTAAAATAGGAGATGCGACTTTGACGTCGTCTTTAAATAGAAAATCCCAATTAATGTTCTAAAATTGAAAATGCAACTTTATTGTTGTAGAAAATCCCAATTAATTTTCTAAATCTTGAAAATGCGACTTTATCATCGTCTTAAGTAGAAAATCCCAATTAATTTTCTAAATCTTGAAAATGCGACTTTATCGTCGTCTTAAATAGAAAATCCCAATTAACTTTCTAAAAGTTTTGAATGCGACTTTAATGTCGTCTTAAATAGAAAATCAAAATTAATTTTCTAAAAGTTTTGAAAATGCAATTTCATCATCGTCTCTTTTTTTTAATCTTCTGAATTTGTCTTTTGGTAATGCGAGAAATTCCGACAATTAACAGGTCGACTCCAGTTTTTACAGTTTTTAATGGCCTTGATGACAAACAAGTTGTCAAGTCACCATTACTTACTTTTTATGACTCCATGTGTTATCATGTCACCTTAAATTAGGACATTGTAAGGTCATGTCACCTTAGAGTGATGCATTGTTAAGTCATGTCACCTTAAAGGGCTGACCAAAGGTTATTACCCTCTATGGTGGACCAAACCTCATATGGCAAAATTTTATCTGTTTTTTCCGAAATCTTTCAAATTTTTTTTTATGCATCATGCTTATTTGCTTTATCGGAAAATGATGATCACTATATAAAATAGATTGATCAAGGTCATTATTTTGAATGATCATTAGGAAAAAGGGATTGTATCAACGTTCTTGATTCATCATTGACACAGTTTTTTTTATGTTCGGTTTTAGCAAAAAATTGCCATACCACAAATGCTTGGTCATTAGCCATGGTGAAGGATGCTCCTTATTATCCTATGGACAATACTCAAACTCATTATCCATGGCATAAATCATGGATGATCGTCTTTTCCATCTATAAAAAGGGGCATGGCTCTTCATTTCCAAATGCACCACTTCCACTACTCCAATCTTTTCTCTAAATTTTCCTTTCACAAAAATGGTTATTTCTTATGAAGGAGTTAATGAAATGCAGAGTCGGGAGAAAAAACAACTCTCGGGGATCACAAGAAACTGCTTGGAGCAACCAAGGCAATCTTTTTCCTCTTCCCGCTTCACTAAGGTGCTTATGCCTTTGCTTTCACTTTCTATTTGTTACGACATGATTCATGCTGCTTCCAAATTTTGGGATGAAACTCGCCATGTCTTCCGCTTTGGAGACCGAGAGATTGTGCCTCTTGTAGAAGAGGTCGAAGGCTTGCTAGGCTTACCATCCAATGGTCCAGTTATTACACCCAGATCTCCTACAAGGATCTCGGGAGATTTATCAACGATCTTATATCTTCCCGAAAATCTTCATGGAACTACCTACAATATGGTGAGGTATTTCTTCTCAACTTATTGTTGACTTTTCAATTTGGCACTTGGCAATTCTCTAACGATGCCAACTATAGGATTGCTAGAGAAAATGCTTGCATTCTTATGATTTTGGGAAGTACCCTCACTAAATGGTCCTTAAATGCATGCCATGTTCGGTGTCTTTCACTTATTCCTCAAATTATTAGCGGGGGTCGTCTTGGACCACTTATTTTGGGGGAAATGTTCCTTGGCTTAGATGAACTTAAAAGAAACCCTCAAGGCTTTGTGAAGAGATGTCCATTAGCCCTTCAATTATGGCTATTAGAAAAATTTTCTCTCATGAAACCCCACAAGAGTCTTACCTACAAAACTAGTCATGTCCGGGAGAGAGGTCTTCTTCCTTTCTTCTATCAACTTAGCAAAAATGGTGGGTGGGAGGATTTTTTCTTATATCAAGACATAAAGTGGGTCACAAGCCACCTTGACATTAGTGCAATTGTATATTGCAATTCTGGTCGCAGAGGTGTACAACTACCCGGGCTTTGCCAAGTCACTTTCTACCTTCCGTGGAGATGTCTAAGGCAAATTGGTTGGAAGCAAGAGCGTATTCCTGCCCTCCAGGCTCTTCCATCTTGTACCACTTATAAGGCTGATATGAGTGGTATACAGAGAATGCCTACTATATGGTAGGGGGCTAAAATTATATCAGCGCTACCGGAACCTTCTTTTCCACTGATTGATGAAGATTACCTTCAATGGCTTCTAGCGGATATTGGTCAAGACAAAGATTCAGACGGGCCTACCATAAAGAGGAGAAGGGTTTGAGAAAATTGTCATGTTTATTTTCTATGTTGTTTTTTTTTTAAGTTTGTAGGAAATGAAGGCTTTATGTCTTTTTATGTATGAAATGAAGTACCCCAGTTGGGATGAATAAAAGATCTGTTTGTGAGAAATTCAATGTGAACACAATTCTAAACACGTGCACACTTTAACATTAAATATGACATGCAAATCATAATTAACTAATCATATGATACATAAAAGCATAACACATAAACCTTAACAATCAAAGACATGTTTCATCATTTTTCCTTTTTTCATTTTTCCTTTTTTCGTTTTTCTTCTTTTTCTTTTTCCGTTTTTTTTTTCTTTTTTTTTGCATACATCATATGAAAAACTCATGGCATGTTTATTAAGAATAACCAGATAGGATACAAAACCCACAAACTACTTGGTTACTTAATCATGACAATTACAATTACTCTGATGCCTAAACGTAGTATTTCTTCAACTGATCAAGATTAGTGAAATGGGTGAACTCATTTCCATCAAAATCCATTAGGTTCACCGCTCCAGCCGTGGTGACATGCTTGACCAGGAATGGTCCAGACCAGTTAGGCTTGAATTTTCCTCGAGGATCATGCAACGGAGCTCTATTTTCTTTTAAAACTAGATCACCTTCTTGAATGTCTCTATCTCGAACCTTTTTGTTAAATGCACGAGCAATCCTCCGCTGATAGAGTTGTATGTTATGCAATGCTTGTAGTCGGCGCTCATCTGCGAATGCAAGCTCATCATAGCGAGTTTTGTGCCACTGGTCTTCCGAGATTTCACTTTCTGCTATGACCCTGAGAAATTGTATCTCCACCTCAACTGGTAGGATTGGCTCCATCCCATAAACCAAAGAATACGGGGTTGTTCCTGTTGGAGTCCTAATTGATATCCTATATCCCCAAAGGGCATATGGTAGTTTGTCATGCCATTCCCTAGCCTTTTCAGTCATCTTGGCAACAATTATTTTGATTGTCTTATTGGCTGCTTCTACCGCTCCATTTGTTTGGGGACGATAAGGTGAGGACTGATGATGCTTGATTGCATATTTTGCAAGAGTAGTCTTCAAATGACCCTCAAATTGTGTTCCATTATCAGAGATGATTTCAAAAGATATGCCATACCGACAGATGATGTTGTTAATCACAAATTTCGAGACTTGCTTTGCCCCTAGCTTCGAAAATGATGCAGCTTCAACCCACTTCGAAAAGTAATCAATTGCTACAAGAATATATTGATGCCCATTTGAAGCCTTTGGATGAATTTGTCCGATTATGTCTATGCCCCAACTTGAAAACGGCCAAGGAGAAGTCATATTATGTAGTGACACAAGTGGCATATGATTGAGGTTAGCAAATATTTGACATTGCTTGCAGGCTCGGACAAAGCTGATGCAATCACCTTCTAGAGTGCTCCAATAGAAACCTGCTCGCAAAAATTTACGACCCAGCATTCTTCCATTCATATGGGGTCCACATTCCCCTCCATGAACTTCTTCCATGATGACTTGCTTTTCGCTGTCGTTTAAGCAGAGTTGCAGAGTACCATCAAACCCTTTGTGATACAGTCTGCCTTTTAGTATAAGAAAATGAGCAGCTAGCCTTCTGATGGCTATGCGGTTCTTCTTGCCACTTCCCTCTGGATATTGCATTGTTTCAAAATTCTTGATATCTTTGTACCAGACATCATCATCATCATTATCTTGTTGAACCAGTGCTGAGACAATTTGTGCTACCGTCACTATAGGCCCCTTTCTTTCTTCAATTATAACTGACTGGATCTTTGTACCATTTTTCCATGTTAAATTAACAGCGAGATTGGCTAAAGCATCAGTGAAACTATTTTGTTCTCGAGGAAGATGTTTGAAGCTGATGTCATCAAAATAAGGGATCAACTCTTGAAGGTACTCAGTGTAGAGCTGAAGTCTCTCATCTCTAACCCTCCAAATTCCTATTGTTTGAGATATGATGAGATTAGAATCTCCATACACAGTGAGATGTCTCGCCCCTGCCACCAAGGCGGCCTTTACTCCATATATACAGGCTTCATACTCGGCTGTATTGTTTGTTGTTGGGAAATCCAGCTTGACAGCAAATGGAATATGGACTCCATCAGGATCTACTAACAAAACACCTGCTCCATTACCTCTCCTATTAGAAGCTCCATCAAAGTACATGCACCATTGTGGATTGTCAATAAAGCATAAGTACTCATCAAGGAATGCATCATCATACTCATCTCCTGACACTAGTCCTTCTGCTAGAGCTTCAGATATGGCTCGTCATTTAACAGATTTATGGCTGACACATTGAATATCAAACTCAGAAAGCATAGCATGCCATCTTGCCAGTCTTTCACTAAGAATGGGTTTTTCAAACAGATACTTGATTGGATCCAGTCTTTAGATCAGATAGGTAGTATGAGCTTGAAGGTGATGCCTCAACTTCTTCGTGGCATAGACCAGGGAGACACATGCTTTTTCCAGAGGGGTATATCTTGTCTCATACTCCAGGAATTTCTTGCTGAGATAGTATATGGCAACCTTTCTTTGTTCCCTCTTGATATTGGGCTAAGAGAGCTCCCATAGCCGAATCTGTGATAGTGAGGTACAAAATCAGAGGTTCTCCTGGTCTAGGTGGCATTAGAACAGGTGGATTTGAAAGGTATTCTTTCATAGAATCAAAAGCTTCCTGACATTCTTCATTCCACTCATGGGATGCTCCTTTTATGAGCAGCTTAAATATAGGTTCACATCTCATAGTGAGTTGTGAGATGAACCTGCTGATATATTGAATTCTGCCGAGAAACCCTCTTACTTCTTTTTCTGTTTTTGGAGGAGGTAGCCCTTGAATAGCTTTTACCTTTTCAGAGTCCACTTTGATGCCATCTTGACTGACAATGAATCCCAACAACTTCCCCGAAGTGACGCCAAACACACATTTTTGAGGGTTCAGCCTTAAATTGTATTTCCTGATTCTTTTAAAGAAGGACCATAATGCAGGAATATGCCCCTCACGATCTTCACTCTTCACAATCATGTCATCTACATAAACCTCCACAATGTCGTGGATGAGGTCATGAAGGATAGTGGTTGCAGCCCTTTGATATGTGGCTCCAGCATTCTTGAGACCAAAAGGCATAACTCGGTAGCAAAAAGTGCCCCATGGAGTGATGAAAGATGTCTTTGTCATGTCTTCTTGAGCCATGAGTATTTGATTATACCCTGAGAATCCATCCATGAAGGAAAACATTGCATGACCAGCCGTACTATCAACGAGGACATCAATGTGGGGTAAAGGAAAGCAATCTTTTGGTGACGCAGCATTCAAATCTCGAAAATCAATGCATACCCGAACTCTCCCATCCTTTTTAGGTACAACCACTATATTGGCGAGCCAACTTGGATGTTTTACAGCTTGGATGAATTTGGCATCAAGCTGTTTCTGGATTTCTTCTTTCACTTTCAGACTAACCTCTGGCTTCATTCAGCGGAGCTTTTGCTGCTTAGGCTTGCTTTCAGGATGTAACGGAATGCGATGTTCCGCAATTTCTCTATTAACACCAGGCATATCAGCATAAGACCATGCGAACACATCTACATACTCTTTTAATAATGCAATAAACATAGATTGTTCAGTTGGGGAGAGGGAATATCCTATTTTGACTTCTTTTACTGCATTTTCTGTACCAATATTAATTACAATGGATTCTTCCATGGGTTTTATGTATGTTTCAGTTGTATCAAGTGATTCATCATTATTAAATTCACTGTCAGAAATAACATCTTGCATGCAAATGTATTTAGATAAAGGTTCATATTCAATTTCCTCACTATCAGAGTCTTCTGACTGGGTATGCAAGGTAGATTGGCTGGAAGATGAGCTATTGGTATGATATCCATCAGAAGGAGGTGACAAGGTATTTTCATGAGATGGATGTGGAGGATGGTTTCCTAAAAACATTTTAAGTTCTATAAGCCCGTCTTTTGCCTGACACTCAATACTCCACTTATGTCAATGCTTTCGCCAAAGGCATCATCAAAGACACCGGGTCAAAATCCCCTTCCCCAGAGGACTCAGAAGCGAAAAGCTTCTTAAGGACTCCATGTTCCAGGTTATCCACCCAGTCATTTTCTTTTTTCATGTTTTGTGCTTGGACAAACCAACTTTTGATTAAGTCCAAATTCCTAGCTTCATTAAAGAATATCTCTAATCCTGATAAAATCCTTTGTTCTTTCCTACTAAGCCAAGGTTCTGGAAACTCATAGTATGGCTCAGTATCTCATTGCAGGATGAACTGACCATTGAGGGTAGAAGAAGGTTTTTTGGTGTTTTGAGAAGTGCTGCTCGGATCATATCCTAATCCATGTCGGTTCTGCTTGTCTACTACGGGGATTGGTTGCTTCATTCCCCTACCATCATGCCCTTATCCGGCTCCTTGAGTATAACCCATCTTCCTCATAATTTGAAATCCTTTAGACAGAGGTTGCATAGCAATCCCCACAGGTTCTTTGACCGCATTCGTGGGTAGGGCTGAGGCGTTTGTTTTCTGACGGTAATTGGTCATCCTTAGAGAAGGGACACATTTCTTCTTTTTGGGCCTATAGGTAGAGAAAAAGAATTAAAAGAAAAGAAAAGAAGGCTAGACATTGCAGAATGCATTGTAGAGTACAAAAAATTTTGAAAATAACTTTGCCATATCTTGACTGGAATGGTCCACCTTCGCAATTTTTTTTTTATTTATTATTATTTTTTATTTTTTATTTTTTGACTTTATTTTAACCTTTTTTAAATGATTTTACTGTCATTGGGGTTGAAAACATTTTTTTTTTCATTCTTCCATTCCCTGCTTAATATTTGAACAAAGACAGAAAATATAGAGATTAGGGCCTGTATCCCCCCTTGATGCGTCAATTCAGCATTCTGAAATTTGCTCCTGTGATAACTGGCATCTTGAATTCTGATCACATTACCTGAAATACAATGGTTAATATATTTGAGTCGAACCCGAAGGTTGCCTACATATCCCCATTGCTCCAAGTGCATTTTATGGGGAATCAGACTCAGCGTAGTTCTTTATTTCAGAAAGAACTAAAGTTTTTTATTTAATAAAGCAGCTGCACTCATATTGAGCTACCTACGTACCCCAGGTGTTACATAGGTGGAGTGATCTCGCAGTGCAAGTGTAAGTGATAATGGGGACTCAAGCTGCACGTAGTTCTCTGATACTAAGAAGCTGAAAGATTTTTTTTTTGCATATGGGCTAACCCCCTATAGGACTTTTACCGAAGATTTTTCTCCTTCTGTGAGACGCTCAAGTAGCCTTGCGGTAGACAAGAGCTATGTTGGTGATTTGCTTGATGCGATAGCTGAGAGCATGACATTGGTTTGTGCCGTGACCATGCAACTGATGATATTGGCAGTACTTGTGAAGATCTGACCCTACTGGACTTGCCCCTGGGCGTCTGGGAAGTGGATGAATCTTACCTTGCTCAACCAGTTTGCGAAAGATATCGACTTGGGATTGCGATCGCGGACGTGATGACACCATCTTTGCAGGTATTTCTTTGTGGGTTGGATTAATGATGCCTCGATCAATCAGGCTTTGCACTTTGTAGTAAAGGTCATGGCATCGATCAGTTTCATGCCCAAATTGACGACAATAAGCGCAGAGTTTGCTCATATCTGTTCCAGGAAGGGGTAAACAGTGCACATGCGCTGGAACCTGAAGTATACCTTGCCTCTTAAGACGATCATACACCATACTCAATGATTCGTCCAACTTAGCATATACCCTCGGATTTGTGTTGGGAATTTCAAAATATTCTCGAGGTCGTTTTTCTTGCAATTTCAGAGCATCGATGTCGAAACCATATTGTTCCATATGGCTGAGGGAGGTGTATTTGATAGTAACCATGTGACGATAATAGAAATCGTTCAGGTTCCGTAGCAATATGAGCATGAATTCCCGATCAGTAACAGGGACACGAAGCTGGGCGCGAATGTAAGCGCATCTTGAACAAAAGTGTGAGAAAGTTTCCAAGCCGCCTTGACGCAAAGTGACTAGCTTGAACTTCTTGATATCAGTTTGTTTATGCTCGAGAGCCCAATTAACAAAGGCTTGGCTAGCATTTTCCCAACTAGCCCTATCTACACAATCTGAAGAATAGTATCAGTCCAGAGCTGGTCCTTCTAAACTCTTGTCAAACAGCATGGGGTAATCTTCCTCTGGTATGCCCCATGGATGCAAGGCATTCACAAATCCCACTAAGTGGACAAAAGGATCACCGTTCCCATCAAATTTTCTGAATTGGGGTAATTCACGATAGTGATCTTCATGTTGATATCCTGGAAAGAGAATCAGTGACTCAGTATGAACCTCTCGAATAGGGCATACAACATTAAAGTCCAGGTCAAAATCGTCAGTCCTAGATCTCTTCTTTGAGTCATGATCGTCATTGTCTTGAGGATGGCCGATACAGGATTCCTCTGGTGCTTCAATTGAGGTATCATGAGTGTCAATGCTTGGAGCTCCTACTTCTTCCTCGTCATCCTCACTATACTCTGGTTCTATTTCTTCAGAGCTTGTATCTGGTGTGGCAGCTGGAACCTCATTCATCCATGAATTTTCGAGTCTTGCCGAGAATACTGATGGATAGTATAACCATCCAACCTAGTGCCCTCCACTTCGTTCGGATACAATACCGATTTTCCAGGCGTTGGAGATGGTCATAATTTACGGATCACCGGAAATAGTCACAAACACTCGATCGGTGAGAAGCTTTACCTTCTGATGTAGAGTAGAGGTTACTGCCCTATTTTCATGCAGCCATGGTCTTCCTAATAAGAAGTTAAAACAGGCTTGTATGTCAATGACCATGAATTCCACCTTCCTTGCCACGGGACCACATTCAATGAGGAGGCTGATCAAACCCAATACTTCTCTCTTAGCATTATCGTATGCTCTGACCACCTGGTTGGATGGTACCAGATCCTCTTTTGAATACCCAAGCCTTGTTAGCACGTGCAGAGGGCAAACATTGATTGCGGAGCCATTGTCGATCAACACCCTAGGTAACTCCCATCCATTACAGCGTATAGTGATGTGTAATGAATTGTTGTGGTTGATATTGTCAGGGAGATCATTGTCTGTGAACATGAGAGTTCGATCTACCCCATGAATGAGCCCCACCATCTGGTCAGGTGTTATAGAAGAGCTTACAGAGGCTTCATTAAGATGCTTTAGAACAGCTGCCCTATGAGGCTGGGAATGCATTAACAATTTCCAGATGGAAACATTAGCATTTACTTCTTTCATGCGCTTGATAGCATCATCTTCCTTGTTACTTTCCTCTGTCATTGACTCTTTACCCTTTTCTTTCCTTCTCAATACCTCCAAAGGATTTTCATCCTCCAAATGGGATGGTTTAAAGTGGCGGCTTACTCTAGTAAAATGAGAGATATCCACATACTCCTCATCACTAAGATCATCGAGGCAGATGGGGCGCCAGTATGTATTTGGAGTGGTGTAATGTCCTCCAGTGTTCTTCTCCACAATTGTTAAGACCGAAGAGGCATCTTCATCAGCATCGGAGTCCAAAATGAAGAAGGCACCATCATAGTCCAAAGTTCCACATATGTCAGAGAATGGATCTTTGTTTAGAGTGAAGCTGGGGTCTTTACAAGGCATTATTTTGACTTTTTCTTGAGTGGAATAGTCATAGACCATGCACTTGTAACCTACGGCTACCGGCATTTCATACATTTGAGGAATTGTTTTGCGGATTAACTGAACTGGATCGCATCCGTCCGAAGCAGCAGAGATGGCATTAATGGCGAATGAGGGTTTATGATTAGGAAGGGTTTTTTTTTGTGATGTTAGGCTGAGAGTCATTTGGTTTATTGGAGATGGATCCCAGAGAAAGTTTTCCATCATCCACAAGGTTTTGAATTTGATGCTTTAGAGCCGTGCAGTTTTCAGTATTATGCCCCGGGCTTTGATGATATTCACAGTTTTTATTTGGGTCATAACCAGGGTAAGGATTTTTAGGAGGTGGGCGTGGATTCAAGGGTTGAATGAGATTGGCCTTTTTAACTTGGAGAGAGCTTGGGAATAAGTCATGTTCAAAGGAGTAAAGTTCCTTTGTGGTCGCAACTGAAATGCAGACGATGCACCAATGGCATGGATCACATTAGTTGTCTTAGGAGCTGTTGAATCATTGTTTGGGGCTCTTTTGTTATTCCCAAATTTCGCATTATAAGTAGCACCGCCAATAGGTTCATCTTTCTTGATGTCTCCCCTTTTCACAGCATCCTCAACTAAAGTTCCCGTAACAATCAAGGCTTTGAAAGTCGGGAAATACTGGTATGCCATATGCTTCTGATAGACAGGAAGAAGGTTTTTCACAACCATTTGCAGCTGTTCCTCTTCATTAGGCCTACTCATTATTTTGGAAGCCTTGTTTCTCCATCGAGTGATGAATGAAGAAAATGTCTTCATTGAGGTTTTGAGAAGTGGTCTCCAGATCCCTTCTAGTAACATCAATTTCTTCATTATACTTGTATTGGTTTGAGAACTCTCTGACTATGTCAGCCCAAGTGGATTTCTTTGCATTTTCAAGGTTGAGGAACCAAAGTGATGCAGCACCATCTAAGTATTGTTGAAATAATTGGGCCATCAAGGATTCTTCCACTCCCCAGGGACTCATTGCCCCTACATACATTTTCAGGAAATTGGTGGGGCTCCCGGTCCCATCAAACCTTGTCAGATTAGGCATTTTGAAACCATGGGGTAATAGTGCCTTCGGGAAAAGAGTTATTCCATGAATATCCATCCATGGTTCAGCCTTAGTCATGCCTTTTAAGACTTCTTTAAGCTTGACTACTTCTTCCTCGAGTTTAGTGGGAATTTCTCTCTCATTGTTCAGAGGCTCAAGATGAAAAGGCGAAGCTACTTCCGACTCTGGAAGAGGAGGAGGAGGAGGAGGCATCTGGGCGCTTTGGCGCATTATGCCTAACACAGTTTGCTCAATATTATCCTGTCGGTCAAGCATGGCCTGGACAAGTCCTCGGAGCTTAGTCATTGGATCAGGTGGAGGGGTAGAGTTCTGTTGGTGCTCGTTGTTCGGAATTTCAGACATGTTGTTGAGACGTGTAGCAGAGAATACAGCTGGTGTAGACAAGGATGACAGTATTACTGACAGAGAACGTTCACTATGGTCAGAACTTCGGCGAATCAGCCTAGATCCTGAGCGGGCCCAGGCAGAGTTCCTGTGAAATGAGATGAAAAGTTAATACGGAAGTTTGTCTAGACTTTGTTTCTTTTCTTTTATATATATATATATATATATATATATATATATATATATATATATATATATATATTTGCAGGGAATGAAAGAAATGATATCTTTGAAAATTTTCTTTTTTTTTTTTACCCCAATTTCAGTTACTATCATTTATTAAAAGGTGTAAGACCTTGACTTTATCATTTGTTTTGGATTTTTCATTGGGTTTCTTTGACTTGTTATTCTCTTTTTTTTAGACTTGGACCTTTTATTTACATTTTAAACTGCCACTCTTGGACTCATTTGTTTTGGGATAATTCACAAATATTTTTCAAAATCAATTCGATAATATCCTTCCATTTCCTGCTACTATAGAAATAAGAGAAAAGAGGTATAACGAAACCTGTGTCCTCATTTTGGCAAATTATAATGCCCCATATATTGTTCTTCTTTGTAGTGATTTGCATCTATTGATTGCTTCTAAGTGCTGAAACCACAAAAGAAAATATTAAATGCAAAAGGGGCCGCACCCGAAGGTTGCCTACGAATCTCCATAAGTGTATTTGGATTTGGGGAAGTTTTTTTTCGGTGATTGATTTTTTTTTGAATGGAGAATCAGGCCCAACGTAGTTCTGATATATGGAATTTTACATAATTTTCCTTTTTTTTTGTTTTTGCAGCTGCACTCGGGAAATGAGTTGCCTACGTACCCCTTTTAGTACATTACATAGTAGAGAAGCTAAGATAGATGCATACAACATTAGATTTTTTTGTTTTTTTTTTAGGGGATCAAGCCGCACGTAGCTCTACCTACAAAATACAACATAAAGCAATTAAATGATTCAGGTACTTCTCAAAATTTTATAGATTTTAGTCTGCTGGGCGCCAAGCCATGTATTCTCTAGTTTGAATACGTCTGTTCCACCTCTTAGGATTAGACTAATGTGAAGTACTCGGGTTCTTCTCAACCTTTTTCCGAATTCAGTTTGCTGGGCGCCAGGCCATGTATTCTCCTGTTTGAATACGTCTGTTCCACCTCTTAGGATTAGACTAATTTGAAGTACCTGAAATGTACACACTAACAATGTTAGTCGATGACCTTTTTTATATATGTTTTTAGCAGGAAATGGAAGAATTTCCCTTTTTTTTTTTTTGAAATAATTATCCCTTTTGACACAATTTTTTTTAGTCAATTTTTTTTCGTTTAGACTAGACTTTCCGTGTTTTAAACCATACAGTTTTAATTACATTCTAATTCCTAAACATGACATGTTTTAAACTTGTGATTATGACTCTTTTTCATTTTTTCATTTTTCAATTTTTTTTGTTTTCTTTTGGGATTATATTTTCAAAGCAGGATTTTTTTTCTTTTTTTAAAAATTAATTTTGTTTTTGGAAAAAAATTATGAAGTAAATGTGAGTTTTTTTTTTTTTGAAAAAAAAAAGTGAGCACACATTTTTTTTACATGACACTTATAATAAAAACAAGAATAATTTCGATAATCATTTCGGCAGCAATTCAGCTACAGTTGATGATTACTGAAATATTGACCGACTGAAAACGGACTGATGAATTTTTGAAAAATTTTCACATTATTCAATAACTGAAATAAATAAAGGACATTTGTGCATTGATCCTTGTGTCCTAGAAGTCAACTAAACGGTGATTCATTTAAGGAGAGATTATGTTAAAGTGGCCTCGAGTCACTTCCATTGTGTCCATCGAGGGTGGACGCCCCTAACAGAGCCGGTCGCAATAGCTCGCGGATGCAGGTTTTACGCCCTTAATTCATTAATTTGTCATTCTAAAATTCAGACCCTTGCCAATAGACAGAGGTATCAGACCTAATAAGAAAATGGTTAAAAAGAGTGCACGTGTATGGATCGATAAACTACCAAGCACACGTAATTTTCACATAAGCATGCTATATACAAAAATTAAATTGTGAATAGCCATGATTAACTTTTCTTTTTTATTATATATACATATGGAAAATAACGCATTGCTCAGGTTTAAACCTCTTGTACTCCAAGTGGAAGTACTTCCCCAGTGGAGTCGCCAGCCTGTGGTATCCGATTTTTGACTGTCTTAATTAACGGCCTGAATCCCACGAAAGTCTCTCATTGGACTATGAGTTTTAGAAAACTTGGAAGTCGCCACCCTATTAATATCTGAATAGGGACAGATTTATTTAATAAATTGTTCTAAAATCAATTTCAAGAAAAATCATTTAAAATGATGATGACTTCATATGTATAAGGCTTTTTTGAAAATTGGTCTTTCATACCATGAGATAGGGTTTGGGGTTTAGGTTAAGAGGTGCGAACGTCTGGAACTGGTCTCCTCTTCCGTTCTACAGAACGGGCTCTTACTAAATGCGCTATTTTCCATTTTAAAGTAATCATGGCTATTAAAAAGAAAGAAAATCACATAATTTGCACATATACACATTAACCATTTTTATTTAGGACCAATATATCATTTGTACATGGTAGGTTTGAGCACTGAAGTTGCACTACGTACCAATCATTGCGGGATTGGAATCCACTCATGGATCAAAACCGTCGTAGTTCGAGCATATGTCTCACCCTAAATGGCCAATTCCACTGGGGAAAGAAGAGGAGGGAATAGATTATGAATAACTCACTTTTAGAATTAAACAAATCTATTTGAAATGAGGTAATCACTCCAATTAGTGATTGAAATGGGATTGAGATAATCACTTTAATTAGTGATAAAATATGAAGAATTAAGATAATCACCTTAATTAGTGATTAAAAATGGAGGTTAAGATAATCACCCTAATTAGTGATTAAACTTAAAAGGAAAAATAATCACCTTGATTAGTGATTAAAAATGAAGGTTAGGAAATAATCACCCTAATTGATGATTATCTAATGTTTAAGATAATCACTCTAATTAGTGATTAAATGAGAAAAATAATCGTCCTAATTAACGATTATTAAGGTTTTAGATAATCACTCTGATTAGTGATTAAAAATGAGAAGAATAATCGTCCAAATTAACGATTATTAGGGTTTGAGATAATCACTCTAATTAGTGATTAAATGAGAAGAAAAATCGTCCTAATTAACGATTATTAGGATTTGAGATAATCACTCTAATTAGTGATTAAATAATGATTGGAGATAATCACCCTAATTAGTGATTAGAAGAAGTTTGAGTTAACCGCTCTAATTAGCGATTAATCGAGGATTGAAATAACCACCTTAATAGTGATCACGTTTATGATTTTCGAGAGGTCTTAGAAGGTTTGCTTCCTAATTGAAGGCTTTTGAGAAATAATCTTTATTGAAGATTATAAAGTCATTTAGAGAGAAATGATCAATTTGAGATTGAATTGGAGATTTGTGTTTGGCTAATTAGAATTTGGCCATTTAAAGCGAGACACGTGAAACGGCCTAAAATCAATTTGGAGATCATAATTACCAATCTAATTATGTCAAATTATATGATTAATCCATTTGAATATGGAGAACACTTTTTAAAATGTAAGATGGATCATCATACAATTTAACTTAGTTAGATTTGCAATTTTTCCTCTTAATTGAGATTGGGTCATTTGATTCATGTACTATGACATATTGGCCCAACATGCAATATTTGTAGCATTGGTTGCTCATTTTATTAAAAAGAATTGTGAAATTATTTATGAAAATTATGCATAAACATCTCCATGTTTTTTTATTAATTGAGTGATGCAATAATTATTTACAAAGAAACTATTATTACAACAATATGTACAAAATCTATGATCTATATAAATCTTCAATCTTGATCTTCACCATGATGCTCCTTGATCTTCATCTCCTTGAATGGGCTTTGGAATTCATGTTTATTTGTGAATTTATGAAAGTTAACGATTAATTAACTTCTTTGATTTTGATTTTTTATGACAATTTTTATTGATTTATATTTACATGATAAAATGAGTCATTTTAAGAGACACTTAAAAGTTATGGATTTTTTATTCACATTTTCGTATGAAGAAAACATTTTTTTTTATGAAAGTTGAGTTAATTACTTTATTTTATTTTTCCAGATTGCCTTTTTGTTCTTGTACTGACTTACAAAAATCATAACTTTCTGTACAAAGCGTTAAACTAAGCATATGATACATATATGGATAGATCAGTGAGTCTTTTATGTTGTATCAAAAGTTCATAAGTATTTAGTGACCACTTGAATTATGATGAATTTTATGTCAAAACTGGTCAAAACATGACCTTTATTCAATTTATTCTTTGAAATCTAACTTATTGAACTCATTTTGAAGTGAATTTTAGTATGAACATTCCAGACACTTTGAAGACCCTTTTTTATTTATTTCCTTAACTGAAAGGAAAATGAATTTTCTGGGATTTAGTGATTTACATGAATGGTTTTGTAAAAATAATGTAAAATTGCATAAAATTCATATGAACATGATTTTTATATTTTTGAAAATCTACTGATGTTTTCTTCAAACTTGATGTTTTTAGTTTTATTTGAATGATTTTATTTTAAACTTTATTGACAGAACAAGATTGGGTGGTACTGAACAAAATCAGTTTTGCACAACAAAGTTGTATGATTTTTAATTATTTCCACAAAATTCGTTTTTTAGAAATTCCAAAGCCCAGTTGCTGGAAACATCTTGCACTTCATAGGAAAAATATTAAATCCTACAAAATATTCTGATAATACAGACGAATAATGAAATAAAATACGAAATTGAAACTGATTATAATTACAGCATTACATTTTCTTTTTTATGGAGATGTTTTTACACAATTTTTCTTGAATTTTTTTATGAAATCATTTTTGGTGATGAATAACAACTTGATTAAGGAAAATCACATTATCACATTGTTTCCTAAGAGTCACCCCATTAGAGGTGACTATTCTAGGTGGGGTGATTTAAGGTTGGGAACCTATTAGGACTTCCACATACCCAAATCACTCCAAAGATTAAAAAATGATAAGAAGAAAACAAGAAAGAAGGTTAGTAGATGATTAAGAAGATAATCAAAATAAACAAGAATTTTAATTTTACCTTGCTAGCTCAATGATGCACTTCCTTTTTGCCAATTTTTCTACTTTTTTTTGTGATTTTCTTAATTTCTAAGTGAGTTTCTAAATCCTCTTAATTACTAACTTAAACTCTTTTTTGTGTTTTTTCCTTTTGATGAACTTCTTTTACTTACTTATTAAGACTTTTGCTTAGATGGAAAGATTAAGGAGGAGAAGAGTAGTAGGGAAGATGAGAGTGAAGTTGAATTGTGTTTTTTTCAACTTCTTTTACTTACTAATTAAGACTTTTGCTTAGATGAAAAGATTAAGGAGGAGAAGAGTAGTAGAGAAGATGAGAGTGAAGTTGAATTGTGTTTTTTTCAACTTGGTTTTGAAGTGAATTTTGGAGGGTATTTATAGAGAAATGAGGAAAGTGAACTAGGGTTTCAAAGAGGTAGAAAATTAGATTTTTCATCCAAAAAAAATCTGAATTTCTTCATCCCTAATTACCCTAATGACATTACTCTAATGACTTCACCCTAATGACATCATCAAATCTCTTTGGAAACATAAATATTCTTATTCTTTTTTAGATTTGCTCATTAATGAGGCAAGATCAGATTTTCAGAAAATATTCTTCCTAAAATATCCTAATATGCAAAAAAAAATGCATTGAAAATCGTGCAAACGAAACTGACCAGAATGCTGCGCTAGGCACGGCACCTTGCGCCCGGCGCAAGGTCCTGCGTCTGGCGCAGGGCTAGCTTGTGCGCTAGGCGCACAATCATGCGTCTGGCGCATGATTGTGTGCTTGGCGCACACCTGACCTTTCCGGGAAAAATCCGGATTTCCCCCTCTTACACATGGGATTTGATTCTTATTCTCACATCTTTTCATGATTCTTATTCTCTAACTAATGGATAAAGGATGTGTTTAGTGGATAAAGAATATATTCTTATTCTTTATCTAATGAACAATGACTTGACCATCAAGGAAACTGATTAATGCCGATTTTGGGATACGACGAAAATCCCGACGCCTAATCACGACTTGTGTTTTTCATTTTTCCGAAAGACTAACTTAAGATACTTAATGAAAACTCGTCAAATTAATGAAGACGAGCATGATTATATTACGAATCATTTTATTAAAACGGTGGTGGTAGTATTGACTACAACTCACGAAAATTATACTTCTAAGCCGAAAATGTATGATTAATACGCAAAAATGGAAAATCGTGCGACGGATTGAAACTCGCACTCCGTGGTGCGCGCTCCACGTTGCATGATGATTTTTTTATTTTTATTTTTCAAAACCTTTATTTATCCGGAAAAAGAGTTCAAAATTTGGTGTCTACAGAGCTATGCCAGTGTTGTAATGAAAAGAAATGGTTTAAAACAAAGTTATGTTTAACGGGCTGAAGTAAAGGTTACGAGTTTCCACTCATTTTGGAAATTTGTTTGTTTTGTATTCGTCTCTACATCTGCAGGTTTGGTATTATGAGCTTGAAACTAGAAGTGGAGCGAGATTAAGATTCTATGCATTATGGATTGAGTTTGTATTTTAGATAGTTGATTTGAGAATAGTTCTCAAAGATACTTCAATGTATATAATTGTTGGGAATTAAGTCAAAATATTTGTGTATTTAAGGATTTGTTTTCCGCTGCGATTTTAATTAATTAAGAGTTGATTCTAGTTCATAGTTGTTGAGGGTGTTTCATTAGCAGCTCGGAAGATCAGCGGGCTTTTATTGCCGAACTCTTTGCTAGAGAAATATATGCCCACTCAAGAGGTGGGGATAAACATTTGGGGGTTAAAATTGGCCGATCTGGTATTGAGATTTTGTTTTTGACATGTGTCGTTGATACTGTGCTTTTTGCTAAAGATTCGGTGAGTAGATGTTTAATCATTAAACTTTTCTTTGATAAATATTGCGCTATGTCAGGAAAGCTCGTCAACTTTCATAAATCAGCTTTTTCAATGTTTTAAGAAAGTCCCTCCTCAATATGCTTCATCTTTTAAATCTATTCTCCTGATGGAGAATTCTTCTTATCTGGGCAATTATATGGGATGCCCAATTGTTGACTCTTGAGTGTCTAAAAATACTTTTGGAGTTTGAATGTAAATCAATGGAGTTTTAGTCTTTTTGAATGTGTGTTTGTGTAGTATGAAAGAGTATGTAAGTATGAACGTATATGTGAAAATTGTATTAAAGTCGTATTAAAGTGTATAAAAAACGTTCGTCGAAAAAAGTTATGTATAGGAGAAACAAAACTGAGAATCGCGCGAAAAGATAAGAAAGATCATGCGTCTGGCGCACGGAGCGTGCGCTTCATGGACGGACCATGCGTCCAACGCATAATTCGTGCGTTAGCGCAAGCTTATGTGCGTTTCCTCGTTTTTGTAAATTGCCTTTGTGTTGCGTCAATGCATCCTAATGCGCTTGATGCAACGCAGATCTGAGCGGTTTTCGTTCGTTTAAAGATTCCTTTTTAATCTTTGATGAAATTTTATCTTTTGAAGTCTGAAATCAGCTATCTTTAGCAATAAAAATCAGATTTTCGAAATATATTTGAATTTAGGAAATATTTATTAATTATCAAGAATAATTACTATTTATTAAAAATACAATTAATTATCAAGAATAATTAATTGGACTTTATGAAAGTGGGCTTTAAAATACAATTCATTGTCATGAACATTTAATTGGGCTTCTAGAAGTGGGATCAGAATCGTTTTAAACAAATAAACAGACTTTATGTTCGCAAAACGCTTTTCGGCTTAGCTTTTCAGATCACTCTTCCTTTGAACCGGACCAATTAGGATGACGGTATGTTTCATTATCGGCTACTAAATGGGGAGACATGATTTTGTGTCTACAGTATCCAATCTGTTGCCGTCCCTAATCTTGACATTGATTTTTCTTTCACATCTAAGCATAGGCGACCTTCTTCTGAAAACAAGCATTGACAACGTTTAGACCAATTGACCAAATTGTACAAAGAGATGTGATGTATCATATTTTTATATAGTTTTTAGGTGCATTTAGGTTGCATTTTAGGAACATTTAGGTGCATTGTAGTCCATAATTGCATACTATTACTTAATTTGCGAAATATTACTCCTTTTGTGTGTTTTTGGTATTCTTTAATGAATTTCAGGTATTGTGAACATAATTGGAGTATCATTGGACAAGCTTGAGTATTTAGAAGCAATTGGAAGGAAGCTACATCGATAAGGATTGTTATGAATATCTTTTAGTGCAAATTGGAGCCAAAATAAAGTTGGAATTTGACGAAAGAATTGTGGAAATTGAGTCATGTCTACTCTTTTGTCCATAACTTTTGGCTCCATTATAATAATTGATTAATTCCAGCAGCATTGGAAAGTAGAATTGAAGTGCTTTCCAATGATAGGTTATACGGCCCGAGGCGAGTTATATTCTAGGAGATATGGGCTTTACAAGATTGCACTATTTTGCTGGGGCATGTTACGCGTACGCGGATTTGTTATATTCACCAATTTAATGATTTAATTGACCTTTTTTTTTTATCTTGTAACTTACTTTTCTAGTTATATTAGGTCAACTAGTCTTATATATATTAGGAATCACTCATTGTTGAGACGATCTCGCTCTCTCTCTCTCTCTCTTTCTCATCTATTGTAGTAGACGTAATATTTAGTGTTCTTGGGAAAGTTTCTTTTTGTTCTTCAATTATAATTCAAGACTTCATCTTTCCATCATCAATTCAAGTATTCTCTTTTATTTTATAATTTTGATTATTAGTTATGCTTTCTTTTATATTTTATTTAGTTTATTTGATTATTAGATGTGAGTAGTTTTCCAATCTAGGGTTAAGCAAACCCTAGCATGATTAATATGTGATGTATTCCCTTGAATTCCCAAACTAATTGTTTATTTGTTCTTGCTTAATTAATTGTGCAATTTTCAATATTAGATTAGGGATAATTAGTATTGCTATCATTCCATTGTCTTGATCACAACGAGAGTTGGATTTTGACGGATTTGAGTATTTCAAGGACATAAAGTTCTTCATGGAAGTAGGTAGAATGGATTGTTAGGAAGTTAGAGTATTGTGTTTAATGTCTTTAATTTGCATGATTCCATGGGAGTAGGCTTGAGTGCATATTAGGGAAGTCATAGATACTCGGGAGATGTTTATGGTATTTTATAGGGTGGACTTTTCCTTATGAATATTTAATTGATTAGTTTGGGTTATGAACTATTATTGTATTAATTCATGCTAGTGGAAATACTTAACTCTAGAGACTTTTATTCATTTATTGATTAGTATAGTTGATTCTGCCATTCTTGATATTAATCTCTTTTACTCTTACCATTATTTAAGGGCTAATCATAGAACAACTTTCTCTCTGTGGGATCGACCCTGACTTACCTTACTACATAGTTAGGAGGATTAGTTAGGTTAATTATTTTTGTTAGGTGTTCCTAACTAACCTCCTAACTATGTAGCAGGGCAAGTCAAGGTCGAATCCACATAGACAAACTGTAACACCCCATAATTCGACTGGGTGTTACACAAATGGTATCAAAAACTAGATATCTTGACTCAAATTAACTAAACAAGTGACAAACAACGGTGGATGAGATTCTAAACTAATACTAACGCTAAACTATAACAACTAGCAATAACACACGAGGTAAAATCCATCAATAAAAGCAACTAGAATCAAGTATCCCCACTAGCACGAATAATACATGAATAATTCCCATCCCAATAAATATAATCAATCGTCCAAAAAGAGTAATGCACCCTAAAAAATACCAAAGACCTCTCCCGAGTACCTATGGCTACTCTAAACAAGTAACCATACCTATTCCCATGGAGTCATACAAGAAAGAGACATTAAACATGGCATCACAAACGAATTCCTAGTAATCCTATCTACTTATTTCGATAGAGATATTCATACTCTCGATTGAATCAACAAATCCATCTAGATTCAACTCCCATTGAAAACAAGACATAAGGAATCAATTCAAAATCATCTATCCCTAGTATGATAATGAAAATAAGCAAAATTCAATCAAGCAAGGACAATTAATCACATTAAATTGGGATTTGGAAGGGGGGGAAGTCATGCATCAAACATGGCTAGGGTTCAACTTAACCCTAGATTATGGGACTACTCACTCATAGTTGAAATAACAAAACAATTGAGAAACAAATTAAAGACATCAAATAAGTAGAGAAGAAGGAATTAGAAAAACTTAGTCTTTTTACATCAAATAAATAGTTAGGAGGATTAGTTAGGTTAATTATTTTTGTTAGGTGCGCGACACGCCTATCAAGATGGAGTTTGGCGATAATTTGATAGTTAAAGTAACTTTTGAGACGTTTTGGTAAATAAGATTTGTAATCCCTCCACATTCACACACATACACACACGCACGCGTTCACACACACATAACACCTAAAAAATAAGTACACATATATAACACCTAAAAAATAAGTGTTTTTTTCCAATAATAATGGAAAGAATACAACCTTGCTTTTGATTAAGAAAAGACTACATAGTTTTTCTTTAAAAAAATATGTGAGTTTTTGTCATATTAAGCCAATTATGATACCCTTTTTGTCATGTTAGACCGTTAATAAGACTTTTTGCCTAATAAAGTCACTTATGATAATCCGACTTGTTTGTTAAGCCATTTTAATGAATCCGGCTAAAAATCACATTGACTCAGACGTTGACGTGGGGGTTCTCCAAACTTCTTTTCTTTTCCTACCTTTTTTTCCCAAACTCAGACAAAGAACACGAATCTTGGACTTAAGCTTGAAATCTCCCGTGACATTTCACAATGCAGGCTTTTTTCTAATTGAACCTTGGCTTTCCAAAATTAATGGACGAAAACACCAAAAATGAATCTTACTTTAGAGATGGTGTCTTGCTCTTGGAATTTCCATAAATTTTGGGGAGGAAAAGATAGCAAGGAATGTTTTGTGTGGAAGATAGCAGGGAGAAAAGAGGAGAACAGGTGAAGAGTGCGTGAAAGAATGAATTTTTTTGGGGGTTTCAATCTTGGAGATATAAGGTAATTTAAATAGATTAAATGGGAAGCAAAGTAAAAAAAAGGAAAAGAAAAAGAAGTTTGGTGAAAACTTTATTTACAGTCCACATCACTAAAAGGGTATCTTAACTAGGTTAATCAGACAAAAAGTCCAAAAAAAATGTTACCTTTTGTAAAACCATCTTATACCAATATAAACCAAATTGTTCTTTTGTCATATGGAACTTCAATCTAATGTAGATTAGTAAACACTTAACATATAAAAGAAACATTAAAAAAAACTTAATAATCTTTTTGACAAGCCAAAATAATGTCTTAGCATCTTTTAATGATAGATTAATCTCATGAAAGCATCAAAACTTAGGTTAGTCTTATAATGATGTTATTAAGATTATTTTCTACTACAAATTTTTTTATTTGAATTTACCCAAAAAAAAAAAAAATTTAGGGTTATTTGAATGAAAAATATAATATTTTGGTCTATTTTGACCATACAATCTACTTAATTCACTAAAATAGAATTTAGACCTATTTCTATTAACCAAAATGTCACAAAAGTTTCTTTAATGCTACTAGTTTTACATCCCTCCCAAAAAAAGCTACTTTTATGGCACTCTTCTTCTTTTTTTTTCTATTAGGAGAGAGAACCTAGGTTAATCGTTAGGGATGGACCAATGCAAAGTATGTTTATGGATAATTAAAAGGAGGAAACCAATATAACAAGGAAATACATAGATGGTCTCTATGCGTCGTGAAATATTCTACTTGTTCCGCCTCTCAAAGGCATTGTTGGACAAAGACCATGTGAAACTTGAGGACATGTGATCCTGCGCCGTAAATGATGGAATAAATTTACAAAGAACTTTACAAACTTTGATGCGTAATTGTGGATATGTATTTGTAAACAAAAAAAATTCTTCCTATTCTCCTATAGATCATGTGGACGAATTTTTCCACTAGTTGAAGTAAAAATCTACTATTATCTTTTAACATAGCATTATTAACATAGCATTATTAACATAGCTTTTGAATATGATTTCTTTATAGCAAATATTATCTTATTACTTTAATTTTTCCTTTTTTAAAAAATATGATTTTGTTATAGCAAAAATCTACTATTATCTTATTACTTTAATTTTTCCTTTTCTTTGTTTAAATATGATTTCGTTATAGCAAAGTAGGTGATGTGATATAGAAGATGAAGTTCTAGTTGGTGTTGGAGTATTTTCTTTTCATATTTTGATATATTCAGCGTTCTTTCCTTTGTATATAAGAACATAATATGAAGTTAAATTATATATGTGTTTTTTATTATGTTGTTCCTATCATATAGTAGATATTATTTCACATTTGGTTTATCATTACAATGTAAATAATGTTCAGCAAGTTAAATTAGAATATAGTATTAGCATGAAAAGAACATTGTATATATAGTTAATGGATAAAAGAACATATATTTATTTCCTACTATAAAAAAAGAACATATAACTTATGTATTTAGAACATGATTGTAATTTATAAAGAACAATAACAAATATACTTAAAGAACATATTGTTGGGTGCGTGTTTGAGTTTCGATGCATGTGTTCACTACTAAAACTAAAAACTCCTCCTCCAATTGTCATCAGTATGGATAGCACAACGAATCACCGTTTCGACTATAGCTTTCATACTACGTATTACACTACTATGAAAAACTTTACAATTGTCCAACAGTTTACAGAACTTATCATCCTTGTGTCTTCCGTCGACTATTGCTTCCATTCCGTATAATGGACATCAATTGCATTCACCTAATTTAGTTTTAGCAAAATGAAAAACAAAAGAGCAAATAAAGTACATTACATTAAAAAATTATATGAAATCACAAATGAAAAAAAAAAATTAAAAAAACATGAAAGATATATATCAAATACCGAAAGAACAAATGCATAAAACAAATATGAAAAGCACATGAAGGCGTAAAATAAAGAACATGAAGGTATAAAACAAAGAACAACCTACTAATTATAAAAGAACATATGCTTAATTGACTTAATAACCACAATGATAAATATGAAAAGAACATGAAGGCGTAAAATAAAGAACATGAAGGTATAAAACAAAGAACATCCTACTAATTAAAAAAGAACATGTGCTTAATTGACTTAATAACCACAATTATAAATATGAAAAGAACACGAAGGCGTCAAATAAAGAACATTACACTAATTATAAAAGAACATGTACACATAAATCTTGACAAACAAAAAAACTACTAAAATAAACATGCACAAATATGAAGGCATATAAAAGAAAGAACACCAAATTAATTAGGGAAATTCTCACTAGTACCATCCAACTATTGACTTTTGCTAATGCTAGTACCTTCCCAATAATACCATTATGTTTATAGCTTCTTAATTCAAGTGGTTTGTCTATTACAAAACTCTAACAAAACCTTGACATTAGTAATAGCTATAGATTAGAATTACAACCGTATCCCTTATCTTACTTTTTAAAAAAGTAAATCATGTATAGCAGATGGATATTTAGATTGGTTTTTTAACGGTCTCTTAGTTGTAAATTAGATTTTCTATTTCTTATATATTATAATTTTAGCGTGGAACAGTGTATTATGTGGTGTTGAGTTTTAGCCGTCCTCAGAATAGTTGTTTTAAATGATTTTAGGAAGAGATCATTAATACACATGGAGGAATCTGAAGTGTCTAACAGTGAATATTGAATATAGGATTTTAAAAATATAAGTTCTAAAATAACATAAAAGTATAAAACAAAGAACACCCACACTATTTATGAAAGAACATTAATACATCAATCATCATTCTTTATCTTCCTCACCAAATCCTTTACATCATCTTATCATCTGACCTAAAATTAATTTCCCCAATTAGTTGTTGTAGTGGCACTTTAACTAAACTTCAGTGGCTTGTATTATACTATCATGTAGTATAATAAAAGAACATTTGCATATATCACAAAAATGAATAAACACATGATAATAACAAATTCGAAAACTTATAATAAATTACAAAAAGGAACTATACATGAAAAGAACATGTAGGTATTAAACAAAGAACCTCATATTAATTATAAAAGAACATGTAGATATACCAAACTTGAATAATTAATAGATGAACAAACACACAATATGCTACACCAAAACAAAAGCATGGTCAAGCAACCAATATGCTACACTAAACAAAATATCAACTCTTGACATCAATTAGGTGGAGTAACATAATCCTACAAAACAATAAGTAAAAGTGCAAAAAGAGGACACTTTAATAATGTATTATTTAGATGAGTGCCCAATGAAGCTTGACAAGTTTTGGAGCTCCATGAGAAATCACTTATGATTAATCATCTGATCTTTCTCTTTCCTCCTTCTACCTCTCAAAGAGTTTCTCTGTCAAACATTCACCAATTTTGGGGCAAAACTGAAAATTGCATGTAAGCTTTATTTATGGTAAACACTATTTCTCTCTCCATTTTTTATTTATTTTCTTCATCTTCTTCTTTACTGACTACTCTGTTTTCCAATTTTTTTTACTTTTATTCATCCTTTCAACTTAAATTTCACGCATCTAGTTTCCAACACAAAAAAATTGAAAAAATGTCTATTTTTGGATAAAAAATTCAATTCGAAATACAACAGTTCTTTTCAGTTAAAAAAATGAATTTTGCTGATATCTTTGCAAACTACCTAATAAGTGTTACAATTCATTGGGTTTTTACAATCCATCGACAAAAAAATTTGCTTACCTTTTACCAATTTCATTTTTTTTGGCTTCATCCATGGTTTCTTGAACAATTTCTTCAATGGAGGAAAACAAAAATTACAGTGATGAGAGAGAAATAATCGTGGCATGGGATCAACAAAAAAGAAGATAATAATTTAGAAAGATATTTCAAAATTTTCACAACAATATATCAACCGAGAATTAAGGATTAATTATTATCTATTTTTTTGTTATTAATTGGATAATCAATATTTCAAATTCACCGGGTTCTAAATTTGTGGGTGTATATGTTCTTTTCAATGTTTGTGGTAATTGTATTATTCGTTTTGTATGTATTTGTATGCGTTCTAGACCGGGTGCACCTACCTCACTATGCACCCGGGTCCATAGTCGATGGGTTGAGAGAGAGAAAGAGAAAGGAGGAAGCTTAGGGTTTGATGTTTTTGATGGAGGAGTAGAGAGCGTGGTATGGGTCTGTGCATATATTCCTCCTTTGGGCCCTATTAAGAGGCACGTTTTTTTGGGCTGGATCAGCTACTGATGCGGGCCATGACCAAAACCACATCAGTATAGATTAAAACCAGATCAGTTTTCTTGTGTCATTTAACGTTTTTTCCACTAGTGTAAGCTCCATAATTAACACTACTACACCATTTAATATCATCGATTATATTCTTACACATTAACCTATATTTCAAAAACAAGATTGTATTACACTCTTTGTAAGTAATTACATATTTATAAATCTATACTCTCTTGAAGCCGAGGATTATATTGATATTATAATTTACTATGTAGAACATCTAAAAGGAACACGAACATCATTTTCTGACCACAATTCAATGCCTATAACTATTCTTTCCACTTCTCTCAAGTGTTAGATATAAGACTTCAAATTCACATTGATAAATGATCCATGGCATCGACTGAACCAACAACTAGTCTTCCATGAAAAACCATTTTCCATGGAAAATATTTTCTATCAAACCAAACGGAAATCAAATGTCGCACTGTATTTATACTTTGTGCCAACCCCTCATTCCCTTCTCCTTTTCCCATCCCCTGTCCTCCTTCCTCACTATAATATTATATATTCTATGTATGTTTTTTGACAAAAATGTATTAACATGCAAATAACTAATGTTCCATAATATTAGATAAATAATTTTAAAAAAATTGCATAGATATTTAGCAAGTAATAGCTCAAGCAAGAGTGATGGAATGTATTCTTACATTTAGGCGCAAGCCAAAACCTTCGACCATTCCCAATAATTGGTCTCGTGCGAACCTATGAGACATAAACTAAAACTATAAATAGGATATAAGTGGGTAAATTTCCATGAATTCAAGAAAGTTGGACAGAATTTGACGAAAGAAAGAGAAATAATGAAAGAACAACAAATTCTTCAGAGCGCGGATGGGGAAACTTCGGCAATCCGAAAGAACTGCAACAAATGGACTGCAAACCCATTTTTTGCGAGTAGGGTTTTAGCCACTGAAAGAGGTTTTTTATTTATTTTGAGAGACAAGTGAAGAGTGTATAAAGAACTGCGGATTTTTGTTATTTTTTCCTTTGCTTGGATTGGAAAACAATGTTGGGGTGAAAAATACCCGATCGATTCATAGCTGTTGTAATTTTGTAAACGTTATAATGTTCACAAATACTAATTTAATATATGTGTCCGGCCACACACACAGTGTGTCCGCCACATGCGCGCATCAGCTCCATCGACTCATTTTCAATATGCCATATCTCACTCGTTTTTCATTGGAATTGAACTTTTGATCAGGTGCTGGAAAGTTATCGATCCAAATTTTCATCTCCAACTTGAATCTTTCAAAATTATTGAGTGTGATGTGAGAAATATCCATTTGAAGTTGACTCAATTGTTCATAAGAGTAAATTGATTAGTATAAAATTTTATTATAAACTTATAAGAGTAACATCATTTGTTTATAAGGGTAACCACCCTTTATTATCAAGGCCTTGTTTGGTTGAGCTTTTTGTGGGGCTTGGAAACGGATTCAGTAATCTGAATCCATTACTCCTTGTTTGGTTTGGGTAGTGGGTTACTAACCATTACCCTTACTTGAGGGTAACTTCAATCCTCAAAATGTTACCCTCCAAATTAGAGGAGTATCAAAATTCTTTTCATTCCCTTACAAGTTACAAGTGATTCCTTTACATTATTTATCCAAAAACCCAATAAAAATAACAATTATTATTGTTCTCATTCCTTCCCTCTACTTGATTCAATTTCCGACAATGTTGATGCGTGTGTGGAACCTGAGGAGATGGACGTATTGAGTTCACCTTTCTTCCTTTTTTGTTAATTTTTGATGTGTGAAATTAGCTAAATCAGTTTCTTATTGGTTTAATTAATGTTGTGAGCTAAGTTTAGCTAGTTTAGTTTAGGTGGGGATTAAGTAATTAGAATATAAGTGGAGATAATTTCTAAATTGGGAATTTGTTATGGTTTCGTTTTTCTAGTTTAGATTAATTTAAGATTGGTTATTGATTATTGTTATTGTTGTGAGGTGATTGTTGGAGGATGATTATGGAGTGGAGTATCATTTGGAATTCAAGAACAATGAAAGAGGTTGTGTTGTTGGAATTTGGATTTGCATATGAGGTAACTTTTATGTTATGTAAAATAATATATTTATTCCCTTATGTGTGTGGATCTCTATGTTCTATTTTTGATAATTAAGTTCATATGTTTTTGACAAAAATGAATTAACATGCAAATAACTAATGTTCCATAATATTAGATAAATAATTTTAAAAAAATTGCGTAGATATTTAGCAAGTAATCGCATAAGCAAGAGTGATGGAATGTATTCTTACATTTTGGCGCAAGCCGAAACCTTCAGCCCTTCCCAATAATTGGTCTCGTGCGAACCTATGAGACATAAACTAAAACTATAAATAGGATATAAGTGGGCAAATTTCCATGAATTCAAGAAAGTTGGACAGAATTTGACGAAAGAAAGAGAAATAATGAAATAACTACAAATTCGTCAGAGCGCGGATGGGGAAACTTCGGCAATCCGAAAAAACAGCAACAAATGGACTACAAACCCATTTTTTGCGAGTAGGGTTTTAGCCAATGAAAGTGGTTTTTTATTTATTTTGAGAGACAAGTGAAGAGATTATAAAGAACTGCGGATTTTTGTTATTTTTTTCTTTGCTTGGATTGGAAAACAATTTTGGGGTAAAAGATACCCGATCGATTCATAGCTGTTGTAATTTTGTAAACGTTATAATGTTCACAAATACTTATTTATTACATGTGGCAGCCACATGCGCGCATTAGCTCCATCGACTCATTTTCAATATGCCATATCTCACTCGTTTTTCATTGGAATTGAACTTTTGATCAGGTGCTGGAAAGTTATTGATCCAAATTTTCATCTCCAACTTGAATGTTTCAAAATTGTTGAGTGTGATGTGAGAAATGTCAATTTGAAGTTGACTCAATTGTTCATAAGAGTAAATTAATTAGTATAAACTTTTGTTATAAACTTATAAGAGTAACATAATTTGTTTATAAGGGTAACCCCCTTTATTATTAAGGCCTTGTTTGGTTGAGCTTTTTGGGGGACTTGGAAACGGATTCAGTAATCTGAATCCATTACTCCTTGTTTGGTTTGGGTAGTGGTTACTAACCATTACTATTACTTGAGGATAACTTAAATCCTCAAAATGTTACCCTCCAAATTAGATGAGTATCAAAATTCTTTTCATTCCCTTACAAGTTACAAGTGATTCCTTTCCATTGTTGAACCAAAAACCCAATAAAAGTAACAATTATTATTGTTCCCATTCTTTCCCTCTACTTAATTCTATTTCCGGCAATGTTGATGCGTGTGTGGAGCCTGAGGAAATGGAGGTATTGAGTTCACCTTTCTTCCTTTTTTGTTAATTTTTGATGTGTGAAATTAGCTAAATCAGTTTCTTATTGGTTTAATTAATGTTGTGAGCTAAGTTTAGCTAGTTTAGTTTAGGTGAGGATTAAGTAATTAGAATATACGTGGAGATAATTTCTAAATTGGGAATTTGTTATGGTTTCATTTTTCTAGTTTAGATTAATTTAAGATTGGTGATTGATTATTGTTATTATTGTGAGGTGATTGTTGGAGGATGATTATGGAGTGGAGTATCATTTGGAATTCAAGAACAATGAAGGAGGTTGTGTTGTTGGAATTTGGATTTGCATATGAGGTAATATGTTCAGTAAAATAATATTTTTATGCCCTTATGTGTGTGGATCTCTATGTTATGTTTTTGATATTTAAGTTCATATATTTTTGACAAAAATGTATTAGCATGCAAATAATTAATGTTCCATAATATTAGATAAGTAATTTTAAAAAAATTGCGTAGATATTTGGCAAGTAATAGCTCAAGCAAGAGTGATGGAATGTATTCTTACATTTAGGCGCAAGCCGAAATCTTCGGCCATTCCCAATAATTGGTCTCGTGCGAACCTATGAGACATAAACTAAAACTATAAATAGGATATATGTGGGCAAATTTTCATGAATTCAAGAAAGTTGGACTGAATTTGACAAAAAAAGAGAAATAATGAAAGAACTACAAATTCGTCAGAGCGCGGATGGGGAAACTTCGGCAATCCGAAAAAACAGCAACAAATGGACTGCAAACCCATTTTTTGCGAGTAGGGTTTTAGCCACTGAAAGAGGTTTTTTATTTATTTTGAGAGACAAGTGAAGAGTATAAAGAACTGCGGATTTTGTTATTTTTTTCTTTGCTTGGATTGGAAAACATTTTGGGGTGAAAACACTAGTGGAAAAAAGCCCATCTGATGCGGTCAAAACCCGGCTTACTGCTTCGGTTTTGGTTCGCATCAGGTGGGCTCGCATTAGATCCCAATTATTTACTGATTCGGTTTTTTAGGAAAACCGGATCAGTTATTCATATTAATTGATCCGATTTTCCTTAAAAACCGGATCAGTAAATCCCCCCAAAAACCAAAAAAATAAATTTTTTTTTTTTGCATTTTTTCATTATTAATCGATACAAAATCAATAGTATATATAAATACTCATTTTATTAAGCATATTATGCTTAATTGAATCATAAACATAAATAATTAGATACATAAAAATATTAACTATAATTTACTTCCATTGCAGTTCTCAAACTCTATTCACTTCTTGATAATTCTGCACAACTATGCCATACACTATTCTCTACTTGCCCAGCAATTTGCTTAGCTATTTCTCGAGAAGATATAGTACCTTGAATTGCAGATTATGTTGGTACACGAGTTATTCGTCCTCCTTTCTTGTACATGCTTTCCATTATGGTGCTCAGACACAAATTTCTTTCGTATCCGGTCACCAGATGAGGAACTAGATGGCGAAAATGATCTTCCAGAAAGAAAGGACTTCCCAGTTCCACAAACACACCAAATTCTAGGGTTCAATCACACTTGCTACTTGTAAACATTCAACTACATCCTGACTAACATCCATGTTAAATTCATTGTCATCTGAATGCGGAAACACCTTTTCCCTTTTAGCAACTAAAGCAATGTTCTGAAGATAGTTCTCATAAAGTACTCTGTGTCTTCGATGAGTAGCACGCGGCGTTGATGGCTTATCAATACGCATTAACTTTGCAAGAACACTTGACATATGTCTTTCTGTTGCCATTTCCCCCAATCTATTCAGCTCCTAGCATATAGCCTCAATGCGCTGAATGCATATCAAAGATCGAACCAATTAACACAAAAATTCAAGAAATGCGACAAAAATCAGATTCATGTACCCTTAAAAAAGTATGAATGCCAACATGCCAGGGACAACATACACTAATAACAACTCATCCTTCAATTATTTTATCTCAAAGCTAGCAAAGACAAATCTAATGTTGTACTAAAAAAATGGTTGAATATGCATACTCAGCCACATACATTTATCAACAATATGACCCACTAAGTGGAATTTGCTACATAATTTATTAAAAAGCAAAGAAACCAAAGTTACATTTATTCTTCCCCATCAAACAACAAATTTAATCAATTTAAACACTTCATTGAAAAAATAATAAATAAAAATCTATGAAAATTATAATAAAAGAGTGCACAGCAAACCCATAACACTAAGATTAGTAAGGAACAACAAGTGGCCACAAAACAACAGACATAAGAAGTAAAACTAAGTAGAAACATAAACTGAACAAGCAATTGATGGCCAAGAAATCAAATATAAGAGAAATGTTGCCTTGGAAATTGTGTAAGCTGCCTAACATATCTTCGAGCATTGTCACTTTGTAGGAAGCTTATAGTCTTATACTAGAGTCATCAGGTGAACCTATGAGCTTCAAAGAGACAAAAGAGCCAGGAACACATTATCAATTTTGTTTCCAAATTGTGGAAGTACAAGGAGAATAAGGAGAATCAAATAATACAAAGAAGCGCCATCAATACAGTGATAAAACATCTAGAATGTAATTCAGGGAATTGTCAAACAACTTCTACCTCCTGCTGTCCAGGAACTTATCTCAATTCAGTTTAATACAACTAATTTTTACTGAATTACTTTTCTGGTTAGAGAACTAATTTTTATTTATTCGAGTTAAACAATAGCACAAAGCCTAGCGCTCTGCTCATCCTCATGACAGGTTCATAATTCAACCTTAAAATGCATGGAAATAGAAAACTGACCAGGCAACTCTTGCATTCTCCCAAGGTTTAAACCTGAATCCAATATTACCATTAATAAATAAGATAGTATTTCATAAAATTAGAAAAAGATATCAGGAAGTAGAGATGTTTGCTTTTAGTTCCAGTGAGGTAGTAAGTTCCTATTGATGCTCAAGGCACAACTGTAAGTCTGTAAATAATGTTTTTAACATTCATAATCAATCAACAAAAATTAGAGATAAGATAATGTTCTGTTTACCGCATAGGCGTGCATCCCCATCCTTCAATGGGTCTCCTATTTCATTGATATGTTGCCTCTCAAAATAGCTAGTTATCCTATGGACAATAAACTTTAATGAGTACAATGACCATCATTCCACATCCAGTATCTTAAATGATCTATATGGAAAACTGTTGATTTATGAGAAAAGAAAGAATCTGAACTTGACATTTAAAGAGTTCGCAGACATTTTTTGACCATATGATATTGATATGTCAAGTTCTCAATGCCAAGTTACAATTTCGCAAATAAAATGCTAGAGGTAAAGTGATCAATCTTGTGAACTAAGTCAGACAAGGTTGTGAGCAATCTTGTTAAGGAAATTTGTCATCATGATCAAAGCTGAGCACTATAAATTGATTGCATTCTCATAAACAAGTTTAGATTCTTCATTTGTGCTTCCTTCTACAACCCAATGCTTGACTTATAAACAATAAGAAAATTCTTTTAGTGTGTGCTGATGTTATCATATGGTGCTATATAACCATGGATTCAAAACTTAGAAAGAAAGACTCAACATCATTAGTAAGTCTTAACTGTTCTAACTAGCATATCACTATTGCAGGTTGACCTTACAAGGTACAAATTACAGAGTTCATAGGTTGCTTTACCATAGTGCTGATGTTGCTGTTCCTTGTGGGGCTCCAAAGAACTGGAAAATTCACCTATCCAAAACCCAAAATCTCAGACAACAATCATCCAAGAAAACAAAAGGCTTCTCATTCTCATACAATTCATCAACAAGGAGATTCAAAGCAAGTTATGCCTACAAGCGAAACAAAATAGCGAAAGTAAAAGGTGGCCACTGGCCTTGTCTTCAGCATACAAAGCAGCTTCCCAACCCGCAGCGATAAAGGTCCGGGCACCTAGAATCACCTCTATGCCCCTCATCATGTTAAATTATAACTCATAAAGTCTCAACTCAACGTTGCCTCATATTACCATACCAATACGATCAAAATCTACTTTCTAATTCCAACAAGTTCCAACAACAATTAAGCTAAAATAACAAATAACAACAACATCTAAATTAATTAAATAAGGAGTGAAAAAAAGACCTTATGTTTTCGGGCGAAATCTTCAAGCTGACTTCGAAAAATGTCCAACTGCTCCTTCATAAAATCAGTTCTCAATTTCGCCATATTTTCCCCGAGTAATCAGTATTGATTCTGTGATATAAATTCCAATTTAGAATTCCAATTTAGAATTCCAATTTTGGGGCAAAAATTAAAAATCAAACGAGCAAAATAGGAGAAATTTCGAAAGATGAAGAACTTACCCTAGCAGTAGCATGTTTCTGCAGAATCGGTAGTCGTCTCTCATTTCTCGGATTTTGATGCACAGAAATCGTTGGTATGATACTAGCTCTATTGTTAGGGTTACTGAAGTTTTTTTGTTTCCCTGGTTTTCAATTGCAGGGTTTTTGTGGAAGGGGGAACCGGGAAAAGAGAGTGAACAAAGAACAATATTATTAGAGACGATTGTGAGAGAGGAAGAGATTGACGAGGGAGAGAGATGAGAGTTAGGGTTGAGGTCTTGAGGCGGGAGGAAGTGGGAGCGGGTAATCAGGGCTCGAGGGAAGTCGAATCAGGGCCAGCGTGTTTGGGTAGAAGTTGGGCCAGCATTTTTAGGCGAAATGGGCCAGCGTTTTATGGGGGTGAGTTGGGCTGATTTTGGATATTTACTGATCCGGTTTATTGAACCGGATCAGTTAACAGACAATCGGATTAGTTTTCTATTTACTGATCCGGTTCACTAAAAGACCGGATCAGTAATTTTCCCTCACTTTGCCTCCCAAAAATTGCAATATTTACCGATTCGGATTTGTTAAAATCGCATCTGTTGTTAAGTGACACATAACATTTTTTCCACTAGTGAAAATACCCGATCGATTCATAGTTGTTGTAATTTTGTAAACGTTATAATGTTAACAAATACTTATTTATTATATGTGTCCGGCCACAAACACAGTGTGGCCGCCACATGCGCGCATCAGCTCCATCGACTCATTTTCAATATGCCATATCTCACTCGTTTTTCATTGGAATTGAACTTTTGATCAGGTGCTGGAAAGTTATCGATCCAAATTTTCATCTCCAACTAGAATGTTTCAAAATTGTTGAGTGTGATGTGAGAAATGTCCATTTGAAGTTGACTCAATAATTGTTCATAAGAGTAAATTGATTAGTATAAACTTTTGTTATAAACTTATAAGAGTAAAATCATTTGTTTATAAGGGTAACCCCCTTTATTATTAAGGCCTTATTTGGTTGAGCTTTTTGGGGGGGCTTGGAAACGGATTCAGTAATCTGAATCCATTACTCGTTGTTTGGTTTGGGTAGTGGGTTACTAACCATTACTATTACTTGAGGGTAATTTAAATCCTCAAAATGTCACCCTCCAAATTAGAGGAGTATAAAAATTCTTTTCATTCCCTTACAAGTTACAAGTGATTCCTTTCCATTGTTGAACCAAAAACCCAATAAAAGTAACAATTATTATTGTTCCCATTCCTTCCCTCTACTTGATTCTATTTTCAGCAATGTTGATGCATGTGTGGAACCAGAGGAGATGGAGGTATTGAGTTCACCCTTCTTCCTTTTTTGTTAATTTTTGATGTGTAAAATTAGCTAAATCAGTTTCTTATTGGTTTAATTAATGTTGTGAGCTAAGTTTAGCTAGTTTAGTTTAGGTGAGGATTAAGTAATTAGAATATAAGTGGAGATAATTTCTAAATTGGGAATTTGTTATGGTTTGGTTTTTCTAGTTTAGCTTAATTTAAGATTGGTTATTGATTATTGTTATTGTTGTGAGGTGATTGTTGAAGGATGATTATGGAGTGGAGTATCATTTGGAATTCAAGAATAATGAAGGAGGTTGTGTTGTTGGAATTTGGATTTGCATATGAGGTAACTTTTATGTTCCGTAAAATAATATATTTATGCCTTTATATGTGTGGATCTCTATATTCTGTTTTTGATACTTAAGTTCGTATGTTTTTGACAAAAATGTATTAACATGCAAATAACTAATGTTCCGTAATATTTGATAAATAATTTTAAAAAATTGCATAGATATTTAGCAAGTAATAGCTCAAGCAAGAGTGATGGAATGTATTCTTACATTTAGGCGCAAGCCGAAATCTTCGGCCATTCCCAATAATTGGTCTCGTGCGAACCTATGAGACATAAACTAAAACAATAAATAGGATATAAGTGGGCAAATTTCCATGAATTCAAGAAAGTTGGACAGAATTTGACGAAAAAAGATAAATAATGAAAGAACTACAAATTCGTCAGAGCGCGGATGGGGAAACTTCGGCAATCCGAAAAAAAAGTAACAAATCGACTGCAAACCCATTTTTTGCGAGTAGGGTTTTAGCCACTGAAAGAGGTTTTTTATTTATTTTGAGAGACAAGTGAAGAGAGTATAAAGAACTGCGGATTTTTGTTATTTTTTTCTTTGCTTGGATTGGAAAACAATTTTGGGGTGAAAAATACCCGATCGATTCATAGCTGTTGTAATTTTGTAAACGTTATAATGTTCACAAATACTTATTTATTACATGTGTCCGGCCACACACACAGTGTGGCCACATGCGCGCATCAGCTCCATAGACTCATTTTCAATATGCCATATCTCACTCGTTTTTCATTGGAATTGAACTTTTGATCAGGTGCTGGAAAGTTATCGATCCACATTTTCATCTCCAACTTCAATGTTTCAAAATTGTTGAGTGTGATGTGAGAAATGTCCATATGAAGTTGACTCAATTGTTCATAAGAGTAAATTGATTAGTATAAACTTTTGTTATAAACTTATAAGAGTAACATGATTTGTTTATCAGGGTAACCCCCTTTATTATTAAGGCCTTATTTGGTTGAGATTTTTGGGGGGCTTGGAAACGGATTCAGTAATCTGAATCCATTACTCCTTGTTTAGTTTGGGTAGCGGGTTACTAACCATTACTATTACTTGAGGGTAACTTAAATACTCAAAATGTTACCCTCCAAATTAGAGGAGTATAAAAATTCTTTTCATTCCCTTACAAGTTACAAGTGATTTCTTTCCATTGTTGAACCAAAAACCCAATAAGAGAAACAATTATTATTGTTCCCATTCCTTCCCTCTACTTGATTCTATTTCCGGCAATGTTGATGCGTGTGTGGAACCTGAGGAGATGGAGGTATTGGGTTCACCTTTCTTCCTTTTTTGTTAATTTTTGATGTGTAAAGTTAGCTAAATCAGTTTCTTATTGGTTTAATTAATGTTGTGAGCTAAGTTTAGCTAGTTTAGTTTAGGTGAGGATTACGTAATTAAAATATAAGTGGAGATAATTTCTTAATTGGGAATTTGTTATGGTTTCGTTTTTCTAGTTTTGATTAATTTATGATTGGTTATTGATTATTGTTATTGTTGTGAGGTGATTGTTGAAGGATGATTAGGGAGTGGAGTATCATTTGGTAATTCAAGAATAATGAAGGAGGTTGTGTTGTTGGAATTTGGATTTGCATATGAGGTAACTTTTATGTTCAGTAAAATAATAGATTTATGTCTTTATGTGTGTGGATCTCTATGTTCTGTTTTTGATACTTAAGTTCGTATGTTTTTGACAAAAATGTATTAACATGTAAATAACTAATGTTCCGTAATATTAGATAAATAATTTTAAAAAAATTGAGTAGATATTTAGCAAGTAATAGTGCAAGCAAGAGTGATGGAATGTATTCTTACATTTAGGCCCATGTATTCTTACATTTAGGCGAAAGCCGAAATCTTCGGTCATTCTCAATAATTGGTCTCGTGCGAACCTATGACACATAAACTAAAACTATAAATAGGATATAAGTGGGCAAATTTCCATGAATTCAAGAAAGTTGGACAGAATTTGACGAAAAAAGAGAAATAATGAAAGAACTACAAATTCGTAAGAGCGCGGATGGGGAAACTTCGGCAATCCGAAAAAACAGCAACAAATGGACTGCAAACCCATTTTTTGCGAGTAGGGTTTTAGCCACTGAAAGAGGTTTTTTATTTATTTTGAGAGACAAGTGAAGAGAGTATAAAGAACTGCGGATTTTTGTTATTTTTTTCTTTGCTTGGATTGGAAAACAATTTTGGGGTGAAAAATACCCGATCGATTGGTAGCTGTTGTAATTTTGTAAACGTTATAATGTTCACAAATACTTATTTATTATATGTGTCCGGCCACATACACAGTGTGGCCGCCACATGCGCGCATCAGCTCCATCGACTCATTTTCAATATGCCATATCTCACTCGTTTTTCATTGGAATTGAACTTTTGATCAGGTGCTGGAAAGTTATCGATCCAAATTTTATTCTCCAACTTGAATCTATCAAAATTGTTGAGTGTGATATGAGAAATTTCCATTTGAAGTTGACTCAATTGTTTATAAGTGTAAATTGATTAGTATAAATTTTTGATATAAACTTATAAGAGTAACATCATTTGTTTATAAGGGTAACCCCCTTTATTATTAAGGCCTTGTTTGGTTGAGCTTTTTGGGGGGCTTGGAAATGGATTCAGTAATCTGAATCGATTACTCCTTGTTTGGTTTGGGTATTGGGCTACTAACCATTAACCTTACTTAAGGGTAACTTAAATCTTCAAAATGCTACCCTCCAAATTAGAGGAGTATCAAAATTCATTTCATTCCCTTACAAGTTACAAGTGATTTCTTTCCATTGTTGAACCAAAAACAAAATAAAAGTAACAATTATTATTGTTCCCATTCCTTCCATCTACTTGATTCTATTTCCGGCAATGTTGATGCGTGTGTGGAACCAGATGAGATGGAGGTATTGAGTTCACCTTTCTTCCTTTTTTGTTAATTTTTGATGTGTGAAATTAGCTAAATCAATTTCTTATTGGTTTAATTAATGTTGTGAGCTAAGTTTAGCTAGTATAGTTTAGGTGAGGTTAAGTAATTAGAATATAAGTGGAGATAATTTCTAAATTGGGAATTTATTATGGTTCCGTTTTTCTAGTTTAGATTAATTTAAGAGTGGTTATTGATTATTGTTATTGTTATTGTTGTGAGGTGATTGTTGAAGGATGATTATGGAGTGGAGTATCATTTGGAATTCAAGAATAATGAAGGATGTTGTGTTGTTGGAATTTGGATTTGCATATGAGGTAACTTTCATGTTCAGTAAAATAATATATTTATGCCCTTATGTGTGTGGATCTCTATGTTCTGTTTTTGATACTTAAGTTCGTATGCTTTTGACAAAAATGTATTAACATGCAAATAAGTAATGTTCCGTAATATTAGATAAATAATTTTAAAAAAATTGCGTAGATATTTAGCAAGTAATAGCTCAAGCAAGAGTGATGGAACGTATTCTTACATTTAGGCGCAAGCCGAAACCTTCGGCCATTCCCAATAATTGGTCTCGTGCTAACCTATGAGACATAAACTAAAACTATAAATAGGATATAAGTGGGTAAATTTCCATGAATTCAAGAAAGTTGGACAAAATTTGACAAATGAAAGAGAATAATGAAAGAACTACAAATTCATCAGAGCGTGGATGGGGAAACTTCGGCAATCCGAAAGAACAACAACAAATGGACAACAAACTCATTTTTTGCGAGTAGGGTTTTAACCACTGAAAAAGGTTTTTTATTTATTTTGAGAGACAAGTGAAGAGAGTATAAAGAACTGCGAATTTTTGTTATTTTTTTTCTTTTCTTGGATTGGAAAACAATGTTGGGGTGAAAAGTACCCGATCGATTCATAGCTGTTGTAATTTTGTAAACATTATAATGTTCACAAATACTTATTTATTATATGTGGCCGCCACATGCGCGCATCAGCTTCATCGACTCATTTTCAATATGCCATATCTCACTCGTTTTTCATTGGAATTGAACTTTTGATCAGGTGCAGAAAAGTTATCGATTCAAATTTTCATCCACAACTTGAATCTTTCAAAATTGTTGAGTGTGATGTGAGAAATGTCCATTTGAAGTTGACTCAATTGTTCATAAGAGTAAATTGATTAGTATAAACTTTTGTTATAAACTTATAAGAGTAACATCATTATGGGTAACCTCCTTTATTATTAAGGCCTTATTTGGTTGTTTGGGGGGCTTGGAAACGGATTCAGTAATCTGAATCCATTACTCCTTGTTTGGTTTGGGTAGTGGGTTACTAACTATTACCCTTACTTAAGGGTAACTCAAATCCTCAAAATGTTACCCTCCAAATTAGAGGAGTATCAAAATTCATTTTATTCCCTTACAAGTTACAAGTGATTCCTTTCCATTGTTGAACCAAAAACCCAATAAAAGTAACAATTAATATTGTTCCCATTCCTTCCCTCTACTTGATTCTATTTCAGGCAATGTTGATGCGTGTGTAGAACCTGAGGAGATGGAGGTATTGAGTTCACCTTTCATCCCTTTCTGTTAATTTTTGATGTGTGAAATTAGTTAAATCAGTTTCTTTTTAGTTTAATTAATGTTGTGAGCTAAGTTTAGCTAGTTTAGTTTAGGTGAGGATTAAGTAATTAGAATAAAAGTGGAGATAATTTCTAAATTGGGGATTTGTTATGGATTCATTTTTCTAGTTTAGATTAATTGAAGATTAGTTATTGATTATTGCTATTGTTGTGAGGTGATTGTTGGAGGATGATTATGGAGTGGAGTATCATTTGGAATTCAAGAATAATGAAGGAGGCTGTGTTGTTGGAATTTGGATCTGCATATGAGGTAACTTTTATATTCAGTAAAATAATATATTTATGCCCTTATGTGTGTGGATCTTTATGTTCTGTTTTTTATACTTGAGTTCGTATGTTTTTGACAAAAATGTATTAACATGCAAATAACTAATGTTCCATAATATTAAATAAATAATTTTAAAAAAATTGCGTAGATATTTAGCAAGTAATAGCTCAAGCAAGAGTGATGGAATGTATTCTTACATTTAGGCGCAAGCCGAAACCTTCTGCCATTCCCAATAATTGGTCTCGTGCGAACCTATGAGACATAAACTAAAACTTTAAATAGGATATTAGTGGGCAAATTTCCATGAATTCAAGAAAGTTGGACAGAATTTAACGAAAGAAAGAGAAATAATGAAAGAACTACAAATTCTTCAGGGCGCAGATGAGGAAACTTCAGCAATCCGAAAGAACAGCAACAAATGGACTGCAAACCCATTTTTTGCAAGTAGGGTTTTAGCCACTGAAATAGGTTTTTTATTTATTTTGAGAGACAAGTGAAGAGAGTATAAAGAACTGCGGATTTTTGATATTTTTTTCTTTGCTTGGATTGGAAAACAATGTTGGGGTGAAAAATACCCGATCGATTCATAGTTGTTGTAATTCTGTAAATATTTTAATGTTCACAAATACTTATTTATTATATGTGGCCGCCACATGCGCGCATCAGCTCCATCGACTCATTTTCAATATGCCATATCTCACTCGTTTTTCATTGAAATTGAACTTTTGATCAGGTGATGGAAAGTTATCGATCCAAATTTTCATCTCCAACTTGAATCTTTCAAAATTGTTGAGTGTGATGTGAGAAATGTCCATTTGAAGTTGACTCAATTGTTCATGAGAGTAAATTGATTTGTATAAACTTTTGTTATAAACTTATAAGAGTAACATCATTTGTTTATAAGGGTAACCCCCTTTATTATTATGGCCTTGTTTGGTTGTTTGGGGGGGCTTGGAAACGGATTCAGTAATCTAAATCCATTACTCCTTGTTTAGTTTGGGTAGTGGGTTACTAACCATTACCCTTACCTAAGGGTAACTTATCCTCAAAATGTTACCCTCCAAATTAGAGGAGTATCAGAATTCATTTCATTTCCTTACAAGTTACAAGTGATTCCTTTCCATTGTTGAACCAAAAATCCAATAAAAGTTACAATTATTATTGTTCCCATTCCTTCCCTCTACTTGATTCTATTTCCGGTAATGTTGATGCATGTGTGGAACCTGAGGAGATGGAGGTATTGAGTTCACCTTTCTTCCCTTTTTGTTAATTTTTGATGTGTGAAATTAGCTAAACCAGTCTCTTATTGGTTTAATTAATGTTATGAGCTAAGTTTAGCTAGTTTAGTTTTGGTGAGGATTAAGTAATTAGAATATAAGTGGAGATAATTTCTAAATTGGGGATTTGTTATGGTTTCGTTTTTCTAGTTTAGATTAATTTAAGATTGGTTATTGATTATTGCTATTGTTGTGAGGTGATTGTTGGAGGATGATTATGGAGTGGAGTATCATTTGAAATTCAAGAACAATTAAGGAGGTTGTGTTGTTGGAATTTGAATTTGCATATGAGGTAACTTGTATGTTAAGTAAAATAATATATTTATGCCCTTATGTGTGTGGATCTCTATGTTCTTTTTTTGATACTTAAGTTCGTATGTTTTTGATAAAAATGTATTAACATGCAAATAACTAATGTTCCATAATATTAGATAAATAATTTTAAAAAAATTGCGTAGATATTTAGCAAGTAATAGCTCAAGCAAGAGTGATGGAATGTATTCTTACATTTAGGCGCAAGCCGAAACTTTTGGCCATTCCCAATAATTGGTCTCGTGCGAACCTATGAGACATAAACTAAAACTATAAATAGGGTATAAGAGGGCAAATTTCCATGAATTCAAGATAGTTGGACAGAATTTAACGAAAGAAAGAGAAATAATGAAAGAACTACAAATTCTTCAGGGCGCGGATGGGGAAACTTCGGCAATCCGAAAGAACAGCAACAAATGGACAGCAAACCCAAATTTTGCAAGTAGGGATTTAGCCACAGAAAGAGGTTTTTTATTTATTTTGAGAGACAAGTAAAAAGAGTATAAAGAACTGCGGATTTTTGTTATTTTTTTCTTTGCTTGGATTGGAAAACAATGTTGGGGTGAAAAATACCCGATCGATTCATAGCTGTTGTAATTTTATAAACATTACAATATTCACAAATACTTATTTATTATATGTGGCCGCCACATGCGCGCATCAGCTCCATCGACTCATTTTCAATATGCCATATCTCACTCGTTTTTCATTGGAATTGAACTTTTGATCAGGTGCTGGAATGTTATCGATCCAAATTTTCATCTCCAACTTGAATCTTTCAAAATTGTTGAGTGTGATGTGAGAAATGTCCATTTGTAGTTCACTCAATTGTTCATGAGAGTAAATTGATCAGTATAAACTTTTGTATTAAACTTATAAGAGTAACATCATTTGCTTATAAGGGTAACCCCCTTTATTATTAAGGCCTTGTTTGGTTGTTTGGGGGGCTTGAAAACGGATTCAGTAATCTGAATCCATTATCCTTGTTTAGTTTAGGTAGTGGGTTACTAACCACTACCCTTACTTAAGGGTAACTTAAATCCTCAAAATGTTACCCTCCAAATTAGCGAAGTATCAAAATTCATTTCATTCCCTTACAAGTTACAAGTGATTCAGTTCCATTGTTGAACCAAAATCCCAATAAAAGTAACAATTATTATTGTTCCCATTCCTTCCCTCTACTTGATTCTATTTCAGGCAATGTTGATGCGTGTGTGGAACCTGAGGTGATGGAGGTTTTGAGTTCACCTTTCATCCCTTTTTGTTACTTTTTGATGTGTGAAATTAGCTAAATCAGTTTCTTATTAGTTTAATTAATGTTGTGAGCTAAGTTTAGCTAGTTTAGTTTAGGTGAGGATTAAGTAATTTGAATATAAGTGGAGATAATTTCTAAATTGGGGATTTGTTATGGTTTTGTTTTTCTAGTTTAGATTAATTTAAGATTGGTTATTGATTATTGCTATTGTTGTGAGGTGATTGTTGGAGGATGATTATGGAGTGGAGTATCATTTGGAATTCAAGAACAATGAAGGAGGTTGTGTTGTTGGAATTTGGATTTGCATATGAGGTAACTTTAATGTTAAGTAAAATAATACTTCCTCCGTTCCAAAATAAGTGAAACACTTGTCTTAAAAAGCTCTCACATAAATGAGAGAAGTGTTTCACTTATTTTGGAACGGAGGAAGTATATTTATGCCCTTATGTAAGTGGATCTCTATGTTCTGTTTTTGATACTTAAGTTCGTATGTCTTTGACAAAAATGTATCACTAGTGGAAAAAATCTCAATTGCTCCGGTTAGAAACCCCTCAAATGCTCCGTATTTGACCCGTAGCAGACGTCATACGAGCATTTGAGCATTTTACAAATGCTTCGGTTCTTAACCTGAGCATTTTACAAATGCTCCAGTTCTTAACCGGAGCATTTGGTTTATCATATGCTCCGATTGTGACTAAAACCAGAGCATTTGAGCTTTTTTACATGAGTAAAATACCACAAATGCTCCGGTTTTTTTGGAAAACCGGAGCACTTGTGCATACAAAATGCTCCGGTTTTCTTAAACAACCGGAGCATTTGTATATTTTATATAGTAAAAAAAAAAATTCAGCTACTGCCAGCATGCGTAGCGTGCTTACACTATTACAATAGGGCAAGAGACCAAAGAAGCCAGCAAAGACTCCAAATCTAACATATACCAGACACTCTTTGTGCCCCTCGCTTCATCCACCACACACCTCGTCTTCCTCTCACTTACATAATATTCAAAAAACGCACACGAAAATCAGACATCCAACACATTCAAAATATTATTGTTGATAAAATGAAATAAGTGTACATTAGTTACAAAACAAGTGTAGATTCGAGTTACAAAATCTAATAAACCTACTAAAACTTTTGGCTACATTGTCATTAATTTCATGTGCCTTCAATTTCAAGGATATCAATTAGAATTGCTAACTTTCTAGCAGCATCAATCATAAACTGAACGAGAAAAGATATTCACTAGCACTATGATCAATAAGCTGACAGTGCTAAGTCCAATTAAGGAAAATTTCTCACTACCTTCTTTTTCTGTCATTGTCATTGATACCTTACCAAGGAGAGACTCGAAGTACAATTCTGGTATTATAGTCGTCGTCCCAATACAGGGTACATATTATGTACAGTTGTTGAACACTCAATACCTGAAACATAACCAAGTATCAGTACTCAAAGCAGATTCTTGCATTCACCATGTTTTTCTTTTCCCAATTGTTTCAGTCACCATTGCAATCTCATCTAATAATAGATTCACAAACCATAAAAGCAGCAACAAATGTTACTTAAAACGATCAAGCAAGCTTAACAGTTCATCACTTTCTTTATTAATTAAATAGAACGCTTCTCTGGACCTTTTTAGGACAAGATGCATTAAGAAGATGTACGTAAACGCAAGATCACAATTCACTCGACAAAACACCATGTTGAATTCTTGGAGCTGTCATTAAAAATTTTGTCAGTTAAGCCCCTTTAATTTGTTTTAAGGGTCACGAAGGTTATATTCTCTATAATGTTCTCTCCATATGTGAGAGACTATAATTTTAAATTTAAAAGATAAGTTTGTCAAGAAGGTGCTAATATATTCCCACAAAGGACTTTCAATAATTCATCATGCCAATTTCTGTATATGTCATACTAGTACCTATAAGCTATCTAGCGATCAATCAAACTTTACCATACATCTCAATACTAGCAGTACACAAGGATATATGGAGTAATGGAGTACTTGTAAATAGACATCAAAGCAACTAACACCAAACTGTACAAATCTGATCCTGCTTGGAATTATAAAACTAAGATATATATGGAGTATAAAGCACATAAGGATATCCTCACATATTGATCTATATTATTATCAACAAATAATTACAGAAATTGCTATAAAATCAGTCAAAATCAAGCGAAACACATACATGATCTTCAAATTAGGGGAGAATTAACTTTACAATTTCAATATCAGACCCTAAACTCCCATAATTCACATTATCACCAAAAATTATCACAGAAATTGCTATAAAAACAGTCAAAATCCAGCCAAACACATATTTGATCTCCAAATTAGAGGAGAAATAAGCCCAAATTCGATCATCGAACTCAATATTGAACGAAACTATCATCTAATCAATTAGAAATCTGTATTCATAGGGGACAGAATACAAGATACCTGGAAATCTCGTATTCATAGGGGACGGAATAGAAGTCGAAGTCGCCACATTTTCCGTCCTCAACGAAGTTGGAAAGGCGTTCCGAGGATTATATCTCCCCAACAGTTCATCATGTGAGGATACTTGGAAGTGATTCTCCTTGATCAACCAAGACTGATTCCAAAATAATAGGCCCCGGGATAAAGATGGTTGGGGCTTTGGTTGTTTCTCAAGAGCCTCGCTCGTAAGGCTCCCCGCTTCACATTACTCATGTTTGATGAAGCGCCAGTTGTCTGATTTTTTCTTACCTGCCAAGGAACAGGAGTATGTTGCATTGAAATAGTGGACATGTTGGTCTGAGGCATGGTTGAAGTAGAAGTTCGTGTCAGGGCAGGAGTGCTATGGCTCTTCTGATATAGCTGCACAAATGAATAAGGATCAGAGAATTGGGCTGCAGTGCCAGGTTTCAGTCTCCGGTGTGGCGGCTGACTACGGCTTATCTCTAACTCCACCAGAAATCAATTAGGTCCTCTCATGCTAAATATTGACTGCCTCTTCAGCAGCAGGCAATTAAATGAAAAGTCAACGTACATTTGCTCTAATCTTACTCACAGCCCACCTCAGCATATTGGCCCCAACAATGCTAATCATAAGCCTGAAGAATGTATCTCTGGACATCTCGTTTTACTAATGATCATCCATAAAAGCTTTGAATCAGGAAAAGAGACAGACCTCAACTACACCATTGAACTTGAACAGGAAAGAAACCAAATTTCATTGACATAAGATAGAAGCAAACCTGTAGTTTTTCAAACAGAGATGTGAATTGCATGGCCCTGTCCTTATCTAAATCAGGTAAGATGATAGGAATCAAAAAGCCAAAAGATATTTCATTCACCCGGTTACCTGAGGTGCCACCCTGATCTGGCACTAAACTTGTTGATTAGTAAAACTTTGCAAGTTTGAGAATTGTGATTCACTGCTTCGATTAAGCATTCTGCTTGTTCTATGAACCTGAACAAGAGTTGTTCAGCTTCTATTATGAATACAACCAAATCACAATACTAACAAACACCAATCCCAAAAGGTCATGTAAGGTCAAATGCGAAAGTCAAAGAAGAGAGAGAGGAAAAAAAAGAGAATACCTCACCGCTCATCAGCAAGGTACTCAAGAGCAGCAGCCAAATAAACGGAGTACCAGTACCAACATGTTGAGCATATTACTTTAACCACAATTCCTCAGTGCAAGCCAGTAAGTGTTCAAATTCCTCCACGAATAATAGAGATCTCAGAATTAACTTACATAAGATGCTGAAATGTATCAACTAATTCATATAGCCATATACAGCCATAACTCACATTTTTTCCTATTCCAATTGTTGGAAGATAGGCCATAACTCCAAGGTGACAAGCTAAGCCAAAACCTGGAGAGTAAACATTTGAAGATAAATATCTGAGCTTCAGCAGCGCAGCTACATCCAAATGCATGTAATAAGAATTTTGTTCTATTTTACTAACTGACCTACATCTATCTCAAAGCTTAGGTGTGCAGATTTCACACAAATACACCGTCAATAACTTAAAGCCGTTATATTTTACATCATTGTTCAATGATAATATAGAGAACTATGAGCTTAAACATACCAGAGTGCCACTGCTGAAAATGTCGATTACTTGAAGAATTAGCTCTAAAAATCCACGAAAGACGACCTGCTATTATATGTCAAAAGTCTCATCCAAAAATATAGTATTTCCTAACAACCGTATTCAATACAAGCAGCTAAGCTCTGATTCTCATTTCATAACAGCATAATCTTTTAAAATGTAATGCATCTATAAGTTCATAAAAAGATGGTTTAAACAAGTAATTAAGTACGACTAAAGTAGAACCATGTACTGCTTAGATGCCTGTTAAGTGGATTCTATCGCGTCTGAAAGTTGAGCAAAGTCAGCATAGATTATATTTGGGTGTGCCTTAAGAGATGAAGTTCAAGGTAAGATTGACTTGAATCACGATCAAGCTGAGGCTATCCAAACATCAAACTATATAATTTATGGAGATGATAATGTATAGACAGTCACCCTTTCATCTGAACTCTCTCCTACAGGCTACAACCTATAAGACCACAAGTCATTAGTCATGTCACAACAACAGTATACGATGTCATGAATAACATAGCCTTATTAATCTCCAAGCAATGCAATGTACTTACTGTTCTCGCTATTTAACGTTGCTGAAAGTGTTGAGTGATCATGTTGACAATAATAGTCCTTCCACGTCCCCGAATGGGTAGCCAGGCCCAGCAACATTGAGATGCCTTGGGAATTACCTTATTAGTTACTAGCTCATTGCCCCTTAGCAATTCTGCAATACATTACTTATTATATGCAGACTGATTTTGACCACTGGCACTGCATTTTTGAAACAGAAAATTCAAGGGTGTCATTGTTATAAATAAAATGGTTTGTGAGATGGGACAATCATACATCTACAGAACATATATTGATTTTGAAAACGGTAATGGGGTTTTCCCTTTTCCCAATTATGATGAGCAATTTATGAGTTACAGCTCCCCCTCCCATTGAAGCATAGAGCGCATACATGGTTCATCTATGAAAAGCATCATCAGCAAGTGCTAGCTACTCTATAAGCTCGACCATATTGTCATGTTATACATGTCAAAAAGACAAATATATCCCATAAACGAACAATTCCTAAGAATTACATTTTAAACCACAATGACAGCAGATATACCTCATCCAATAATAACCCCAAGAGAAACAGGAAGGAGTATAGAAAAAAAAAAGATGAAACTTTCATCTACATTGAACATATATAGTAGTTCATTAATACATTGAACATAACAGAGAGCTAAATTGGCCATTTTGCAGCACCAGTTGTATAATTGTCACAAAATAGAAAAAACTAAGAGCCTCACAATATGATTTGGGGTCAGTTCACATGAATTGTCATAAAAAGTAAAGTAAAAAGGAAAAAAATGATTTCTAAAAATATACCACTTTGCAGACTAATATGCCAACAGTAAATGAAGTGTAAGGAATTACAAAATCAGACAGCAAACAATTCTTCACCATGTTTTCAGCCTGATTCTGATAAGACTTGATAGCCATAACAGTTTGCTTTAAAACCTAGAAATCTTACCCAATAAATTCAGCATGATTATGACAGAGAAGGAGGCGAAATTTCCAAAATACAGACAGTTCAAAGTATATACACAATCTTATATCCCTAATTTTAACCTAGAAATGCAATCATAACCCTAACTAGAATAAAATTCGAGAAAAATTTTAACCTAGAAATGCAATCTTAACCCTAAGTCAGTGAAACAAAATATGATAAATGAAATTTCAATCTACCAACAGAAGGAGCCGAAAATTACTCTGTTGTATCAGATACAAGAACCATCGTAGCAGCTTCCTAGCGATGGTTGCTAGGGTTGTTGGCACCTGTATTGCTTGGCTCCGGTTTCGATCAACAATCCAAATTCGTCTTATTGAGTGAGAGGAGCGAGAAAGAAAATGATGGTTGAGTGAGAGGAGTAAAAAGAGAGGACGGTGGTTGAGTGAGAGACACCCCAAGTCTACCTTATTTCCAAATCAAGCCCTAAAATTCAGCACGAGCAGTGAATTGAACCCTAGAACCAAACTAGCACCGGAGCAGAGCAGCCAGCGAGAGAGCAGCAACAGATATCGAGAATGATAGAGGGTAGATGAGAGAGATCGAGAGTGGAGAGGGTAAGAGATAGAAAGGGAACCAGTTTGATGGAAAGGGAGAGAGATAGAGTGTCGAACAGAGAGAGCAAGAGAAAAATCAAAAGGGGGAGAGCAGTAACTAGAATCTAGGAGAGGAGGGGAGCGAGAGAAAAAAAAGTAGGTAGTAATAACAAATGCTCCGGTCAAACGGAGCATATGTGAATTTTTTTAATTAAAATATTAAAGGAACTCACCAAATGCTCCGTTTGTGAAACAACCAAAGCATTTGACAAGTAGCAAAAGCACCTTTTTCCACTAGTGTATTAACATGCAAATAACTAATGTTCCATAATATTAGATAAATAATTTTAAAAAAATTGCGTAGATAGTTAGCAAGTAATAGCTCAAGCAAGAGTGATGGAATGTATTCTTACATTTAGGCGCAAGCCGAAACCTTCGGTCATTCCCAATAATTGGTCTCGTGCGAACCTATGAGACATAATCTAAAACTATAAATAGGATATAAGTGGGCAAATTTCCATGAATTCAAGAAATTTGGACAGAATTTAACGAAAGAAAGAGAAATAATGAAAGAACTACAAATTCTTCTGGGCGTGGATGGGGAAACTTCGGCAATTCAAAAGAACAGCAATATAATGGACTGCAAACCCATTTTTTGCGAGTAGGGTTTTAGCCACTGAAAGAGGTTTATTATTTATTTTGAGAGACAAGTGAAGCGAGTATAAAGAACTGCGGATTTTTGTTATTTTTTTCTTTGCTTGGATTGGAAAACAATGTTGGGGTGAAAAATACCCGATCGATTCATAGCTGTTGTAATTTTGTAAACATTATAATGTTCACAAATACTTATTTATTATATGTGGCCGCCACATGCGCGCATCTTCATGAGAGTAAATTGATTAGTATAAACTTTTGTTATAAACTTATAAGAGTAACATCATTTGTTTATAAGGGTAACCCCCTTTATTATTAACGCCTTGTTTGGTTGAGCTTTTTGGGGGGCTTGGAAACGGATTCAGAAATCTGAATCCATTACTCCTTGTTAGGTTTGGGTAGTGGGTTACTAACTATTACCCTTTCTTAAGGGTAACTTAAATCCTCAAAATATTACCCTCCAAATTAGAGGAGTATCAAAATTAATTTTATTCCCTTACAAGTTACAAGTGATTCCTTTCCATTGTTGAACCAAAAACCCAATAAAAGTAATAATTATTATTGTTCCCATTCCTTCCCTCTACTTGATTCTATTTCCGGCAATGTTGATGCGTGTGTGGAACCTGAGGAGATGGAGGTATTAATTTCACCTTTCTTCCTTTTTTGTTAATTTTTGATGTGTGAAATTAGCTAAATCAGTTTCTTATTGGTTTAATTAATGTTGTGAGCTAAGTTTAGCTAGTTTAGTTTAGGTGAGGATTAAGTAATTAGAATATAAGTGGAGATAATTTTTAAATTGGGAATTTGTTACGGTTTCATTTTTCTAATTTAGATTAATTTAAGGTTGGTTATTGATTATTGTTATTGTTGTGAGGTGATTGTTGGAGGATGATTATGGAGTGGAGTTTCAATTGGAATTCAAGAACAATGAAGGAGGTTGTGTTGTTGGAATTTGCATATGATTTAACTTTTATGTTCAGTAAAATAATATATTTATGCCCTTATGTGTGTGGATCTCTATGTTATGTTTTTGATACTTAAGTTCGTATGTTTTTGACAAAAATTTATTAACATGCAAATAACTAATGTTCCATAATATTAGATAAATAATTTTAAAAAAATTGCGTAGATATTTAGCAAGTAATAGCTCAAGCAAAAGTGATGGAATATATTATTACATTTAGGCGCAAGCCAAAACCTTCGGCCATTCCCAATAATTGGTCTCGTGCGAACCAATGAGACATAAACTAAAACTATAAATAGGATATAAGTGGGCAAATTTCCATGAATTCAAGAAAGTTGGACATAATTTGACGAAAGAAAGAGAAATAATGAAAGAACTACAAATTCGTCAGAGCACGGATGGGGAAACTTCGGCAATTCGAAAGAACAACAACTAATGGACTGCAAACCCATTTTTTGCGAGTAGGGTTTTAGCCACTGAAAGAGGTTTTTTATTTATTTTGAGACACAAGTGAAGAGAGTATAAAGAACTGCAGATTTTTGTTATTTTTTTCTTTGCTTGGATTGGAAAACAATGTTGGGGTGAAAAATACCCGATCGATTCATAGCTGTCGTAATTTTATAAACGTTATCATGTTCACAAATACTTATTTATTATATGTGCCCGGCCACACACACAGTGTGGCCGCCACATGCGCGCATCAGCTCCATCGACTCATTTTCAATATGCCATATCTCACTCGTGTTTCATTGGAATTGAACTTTTGATCAGGTGCTGGAATGTTATCGATCTAAATTTTCATCTCCAACTTGAATCTTTCAAAATTGTTGAGTGTGATGTGGGAAATGTCCATTTGAAGTTGACTCAATTGTTCATTAGAGTAAATTGATTAGTATAAACTTTTGTTATAAACTTATAAGAGTAACATCATTTATTTATAAGGGTAGCCCCATTTATTATTAAGTCCTTGTTTGGTTGAGCTTTTTGGGGGGCTTGGAAACGGATTCAGTATCTGAATCTATTACTCCTTGTTTGGTTTGGGTAGTGGGCTACTAACCATTACCCTTACTTGAGGGTAACTTAAATACTCAAAATGTTACCCTCCAAATTAGAGGAGTATCGAAATTATTTTCATTCCCTTACAAGTTACATGTGATTCCTTTCCATTTTTGAACCAAAAACCCAATAAAAGTAACAATTATTATTGTTCCCATTCCTTCCCTCTACTTGATTCTATTTCCGGCAATGTTGATGCGTCTGTGGAACCTGAGGAGATGGAGGTATTGAGTTCACCTTTCTTCCTTTTTTGTTAATTTTTGATGTGTGAAATTAGCTAAATCAGTTTCTTATTGGTTTAATCAATGTTGTGAGCTAATTTTAGCTAGTTTAGTTTAGGTGAGGATTAAGTAATTAGAATATTGGTGGAGATAATTTCTAAATTGGGAATTTGTTATGGTTTTGTTTTTCTAGTTTAATTTAGATTAATTTATGATTGGTTATTGATTATTGTTATTGTTGTGAGGTGATTGTTGGAGGATGAATGTGGAGTGGAGTTTGGAATTCAAGAACAATGAAGGAGGTGGTGTTGTTGGAATTTGGATTTGAATATGAGGTTACTTTTATGTTCAGTCTAATAATATATTTATGCCTTTATTTGTGTGGATCTCTATGTTATGTTTTTGATACTTAAGTTCGTATGTTTTTGACAAAAATGTATTAACATGCAAATAACTAATGTTCCATAATATTAGATAAATAATTTTAAAAAAATTGCGTAGATATTTAGCAAGTAATAGCTCAAGCAAGAGTGATGGAATGTATTCTTATATTTAGGCGCAAGCCGAAACCTTCGGCCATTCCCAATAATTGGTCTCGTGCGAACCTATGAGACATAAACTAAAACTATAAATAGGATATAAGTGGGCAAATTTCCATGATTTCAAGAAAGTTGGACAGAATTTGACGAAAGAAAGAGAAATAATGAAAGAACAACAAGTTCGTCAGAGCGCGGATGGGGAAACTTCGGCAATCCGAAAGAACAGCAACAAATGGACTGCAAACCCATTTTTTGCGAGTAGGGTTTTAGCCACTGAAAGAGGATTTTTATTTATTTTGAGAGACAAGTGAAGAGAGTATAAAGAACTGCGGATTTTTGTTATTTTTTTCTTTGCTTGGATTGAAAAACAATGTTGGGGTGAAAAATACCCGATCGATTCATAGTTGTCGTAATTTTATAAACGTTATCATGTTCACAAATACTTATTTATTATATGTGCCCGGCCACACACACAGTGTGGCCGCCACATGCGCGCATCAGCTCCATCGACTCATTTTCAATATGCCATATCACACTCGTGTTTCATTGGAATTGAACTTTTGATCAGGTGCTGGAAAGTTATCGATCCAAATTTTTATCTCCAACTTGAATCTTTCAAAATTGTTGAGTGTGATGTGGGAAATGTCCATTTGAAGTTGACTCAATTGTTCATTAGAGTAAATTGATTAGTATAAACTTTTGTTATAAACTTATAAGAGTAACATCATTTATTTATAAGGGCAGCCCCATTTATTATTAAGGCCTTGTTTGGTTGAGCTTTTTGGGGGGCTTGGAAACGGATTCAGTATCTGAATCTATTACTCCTTGTTTGGTTTGGGTAGTGGGCTACTAACCATTACCCTTACTTGAGGGTAACTTAAATCCTCAAAATGTTGCCCTCCAAATTAGAGGAGTATCGAAATTATTTTCATTCCCTTACAAGTTACATGTGATTCCTTTCCATTTTTGAACCAAAAACCCAATAAAAGTAACAATTATTATTGTTCCCATTCCTTCCCTCTACTTGATTCTATTTCCGGCAATGTTGATGCGTCCGTGGAACCTGAGGAGATGGAGGTATTGAGTTCACCTTTCTTCCTTTTTTGTTAATTTTTGATGTGTGAAATTAGCTAAATTAGTTTCTTATTGGTTTAATCAATGTTGTGAGCTAAGTTTAGCTAGTTTAGTTTAGGTGAGGATTAAGTAATTAGAATATAGGTAGAGATAATTTCTAAATTGGGAATTTGAGATGGTTTTGTTTTTCTAGTTTAATTTAGATTAATTTATGATTGGTTATTGATTATTGTTATTGTTGTGAGGTGATTGTTGGAGGATGAATATGAAGTGGAGTTTGGAATTCAAGAACAATGAAGGAGGTGGTGTTGTTGGAATTTGGATTTGAATATGAGGTTACTTTTATGTTCAGTCTAATAATATATTTATGCCTTTATTTGTATGGATCTCTATGTTATGTTTTTGATACTTAAGTTCGTATGTTTTTGACAAAAATGTATTAACATGCAAATAACTAATGTTCCATAATATTAGATACATAATTTTAAAAAAATTGCGTAGATATTTAGCAAGTAATAGCTCAAGCAAGAGTGATGGAATGTATTCTTATATTTAGGCGCAAGCCGAAACCTTCGGCCATTCCCAATAATTGGTCTCGTGCGAACCTATGAGACATAAACTAAAACTATAAATAGGATATAAGTGGGCAATTTTCCATGATTTCAAGAAAGTTGGACAGAATTTGACGAAAGAAAGAGAAATAATGAAAGAACTACAAGTTCGTCAGAGCGCGAATGGGGAAACTTCGGCAATCCGAAAGAACAGCAACAAATGGACTGCAAACCCATTTTTTACGAGTAGGGTTTTAGCCACTGAAATAGGTTTTTTATTTATTTTGAGAGACAAGTGAAGAGTGTATAAAGAAATGCGAATTTTTGTTATTTTTTTCTTTGCTTGGATTGGAAAATAATGTTGGGGTGAAAAATACCCGATCGATTCATAGCTGTTGTAATTTTGTAAACGTTATAATGTTCACAATTACTTATTTATTATATGTAACACTCCGTCCTTTTATAAACACAATATAATCAAAATAGAACGTTTTGTTAAAGAAATGGCGATAGCGGAAATATCGCCTGACGGAAATGTCACTCTAAACAAAGGTTAAATTAAACTAAATAAAAAATAAAACCCAATTAATATAATCCAAAATATCCATAAAGAGGCAAAACAACCTCATAAACCCAATGTAGTAAATATATATAAAATAAAATGTCCCAGAAATCCTAATTTGCCATTCTCTCAATGCCCATATAACACGAAATAATCACCTGCAAAATATATCAACAAACATCCACAATCAGTGGGGAGTAACTAACTGCTCTCCCAGCCCAATTAGGATCCATATAAGAGTTATAAAAGTTTTAATAATCAAGTCATACACAATATCTCATAAATACACTTCAAACAATCAAATAAGCAAATAAATAAATAAGTACAACAGGATCAATATAATACAACATGCTATCCACAAACAGGGTAAAGTTAACAGAATGATTAGACAAATAAATATACATATGATCAACTCAAGCATCAACAAGATAAACGTACAAATCTAAATGAAATAATAAGATGCACAATATAAACGATAATTATAACGTTTCCAAAATAATCTTCTTAACACGTTTGAGGAAGAACTGAACGTAAGTTGATCGCAACCCACTGTTCCCATTTGGTTATATTATTAGGATCTTGCTCGCCTATGTCTAGTATGGCCACACCCTGATGCGAGATAGTACCCTGCTCAGTACTTCTCGAGCTCTCAGACGACAACTAACAACCAAGACGGACCTACATACTCTGCTCAGTACGTAAGTATAAACTATCTACCCTGCTCAGTACATAGTGACTGTTCATTCCTAGGAGACCATGCCGCCTCACTAGTCATCATCCTCAAATAAAAACAACGGTTTTTTCACCATATACCCCTGACAAATTTTTTTTTGCACCATATACCCTTTCAACTTTTGAAATGCGCCATATACCCCCCACCTTTACAAAAATACATCGACATACCCTTTTTGTTAACAGACGTGAAGTTGCCGTTAGTGTTTTATTACAAGATTGCCATTAAGTTTGGGCGCCATTATGGTTGGAGTAAATGATCAGTTTTCCAAAAAAACCACGCCCATTCATTTTCACCTTCTCTAACCCTCTGTTTTACTAGAGCTTAGGCATCCATGGAATCCAAAAATCTGTAACCCATTTTGAGAAATCTAGACACTGGTTTGTGCGCAATTGTAAGAGGTTCATAGCTGGTGCAAAATTTGGCTTGGGTCTTCTTCGGGGGGAAAAACGCGGAGTTGGTGAGTTGCGAAAGTTGGTTTGAAGTTCAAAAATTTCAAGGGTCCTTTTCGTTCCAAGTAAGTTCTTTATCCCTTTGTTTGTGTTGTTGATAATTTATGCTTTTGGAATTTTGTTGGTTAGGGTTTTCTGCGTTTTAGGGTTTAGTTTCTTTCGGTTTTTATGGAAGTTTTTCTTTAGTTAATCATAGCAAAATTTTGCATTTTTTTCCTTGCATTCAAATGTAGTATGCTCATTTGTGTTGGAAATTTGTTGTTGTTGTTGATTTGGTTAGGATGGTCTTTGTTTGGTTACTTTTGCACTATGACGGTAAGGATTTTGATGTGAGGGTTGAAGACACTGACATGTGTCACTTAATGGGTTTGTATGAGGATGTAATGGAGGAGGCAGTTAAACAAGATGTGTATCTCCCTAAGGCATTTAGGCTACTTGTCCATAATCCTAGGACTAATAGGAAAATGGAGATTGAGAGTGACAAGGACTTGGGCGGGGTTTGGTCTTTTGGAAGGGGCACGAGACACCATTGAGATGTGGGTGGAGGAAACAAACAACCCCGGGATAGTATTTAGGTCATATGTTCGGTTAAGGGAACAAGCCGAGAAGGAAAAAGCTGGAGAATATAAGGAGAGTGCAAGAGATTCTAAGGAAGGAGCAGGAGGAAGAGGATAGAAGAATGAAAGAAGAAGAGGAGAGAAGAATGAAAGAAGAAGAGGAGGAGAGGGAAGCTGAATTGGCAAGGAGTTTTTGTGTTGCCATTGAGGTGCCTGTCCTATCTGTGGATGATGTGCAGGTAGTTGAGTACATGAGGGTGTACTCAAGTCAGGGGGCTGATGAGTGTTGTCCAGGGCCTTCTCAACCCACTGCCTCACCTAGTAAACAACACACACCACCACCTCCTTCACCTCCTACAGAGCCTACACCACCACATTCACCTCCCAAACAACACACACCACCACCTCCTTCACCTCCTACAGAGCCTACACCACCACCTTCACCTCCCAAACAACACACACCACCACCACCTTCACCTCCCAAACAACACACACCACCACCTCCTTCACCTCCTACAGAGCCTACACCACCACCTTCACCTCCCAAACAACACACACCACCACCTCCTTCTCCTACCAGAGAGCCTACACCACCACCTCAGTCCCAAAAAAAGAAAAGGGTTAAAACCACCCCAGTTAGGAGACCTAGAACAAGAAACCAAACACAAAGCCCTGTATCACACACACAGGAACCACCCTTTTCACCTCCAATTCCTGAGCAAGAAACCCCTTCCTCCCCAGTTTCTAGGCAAGGCACACAACCTACACCTTCCTTCCCTGAAACTAACATTCCATCTTCTTTAAAACCAAAAAAAGCAGCAAGGACTAGACCTGAGGGATTTAGGGTGCCTAAGAGCACAGCCAAGAAATTTGGGACCTATGTACCCAAAAACAGAGGCACTGGAAGGGAGGGTACAGGGAGGAAGAAGGTCACACCTCCTGTGTGTTTGGATGAGGAGTATGGTGATTTAGAGGGTGATGCCTCATCTGATGGGACCTATTGTGATTCAGGTGAGGGAGAGGCGATGATGATGACATTGAGATGACTCGATTTTGTAGTTCGGGAGGATGAGATTGAAGTTGAGGATCTGTTACCTTGGAAGACCTTTGAGGATTGCCTTGATGGTAGTTCTAGCTTGGATAGAGTGTACAGCAATGGGAGGGTTTGGGATGAAACTCCTTTTGGGTCTATCAAGCTTGAAGAATGGTTGATTTTTCCAACCAAGGCAGTGTTTTTGGAAGTGCTGAGGGATTATTGCATCCAGGTTGGGTTTGCAATAACTGTTGAAAAGGCTGACACTAAGAGGTTCACTGCCTCTTGTTCAATGGATGGATGCAGTTGGAGGATACATGCCTCTATGATTGCTGATAAAATCAGTTGGGCAATCAAGACATTGAAGGGGGAGCACAAAGCATGTGGGAGATTGGAGGATAATCCTATGGTGAGCTGTGTGTGGCTCTGCAAACACCTTGCTGACCACATTTCTGCAAACCCTGATGTACCAGTGGAGGGGCTGCAGAAATTGGCTTTGGAGAGGTTTAGGCTGAGGGTCAAAAGCAGGCTTCTGTACAAGGTTAAAGTCATGTCAAAAGAGTTTATATATGGGGGGTTTGGGGAGTCTTATGGACTGTTGCCAAGGTATGCAGAGCTGATCAAAGAGACCAACCCTGGCTCTTATGCCCTTGTCACTTGGACTGGGAACACTGCAAGTGTTGCCCCTAAGTTTGTGGCATGTTTCTTCTCTTTTGCAGCACAGTTTAGGGGCTTTATAAAAGGGTGTAGGCCTATTATAGGCATAGATGGGGCCCACCTAAGTGGGTATTACAAGGGTATTCTGCTGTCAGCCTTAGGGATTGATGGAAATAATGAGATCTTCTTGATTGCCTATGGCATTGTGGACACTGAGAGCATTGAAAATTTGGACTTACTTCTTCAGAAACCTCCAAATTGTGTTTCAACAAGAAGGCTGTGAAAGAGATGATTGGACCTTCATCAGTGACAGGATGAGGGTGAGTATTTTTTTGTTTAGCTTTTGTGTGTATTTCAATCATTGCATTTTTACTAATTTGCTAATTAGTTACTGATTTCATTGGTCAGGGTGTTGAAGCCTCTTTGCATTCTGTCTTCCCTAGGGCAACAAGAAGAGTGTGTTGCCAACATTTATACATGAATTGCAAGAATGTCGCTACGGTGGCACAAGCATTCCACAAGCTCTTTTGGATGCAAAGAAATGCATACAACAAGTATGTTTTTAACAAGGCCATGAAGGAAATACAAGCCTATGATGCCAAAGCTGTGGAGTATTTGGATTCCACCACAGAACAATGGAGTAGGCATGTGTTTGACCCACAAGTTTGTTGCGACCATAATACAACAAACTTTGTGGAGAGCTTCAATGCATGCACCAAGCCTTATAGAGATCTTCCCGTGCTTACATTACTTGAAGGTTTGTGTTTTCTCCTCATGTTTCTTCATTGTCTTTTCATTCATGAACCACATAACTAATCACATTATCTGTTTCATTGTAGCTATAAGGCATTGGTCAATGAAGAGACTTGGGGCTAGATTTGCTAAGGCTGCTGATATGGAAGCAACACAGTTGACTGAGTATGCAGAAAAAAAATTAGCAATTAGGGCTGATGAATCCAAGTTCTGTTATGCAACAAGTTGTGGGGGTGGTGAGTTTGAGGTCAGAGATGGTCATGTTTACTTTCCTTGCAAGCTCACAGACATGACATGTGAGTGTGGTAAATGGCAAGGGTGTGGCATTCCTTGCAAACATGCATTGAGGGTTATGTTTAATGAGAGGCTTGAGCCCTCTGATTTTGTGTCCCCTTACTTCAAGGGTGAGGCTTACAAGCACACATATGGGGAGCACATTCACCCTATGTCCGACCCAAGCCATTGGCCAGATTACATTCTGCCAGTCATTAACCCCCCATCTATGAAGAGAGGTGCTGGGAGGCCTGCTAAACGAGAGGAAGAGAGAGGCCAAATGAAGCTAAGAAGGGTCAGAGACACAGCAGTGTTAAGTGCAGCAAGTGCAAAGAGGTGGGACATAATGCTAGGACATGTGGAGGTGGTGCCACTAAAAAAGCTAAGAAGGATAAAGCCTCTACTTCAACTGCCCAAGGAGCTCAGAAGAAGCAGGGATCTCAGAAGAAGGACAAAGCCTCTACTTTAACTGGCCAAGCATCTCAGAAGAAGCAGGGATCTCAGAAGAAGGACAAAGCCTCTACTTCAACTGGCCAAGCATCTCAGAAGAAGCAAGGATCTCAGCCTACACAAAAGAAAACAAAGGCAACTCAAGCTACCACTACCTCAAAGCAGCAACCAGAAGGGAAGAAGAGTAAGAAGAACTGAAGATTGAAGGGTTCCAAGATGCTCCTTGCATGCCTTTTTTGTGAATTGGGGCACTATTTTTTGTAAAGCTACTTTGTCATCTGAAAGCCACTGTTTTTGTCAAACACAGTTATATCATCATTAAGAAGATAGTTTTTGTAAAGCTACATTAGTAGATAAGCTACATTAGTAGTTAAATATTACAAACATTAGGATCACAAACATGAGTACTCCTACTTTTATTGCTACATTAACTAATTTTTGTTGCCTCTTCAATTTTTTCTTCAATTGCTTTAGTTCTTCCTTCATTTTCTTTGTTGTCGAGCTTTCCCCCTCTTCTCTACTGCCTTCATTGTGCTTGAATCCCCTTCCATGGCTGCTGCTACCTTGGTCATAACTTCCTTTGCACCATCTGAAACTATTGCATGAATCACATTTGTAGTACAGCCTCTGAGGATTTATTGCAGTTTCAGAACTTCTTATTGCATATTTTCTCCCACAAATGCAATAAGAGTTAGGGACCCTAATATATGAAGAATCGTAGTTTGAAGAGCATGTATTTGAATGAGAACTCATACTTCATGTTAAGGGATTCAGTTTACATAGGAATGGCTTTATAAAGAACCCTGGCTGGCCTTTAATCTTCCTAACGGCTAGTTTTTTAAACTGAAAAAGTAGCCGTTATAACTGAAACATAATTTAGGGGTATATGGTGCATTAAGTTCCATATTAGGGGTACATCATGAAATAAGTTTGCCACTAACGGGGGCCTAACGTCCGTCGACAAAAAGGGTATGTCGATGTATTTTTGTAAAGGTGGGGGGTATATGGTGCATTTCAAAAGTTGAAAGGGTATATGGTGCAAAAAAAAATTTGTCAGGGGTATATGGTGAAAAAACCGTAAAAACAAATAATTAATAAATAACATATTTTCTTCGTCTGCAGAATGCCATTCAAGGTCTTACATCAAACTGCAAGAATCTAGGGTCTTAACCCATCAATTCCAAACTGCAAGAATTTTAGGGACTCAACCCATCAATTCCATTTACATCAAACTGCAGGAACTTTAGGGACTCAACCCAACAATTAATATTCACCTTCGAAAACATAATTTACCTCATTACCGATCGTAAAATAATCACATATAATCAAACTACTCAGGTTATATATACCCACTCATAGAGATATATCCATACCCTTAATTCACCAAACTTGCTAAATACTCAATAACATATTTATGAAACCAAAACTTAATTGCATAAATGGATATAAACTTACTGCAAGTCATACAATTTCATGAGTTAGAAAGTAAACTTCACATGGCTGGCACTTGCATAATCAATAACTACCACTCCCAAGTAAAATAGAACTACATAAATCTAATGAAGCTCACTAAGCATAGCTAACCCATAACCTTCCACGTAAATAAATAAAATCAATATAAACATCAAAACAATAGTAACACAAGATCATCATCATCACCATCAACAACAATACAACACGAGTGACTAACACACATGCAACAACAACGGCAGCAGGCAAGGCGGGGCTGCGGACCAAGCCTCACGGCCACCAACTCTTGGTTGTATCTCTCTCTACGGCAGCGGCAACATATAGACAGTACAAGAACAAGATCAAGGCGACATACCCGCAGGAACTACATCCATGCCGACGCAACAACGAGACTAACAAAGCATCGCAACCATATAGCCTCACCCATATTGACATTACAAGCAAAGAACAACAACAACAACAAACATGCTTGTAGTAGGTTCACTCAAAGATACTAAACAAAATCACATTTATGCTCATATGATACTAAGTAGAAAGTAATATCATCATTTCTAATATCGTACTGCACGAAAGATAAAAAAAAAAGAATGAGTACATATGCATAAGTATTACACAAGAAATTCAAGGACAGATTCGAAAAGATTTCATGAAACAAAATTAACAATATAATGTAAATTTTACCCAAACCTAACATAATAATAAAATCATAATAACCCAACTATTATAAACAATTGTAATTCCTATACTAATCCTAATCGATCTAGGAATGCCATTAGTTACCTTTGAAGACCTTCAATTACTTGTATTTCCATTATGTACTGTTATGTTACGACCACGATTTCCGACGATCTAAAGCTGGGATGCAAAATCGCGCCGGTAAAAGTGAAGGCCTTGATGTCCTCAACATGCGGTCCAAATTTTGGAACCATCCAACGGTTAGATCTCAGGCGATGGTCATTTTCGTGAAGGTGTGACAGGAAAAATCGGGTGACTGTACTCGTCTGATTGAAACGGAAACTGCAGTCGTGTCTTTCCCTTTCTTCAAAAACAAATTACACCACAAGCAAGAACTTTCCGAATAGATGGATTTTGACTACTCACACGTCCAAATCCGATAAGAAACGAAGGAGATATAGGGTAAACAAAATGGGTGTGCAAAAATGGACGAAAATGCGGAAAGAGAATAAAATGATGGGGTTACATGGGAGTTACAAGGAGACCAAAAGCCACTCTTCCCACTTCATAAAATCTGATTTTTGGACAGCAACTTAGGAACTTAAACCTCAAGGTTTAAAAGTCACTACAACGGTCCAAAAGCGCTAAAATCGATAAAATAAAATAAAAACGTAGCTCAAACGTGCAAATTTAAATACTATAAAATATATAATTCCTAACCAAATAAATTATATAAATATAACATTTTAAAAGTTGAAAAACAAATAATATAAGATATAATATTTTTAAGAAGTAAAATATTCTAATTTTAACGGAAATAATAATTAAGGAAAAATAACTCGAAGAAATAATGAGCGAAAATCCGTGGTGTTACAATCACTCCCCCTTAAGAAAGTTTCGTCCTCGAAACTTGAAGTGATAAGAAAGATGTTATACGACGACGACGCGCCGCTTAGTTACAGCCATCCAAGTAACGCCTTGGAGGAATTCTACAAAAACGAAAACGTTAGTCACTTGAAATCACTAATTAACACATACGAAAAACATATAGCACATCAGTTAACAAAAATACATTCCAAGGCTTTCTTCCTACCCAAGTAACTCTCACTAAGCACTTTTCTTCAAACCTAAGAAACTAATAATCCTAGATGCAACAACTACACATTTCCCTTGGAATATGTAGCAACTCAATGAGAGTTTTTGGATCATTTGCTCTGATACCAACTGTAACACTCCGTCCTTTTATAAACACAATATAATCAAAATAGAACGTTTTGTTAAAGAAATGGCGATAGCGGAAATATCGCCTGACGGAAATGTCACACTAAACAAAGGTTAAATTAAACTAAATAAAAATAAAACCCAATTAATATAATCCAAAATATCCATAAAGAGCCAAAACAACCTCATAAACCCAATGTAGTAAATATAAATAAAATAAAATGTCCCAGAAATCCTAATTAGTCTTTCTCTCAATGCCCATATAACACGAAATAATCACCTGCAAAATATATCAACAAACATCCACAATCAGTGGGGAATAACTAACAGCTCTCCCAGCCCAATTAGGATCCATATAAGAGTTATAAAAGTTTTAATAATCAAGTTATACACAATATCTCAGAAATACACTTGAAACAATCAAATAAACAAATAAATAAATAAGTACAACAGAAACAATATAATACAACATGCTATCCACAAACAGGGTAAAGTTAACAGAATGATTAGACAAATAAATATACATATGATCAACTCAAGGATCAACAAGATAAACCTACAAATCTAAATGAAATAATAATATGAACAATATAAACGATAATTATAACGTTTCCAAAATAATCTTCTTAACACGTTTGAGGAGGAACTGAACGTAAGTGGATCGCAACCCACTGTTCCTATTTGGTTATAGTATTAGGACTCTGCTCGCCTATGTCTAGTATGGCCACACCCTGATGCGAGATAGTACCCTGCTCAGTACTTCTCGACCTCTCAGACGACAACTAAAAACCAATACGGACCTAAATACCCTGCTCAGTACGTAAGTATAAACTATGTACCCTGCTTAGTACATAGTGACTGTTCATTCCTAGGAGACCATGCCGCCTCACTAGTCATCATCCTCAAATAAAAACAAATAATTAATAAATAATATATTTTCTTCGTCTGCAGAATGTCATTCAAGGTCTTACATCAAACTGCAAGAATCTAGGGTCTTAACCCATCAATTCCAAACTGCAAGAATTTTAGGGACTCAACCCATCAATTCCATTTACATCAAACTGCAGGAACTTTAGGGACTCAACCTAACAATTCCAATTCAAAACAACTTCACAATTTCTCAAAAATAATAACATTAATAAATCACCTTCGAAAACATAATTTAACTCATTACCGATCGTAAAATAATCACATATAATCAAACTACTCAAGTTATATATACCCACTCATAGAGATATATCCATACCCTTAATTCACCAAACTTGCTAAATACTCAATAACATATTTATGCAACCAAAACTTAATTGCATAAATGGATATAAACTTACTGCAAGTCATACAATTTCATGAGTCAGAAAGCAAACTTCACATGGCTGGCACTTGCATAATCAATAACTACCACTCCCAAGTAAAATAGAACTACATAAATCTAATGAAGCTCACTAAGCATAGCTAACCCATAACCTTCCACGTAAATAAATAAAATCAATATAAACATCAAAACAATAGTAACACAAGATCATCATTATCACCATCAACAACAATACAACACGAGTGACTAACACACATGCAACAACAACGGCAGCATGCAAGGCGGGGCTGCGGACCAAGCCTCACGGCCACCAACTCTTGGTTGTATCTCTCTCTACGGCAGCGGCAACATATAGACAGTACAAGAACAAGATCAAGGCGACATACCCGCAGGAACTACATCCATGCCAACGCAACAACAAGACTAACAAAGCATCGCAACCATATAGCCTCACCCATATTGACATTACAAGCAAAGAACAACAACAACAACAACAAACATGCTTGTAATAGCTTCACTCAAAGATACTAAACAAAATCACATTTATGCTCATATGATACTAAGTAGAAAGTAATATCATCATTTCTAGTATCGTACTGCACGAAAGATAAAAAAAAAAGAATGAGTACATATGCATAAGTATTACACAAGAAATTCAAGGACAAAACCGAAAAGATTTCATGAAACAAAATTAACAATATAATGTAAATTTTACCCAAACCTAACATAATAATAAAATCATAATAACCCAACTATTATAAATAATTGTAATTCCTATACTAATCCTAATCGATCTAGGAATGCCATTAGTTACCTTTGAAGACCTTCAATTGCTTGTATTTCCATTATCTACTGTTCTGTTCCGACCATGATTTCTGACGATCTAAAGCTGGGATACCAAATCACTCCGGTAAAAGTGAAGGCCTAGATGTCCTCAACATGAGGTCCAAATTTTGGAACAATCCAACGGTTAGATCTCAGGCGATGGTCATTTTCGTAAAGGTGTGATAGGAAAAATCGGGTGACTGTACTCGTCTGATTGAAACGGAAACTGCAGTCGCGTCTTTCCCTTTCTTCAAAAACAAATTATACCACGAGCAAGAACTTTCCGAGTAGATGGATTTTGACTACTCACACGTCCAAATACGATAAGAAACGAAGGAGATATGGGGTAAACAAAATGGGTGTGCAAAAATGGACAAAAATGCGGAAAGAGAATAAAATGATGGGCGTTACATGGGAGTTACAAGGAGACCAAAAGCCACTCTTCCCACTTCATAAAATCTGATTTTTGGACAGCAACTTAGGAACTTAAACCTCAAGGTTAAAAAGTCGCTACAACGGTCCAAACGCGCTAAAATCGATAAAATAAAAAAAACGTAGCTCAAACGTGCAAATTTAAATACTATAAAATATATAATTCCTAACCAAATAAATTATATAAATATTTTAAAAGTTGAAAAACAAATAATATAAGATATAATATTTTTATGAAGTAAAATATTCTAATTTTAACGGGAAATAATAATTAAGGAAAAATAACTCGAAGAAATAATGAGCGAAAATCCGTGCACTAGTAGAAAAATGTTAATTTGCGTCTGCCTATTTGCGTCGCATGCATGAACAACTGACGCAAATGCTCAGGAAGAGATGATTTGCGTCGGCTGTATCGAAAGGTGCGACGTAAATAATCACAGCATATGAACTGGACGACCATTTGCGTCGCATGACGATGAGGAAGCGACGCAAAGATGATCAACTGCAGCCCACTATGTGCGTCGGATCTCATAGCAGTTCGACGCAAATTCTGTGTGTGCCATGAATTGCGTCGTGTGCTTTGTGGCTGCGACGCACATGAGGGATGCAAAAAATGGCTTGCAGTGCGATTATCCGCGTCGCATGTTTTTATGATGCGATGCAAATCATCATTTGCGTCGGACGTTGGGCCTGTGCGACGCAAATGATCTAGGCCCGCACTAAACCCTTCACTTCTCCAAAATCGCACTCTCACTCCTCTCACTCTCTCTGTCAAACGAACAGACCCCTCTCACTCCGAAAAAAACCCAGTTCTCTTACCGGCGATTCCCACTTCTCCGGCGAACACCTCTCTATCTGGCGAACCCCTCTCTCTCCTGGCGAACCCTCTATCTCACTCCTCTCTCCGGCGAACCCCTCTCTCGGTTGTCGCTCGTCCCTCTCATTCTCTCTCGCGATTTTCGCTCGTCATCCAAAGGTATTAATCTTTCAATTCTTTTTTTTTTTTCATTCTCCGTGCTTTGTTGATTGATTCCGTATATTTGGGGAAGAAAATCGTCTTTTTCGCTGGTAATTTCTTCAATTTCGTTTTTACAATTCATTCAATTAACTCTGTTTGTTAATTTTTTGATTCGAATATACGCGTGAAATTTCAGATGTTCTTTTAATTTCGTTTTGGTTTGCTGTTGTTGGTTTGACTTAGTTGTAAGTTGTACGTGAGTATTTTAGGGTTTGAATCCGAATTATGTTTGGGAATTTGGGAATGAATTTTTGTTCCATGATTTGAGTTTTTCTGGGTTTTCTTATATTTTGTTATCTTTGTGGTTATGTTTTTTTTAATCAATGACTGGTTTTTGCTTGTACTTGGGTAGGGGTTTAGGTTTTTTGGAGGTTAAGTGTGTGATGATTGGAGAACATGTGAGGGGGTTGGGTTTGTTATGACTAAAAATGTTGTATGATTTGTGTGCGTGCGCGTGTTTTGGGGCCGTAGGAGGAGAGGAAGAAGAGGGGAGGGGGTTGAGAATATGGGTTTTGCCATATTTGGTTCATTTAAGTGAATGTTGGGATACTTGATTTTATGATTGGCAAAAGTAGAATAATGGTGGCATTATTAGAGACACGACCCAGACTCATATGGGGGGCAACAATGGCGAATTCTCTACAATGGGCGGAAACCCGAAGGAGCAATGCTGAACAGAGGTAGAAGGCCGACGAGTAGTGAGAAAATTTAAGTGAATATTGAGCTGTTCTGTTTACAAATGGCAAAATTGGTGTATATTAAGCTTGATCGGTTCTTATTCCTTGATTTGATGTGCAAAATTTGAGTTGATATAAATCGGATTATATGATTTTAGAATCTGAAATTAATTTTACATATAAGCTATTTAGCTTATGCGGAGGTTATAATCTGAAGGTGTAATGACTGTACATTTTAGAGCTTGATTTGAAGTAGAAATGATATTAAAATTATATGATGAATTGGAAATACTGAAATGAATGTGAATCGTGGATGAAGCTGCTGATGTGTTCTTGTGGAGGAACAAGAAGATCTCAGGAAGTGTATTAGCATAAGCACTAGTTTGTTGATTTAGGTATGGTTTACCTTGTCAATTTCACTCCAATTTAATTCTTCTTTCTTTTTGTCTTGAATTTCTTCTTTTTTATTTTTAATTAGTTAGACTAGAGGTTATTGACACCACTGCACTCTATTTTTAATTTTTTTTTATTGTTCATTGCTTTTACAGATTGCTTTCGTAGTGTGCTTATTACTTTCTTAGTGTGATGTCTTTTTAGTTTTAGTGGCTAATTTTGTGTATTTAATTTGGTCATGGTTTCATTCTTTATCTATTCTTGTGTTTTGATGGCTAAAATTATGAGAAACTTTGGTATTTGGCTGCCTTGTTGTACTTAAACTGTTTGGATTTGAGCTGATATGTTGTATTCAGATTTTATTGTTAAGTATTGTTTATTCCTTTGTTTGGCATTCAGTCGAAATTGGCTAGGGTTTTTCGTCCCTCAGAAGCTGCAGCAGCCATGGGTGAGCCTCCTCGCTCATATATTTCTTATATTTGCTGCAATCTAATATGGTTAGATTAAGTTTTGCTGTTAAACCATACAAATGGGGCTAATATTTTATGGGTATTGGCTTTTCGCTCTTATCTTATAAATTGCTGCATCATTTTCATGCTCTCAGTCTTGCTACTTTCTTGTTTATTTGAGTTTTATTGTAGAAAACGTGGGGTTTTGCTAGATCTATATAGTATAACTGACGGTTTTCTGCTGTTTTGGATTGTTTTTGCAGGTATTGCAAGTGTGAAATGCCATACAATCCGAATGATTTGATGGTCCAGTGTAAAGGATGCAGTGATTGGTGAGTGTCAGTTCTAATAATTTCATCTTTTGATATTCCAGTGTGGTATTTTTTTTGATGTTATGGTTGTTTTGTAGTGGATAAGTTGCAATTTTTGCATTAAACTTCTTAAGTTTTAGTCTCAAAGTGTGATTTTATTGGAGTATTAAAACTTTAGTTCTATCAAGTAATCCATATGTAATTGTAATTGGTAAATAATGCTGACACTTCTGTGCTTAACTTGGGAGTTGAAACTTCACCAGGTGAGGCGGAGAGTTAATAGGTAAAATGAGTTTTCCTCTTGCTATTGGTTTTAGTATTGTCGTTCAATAATTTGTTGGGTTACAAAGAGATGAAGGGTGCTGGTGTGGCTAGTAATACAATTATTGGTACTGTAAAATTATTTTTTTTATTATTCAAATGCTCATTTGCGTCACATGTTAGGTAACATGCGACGTAAATGGCTCTTTTTTTTGGTATAAAAAAAGTCATTTGCGTCACATGTAAGGTCAAATGTGACGCAAATGGCATTTTTTTTACGTACAAAAAAAGCTATTTGCGTCGCATGTAACCTTACATGTGACGGAAATGGCTTTTTTTATATGTAAAAAAGAGCCATTTGCGTCGCATGTAACCTTACATGTGACGCAAATGTCTCTTTTTTCCGTATAAAAAAAGCCATTTGCGTCACATGTAAGGTTACATGCGACGCAAATGGCTTTTTTTATACGAAAAAAAAGACCATTTGCGTCGCATGTTGGGCAGAGTCCGACGCAGATAGCTCTTCAACTGCGTCGTGTGCTAGTCCCACGCAGATCCTGTCTCTTCAAATGTGACGAGACCTGTGCCGTCGGACTCATGTCCGACGCAAATGGGCGCCTCGCATCCGACGCAAATCGTCGATTCTGTACTAGTGGTGGTGTTACATTATATGTGTCCGGCCACACACACAGTGTGGCCGCCACATGCGCGAATCAGCTCCATCGACTCATTTTCAATATGCTATATCTCACTCATTTTTCATTGGAATTGAACTTTTGATCAGGTGCTGGAAAGTTATCGATCCAAATTTTCATTTTCAACTTGAATCTTTCAAAATTGTTGAGTGTGATGTGAGAAATGTCCATTTGAAGTTGACTCAATTGTTCATAAGAGTAAATTGATTAGTATAAACTTTTGTTATAAACTTATAAGAGTAACATCATTTGTTTATAAGGGTAACCCCCTTTATTATTAAGGCCTTGTTTGGTTGAGCTTTTTGGGGGGCTTGGAAATGGATTCAGTAATCTGAATCCATTACTCCTTGTTTGGTTTGGGTAGTGGGTTACTAACCATTACCTTTACTTGAGGGTAACTTAAATCCTCAAAATGTTACCCTCCAAATTAGAGGAGTATCAAAATTCATTTCATTCCTTTACAAGTTACAAGTAATTCCTTTCCATTGTTGAACCAAAAACCCAATAAAAGTAACAATTATTATTGTTCCCATTCCTTCCCTCTACTTGATTCTATTCCGGCAATGTTGATGCGTGTGTGGAACCTGAGGAGATGGAGGTATTGAGTTCACCTTTCTTCCTTTTTTGTTAATTTTTGATGTGTGAAATTAGCTAAATCAGTTTCTTATTGGTTTAATTAATGTTGTGAGCTAAGTTTAGCTAGTTTAGTTTAGGTGAGGATTAAGTAATTAGAATATAAGTGGAGATAATTTCTAAATTTGGAATTTGTTATGGTTTCGTTTTTCTAGTTTAGATTAATTTAAGATGGGAAATTTCCTCAGGTACCCCTAAGGTTTGGCGTAATTCTCAAATTACCCCTCACATTTGTGGAATTCTTCAGATACCCCTGAGGTTTGTGTTTGTGCTTAAAATACCCTTACTCTTGATGGAACCCTAACGCCGTTAACTTTTTCTCTCTCCCTCTCTTCAGTTTTCTCTCTTTCCTCCCACCATCCTCCATTGATGAACCTTCAAGCTTTCTCTCTCCTCCCACCCCACTCTAAAGCCCTAACCACCCAACCCCCACCACCTCCCCTTCCTTCACCAACCCAGCCTAACCACCCAGCCAGCGGCGCGGCTCCCCACCCCTCCCCCACCCCCCCGCAGCCCCCTCCTCCCACCACCCCATCGAATTCCCCCCGCCCACCCCCGCAGCCTCCGTCCTCCCGTGACCCCCCTCCCCCACTTTGATTTCTCTCTTCGATTTCTTCGATCAGTGTTACATCCATAGTTTCTCTCTCCTGAAGCTTCTTCTCCACAACATTAACCTCTCGCTATATTCCAGAATCTTCTTCACGGTTTTTCTGACCCTAAACCATCGAATCGTTTTTTGAATCGATTGAAACGACGCCATTTTTCGCAATGGAGTTAGGTCGGCTGGGGGTAGGGACTGCGGGTGGTGGGGGGAATTCGATGGGGTGGTGGCGGGCAGCGGGCGGTTGGGGGAGGGGTGGGGAGCTACCGCTGCTGGGTGGTTATGCTAGGTTGGTGGTGCTGTCGTCGCTGGATGGGGTAGCAGAGGTGGGGGAAGGGGAGGTGGTGGGGGTTGGGTGGTTAGGGCGTGGGGTTGGAGGAGAGAGAAAGCTTGGAGGTTCATCAATGGAGGATGATGGGTGGAAAGAAAGAAAATTGGGGAGAAAGAGAGGAAAACCTAACAGCGTTAGGGTTCCGTCCATAGTAAGGGTATTTTAGACCCAAACACAAACCTCAGGGGTATCTGATAAATTCCCCAAATGTGAAGGGTAATTTGGGAATTACGCCAAACCTCAGAGGTACCTGAGGAAATTTCCCATTTAAGATTGGTTATTGATTATTGTTATTGTGGTGAGGTGATTGTTGGAGGATGATTATGGAGTGGAGTATCATTTGGAATTCAAGAACAATGAAGGAGGTTTTGTTGTTGGAATTTGGACAAGAAATTTCCCATTTAAGATTGGTTATTGATTATTGTTATTGTTGTGAGGTGATTGTTGGAGGATGATTATGGAGTGGAGTATAATTTGGAATTCAAGAACAATGAAGGAGGTTGTGTTGTTGGAATTTGGATTTGCATATGAGGTAACTTTTATGTTCAGTAAAATAATATATTTATGCCCTTATGTGTGTAGATCTCTATGTTATGTTTTTGATACTTAAGTTCGTATGTTTTTGACAAAAATGTATTAACATGCAAATAACTAATGTTCCATAATATTAGATAAATAATTTCAAAAAATTTGCGTAGATATTTAGCAAGTAAAAGCTCAAGCAAGAGTAATGGAATGTATTCTTACATTTAGGCGCAACCCGAAACCTTCGGCCATTCCCAATAATTGGTCTCGTGCGAACCTATGAGACATGAACTAAAACTATAAATAGGATATAAGTGGGCATTTCCATAAATTCAAGAAACTTGGACAGAATTTGACGAAAGAAAGAGAAATAATGAAAGAACTACAAATTGTTTAGAGCGCGGATGGGGAAACTTCGGCAATCCGAAAGAACAACAACAAATGGACTGCAAACTCATTTTTTGCGAGTAGGGTTTTAGCCACTGAAAGAGGTTTTTTATTTATTTTGAGAGACAAGTGAAGAGAGTATAAAGTACTGCGAATTTTTGTTATTTTTTTGTTTGCTTGGGTTGGAAAACAATGTTGGGGTGAAAAATACCCGATCGAGTCATAGCTGTTGTAATATTGTAAACGTTATAATGTTCACAAATACTTATTTATTATATGTGCCCGGCCACACACACAGTGTGGCCGCCACATGCCCGCATCAGCTCCATCGACTCATTTTCAATATGCCATATCTCACTCGTTTTTCATTGGAATTGAACTTTTGATCAGAAGCTGGAAAGTTATCGATCCAAATTTTCATCTCCAACTTGAATCTTTCAAAATTGTTGAGTGTGATGTGAGAAATGTCCATTTGAAGTTGACTCAATTGTTCATAAGAGTAAATTGATTAGTATAAACTTTTGTTATAAACTTATAAGAGTAACACCATTTGTTTATAAGGGTAACCCCCTTTATTATTACGACCTTGTTTGGTTGAGCTTTTTGGGGGGCTTGGAAACGAATTCAGTAATCCGAATCCATTACTCCTTATTTGGTTTGGGTAGTGGGTTACTAACCATTACCATTACTTGAGGGTAACATAAATACTCAAAATGTTACCCTCCAAATTAGAGGAGTATCAAAATTCTTTTCATTTTTTTACAAGTTACAAGTGATTCATTTCCATTGTTGAACCAAAAACCTAATAAAAGTAACAATTATTATTGTTCCCATTCCTTCTCTCTACTTGATTCTATTTCCGGCAATGTTGATGTGTGTGTGGAACCTGAGGAGATGGAGGTATTGAGTTCACCTTTCTTCCTTTTTTGTTAATTTTTAATGTGTGAAATTAGCTAAATCAGTTTCTTATTTGTTTAATTAATGTTGTGAGCTAACTTTAGCTAGTTTAGTTTAGGTGAGGATTAAGTAATTAGAATATAAGTGGAGATAATTTCTAAATTCGGAATTTGTGTTATGGTTTCGTTTTTCTACTTTAGATTAATTTAAGATTGGTTATTGATTATTGTTATTGTTGTGAGGTGATTGTTGGAGGATGATTATAGAGTGGAGAATCATTTGGAATTCAAGAACAATGAAGGAGGTTGTGTTGTTGGAATTTGTATTTGCATATGAGGTAACTTTTATGTTCAGTAAAATAATATATTTATGCCCTTATGTGTGTGGATATCTATGTTCTGTTTTTGATACTTAAGTTCGTATGTTTTTGACAAAAATGTATTAACATGCAAATAACTAATGTTCCATAATATTAAATAAATAATTTTTAAAAAATAGCGTAGATATTTAGCAAGTAATAGCTCAAGCAAGAGTACTGGAATTTATTCTTACATTTAGGCGCAAACCGAAACCTTCGGCCATTCCCAATAATTGGCCTCGTGCAAACCTACGAGACATAAACTAAAACTATAAATAGGAAATAAGTGGGCAAATTTCCATGAATTCAAGAAAGTTGGACAGAATTTGATGAAAGAAAGAGAAATAATGAAAGAACTACAAATTATTTAGAGCGCGGATGGGGAAACTTCGGCAATCTGAAAGAACAGCAACAAATGGACTGCAAAGCCATTTTTTGCGAGTAGGGTTTTAGCCACTGAAAGAGGGTTTTTTTATTTATTTTGAGAGACAAGTGAAGAGAGTATAAAGAACTGCGAATTTTTGTTTTTTTTTTCTTTGCTTGGATTGGAAAACAATGTTGGGGTGAAAAATACCCGATCGATTCATAGCTGTTGTAATTTTATAAACGTTATAATGTTCACAAAAACTTTTTTATTATATGTGCCCGGCCACACACACAGTGTGGCCGCCACATGCGCGCATCAGCTCCATCGACTCATTTTCAATATGCCATATCTTACTCGTTTTTCATTGGAATTGAACTTTTGATCAGGTGCTGGAAAGTTATCAATCCAAATTTTCATCTCCAACTTGAATCTGTCAAAATTGTTGAGTGTGATGTGAGAAATGTCCATTTGAAGTTGACTCAATTGTTCATAAGAGTAAATTAATTAGTATAAACTTTTGTTATAAACTTATAAGAGTAACATCATTTGTTTATAAGGGTAACTCCCTTTATTTTTAAGGCCTTGTTTGGTTGAACTTTTTGGGGGGCATGGAAACGGATTCAGTAATCTGAATCTAATACTCCTTGTTTGTTTTGGGTAGTGGGTTACTAACCATTACCCTTACTTGAGGGTAACTTAAATCCTGAAAATGTTACCCTCTAAATTAGAGGAGTATCAAAATTATTTTCATTCCCTTACAAGTTACAAGTGATTCATTTTCATTGTTGAACCAAAAACCCAATAAAAGTAACAATTATTATTGTTCCCATTCCTTCCCTCTACTTGATTCTATTTCCGGCAATGTTGATGCGTGTGTGGAACCTGAAGAAATTGAGGTATTGAGTTCACCTTTCTTCCTTTTTTGTTAATTTTTAATGTGTGAAATTAGCTAAATCAGTTTCTTATTGGTTTAATTAATGTTATGAGTTAAGTTTCGCTAGTTTAGTTTTGGTGAGGATTAAATAATTAGAATATAAGTGGCGATAATTTCTAAATTGGGAATTTGTTATGGTTTCATTTTTCTAGTTTAGATTAATTTAAGATTGGTTTTTGATTATTGTTATTGTTGTGAGGTGATTGTTGGAGGATGATTATGGAGTGGAGTATCATTTGGAATTCAAGAACAATGAAGGAGGTTGTGTTGTTGGAATTTGTATTTGCATATGAGGTAACTTTTATGTTCAGTAAAATAATATATTTATGCCCTTATGTGTGTGGATATCTATGTTCTGTTTTTGATACTTAAGTTCGTATGTTTTTGACAAAAATGTATTAACATGCAAATAACTAATGTTCCATAATATTAAATAAATAATTTTTAAAAAATAGCGTAGATATTTAGCAAGTAATAGCTCAAGCAAGAGTACTGGAATTTATTCTTACATTTAGGCGCAAACCGAAACCTTCGGCCATTCCCAATAATTGGCCTCGTGCAAACCTACGAGACATAAACTAAAACTATAAATAGGAAATAAGTGGGCAAATTTCCATGAATTCAAGAAAGTTGGACAGAATTTGACGAAAGAAAGAGAAATAATGAAAGAACTACAAATTCTTTAGAGCGCAGATGGGGAAACTTCGGCAATCCGAAAGAACAGCAACAAATGGACTGCAAGCCCATTTTTTGCGAGTAGGGTTTTAGCAACTGAAAGATGGTTTATTTATTTATTGTGAGAGACAGGTGAAGAGAGTATAAAGAACTGCGAATTTTTATTTTTTTTTCTTTGCTTAGATTGAAAAACAATGTTGGGGTGAAAAATATCCGATCGATTCATAGATGTTGTAATTTTGTAAATGTTATAATGTTCACAAATACTTATTTATTATATGTGCTCAGCCACACACACAGTGTGGCCGCCACATGCGCGCATCAGCTCCATCGACTCATTTTCAATATGCCATATCTTACTCGTTTTTCTTTGGAAATGAACTTTTGATCAGGTGCTGGAAAGTTATCGATCGAAATTTTCAATTCCAACTTGAATCTTTCAAAATTGTTGAGTGTGATGTGATAAATGTCCATTTGAAGTTGACTCAATTGTTCATAAGATTAAATTGATTAATATAAACTTTTGTTATAAACTTATAAGAGTAACATCATTTGTTTATAAGGGTAACCCCCTTTATTATTAAGGCCTTGTTTGGTTGAGCTTTTTGGGGGGCTTGGAAACAGATTCAGCAATCTGAATCTATTACTCCTTGTTTGGTTTGGGTAGTGGGTTACCAACCATTACCCTTCCTTGAGGGTAACTTAAATCCTCAAAATGTTACCCTCCAAATTAGAGGAGTATCAAAATTCATTTCATTCCCTTACAAGTTACAAGTGATTCCTTTCCATTGTTGAACCAAAAACCCAATAAAAGTTACAATTATTATTGTTCCCATTCCGTCCCTCTACTTGATTCTATTTCCGGCAATGTTGATGCGTGTGTGGAACCTGAGGAGATGGAGGTATTGAGTTCACCTTTCTTCCTTTTTTGTTAATTTTTGATGTGTGAAATTATCTAAATCAGTTACTTATTGGTTTCATTAATGTTGTAAGCTACGTTTAGCTAGTTTAGTTTAGGTGAGGATTATGTAATTAGAATATAAGTGGAGATAATTTCTAAATTCGAAATTTGTGTTATGGTTTCGTTTTTCTACTTTAGATTAATTTAAGATTGGTTATTGATTATTGTTATTGTTGTGAGGTGATTGTTGGAGGACGATTATGGAGTGGAGTATCATTTGGAATTCAAGAACAATGAAGGAGGTTGTGTTGTTGGAATTTGGAGTTGCATATGAGGTAACTTTTATATTCAGTAAAATAATATATTTATTCCCTTATGTGTATGGATCTCTATGTTCTGTTTTTGATACTTAAGTTCGTATGTTTTTGACAAAAATGTATTAACATGCAAATAACTAATGTTCCATAATATTAGATAAATAATTTTAAAAAAATTGCGTAGATATTTAGCAAATAATAGCTCAAGCAAGAGTGATGGAATGTATTCTTACATTTAGGCGCAAGCCGAAACCTTCGGCCATTCCCAATAATTGGCCTCGTGCGAACCTATGAGACATAAACTAGAACTATAAATAGGATATACGTGGGCAAATTTCCATGAATTCATGAAAGTTGGACAGAATTTGACGAAAGAAAGAGAAATAATGAAAGAACTACAAATTCTTCAGAGCACGGATGGGGAAACTTCGGGAATCCGAAAGAACAACAACAAATGGTCTGCAAGCCCATTTTTTACGAGTAGGGTTTTAGCCACTGAAAGAGGGTTTTTTTATTTATTTTGAGAGACAAGTGAAGAGAGTATAAAGAACTGCGAATTTTTGTTTTTTTTTTCTTTGCTTGGATTGTAAAACAATGTTGGGGTGAAAAATATCCGATCGATTCATAGATGTTGTAATTTTGTAAACGTTATAATGTTCACAAATACTTATTTATTATATGTGCTCAGCCACACACACAATGTGGCCGCCACATGCGCGCATCAGCTCCATCGATTCATTTTCAATATGTCACATCTCACTCGTTTTTCATTGGAATTGAACTTTTGATTAGGTGCTGGAAAGTTATCGATCCAAATTTTCATCTCCAACTTGAATCAAAATTGTTGAGTGTGATGTGAGAAATGTCCATTTGAAGTTGACTCAATTGTTCATAAGAGTAAATTGATTAATATAAACTTTTGTTATAAACTTATAAGAATAACATCATTTGTTTATAAGGGTAACCCACTTTATTATTAAGGCCTTGTTTGGTTGAGCTTTTTGGGGGGCTTGGAAACGGATTCAGTAATCTGAATCCATTACTCCTTGTTTGGTTTGGGTAGTGGGTTACTAACCATTACCCTTACTTGAGGGTAACTTAAATCCTCAAAATGTTACCCTCCAAATTAGAGGAGTATCAAAATTCATTTCATTCCCTTACAAGTTACAAATGATTCCTTTCCATTGTTGAACCAAAAACCCAATAAAAGTAACAATTATTATTGTTCCCATTCCTTCTCTCTTCTTGATTCTATTTCCGACAATGTTGATGCGTGTGTGGAACCTGAGGAGATGGAGGTATTGAGTTCACCTTTCTTCCTTTTTTGTTAATTTTTAATGTGTGAAATTAGCTAAATCAGTTTCTTATTGGTTTAATTAATGTTGTGAGCTAAGTTTAGCTAGTTTAGTTTAGGTGAGGATTAATTAATTAGAATATAAGTGGAGATAATTTCTAAATTGGGAATTTGTGTTATGGTTTCTTTTTTCTACTTTAGATTAATTTAAGATTGGTTATTGATTATTGTTATTGTTGTGAGGTGATTGTTGGAGGATGATTATGGAGTGGAGTATCATTTGGAATTCAAGAACAATGAAGGAGGTTGTGTTGTTGGAATTTGGATTTGCATATGAGGTAACTTTTATGTTCAGTAAAATAATATATTTATGCCCTTATGTGTATGGATCTGTTAGACACACAAGAGTTGCGTCTAGCACATGCTCTAGCGCAGAGCGCGTGCTCCTGCGCTGAGCGCACGTATGGTCAAGGCAGACCTGCTGGTCTGTTTGCTTGATGCATGAATTTTTGTATGATTTCTGTACGTTTTGGAACGTTTTCATGTAATATATTTTGGAAAGATTGTTGGTGGTTAACGTTGTTTAGAATTATTCAGTTTTAGTGATGTTACTTTTGTTATGATTTGGGATGATTTAAAAAAGATTCTTTATATTATGATTTATTATTATTACTATGAGATTGTTGATTTCATGATTTTTATATGTTGTGAGCATGGTTGTTGATTTTGAAAATTATTGAATTTGTGATGTTGCTTTTGATGAGAACATGGAAATTATATGATTTGAAATTACTTAGGGTTGCGATCCTAATTTTTCTGTTGAATTTTGGATGTTAAACCATTGGGCATCCCTATTGGTATGGATTTGATGATGGAAAGTCTTGAGATGAAATTATTATGGTATTTTGTTTTATTTTTGAGATATAAGAATTCTGGTGGAATAAATGTACTCCCCGGTGAAGAACATGCCAACAACCTGGGTTGCGATCTAGGGATAAACGTGGGTTAATTGTTGTCGTCTGAGAGGTCAGGGAGTGTTGGTTGTACTACCCTGCATTGGGAGTTTGGCTATTCTAAGACACATGTAGTAGGGAACGTAAGCCCATAGGCTGTCTGGAGGTTGCGATCTGACAAACTTTTGGAAGTGGGTTGCGATCCACTGGCGTTCTACTCTTGTTCTCATGAACTTTTTCTCAATGTTTTACTTCATCATTCCTTATGGTGATTTATGAGTTTGATGGTATGATGATGCTTTCTCTTTATGCGTGTTAGAATTTATGTTTTCACGTGGTTTAGAAGTTGGAGTCTTTTTGTGATGATTAAGTGTTAAGTGAAGTTTGTTGTGTTAATTCTATATGATTAAAGTTTATCTTCTAATGATATCTTGATGCTAGTTGTTCTTGGAGAACTGCTAGTTACTCCCCACTGATTGTGGATATTTGTTTTTTTCTTATATATGCAGATGGTTCCGAAGACTAGACTTATTATAGTGTGGACTCGGAGAGTGTGTTTTGGAGATTTTACTAAGCGTCTAGTTTTTATGATTGTGTATGACTTTTATGAGGATTTTATGAAGACTTTCACTCTTGTAGGTGTGAAGTAGTTGGTATTGGGTGGTTGTTTTGCCACATGTGTTTTAAAGATGTTTTGGATGTTTTAGTTGTATTTTGGGATTTCTAGTGGTTTTGACATGAAAGGATTAACGTATTTTGAGGTTATCTAGTTATGTTTTTATGTTATCTTCTTTATAATAATGTTTAGTTGAACCGCAGAGTGACATTATCCGTCTGGGCGATATTTCCGCTATCGTTTACTTTGTTTAATTATAGTTGTACATTCTTTAGTATTATTATGAAAAGGACGGAGTGTTACATGGGTCTTTCCCAAAATCGATCTCAGGTCACAATCTCAACAAATAACGCTTCAGGCAATAAAGGTATTCTTAAAACTGCATTCCAAATTGCTATGAGTGCTATGAGGTTTGTACTTAACTAATGCACCTACAACTTCTATAAACCTAATATAGCAATGTTTAAAGCCATATTTGGAGGATCAATTTAAAATGATATTTGCCGATAACATTCTCAATCATTCAGGTAACCAAAGGTCATAAGAGTTACTTGAGAACAAAGTTAGAAGTGGTTTCAGAGTAGAAATTGTATGCTAAATTTAATATGCATGTACGATTTTTGGATTAACGGAGAGAAATTTCTGAGGCATGTAATATCAAGAGATATGAGTAGCAGAAGAATGGATAATATCAACAACGACACAGAGGGAGTACAAAAGTATGAAGATGAAAAGATCAAATAAAAGTGATTATTTAGTTATTCAAGTTGAGTAAGAATTTATTTTAGTACGCAAATGTGGAATATTCTATTTTATTGTTGTGGTTGAATTTTATTTGATCCTTATATATGTTATTGATGTGAATGTTTATTCATGAATGAGTATATGGTTGTTATGGTCTATTGTGATTGAAATTGGCGCTATTATAATTCCATAGATTTTTTTTTTGTGATGTGATCTTGTATGATCAAGTCGAATTGATGCATTCATAGTAAATGGCAAGTAGTTGTGAATCGAAGCCTAAAGTATAGTTACGTTAAATTTCAGGTCGCGAAGTAGAATGGCCAAAAACGATAATGCGTTAGCCTCTGCTATTCGCCTATTGGCAGAGAAATTGACTCAAGAAAGAGCTGAGCGTTCCTATCCTGCAGGGGACATGTTTGAAAGACTAGCTAACATTAAGCCGCCGTACTTTAAGGGGCAAGCTGACCCTACATTCTTAGAGAGCTGGATTAGGGAGTTCGAAAAGATTTATGGGGCTGTAAACTATCCCGAGGCTATGAAACTGTGTTGTATTTGAAGGATGAGGTTGATTTATGGTGGAAAGAAAATGGAAATAGACTTAGTGTTGTGGAAGGGTTTAATTAGGATTCCTTTATTGCTGCTATAAGAGGAAAATTTTACCCTGCATTTATGAGAAAGCAAAAGGCTCAGGAGTTCATAAACCTTAGGATGGGGAGTATGACCACTTCTGAGTATTATAGCAAGTGCATAGCATTGTCTAGGTTTGCACATGAGGTTGTAGCTACCAAAGAGCTAAAGGCTCAGAGATTTGAGCAAGGTTTGACTGAGGAAATCCAATTGGGGTTAGGTGGTGAGACCTTTGCGTCCCAATATGTTGTTTATGGGAGAGCTGCCCATATTTATGGTCTTCAGTCAAGGTGTGATAAGAAGAATGTTGTAGTAGGCGAGAAAAGAAAAGATTTCAATGTTGGAGGAAATCAGGGGAACTTTAAGAAGAATAGAAATGGGAATGGGAATGGGAATTTTCAAGGAAGAAATGGCCAAGGCTTTAATGGTAAGAGCTAGTATGAGAGGGGTTACAATTGTAAGAAGTGTAACATAAACCACCCTGGTAGAGACTGTAAAGGGGATCTAGTGACCTGTCATTACTGCGAAAAGAAGGGGCATAGAGAGTTTTAGTGCTTCACCAAGCAGAAGAAAGAGCAGAATAGTAATGGGAGTGGTAATCAGGGAAGTTATGGATTCAACCAATCGGGCAACCAAGGGTCGAAGCCTATAAGGTCACAGAACAATCAAGGAAGCTACAGTAAGCCTGCTAGTGAGAGCAACAACAACCAGAGTAAAGATCCGGGTAAACTGTTCATGATGAGCCGCAATGAAGCTGAGAGATCTGCCGACGTAGTTTCTAATATTTTTTCTATTAAATCCTTTCTCGTTAAAGCGTTATTTGATTCTGGCCTATTTGTTTATTTCGTCGTCCGTTAAGTTAGAGGTTAGTAGACTTTGAATTAATTGACCTGCCCATAGTATACCTACTTGAGAAGTCATAAGGTGTACCAAGTTGTATAAAGACTTACCTCTGAAGATAGGAGACTGTTTTTCCTCCTAGACATTATTCTAGGGATGAATTGGTTAGGATTATATAAGGCTAAGATAGATTGTGAAGCTCATAAGGTAGTGCTGAGAAGCCCTTTGCGGAAGTTAACTTCATACCGACGTTTTAGGAAGCCTAAGAATTTTGGGGTCATTTCCGCTATGCAAGTGAGGAAGTTGGTGAAGAAGGGGTGCGAATTATTCTTCTGTAGTGTGCGAGATGTGAGTAAAGAGGTTGAATAGAAGATTGAGGACGTACCAATTGTGAATGAGTTTATGGATGTGTTTCCAAGCGAGATTTCTGGTATGCCGCCTAAGAGAGCCGTTGAGTTCACCATAGACTTAATTCCAGGTACTGCACCTATTTCTAAGCATCGTATAGGATGGCACCTCCTGAGATGCGCGAGTTGAAGACGCAGTTGCAAGATCTATTGGATAAGGGTTATATTAGGTCTAGTGCGTCACCTTGGGGAGCTCATGTGTTGTTTGTGAAGAAGAAAGATGGAAGTATGAGATTGTGCATTGACTATAGGGAGTTGAACAATGTGACCATTAACCTTTGCCTAGGATAGATGACCTATTCGATCAGTTAAATGGAGCGAGTATGTTTAGGGTATCACCAATTGAAGGTAGCTGATTAGGATATACCTAAGACTACGTTTAGGACGTGTTTAGGTCATTATGAGTTTATTGTGATGTTGTTTGGACTGACCAATGCTCCGACTATAATTATGGACTTGATGAATAGGATATTCCATGAGTTCTTGGATAAGTTTGTTGTGGTGTTCATTGATGACATTTTGATCTATTCCAAGAGTAAAGAAGAGCATGGTGAGCATTTGAGGATAGTCTTGGAGACGGTTAGGAAGAACCAATTGTATGCCAAGTTCTCTAAGTGTGAGTTACGATTGGAGAAAGTAGCCTTTTTGGGTCATTATGTGTCAAAAGAAGGGGTTTATGTGGATCCTGTAAAGATTCAAGTTGTTATTGAGTGGCCTACACCGAAGAATGCGTCGGATATTAGGAGTTTTCTAGGATTAACTGGCTATTATAGGAGATTTGTAAGAGATTTCTCGAAGATAGCAAGGCCGATGACCAATTTTATGAAGAAAGAATCAAAGTTTGAGTGGAGTGACAAGTGCGAGGAAGCTTTTCAGACTTTGAAGGAGCGTCTGACCTCTGCACCTGTCTTAACCCTGCCTGACGGAAATGAAGGATTCGAGGTGTATAGTGATGCTTCGAAGAATGGTTTGGGTGTGTCATGCAGCAGAATGGGAAGGTGATCGCGTATGCATCGCGTCAGTTGAAACCGTATGAGTCTAATCATCCTACCCATGACCTAGAGTTAGCTGCTACTGTGTTTGCCTTGGAGATTTGGAGACATTACCTATATGGGGCAACTCGCAAGATCTTTACTGACCACAAGAGTTTGAAGTACATTTTCACTCAGAAAGATCTCAATATGAGGCAGAGAAGATGGTTGGAATTGATTAAAGACTATGACCTAGATATCCAATATCATGAAGGGAAGGCGAATGTAGTCACCGATGCTTTGAGTAGGAAGTCGAGCCATAGCGTGAATGCGTTGGTAGTTCATGCGTTGGTAGTTCCTAATGAATTGTGTCGAGATATGCAAAGGCTTAGCCTAGAAATTCTGAATCCTGGGGAGATATATGTAAGATTGAGTGCTTTATCATTGGGATTGTCAGTCTTCGATGGGATCAAAGAAGGTCAAGTTGGAGACGAGCACCTAGATAAGATTAAGGAGAAGATGAAGCAAGGCAAGGAAGTTGACTTTAAGATTCATAATGATGGAATCTTGTGGTTCAAGAGAAGGTGGTGTGTACCACAGAAGTGTGAAGAGCTTAAGAGAAGGCTTATGGATGAGGGCATAATACTCCATATTTTGTGCACCCTGGGGGTGACAAGTTGTATAAGGATATTTAGGAGATTTATTGGTGGCCGAATATGAAGCGTGAAATCGCTGAGTTCGTGTCAAAGTCTCTGACCTGTCAGAAAGTAAAGATAGACCATAAGAGACCAATGGGGAAGGTTCAATCCTTAGAGGTAATATAACAATAGTTACCATGCGAGCATTAAGATGGCTCCTTTTGAGGCGTTGTATGGAAGAAAGTGTAGAAGTCCCATTTGCTGGAATGATTTTAGTGAGAATATAGTATTGGGGACAGAATTTATTGAGGAGACTGTTAAGAATGTAAAGTTGATTCAGGCTAGAATTCAAGTTGCTCAAGATAGGCAGAAAAGTTATGCTGATTTGAAGCGAAGAAAGGATCAATTCGTAGTTGGTGATAAAGTGTTTTTGAAAGTGTCACCGACTAAAGAAGTGATGAGATTTGCTAAAAAGGGCAAATTAAGTGCTAAATATGTTGGGCCATATGAGATTTTGCAAAGAATTGGAAAGGTATCTTATAAGTTGGCTTTGCCAATGGAATCTGAAAAAATGCATGATGTGTTTCATATTTCCCAACTCAAGGAATATATCCCTGATGAGAATCATGTTTTGGAGCCTGAAAGAATTCAAATTGATAGTAGCCTCACGTATGAGGAAAGGCCGGTGAAAATCTTAGATAAAAAGGTGCGTAGTATACGCAATAAGGATGTGAACATTGTAAAAGTGCTTTGGTCTAACCATGAGTCTGAAGAGGCAACGTGGGAAGCCGAAGATGAAATGAAGAAAAAGTATCCTGAATTATTTATTGAGGTGAGTTACGAGGGCGTAACTCGTTTTCTTTAAGGGGGGTTGAATGCGATTGAATTTCGCATTTTTTGCCTTATTTTTTGGTATTTTTATGCTTATTTTGGCGATTTGCACATATTGGTGCAAAATAAATTAGTTCTCCGCATGGAAAATGTGTTCATGTGTAACACAAGTGGTTTTAAAGTTGGTAAAAGTGTGCAAACTTTGTAACACAAGTATTTTCAAATAGAAGTTTGAGTCAAAAATTTTGAAATTATGAGGGTTTTCGTGCCAAGTTTCGGGACGAAACTTCTTTTAAGAGGGGTAGACTGTAATCCCTCATAATTTTATGAATTTTATAAATATTTTTTAATGTATATTTATATATATTTTAATGTATAAATAATTTATTTATTAAAAGGTTGACTATTTGAAAGTCAAAAGAACTATTTAATGATTTTAAATAATCAAATATTTTATTTAGTCATACTTTGAAAATTATTTAAATAGTTTAAACATCTTTGAGTTTTTTTGAAAAAAGTCCCAAAGGACACTATATTTCATTAATTAAAGCCATACGACATCTACAATTGACAATTAACGATATTGAAAACAGATTGAACAAAATAAAACAAGAATTAACTGGTGAAGGGTTGAGAATCCAAATACATAGATATAACAATTCGACATTTGTCTCATACAACTTTTTGAGTGGATCCGTCATCGCTTCATAATTTTGTGGGGAAGAAAATTATTGTGTTGATTTCGTAATCCGAATCAGATCAATAAACATCAATCGTAGCCCCGCATAATTGACGACCCTATTAAACGCAAATAAAACCTTGTCTTTCTAAGGAGTTCAAAAAACCCTGTCTTTCGAACGAGATCGAAAAAACCTTGTCTTTCGAAGGAGAATAACCCTTTCTTTCGAGGGAGACATTATTATAACCTAAGAAATAAAAAAACTTAAAATTAAAGAAACAAAGATTTGGGGCTTTCCACCGGTAAGATTCGATGGAAGCCCCTTCAAAATTGATAATGGAGACTAGGGTTTAGGAGAGAAGAGAGGAAGAGGAGGCTAGGGTTTAGAGAAGCCACAAATCTTGAGAGGCCGTGTGTTAACAATTAAACATCTTTGAGTATAGTTAAAAGGATTTTCAAATGGTTTAGAGGAACCCAACTATACTAAAGAATCAATCATTGAATATTATTGAAAGCCCAAACATAATTCCCTAAGCCCACAAGGGATAAATATATAAACCCACAAAATCCAAATTTTCCCCACACATTAAACACGCTTTATTTTCTCTCTCTCCCTCCTCTTTTTTTCGTCCCTCACTCCTTTCTCTATTCCTCTCTCTTTCCTTCGGTTCTCCTCCTCTTCGTTCGCCGACGACCACCGCACCGGACGCCGCCAGCAGCCGCGCCGCCCTCCTTCTCCTTGTTGTGCGCTTTTCCTCCTCCTCCCTCTCTTTTGGTTTTTTCTTCCTCCTCTATTTTATTTAATGTTAAGTTTATGTATTTAAGGATTGATTTAATGTTTTTCATGATTAAAGTTTATAGTTTGGTGATTTAAATATAAATTTCAAATTATGTAATTCATATAGTGGAGTAATTAAATTTCAGATTTATTTATTATGTTTAAACTAAGATTTTAAGTATCAAAGTATGGATTTCTAGGTTTTTATGAGTTGAAAAATTATAGTACTATATTATAGTTTATGAAATTGAATACTCTTATGATTATGATTATGTTTAAACATGTTTTAAAGGATTTTAAACACATTATAGGTTGCTGGAATTTTTATTAGTATGCTTATGGTGGAGTTTTAATTGTCAAAGTATGGGTTTTTGAGGATTTTAAGTGACTAGTATGGTAGTACTATACTAGGAGACATTAATAGTTGAAGTTTTAATGATTAAAAAGGTTTTTAAACACTTCTAAAGAGGGTTTAAAATATTTTAAAGTTGATGGAATTTTAATTGGGTATTGATTTGTGGTTGTATTGATATTTGGTAGGCGGATAATTCTCTTTAGGCGACTTCTAAGGTTGTTAAAGTGGCCTCGTATTTTGTCTACACAAGGTACGTACATACCTATGTGTTGGTTGGATTAGTATCATGTCCTAAGGATGGGATAATTAATGTAGTATCATGTATAGGGGACTATTTATAGTTTATATTCAAGTGAAATTGCATGATTTATGCCGTTGTGTGAAGTATGTTGATTATGTTGGTTGTATTATGTTTGTATGGATGATTGATGCAAGCATATGAGATTGGGAACTTTGTTTTATTAATTCACATGAGTGATTAACAATTATGTTGTTATTGGATCATGAATTGGATCATGTTGTTCCCTTTAGATTATTTTAATTACTTTATGAGGACCGAGGGCCTTATTTGGTAAGTTGGTTATTCACCTATGAAAGGTTGGTTGATTGTTGAATTGGATCAACAAATAAATAATGGTTATGGAATTATTCTTGGATTGTTAAGTTGATGATCACCTTATTTAATCCTAAGATAAAAATGGAAGTTTTATGTATCCTTGATGATTATATTGTTTGTCTTACTTTGTGAGTCATAACAAGTAAATAATTTATTAATCACTTAAAGTGGAAAGTAAATAGTAATAAGCTTTAGACTTGTGCACGTATGAAGTGTTGGACTAGTATGAGTTGGAGTACATGGTGGTAGCCCATTGCTTTTCTTGGGACCGGATTGATCATCGTGTCCTATTTTATTTAAAAGGTTCCTCGATATCGTAGGTCATGGGAGTACGGAGTCGCGCCAATACTTCGTCTTCTAAATTGAAGACTGGTTTGGTTTTGACAACTCTTTCCATTGCCTATTCAATCTAAATTAATTAAGTTGTTGGTTGTGGAGTCAAGTTCAGTAAAGTAGTCTGTCATGTTATTATTTTATTATTTATCTTTGCTTTAATGTTTACTCGTATCATGTTAGGTTTTATATTTATTTACTATGTAGTACTCAGCTTTGCTGATTACGTGCTTTGTGTGTATGTTGATCATGGATATGCCTTATTGATCCTGTGATGACCCATTTGGTGAGCAGTCTCTTGGGATCAATAGTGCATCGTCCATTTCAGGTTTGAAGATGATGCATCATGGGTTCGGGATTTCGTGGAGAGCTTGTGTTACTTTAATACTCTTATAGTTGACTTTTAATTTATAGTTGGAGTTTGACTTTATGTTGGTTTGACTTTAGTTTGGCTTTGGAGTTGACTTATGGTTGACTAAGTTATTATTTTCAAAGTTATTTATTATTTTCCGCTGCAAAATTCTGAATAAGCCGATATGTTATCACACGGGCGATAATGCTTTGATTATTCTCTAAGTTTTATATTAAAAAGGTATTTTGGAAAATAGAGAATTGTCGGGGTGTCACAATATTAGAGTAGATTATAAGCAAAAATTACCTGATATGGTATATAAATGATGAATTGGACCCAAAACGGGCTAAAACGGCCTTGAAATGACCTGTACTTGCACAAAATTGACTAGAACGATCAACTTTGACTTGTAATCATTCTAGTAATCCTAAAACAACATATTGGAGTAGATTATAAGCTAAAATTATATGCTATTGTTTGAAATAGATGAATCGGGCCCAAAACGGGCTAAAACGAGCTTGAAATGGCCTTTACTTGCACAAAATTGACTAAAACGATCAACTTTGACTTGTAATCATCCTAGTAATCCTAAAACAACATATTAGAGTAGATTATAAGCAAACGTTATATGCTATGGTATATAAATGGATGAATTGGACCCAAAACGGGCTAAAACGGCCTTGAAAGGACCTTTACTTGCACAAAATTGACTTGAACGTCAAAAACGACTTGTAATCATCCTAATAATCCTAAAACAATGTGTTAGAATAGATTGTAAGCTAAAAATTCATGATATAGTATGAAAAGACCTATAACGGACAAATTATGACATATATATTATTGTCTTTGTTCTTATTAAATTTACAACACACCAAAGGAGGACCCCTTCACTATTTAGGAAATCAATGAAGTTCGAGGCAAGTTTGCTTCCTTCCTTACCGATAGTTGTCTTTGAATTTGATATCTAGGTAGTTATGATGTAAACTCATACTTTGAATCTAGAGTAGTATTTTGTAATTCAATTCTACACTTCATAGAATAATATTTTAATTTAAAAGTTAATTTTTTGGATTATTGAATTTTTGTGTGCAATTTGTTGGATATACTTTGGATGAATTTTGTATTGCAATGAGGAGGGCACGAGGGTGTGTATTGTAACAGAGCTGTGGAAATATATTTGTTACAGAGTTCTAGAAATAATATTTGTAATCAGCGCTAATTATAAAAAAAATCAAGGCAAATGCTCTGGTTAGTTATAAAAACTGAAGCATTTGACTCTCAATTGCTTCGGTTATTTGCTTAAAAATCGGAGCATTTGATGAATTTTGAACATAAAAAATCGTCAAATGCTCCAGTTTTTCATACAACCAGAGCATTTAGTAAACGTCTGCTACGCGTTAAATACGGAGCATTTGATGGGTTTTTAACCGGAGCACTTGATGTTTTTTCTACTAGTGAACGTAGCGTACCGATTAGCACTTCCTAGTGAATTTTCTCAAATTCATGATGTGTTTCACATTTCACTTTTACATCGATATATACCAGACCCATCACCCGTCCCATGTCCTTAATATACCCCCTGTTCATGTTGGAGAAGACTTAACTTATGAAGAGTAACATGTTCAAATTTAAAATCATAAAGACAAGTAATTTGCAACAAAGTAATTCCGTTAGTAAAAGTGTTATGGTCATATCACGTCGAAACAGAAGCTACATGGAAAATTGAGTAGGATAAGCGAGACAAGTACCACACCTAGATTAAGGTAACTTTAAGTTTCGAGGAGGAAATTTCTTTTAAAGAGAGGATAATGTAATAACCAAAAAAAATATTTATTATTATAAATATATTAGTAAGGGATTGAGGGTTAAAGATAAATTGGTCCCTAAGACCTTATATACGTTATTTTGTCGTTTATATGATTATTTTAGGTGAAGTTATGTGCTTCCTTGGCTTTGTGCATTTTTGGTTAGGACAAGTTATATGTGCATACATATATCATTTATATCAGCATAATAGTTTATAAGATACCTTAAGGGTCAAAGATTAATAAAATAGTCAATCATTAGTTTATAAGCCTATAAATATATCTAGGAGGATTTTTAGTAAGTGACGCATAAACCTAGAATGCTCCTAACTTATAAACGGTTAAGCTAATGACCAATGTAATTTAGTTTTTGGAATCTTCACTAATGATTTTACCTAAGGTCATACCATCGCTTTCCGTTTACAAAAATATATGTAAATGCGATTTCGTAATTGGAATTAGAAATATCAACTTGACTTTGGAAAAATATCGTTTCAAAACTTATCCAAGTAATTCTAAGATTGAATACGTAACTTAAAGGTAGAAAAGTATTCAATGCAATTTTTTAAAAAATTTTGGTAAGATGAATTACATTAACGCCCTCTCACAGGGCACCTAAATACAACCTACCCCAAAGCCCCCCAAACCCCCTGATGAGAATCGAACCCTCAACCTGTAGGTGGAAGATGAAAGGGCTTACCACCCTTCCACTCCCTCATCCTCGTATTCAATGCAATTTTATCTAGCTAAAGTACATGTAGTTCTTCTATACGTCAGTTGAATGCTTATCTTCAAGCAAGTCTTTTAGTAGTTGACCTTGCCAATTATATTTATCGCATTAAGACTTAAGTTATCAAAAAACCAAATTGATATTTTCCTCCTAAACCACTATAAATACTATGCAGTAGTGCTCGGTACCTTGGGCATGAGCAACGACAGTAAAATAAAAATAAGAGAGATAAAAAACGAGAGACAAGTCGAAGGTCGATAAGAGCAGTTTAACAATTGTCGTTTAGGTACATTCTTGAATACCCCTTCTTAATGTTGTTTTGCTACAATGTATTGTTATATTAATTTTCTTTTAGATAAACTATTAGTATTAAAATAGTTTTGCCTTAATAGTAAAGGTATATTGGGATGTACAAATAATGGTTTTATAATGCAAATGGTATTGTTAGGTTATGATTTATACACGAGGTGATTCTAAAAGGGTTATTATATGTAGTAACAATGATGTTATATAAAGATGTTATTGTGATACAATGAAATGGAGGTTTGTCGTGGAAAGAAAAAAAAAAAGAAAAGATGCATGTTATTATAAAATGAGATCGAGGTTTGTGTTGGAGGAAAGAATTATATATATACGTAGTGACGTACGTCACTGTAGGGGTGTGCCCATGGAAGTGTCAAGAGAGGCTAAAGGCCAAAAATATTATTATTCGGAGTGACGTACGTCATCGTCGGGGTGTGCACAAGAGATTTGTCGAGAGAAACTACAACAAATAATTTTATACAATCATAAGTTCATAACTGATTATTTTATATAATTATCTGCAAACTTTTTTTACATGGTATTAGGAATGTACTGGACCCTTTTGGATTGACTGTTATAAAATGTTTTGTTTTCAGGTACCAGTAATGGGAATGGGCAGGAGTGAGGAATATTAAATATTAAGTTTAATATACTATATGTTGTTATCGGGCGTGTGTAAAGGTTTGCACAGTGGGCCCCACCCAAAAAAGTTTGGTTTAATTTAAAGGCCCAATTTAAATCGGTGATGCTTTCTATTTGTAAATGACAAAGGGTCCGCATGCGCCTTCAACCCTTCCTCTCCGGTCTTCTACCTCGTAATCACGCAATAGTAAATCACGCTCCTGGTAGTCCGCTTTCACCTTCCTAATCTCTCCACAAAATTAAGTTTCATATCTTTTTAATCTTTCTAACTTCTTCTGTTCTTCCTTCAATTATTATCCTCAATTCTCTTCATAATTACCAAAAATAAATTAGCATTGTTTCCTATTTCTATGAAAATTTGGGGTTTTTTTTTATCACTAACGGGAAGAATTTATTTTTACCCAATTTGAGATTGTCATTCATTATCTATGGCAAGCAACAATTAATTTTAAAAGAAAGTGGAATATACAAGATTCAATCACTCCAAGTTCGAAATCTCTCCAATTGACAATCTTTAATTCGAGTAAGTAGTATTTTAATTTTGATTTTTCTACAATTATGCGTCTTTATGCTTTATTTTAGTTTAATTTTGAATTCAACTATTTTAGTGGTACTACATCTTTTTTATAACAACTCATACCAGGTAATTTCCAAAAAACTCCACTGCTGCATCTTTAATTACTTGGTATGAGACTATGAGTTGTATCTTTAATTCTTTATGTATGCATGTGCTGCATCTTTTTTATTTTTTATTTTTATTTTGATTAATTTTTCTGAATTATTTCATCTTTATCACCTTGTGCCGATATGCGTATGTTTATCTACTGACTACTGCTGCATTTTTTTTTTTTTTAATTTTTTTAATCCTCAATATGTTGTTTTAATTTTTTAACTTTATCTATGGCTGCTTATTTTTTTCAACCCATTTATGTTTTTGTGTTTATCAGTTTATGTGTCTATCTACATTCACTTTTAACTTTTATCAGTTTTTGGTTTTAAAAAGATATTTGTTATGTTAAATAAAATATATATTTTTTTCTCTTGTTACAAAAATTATTAAAAGAGACGGTCTAATTTTAATATAAAAGTAGACCTAGTCACTAAATGGATTAAACTAGTCACCGAAATAAATTAACCTAGTCACTATTGGGCTAATTCTCTTTTTAATATTGGGCTTACCATTGTCTTGTGTTTTATAATATTAGTACCACGTTTTATTTTGTCTTCGCCTAGTATTTCTGTTGTTAGGAATACGTCAGTATTGTCCTGTAAACTCTATATTATCTTATAAGAATAAATAAGATATAATATTTGGCTCGATCCTGGTAATCCATCCACACCATCCATCACCCGCCAAAAATTTCACCCATATCCGCTCTACCCATCATCCGCGGGTGGGGCGGTTGGAGCGGGTGGGAAACGGGTGATACTAGGAACAAAAACTATTTTTTTGACTTAACAATTTTAAAGGAATTAATATATGAAAAATCAATCATAGTCTCATAGATTAACAATAAAGTGACAAAATATCAATCTTATTACACACCGAAAAGTAATTATAAGTATTTTTTTATCCCTTACAAAATTTAAGTGTTTTTTTTAATTACCTTAAATGACATGTGGCTGTAAAAAAACAATTTTTTTTATATCATATTTTATATATATATATATATGTATATGTATATATATATATGTATATGTATATATATATGTATATGTATATATATATATTTTTTTTTTTGTGTGTGTGTGTGTGTGTGTGTGTGTGTGTGTGTGTGTGTGTGTGTGTGTGTGTGTGTGTGTATGGATATATTAATGGATGGATGGAGCGGGTGATGGGGCGGGTGATGGATCCAAAAAATATCATCCATATCCGACCCTACCCACCACTCGATCCATCCATCACCCGCTAGTCATCCGCATCACCGCGGGTGATCACCCATTTATTCGGGGCGGGTGGGTGGATAATCCACTCACCCATGGATAATTGTCATCTCTAATCGAAAGATGCTTGTATCTCAATGACAAATTTGATAACTAGATTCTGCAGGATTTTAGTTTAGATGCTTAACCTTCAAAAATATGTTGTCAAATTTAGTCTCAATATTTCCGCAGAGAAACAGCAGGTATACAAAAGACATTATTCGCATGGATTCACACATCCCATAGGAACATATGTCGGAACTCCAATAGATATCCAAGAAACTAAAGTTCGACACTTTACTCCCCTTCTGGACAAAATATCCACGAGAATATCTCAATGGAGTCATTACACTTTGTCCTAATCGATGAAACTAATCTTAATCAACTCAGTCCTAACGGCTTCAATCCTGCATAAATTGGAAGTTTTTTGTGTTCCCACAACTATTGCCAACAAAATTGACACCATACTAGCATTTTTCTTTTGGGTAAATTCACAATCCAGTATCCATTGGAGGAAAAGAATCTTCTTCATATTCCGAAAGGTATGGGAGGTCTAGGCATTCGAACCAGGCTTTATTAATGAAACAGGTATGACGAATGCAACAAAATCCCCAACTTCTCATCTTAAAGGTGTTTCATGATACTATGCACCAGGCTTATCAGCTTCATACCGGTCGCAAAAGCATATCTTGGGGATTGAAAGGGTTGAAAACAGCAGAAAGTCACCTACAAATTAGGACAGTGCATGGAAGGTAGGAAATGATTCTTCGATCATTGCATCAAAGGAGTAAGGACAATTGGGTGAATGGCAAAACACCAGTCTTCCGGGATGACATTCCCCTTATTGAAGCAACAAGGATGAAAGTGGAAGATTTAATACTCCCAGTGCAACATGGATGGGATATGGAAAATATATCGGTATTTTATCATGGAGAGTGTAAGACGAATAAGAGGAATGGAGTTGCCAGCCAGCTCGGGCCACCAAGATATACAATACTGGTCATTGACTCTCTCAAGGAAGTATTCAACCAAGCCAGGTTACTTCTTTCTTTCTCAGAGGCGAAGCCAGGAATTTAAAGTTAAGGGGGGCGATTCTTTTAATATACGTTTTTCGTATTTTCGCGGTTTTCAAGACATGCATTTGACCACTTCTATCTATAATCACATTTTACCCTTATACCATTCAATATACCCAACTCCCTTGCCTTCAAGTAGGGAATGAAAAGAAAGTGAATTATTTACCCATGGAGGTATTTTATAATTAGCTTTATTTAGAGAAAATATGGCTAGCAATCAACAGCTTATGTGACTTATATTGATAGTTTAATACTATGATTTATTGATTTGCTATGTTTACTAATTACTTCCAGTTATGCAAAATAGTTGAAGGACAGACATATACATGAGGTTGAATGACAAGCAGATTGATAGCTTTTTTTTACTGAAATTTACTTGTAGACAACCATATTACCATAAAACAGACATAAAAAGACATAAGCAATTGACATCAAACAATCAACAATTAACAAAAGACAAAAAAAGTACTTAGAAAAATCGCTCATTAATTTAACAAAAACAAATAAACAGTGAATCTTACTATATATAATATATTGATATTAGAAAAATAAATTTTAGAAAATAGGGAGAAACCAAGAATTGAAGAAAGTATTCTAAAAAAAAATTGAAGAAAGTATACATTACCTCTACTCCTCTAGTGAATTAAGGTAGAAAGAGAATCTTTGTTGAATTTGATGGATTATAAATTCATCCTTTGGAGAATTTATGCTTTAGATTTTAGAAATTAAGGAAGCAACTAATCCACAAACGAATTTGTAGTAGAAATTAAGGGAAAAAAAATAAAAAGATAAAATAAAAAGAAAAGGAGGAGGAAGTCTAACAGACACATAACATAGAAGGTGAAGTGAAAATGACAAAGATGATAGGCTATAGTAGTACTTTTGTAGCTGCCAGTTGGGTACAGTTTACAACCGTTAATGGTTACCATGATTTGATCCTTTGACCTCACATTGAAAAAACTATTTTTATCAATCCTACTTTACCACTAAAGAAAGAGCATTTTATTTGACATAAAACTCAATTTAATAAAATAGAACTTAAAATTCTACAGGGGCCATTTAAAAATATATGGGCCGCGAAGTTGGACCGCGGGGGCTGGGCCCCTACCGGCCCCCTATGTAGCTTCGCCCCTGTTCTTTCTCACCAACAAAACAGAAATTCATGGCATGACAACTCCAATGATTATAAAGTTTTTTCGTATCATTTGGGGGTTGAACATCATACCGAAGAAGAAACTTTTTTATATGGAACATCTGACATAACAGTATTGCGACAGTGTCTAATCTGGCTAGACGAGGTATTGGTTCCTCTGATAGCTGCCCCGTGTGTTTATGCTTTGTCGAGGATCGCCAACACCTTTTTCGGTTATGCCCCTAGATTCAGAAGCTCTTGGGCTTCCAGAAGCTTGGCTATTCAATCAACAAATCATCCTCGTACTCCATTTCCTGAATAGTTAATGGATAGGTTACTTTAGTTCAAGAATGATGACGGATTTAATGGATCTCGTCTCCCTTACTTTGTACGCGTGTTATGGACAATTTAGAACACGAGAAATGAACAAATTTTCCGACGACAGCGTGCCACGTTGGAGATATTTCATGAGAAACTTGAGTAGAGCATGCCACCTATACCGACAGCGAGCATTCGTCAGCTCAAAATCATGACTCTTCTCTAACCCTAGATTTACAGTGGCTAATCTAGGACAAAATGGTTCTGCGTCAACAGAAGCAACCATCTAGATTGACGGCTCTTGGGATCGTACAACAGGTAGGGGTGGTGCAGCGTGGGTGGCCAATCAAGAGCTATTGTTCACCTGAGTTAGGCAGGGTATCAGTTTTTATGCCCCCTCAGCGCTTTGAAATGAGGCAAAAGCTTGTCTCCAGGTTTTGTGTTGTGCCCGAAGTGCTTCTCTTTCACGGATTGCGGTAATCACGAATTCCATTCTTTTTGGTTCGGCATCTAGTTCTCATCGAGCCCCCGAATATTACGATTAGCCATACAATCAAGGAAATACGAGTGGTTGCAGCTACTTCTATTTTTGCAGCGTTACAATTTTACAAAGGTCAATAGGGATAGAGTAGCTCAAGCTCATGGCCTCGCAAAATAATGTAGAACTCGTTTATAGGCCCGAGTTACTCCCCAGGTAATTATATCATTAAACTTTACTAAAATAATGCTAACATCAAGTTTCCTCTTCTCTCTCTCCTCCATTACGCGTTCTCTCTCCTCGTCTCTCTTCATACTTCTGACTTATGAATTCTGCCTTCGCCTCCGGGATTCGGTCACCTCTTCGTCGGCCTCCAACCTCCGTTAACCTCTTCACGATTGTGCCGTTGTTTCGGCCTCCGACCTCCGTTCACGGTTGTCCTCTTCGCTGCAGATATTGCAGTTGTGCAGAGTAAGATGTTGCTCTTGTTTACCGAACAAAACAGATTCTTTTGACAAATTCTTTGGAAGCATTACTGTTGGTCTTGTTTTACGGATCCAAGGTACTTTTTTTCTTCCTTTTCTTTGATGTCTTAATGGTTATGTATACTTTTATTGCCAGTGAATTTTAATTGTTTGTCAAATAATTATTAGTAAATTATTGTTAGTTTATTGTATTTTTTAGAAAGATTTTGCTAGTAAATTTTTACTTGTAAGTGAATGGATCGTTAATGGATTTTCACTTGTTAGTGAATGGATTGGTTAGTGAATGAATTGTTACTTGGTGAATAGATTGTTAGTGAATGGTTAGTTTTGAATCGATTTGTTAGTGAATGGATTGTTAATTAATGACTATTTAAAGTGATTAGTAAGTTCTTGTGTCATGTGTATATATTGGTTAGGAAATGGATTGTTAGTGAATGGATTCTATAGAATGACTCAAATTAAAAGCAAATTACAAAAATAGCATGCGAGATGAATTTTTGAAAGATAGTTTAGTTACTTATCTTGAAGAAGGATTTGTTTTCGGATGTAAAAATTGATGCGATTGCTAAACAGTTCCATAATTTGAGAATTCGTTGTGAACAATTGTAGTTCTTTTATTAAAACATTTTAATGTTGTATTGGGATTTTGTAACATTTTGAATTTAGTAGTTATGAATTTTTTTGTACTCGATGGTCTCGTAAAATTACGTTACCCTTTACTAGGAATCCTGGATCCGCCCTATTGGAAAGGCTTGAAGTTGAAACTGCATCCATCAACAAAATTAAATCCTCATAGTGTTGTCTTCTTCCTTGTAAATTTTGCTTCTTTTGTCTCAGATTCTCGATTGGTTCTTGCAAAAATGGCAGAATCTGGGTCTTCACAAAAGAAGCCTCGCTCACTTGTGCGCATTGTGCTTCTTCTCATGTCTCATCGTGTCATTGTCAGGTAGTATTCTTCATCTTCTCAATACTAACTTTGAATCTGGGAAATTCTCAATACTTCAGTTCATCTCAGCTTTGTTCGGTTTTTTTTCCAGTTTCAATTGCTGTATTGCTGGAATTTTTGCTCTTTTGCTCTTACCGATTCTTGCCAAAAACACTTATATATCGGAAAATGCGCTCATGCCAGGTGAATTTTTTTATCTCAGACTTTAAATTTGTGAATGAGATTTTGTTGATGTGTATGATCTCCAAAATTTTCATGTTTTTAAGCAGTATTAGATTGTGGGTAATGCTCATCTTTGTAAGATGTGTGTTCTTTATATTAGTTAAGTGAAAAAATTTGGTGTATTGGGAATTTGTGGTACTAGTTTTGGACCTCGAAATTATGGTTTGGATACCATCATCTCCGTGCAATGATTGCTGGAAGGCATACACCATTCTATTGAATGTATCAAAACTAGTGTATGTTAAAGTTCTTGTATGTTTTTGGTATGATGGATGATTTAACTTGAAGCAATTTGGGTTTTTGGAGTAAAATTACTTGTGTGGAAAGGTTACTTGTTTCCTTTATCTTATTAAGCTAAAAATGAGTTCATGTTAGCATTATACGTGGAAAGCTTTCTCCTTTGAAAAATCTGTAGGAGCTGTAATATGGTCTTTTTAACTTGCCATCAAATTATTTTTGGGATTTATGGTTTTGTGGGACTAAGTGATTTTCCTAGCCGTAATACTATGTGAAGTATTTGTGTGTTATAGGTTCTGCCAATCCCATGCTTTCTAGTCAAGATGTCTTGGATGCCGACAAGCTTGTTACGGAGATAATGAGCTTAAGCTTAGAAGGTGATATAGCAGGCATGTATGTGTCTACTATTTTCCATTTTGAATTTATGTCTTGACCTGTTTTTATGACTGGCTCTGCTAATAACAACCATGTCAGTACCAAGTGTAAACTATTTTATACAAATAAACCTGCTGAGAACTTGAAAGGTGGACAGTACTCCAAATTTATACAACAATAGTACACCTCAGCTATCTGAGGCTTTATTGTCTAAGATGACTTCTATTCGATAACTTAATGCCATTGGTAAGCTTTTCTGATGCCATTCTTGCCTCGCATTTTCAGGCATTTCGTCTAGTCTATTGAGGCATTGGTCTATTTCTTAGTAAAAAATAAATCTGGAATCACTTTTTCCTTCTATTGTACCATTTCTAGGCAGATTATGTTGTTTGATAGGTCCTTGTGGTACTAAAGTACTGAACATTTTGTTTCAGTGAAATTCCAAGGATATTAATGAAGCGTGTGAAAAACCTGGGTGCTGAAGCTAGTCAGTTCCAGTTCTATCCTCAGCCAAATAAGTTTCATCCTTTCCATTTCTTTTCTAGTGATGAAAATGACCCGGACCAAGAAAACAATACTTGTATTTCTCCAGCTGTTAGTACTGTTGGTATAATTAGGGCTCCGCATGGCGACGGAAAGGAAGCTATTATCCTAGTGACTCCTTATGATGCTACGAAACGTTATGCTGGTGAAGCTTTATCGATAGGTGTAGCATACTCTGTTTTCTCTTTGCTAACGCAAGTTACCTGGCTGGCAAAGGACATTATTTGGGTTGCTGCTGATTCTCGGTATGGTGAACATGAATCAGTTGCTTCCTGGTTGAGGAAATATTATGCTCCAACATTTCATAGCTTAGAAAAATTTCACTCTAATTTATGCCATGCGAGCAACCATCTTCATAAAAGTGAGGAGAATCAGGTTATAGGTGCAGAGAGCTTTAGACGTGCTGGTACTATGGCTGCTGCTTTGGTCATTAAAGTTAACGGAAACAAAGACGCCCAGGACAGTCTTAGTATCTATGCTGAGGCTTCCAATGGTCAAATGCCAAATCTTGATCTCATAAATGTTGTGAATTATATGGCAGTACATCAGCAGGGTCTGCATGTAAGGGTTGGAAAACTCTTGTCATTGTTGGAGTCAAATTTTCTGAGAATGGTTGGTGGAACAATTGAGTTTTTAGGGAATCTGGCTAGAAGCATAAGTCCGCAATGGGGCTTTGGTACTCCTGTTAGCGAATATGCTGAAGGCACTGCTACGCTTGCAAGTTCATTGTATGTTCAGGTGACTCCTCTTCCACTACCTTATCTTCGTTTTGCTTCTCCCTCTCCTGTTGCTCTGTGTTTCTGGATATGCATATGTTTGCGTGTTTACCTTGTTTTCTGGGTTTATTACAAATATCATTTGTCTTTTTATACATTAGTCTTGTTACTTACTATTTCTTTCTACTATCTTTCTTCTAATTAGGCATTAGGAGTTCCAACTGGTTCCCATGGTGCTTTTCGTGATTACCAAATTGATGCTGTGACATTGGTGATTTCTCCCAAAACCTCACTGTATAACCGTGGCAAGCGAAGTGAATTTTTGTTACGCAGTGGGCGGTAATGTGTTTATACAACTTTTCACCTAAATGATTCTCTTTCTTTTCTTTGTCCACTCTAATTTGGCATGCTTGCCAAGAGATAAACTTGATCATTAATTTCCTTAATTTAATTATTTGTTAAAACATATTAAGACTATATTTACTTTTGTATATTAGGAAAATAAATGTCAAAATGATGCATGTAAATAGTGCTCAAAGTCAAAATGGAACAAGTAAAAACATATGGAGGGATTATTGTTATTACAAAAAAGGTTCAATTATATATACATATGAGTGGAGTGCTCTTATATTTATTTGTGTATTCCGGCTTAAACCTCATTAAGATAGGCTTTTGAACACGTGTCCTGTAATGAATAAAAAGAAAAGGATGTCTCCATAATCTTTCCCTACACTGTTCTGTATAGAGTTGTGCGATTTCCAACATAAAGCTGGGGTGTAGCATTATTGGGTTAGCCAATCCAGTAAGCAGAAGCTGAGTATTTTTAAGGTCCTTGGCATTGCAAGTGACTTCAGTCTGTATCCTGAATTCTAAAAAGACATGGCAAATACACACTTTCATGTGGACTTGTTGGGCTTGGTGTCTGCTCCTACTGTCAGTTAGATTAAAGTGTCAAAGCCCCCAGTAATTTCGTGTACAGCAGTTGTTCTTTCACCAAAATGGATATTATTTTCAAATTTGAAGATTACTTGTCTAGCTAGTTTGATAAGCTTGTTAGGTAACCGGCCCCAGATCCGACTCATGGACCATCTATAAATTTTTTTCCAAAAAATAAATATGTTGAAGTTACAAAATACATTTTATCCGTTCACAGTAATAAGTCTTTATTCTCTTAATATGTACTGAAGTATATGATACTTATGTAAGCATCTTTCATATTATGTATTTTTAATAGTACTAAACTTTTAAATTGAAATATGTTTAAATAATATTTTCTTGAGTTATAATTTTATTACTTCATTATTCACTAAGTATTAATAGTTGAGTTTAGGCTAACATCGTCTTATATGTAGGAAAAGTTTGGCGAAAAATTATATACATTATAGGATATTGACAAAAAAAAAAAATCATAAGGACCCATTTTGGACCCAGGACTCGCTGGACCCAGCAGGTGTGGTTAAGGGTCTAACTTTTTAGACCTAGTGGGTCTGTGGCCAGTGGCGGATCTGAAAATTTAGAAATGGGGGTACGGTTATATGAACAATTAGATTCATAATGTATATAATCTCTCCGTCGCTAATCTTTGGCTCTGTTTTATTTTTTGGAGCCAAATTTCGCCAACTTTGACGGTAGACTACCATTGATACATAAAGGAAAAAAATTTCAGATAAAAATGTGCTCCAATAATTGATCGTTTGGTGGAATGTGGTAAGTGTAAATTGCTAGAATATTCCTAGAAAGTGGAACTTCTTATATTTTTGTAAAACATACAACTCTAGAATTTTCTATTTCCCATGAATTTGAATCCCTAAATTAAATAATTTTTTAATACATAATCAATCCTAAAACATTAAGGAAACTTTTGAGTAGAAGGATTTTATATAAAAATTGTAGTTGATATAAGTCATATAATCGTGTTAGTGGAATAGGGTGGTAAAAGGGTTATTAGAAGAAAAAAATAATTTAAGTACATAAAAGTGATATAAAATAAATGGGAAAATCACCTCATTGTTTTAATATAAATTGACAACTTTCTATAATTGTATGTATAATATGAATTGCATAATAAACTTTTATATAATCTTAGACTAAGAAGGGAATGAAGGAGTAAGAGGAAGAAATTTCTCAAAAAAGGGGAAAGGGAAGAAGAGCTAACTAGTATCGTAAGAGGAAGAAAATTCTCAAAAAAGGGGAAAGAGAAAGAAGAGATAGCTAGTATCTTACAGGGATTCGATCTTGCAACCTTTACCAGTCTATATAGTTAGACTAATTTCTCCCCTCCCTTACCACTGAAGCAAACATTTGCTTATGAGTAACATGTGCATGTTTAAAGTTTATACTTTTTTTGCCCAAAATAATGGGGGTACAGCTGTACCCACTGTACCCCCTCTGTATACGACCCTGTCTGTGGCGGATCTCGGTCCACCTCAAAGATATCGGGTCTGGGTCTTGCTAGACCCGCCCAGACCCGCCCAGACCCGATCCATTGCCAATTTGCCATCCCTACTTTTAGATGGTTGCATGTGACATCAAATAGAACCTAAGCTGTTAAAAGGTAATGTCGAGTACATGCTCCGAGTCTCATGTGAATTGCCTTAAGCAGCAATTGGATTCAGGCTCTTCTACAAAATTCTAAGCATCCTAAGGACCTGTCCTTTGCAAATTTTATTCATATCTGGTTGTGCAGCTCATATCAGTGTCCTTGGTGATTTTTGATCTAATTTGGTTTTCACCTGAAACTGAACTGACAGCTTTTTGCTTGTTTGAGGCTTTGGAGGCTGGAGCTACCTTCGGAGCTTTTGTTCACATTTTTTCATTCCTCCCTGTTTTGTCCCTTCTGTTGGTGTCATTAGGAGAAGCAAATATTTCGTCCGCCAAAACAAGTTTGCAACAAGCCAAAATAAGGTTACAAGCTGTAACATTGAAGCACACTACTGTGAAATAGCCCTTGAATAGTCTAGAGAACTGTTTCTCAAAAGACAAAACACAAAGTCTTCATAAACTAGTTTAGGACCCTAGTTGGCACTCGATATACACGAGAATTTATGAAATCAATCCTTATATGTAGAGTCGACTACCTCAAATTCAATTTAGAGTTAACAATTTTAAGAAGGTTTCAGTCGCCTAAACAAACAGTTTTAGAGATTAAACTTATGCTAGCTTCACTCATTATCCAAGAGTTCTTTAGCTTTGCTTCGCTCAGAAAAACGAAAGAAGAATTCCAAATCAAACTTGCTTTAATATTCTAATTTCTTATTTGGGTTTTTGTCAGAAAGGACCTCATAAAATACATGCTTTGTAGGGAAGGACCTAATAAATTTTTTTTTGTCTAAAAGGACCAATTAAAATACTTCCGATTGTTAAGAAGAACCAGTTTATGAATTTCAGGCCAAAAAACTCTAAATTTTTTTCAGAAATTGAAGGAAAATGTCTGCGAAATCATCTTCAAGCAATAAAATTCCTGTCAAATGTAGTTGTGGTGTCCCAATTGCAAAAAGTCAACTCCGGAATATTAGTAATTTTGGCCTGAAATTCATAAACTGGTTCCTGTTAACAATCGAAAGTATTTTAATAGGTCCTTTTAGACAAAAAAAATTTTATTAGGTCCTTCCCTACAAAACTTGTATTTTATTAGGTCCTTTCTGACAAAAAACCCTTCTTATTTATACAACTCAATTAAAAAAGTAGAGTTACTTGGGTTGTTATAGTAGTAGATTCCCAGCACAAATAGGAAACAAAGATTAATTAAGTGAATTTCGGGCCCTGGGCAACTATTGTTCAATGGAACTTAGGCATGCTATGAAAAGTGATGTTACTTCAATTTTTTTTTAGTCTTCATTCTTGATGCAGGTTGGTTGAAGGCATTATTAGATCAGTTAACAACCTACTCGAGAAGTTTCACCAGTCATTCTTTCTCTACCTTCTAAAGTGAGTTTACATGATCGCGTTTGCACTCCTTATCGCACCACTACCCATTGTTGCTGCTTCTCTTTATTCTGATGCTATCGATAGTCCTCCAAATTCTGATATGGTAAAATCTTCCGGAAGCTCCAACTCGTCTGCTGCACTGGTCATTTCTGTCACTTCATGGAGGTGGTTGCACGCAGCAAAAACTGTGTTTGTTATTCATATATGGGCAGTTGTTGTAGCAACTTCCCTATCTCATTTGTCAAATACCCAACAGCACATCAACTACTTGCAGGCTGCAGCATTTCCTTGATTTTACTGTCGTTATTTACCCTTCACATCTTCTACATGGTCTTGGGCTCCCCTTATTCCTGCTTTAAGTGACCTCACCTTCATAACAAAGAATGGGGTATCTTGAAAGCTGTGATGATCGCAGCTGCCTTTATTGGATTGTCTCTCATGTCTGTAGTGAACTTTGCAGCTACTGAAATTGGGGCATTGTTGTTAGTGCCATTTTATTTGATGGCTCAGCCCCTAAGCCTAGATCTGCAAGACCGGAGCGTGAAAGCATTCTCCAGAATTGTTTGCAATTTTGTCTCTGTCCTTGTTTCCGCCTTTTGCTTTCTTTGTCATGAAAGGCTTATTAGAAGGATTCAGTAACGTCAACGTCAGTGAGTTTTGGACCTGGGTTGAGTCTCTTTTGTTGGGTGTTGGTGCACCTTCCTTGTTGGGTGTTGTGTATTCATATCTTATTACATCCGTGTTGATTGTCTCTGTAATATTTTCCAGACTTGTTAACATGCTATATAGAGCCAAGTTTTGCGCCGGTTTTAACTATAATGTTGTATACAGTGGCTTAGAAGTGCTTCAAACTCGCTTCAAAAGGTTGTAGTTTTAGAATCCTGTTAACAGGTGTTATACCGTCTTTTTCATCTTAAAGGCACTAGTCTTGCTCCATTTATCCATTTTGAATAAATATTTTCATTGTACATATTGACAAGAACATAATTGTTGGGTCTAAATATAGAACCCAGGCCCATTATGACTTAATTTTATGACCATTGCAAAGCAACTAAGCCCAAAAGGAGGAAAGTGAAAGTAAGTCCTCCAAGCCTAAGGGACCGGCCTAAGGCCTCCCATAGCTAGTTCCTACTTCCCACTATATATATTTCATTTGGTACCAATAGAGGTAATTTTATCTAACTAAACAAACACATTTATTTGACAATTCTCTCCACTCTCTTGCTTTCTATTGCTTAGCCATTTGACTTAAGCATCAGAGAGATTTTGTCCGAAAACCCCCGGGTTAGTCTTCTTGTTTTGCAGGCGACGACACATTTGGAGATTCAACTTATCATCTATCATACTCAATTAATTGTTGATGAGCTACACGATTGCATTCAACAACTGAGAAAATTATTTGTGCAACTCACCCAACTTTATACAAAAGTCCATGCAACTCTTAATTCACATTTTTTGTAGGTCAAACAAGTTTTTTTTTGGGGGGGGTTGGTGTTTGGGGGAAGGGGATCAATGAAATTAAATTTCCAATAATCCACATGGCATTCGAGTATATGTAGTCCTCTGTAAAACATATATCAACTAATACCATTCAATAAGCAGTGGTCAATTTTTATTTATATATTCTTTTTTTCTTTACATGGAAAAAGATTAAATAGCGAACTTGTGCACCCTAAAATAAAAAGGAGAAATTGGTTGAGAGTATGTATTAAAGTGATTATAAAAATAATCCAGTTTACATGTGTTGTGAAGAACACTTCTCCAAATAGCGATACTTTTTTCCTTCTAAATCATTATACAATTTTAGGTTGAGTATTCACTATTTCACTTGTAATACATATTGATAAAAATATTGGAAAGTAATATTATAAATTGATTTTTTTGATAAATCTACTATTTGATATATAATGAAAGACATATTTATGGTTAAGGTAGAATATTAGGAAGCAATGGAAGGTGCAATATATCTAGGAGGAAGCCAGTAAATTATACTTTGCCTCCTAACTTCTTCCTCATTATATACTCTACTTTTGTATTATTGTTAAAATCACTTAAAGTGTATAATTGTTTATGTGTGTTAATTGATGATAAGTTGATAACATTAAAGATAAGAGTGTAGTTTATAACGCTATTAGTATGTAGTTAATCAAATCTCTGTTAAGCCCATAGAAAACACATGCGAACTGCTACTTGTCCGTCTAGTTTAATAATCGGAAATTAGTTTAATAATCGGAAACATTAATATAAATGTATATATAGAGCTTGGTAAAATGTACATGGATGTTGCTGTAGTCTAGTGGTTAGAATTCCACGTTGTGGCCGTGGAGATATGGGCTTGAATCCCAGCAGCCACAACTTTTTGACTGCCTATTTGTTCAAATCCTTTTTAGTATGGTTTTCTTCCTTAATAGATTATCCTGTTGTAATACTTGTTAATACATATGCTTTGTACTTTTAAAACAAGTATAGTGATAGGTACTCCCTCTGTTTTTAGTGTAACTTGTACATTTGCCAATGAGTATTTGACTATTATTATGTAAGTATATTTAACTATTATTATGTAATAATAAAAATTTGACATAATAAAGTACTCAATGAGACGAATCAAATAAGATCCAATATGACTATAATTTTTTCTTATATTTTGGGAAAAATCTAAAAGATTCTATTTAATTTTAAATAGTGCCAAGATTTCAAGTATGAATATCAATAAAAAACGGATGTAGTTTTATTTATGCCAGAAGGTATATAGAAAACTATTTCTCACTAAAAAAGTATGTAAGTAACATGGTTGCTAAATGCAACCTCACCTTACTAAACACAACCCTTCAAAATATCCAAAATACCTCTATTGCTCATAACTCCTTCTTTCCTCTCATTTCTCTCTCTTCTTATTTCTCTATCGTCCAAAATTAGGGATAATTACCTTCATAATTCTACCCAATTTCTTCATATGTGACCGCAAATGGAGATTAAAATTATTTTCTCCTACCTTTCTTCCTATTCATCTTCCTCTTCTCTCCCTCTTTCTCCATTTTAATTCATGCGGTTAAACATTCATTTTGCTTCGAGTTAAAGTGAAGGAGATATAGAACATCGATCAAAATCAAAAGTTGAATTGAGGCAGTGATACAAATAGAACTAACCTATGTCGTACTTAGTATCAACTTCTAAAAGGAAAATAACCACATATTTTCATCTTTGTCATGTTAGAAACCAAACCATATAATATTTCATATGGCATCATGGTATCTTTTAGAAATGTTATTTAACAACCTTAAATCTTGAAAAGTTTGGTATATGCAACCACTTAAAAGACACCTTTAAAAAAATGAACAACCTTAAAGAAGTATATAAGTAACTATCTTTAAAAAAAACAGCTGGTCTTGTAAGAAACAACTTGCTTATAATTTAAAATTAGGCAACAGTGCAAACCCAATATTAAAAAAGAGAATGGACCACCATTATGAATATAATGACTAGGTTAATCTATTTAGTGGCGAGTTTAATCTATTTAGCAATAAATTTAATCCATTCAGTTCTCACCTTTTGTAATCCATTTAGTGACTAGTTTCATCCATTTGGTAAGAATGCCAGTTTATTTTTAAAATTGTTTGTTGTAGTTTGAGATTCGAAGGGAAATAAAGGAAGGAGAAGAGAAGGGACCACTAGGGGATAATGTTGGGTTAGGTAGATAGAATAAACTTGTTAGGAGAATGTAGGTTTATGTTTGTCTAATTTTATGTTAAAATTAGACTGCCTATTCTAATAATTTGTATGAAATAATTTATTTAACAACCTTAAATTTTTGAAAGGTTTGGTATATAATGGATACCATTAATTATTTCGTTAAACGATCCACAATACATCATTTCTCTTCGCTCTACCTCTAGCCTTTGCGCCTACCACCCCCAATACTGTCTTCCTATGCTCCAACCTCCACCAACACTTTTTTACATCTTGAAATTGATAAATCCACACAGCACGAGAACAATCATCAACAATAGTGAGCAAATAACGAGCATCACAAAAAGAAATATGTCTATAAGCACCCCACAAATCATAATGTATTTTCTCAAAAATTCAACTAGCTTTATTGTTACATAAAGGAAACTTATCCCTAGGTTGTTGAGCACGAAAACAAATTTTACATGCTTTATTATAAACTACCCTTATGACCACAAAGAGGAGGAAGTAACTTTACCACTCGTTCTGAAAGATGCCCCATACGCCTATCCAAAGCTCGAAATTCGAAGTGACATTATGAATTAAAACCAGTGACAACTAATCGTCCCCGTAGAAGTAGTAAAGTCCATCTCGTCTACTCCCCGTTCCAATAAGCTCCCTCAATTGGTCCTGTATAATACACATAGAGGAGTTAAATTGCACATTACATTGGATATCATCAGATAACAATGAAATTGGAAGTAAATTACAACTGAATTGAGGAACGAACATAACATTTATAAGAATGATAGAAGCATACAAACGAACTGAACCCTTGTGAGTAGCAACAACTAAGGCCCCATTAGGAAAACCAATAGGGCAATCAACAACCTCCATAACATCAAATAACTAGGGCCTCTTACCCGTGACATGATGAGTAGCCCCTAGCTCAATAATCCAACCAAAAGAAGAAATGTATCATTCAAACAATCATTCAGAATTTTGGCATTACCAAAAAGTCAAGCTAAAGATTTCCACTATTCAGTGGAAAAGAGTTTAGAGGAACGTGAAGAGGAAGACGCGGTCGTGGGCTAGGACGAGGCATGAGTGAGATGAGCCTCGACCGACCCATGGCCAGTCCCACCGCAGGGAGAAGGGCGAGAGCGGCGGCCCGCACCATCGCCTTTAGAAGTCTACCACGTCTCCGAGTACCCAACAACTTCATAACAATTCGCGAGATCATGACCATGCTTTTTACAGTCTGAACAAGGAACCAAAGACCAACAACGAGAGGCATCATGACCATGCTTATGGCAGTGAGAGCACATGGGAGGTGTGCGATGCCCACGGGCACGGCCAACACTAGCCAAGTGTGCGGCGAAGCCAGGGACTGCTACTGTAACAACCCAGATTTTTAAAAGCGTTTATTAAATGCTGATCATATTCATTAAGTTAATTATGTTTCGAATATTCTTACTTTATTTGAGTTGGACTACGAATTTTTACTTGTCATGTGTGTAATATATTTGTTATATTAACTTTAGGAAAAATTGTTAAAAATAAGTTAACCTTTAACCGGTCTTTTTTTAATAAGTTAACTACTGGATTATTTTGGAATAAGCCAACTTTGATACCACTTAAGCCTTTAATGAGTTAGATGACTTATGACCTATTTAACCGGTTAAAAGAAAGGAAAAAAATCCAAATTTTTTTTTCGTTTTTAATATTTCTCATCTCTCCTCTCTCCTCTCTCATCAAAGCGTGGATTATGCACTAGGGTGCACAATGCTCATTGTGCACCCAAAAAGAACATACAATTTATATAAAAGAACACGAGCAACTTTTCTACTTTAAAAAAGAACACACGACTTAAAATTAAAGAACATGTAAATCTATATTTATAAAAGAACATAGGTTATAATGAAAAGAACATATAGTTTATGAACATCTACACTTAAGGTAAAAGAACATGTACCTTTTAAATTTAAATTTGAAAAATGAATCTTTAGTTGCAAAATTTAAGGAAACAAATAACAATAAGTTTTTAAAATTATAGACTCTGAAAATGATAAAACAACGTAGTTTAGAAGAGGGTGCACCATGCTCTACATGCACTTGGGTGCATGTACTTATTTGCGCTCTCTCATCACCTCCTTCTCTCTCCTCTCTCCTCTCTCATCTCTCATCTCTCATCTCTCATCTCCTCCTTCTCTCATCTCTCATCACCTCCTTCCATGGCTAACCACCTAACCCCAGCCACCACCCTAACCTCAACCACAACCCAACACCAAACCCTCGACCCAACACCCTCGCACAACCCCACCTTCGCCCAACCCCACCACCACCTACAAACACGAAATCCCACCACCTCAAATCTACCCATTCAAAACCCCCACCAGACCGCCACCACCACCTTCGTCTCCTTTTACAATAATTTAAAAAGAAAAAAAATCACCACCACAACCACCCTAACCCATAAGCCTATAAGCACCCCACCCATAACGAAATATGATGGCACATACACAGTTGCAAAATCACTCATCTTTCTTCCGACGAAATCTAAATATTCTATGCTTAAAGAGGAGCCTACTACTGTAATACCTCGAATTTGGGAGTTTTCGGTACTTTTAAAGAGATTCTGGAATTTTTATTGAAGCTTAACATAACAATGGCTGATCGAGATAGGAAGAAAGCATTATTTCGCTCTAAATTAAACGCAAAAGAACAGAAAAGCCGCATTGATTCTCCTTTTGTGAGGTATGGTACTTTTTCTATTCAATTTGGTTTTCAGGAATTCAATTGAGGGGAGTTGTTGAAGATGAATTTTGATGTCAGAGATATCTTCCGCCACAAAGTCCAGCAAATCTTGCAACATGCTTAACCTATTCATCGATGTCGCCGGAATAACGAATACAGAGAAGAAGAATACGATGACAATGGTGGCCACGTTGGAATGGGAGTAATTTCGGATCCAGGTGGTGGCAGGCACAGGGGGTGGGGGACTGCGGGAGAGGTGGTCGCATGAGGGTGGGGAGGTGTTCGCAGGGGTGGTCGAAGAATAACCGGTTGTTCCCTACATTAGCAGGTCACAATATAATCCAACTTGTTTAATGCTTAAATGATATAAAAGATGGCTTATTCCAAGATAATCCAGTGGTTAACTTATTAAAAGAAGACCGGTTAAATGTTAACTTATTTTTAACAATTTCTCCTTAATTTTATGAAGTTAGTATTATTAAATGTATTTTGGATTTTATGGATCCAAAACTTGTTCAGTATTATTTGCCTAAAAAAAACCTAATGTTTTGTTTTTAGGATTTTTTGATTTTTACCACCTTATGTTTACCACATATTGAAAATAACCACCTTATAGTTTTTTGTATTTATTTTACCACCTTAATTTTATCAAGTTTTCAAAAATCACCACCAACTAACAGTTTCTGTCAAATACTCCATCCACGTGGGTCTCACTACATATTTTCCTGTTTCAAATTGTTAATCTTAGCCCTTCATTTAAATCAATGGCTCAAGACTACTACTTACTCAGTCAAATGTATAATTAAAAAAAACACCAGATCTTTGCTTCCCCTTCTCTTGCTCTCTATTCCCAGGGAGAAGTTCAATTGAAAACTCCAACGCCCTATAATCTTCGCCTCTCTCGTCGACCATCTCGTCGGCCATCTCGCCGTTTTTCGTTCTCTCGTCAGCCATCTCGCACGTTCTTCAGTACTCCAACAAGTTAGTCTCTTCTATTTTCTTTTTCAATTTTTTTCCTTCTAAGCCATCTCATGAATTTTCCGTTGACTACAATAAGTTATTTGCTTTGATCTTTTTTTTTACAATTAATTGAGGGGTTTTGTTGTTGTTCTGATGTATGATTCATTGATGGTTTCTTATTTGTTGATAGTGCTGAGTGGGTTAATTTATTGATTTGTGTTGGCTGTAATTTCTTATTGTATGGGAAATTGAATGCAGATACTGATGTATTGGATTAATTTTAATCAATGTTTACTTACAAAAAAAATATGCACATGGATGTATTATTAATGTTTAAGAATACACATGGATGCAAACACCACATTGGAAGCTAGCTGCTAGTTAGAGTAATATGAAAAGTTTCATGCTTATAGTAGCTGGCACCACATTCGAAGCTTGCTGCTAGTTGGAGGGTGCAACTTTGGAATACTATTGTTAGTGTTAAGAAAGATCAATATGACTTATGGCTATCTTCCAAACTGGTTTATTTGGTTAATGAGTAATATTGGCTTGCAACCACATTTTTAGAGCCTATTAGCTCAATATGACAGAGCATTATGTGAAATACACAGAGATGTAGGTTCGATTCCTACGTAGGCTACAAGATTCAAAATATGCACTATAACTCAAGTCATTTTTTTGTAATTATGTTAATATAAATAAGAGTATCTACAAAAAAAGGAAGGGATCTCTGCCAAGAAACTAAAAAACTAGCCAAAAATTTATAAACGCAATTGGTGGACTCCGTCAAATAATCACTTTCTATTGAGCTCTCACTCAAAATAGAAGCAGTAACTGTCCATTTCAAAAGGTTCTGGCCACTGTGGAAGTTAATTCGAGACAAAAAAACAACTCAAAACACTATCAAACTAGTTCTGGTACTACAACCTAGTCTATTACAACAAATTCAACTTATTCATCTTATTCACATATTTTTTTCCCATTGTGATGTTGTATCATGGATTGGTTGTTCTGGCGTGGACTAGACTGGATATTGCACCGTGGAGCTGGTGGATGCAGTGAATTGAGTTCGTTGAGAGAGTGACTGTTCGGCAACATCTCCAGGAACCTATACACATATCAAACTCCTAACTATTATTTCCAACATTGCGAGTAAAAAGGACGGAGGATCAGATACATTAAGGATGTAGAACATTAGTATTACCTGCTTCATCACCTTTGCCTCCTTCTTTCTTTGATCTTTAACCCAAGTTGTATCCATAGGAGGTCTTCCACCTTTTCCCTTCGCAGCCACAGGTCCCGACTTAGCATTTTGGCAAGTCTTCTTGTTATGACCTTCTTGTCCACACTTCCCACAATGGACTCTTTTTTTGGTCTCTTAGGATGCTTTTCTTCTTCACCTTTTTCCTTCTTCCTGTTTTTGGACTTTGGCCTGACAAGCATCTTTCTCATAGCAGGTGGTTTAGGTTTTCTATAATTCATCTTCTCCCTAGTGCTTTGATCCATGCATGGGTTTAATTGCAGGCTCATATGCTAGCAGGTAAGTCTCCCTACTGTATGCTACATGGACATAATCATCTGGATTAATCCTTTTATCCATCATGCAAGCATATGCATGCACACATGGAATCCCAGTAAGATCCCAATGATAACATGTGCAAGTCCTACCCCTTAAATCCACCATCACCTGATCTTAAAAGAGGTCCACCTCATATGTGTCATCCCGAGATACTTGAACAATGCAACATCTTGATTGCTTCTCCATTCCATCAAATACCTTCTTGATATAGGGCATCAATTTCCCTTTCATTTTTTGTACAACCACCCATTTATCATTGTTTCTATTCATCATGTATCTCCTCATCCACTCCATCTGAGTTAGGATGGGTTTATCCCGTGCTTCTCTGATCACTGCATTAAACGTCTCACACAAGTTATTTAACAACATGTTCGACTTGCAGTTTGGTGTAAATGCATGCCTACACCATTGCCTAGTAGGGATTCCAGCAAGGTACTCATATGCATCCTCATTGAGAAACTTAATGGACTCCATAGCAACTTCATAATCAAACTGATGATACAAACACAAAACAACAAGTAAAAAGCAAGTGTTGTGAAGTTTAAACACAAAAAAAGCATTTCAAAACTGCATAGGCTAATGTCATTATGTGAGTTGTGGCCCTTGCTGCATTCTAGAATAATTCATTAAACACGGTTCCCGTAAATTAAAGCTTGAAGTTAGCCCATGTGTGCCTCACGCAATATCTTGTTTCAGCTTTGGGCACTACAACATTAAAAGCCTCCAATAATACCTACATAAGACAACAACACTAAAAATTAAGCAAGAAAAAAAAACAGAACAACAACTTCAACAACAATGAACCAAAATGAAAATGAGAAATACCTTCTGCCTATCGGACATAAAGGTCCAACCAGCCCCTTCATCACCACCTAATTCCTTCATTAGCAACTCCAAGAACCAACACCAAGTCTCTGTATTTTCTACTTCAACTGTAGCCCAAGCAAATGGAAATATGCAGTTATTCCCATCCTTTCCCACTGCCACAAGAATCTGTCCAGAGTAAGCACCCTTCAAGTGGCATCCATCCACACTTATGATGGGCCTACAACCATTCTTGAACCCCCTGACAAGTGGTTCAAGGCAAATGTACATCCTCAGGAACAAAGGGGGTTCTGGTTGGTCCATGCCATCAACAACAACTACACACCTTGTCCCTGTGTTGTATTTGATGACTGCCCTTCCGTAATCCCATACCTTAGCATATTGGTCTTCTGCAGACCCATACATGATCATCTTTATTCTTGCTCTTGTAAGCCATGCCTTAGAGTATGAAATGTTTGCTCCCAACTCCCTCAACACCTTTCTCCTAAAGGCTTTTAACTTCATATAATATCATTCCTCCACTCCTCTAAATATGTATCTGCTAAGTACTCAGCACTGATCTTACTATTTATGGTTGTCCTTACACAAGTGTGGTTAGTCTTCAGTGTCCTAATCTGCCAATTTTCTTGCATAGACAACTTTCTAGCATGTACCTTATACCTACACCTCATGTTACAATCACAACTTCTTTTCTTACTCTTCTTTGAATCCCAGGGACAATCACATCTATTCTTGCATAAACTAGTAATCCTAGTTGAGTCATTATGCAATAGATAATAGTCATACCTCTTCTGTATTGCATGATACCTAATAGCCTTTCTCAAAGAAACAACAGAGCTAAATTTCAACCCCAACTTCAGTTGAATCGGCTCCTGGAAATCGGTGTTTGCGTTAAAGTATGAACACCCATCAGCCTCCTCATCAGATTCATTCAAACTTCTCAGTTCATCACACTCCCCATCTATCTCATCTTGGACATGGACATCTTGAGGTTCAAATTCATTGTCCTTGCCCTGTAGCTTCCCGAATCGACTTATGAGGCTGTTGATTTAAACTCCCATCCACAATCCTGAGTATATCAGAAGCAATCTCAACCCCAGTAGTCTTTGTCTGTAAAAAATATTGATCATCGTCATTGCTCAACTGCAATTCCTCTTCACCAGTCTGCCACTCAATATCCAAATCAGTTAATTCCGAGCTAGATGAACTAGACCCACTTTGGCTTGAACTTGGGCTGCTTGAAGTGGGCTTGAACTTGGCCATATTAAGTTCTAAATTGCGTAATATAACCAGAAAAAACAAGGAAGCAAGTCAATATTTTTTTGTCTCTTTCACCCAATTTTTTTATCAACATCTTCACTTTATCTTTTTTGACTATTTTGTTCTTTACCCTATTTCTATTTGTTGCAGACTGTAAATATTTCATATTTTTATACAGGAAATTCAATTAAAAATAATCTGCCTAAATAATCTGCCTAATAATTCTAATCAATTTATTACTAAGATGAACAAGGAGGGCGCAAAAACAATCAATTAACAACCAATTATTGTAATGGCACAAATTAAAGCCTGTGATTTTACCCTAATTTTTAATTCATTGAAAAACCCCCAAAACACATGATTTTACGGAACTAGGCTTCACAGCAAAAAAAAAACATATAGAATCATGCCATTTGCAAGGGTAATTGTTTAAAGTAGATTATGGGATTTAGCTTTACCTTAATTGTTAGATGTTGATTCCTGTTCCAATAGATTCCATCTGGTCCCCCACTTGAATTCGCAGCAGTGAATTGAACAATCAGTAAGGGATGAGAGAGATAGGCGTTTAGAAGAGATAAAAGAAAAAAAAAGTGGGACCCACGTGGATGGAGTATTTGACAGAAACTGTTAGTTGGTGGTGATTTTTGAAAACTTGATAAAGTTAAGGTGGTAAAATAAAAACAAAAAATTATAAGGTGTTTATTTTCAATATATGATAAACATAAGGTGGTAAAAATAAAAAAATCCTTGTTTTTATAACCCGTAGTCGGTTTCCTTGCCATTGATGAAACCCCAAAAATAAAACCCCAATCCCCCACTCCTTCCCGTGGCTTCTCTCTGTCACCCAAAACCCCCAAACACCCTTGTTCTCTCTCTTTCTCTCGCACGTCCTCTCACCTCACCTGAATTCTCTGGCCACCATGACCGAGTTTACCGCGGCCGCCGGTGCACTGCTGCCGCCGCAGGCTAGAAGCGCTGCTCTCCACTGTCTGTCTCTCTCCTCTGTTTTCTGCTGCGTGCTGCTCCTATTGTGTCGGTGCTGCTGCCGCCACTGTCGAGCGGTGCTGTTGCCGCCACTGTCGTGTGGTGCTACTGCTCTATCGTGACCCATCTTGAGGTGCCACACTCACCCTTTTTCTTCTCTTTTATTTCTCCTTTGAGCTTTGATGAAATTATGAGGTTGATTTCAAATATATGTGTTTTGATTCGTGATTTTGTTTGATGGTCATATTGATGAGTAGTTGTCATGTTTTTTATTCTAGTAAAATTAAATCTGAGTATGTGACTTATGTTAAGAAATTCTTGATCATGAAATTCTGGATTTTTCATGTGTAAATTGTTGATGTCTGGATGGTTGAATTGCAATAGGTCTTTATAGTAGTTAAATTCAGATTTTATCTTGAACCATTTTGAAGGTTTTGATTGAAATTGTAGCTTCCTAAAGCCAAATATTTAACCTTAGAGTAACTGAAATTTGTTATGAATTGTGGTGATTGGATTAAGTCATTGGATAAAGTCTTACTACTAATTGAAGTCTATATTATAATGAATTGTTGAGTTTTATTTCACAATTGAAGATAGAATTGTTGGCAGTGGCGGATCCAGGGATTTAAGCTGCGTGGGTTCAGAGCTATTCGAATATAAGTGCCCAATTAAATTTTACTATTTGGAGCTTAGTTTTAAAAACTAGGCGCGCCTAGGCGCCAGGCGAGGTGAGGCGGCGGCCAAAACGCATCCGTCAACCAAGGTGAAGCGCGGCACGACGGGTGACCTGAGGCGCGCGCTTTTTGCTGCCTTTAAGAGAGGCGCAAGGCGCACCGCCTGACCGCTTTTAGTGGAGAAGCGCGGAGTAGAGGAGGGAAGAGACTTGATCTGAGTTTAAAAGTTCAAAAAATCCCAAAAACTTTCAAATTTAGACTTACATTGGTTTAATTTAGCATTTTCGAGCAAAAGCCCTTTGTTAATTGTAGTAAATTACATCAAATTGAAGTATGAAACCCTAATTACAAATCTTTAATTTGGGGAAAAACCCTAATTCATGAATTGGTGGCAATTGATGGCCGCCAAGTCGCCGGAGGCATAACAGAGAATTTCGGCGAGCCAAGCACCATCGTTCCTGGCACCATATCTCCGGTGGTCGGCGGCGGCAAGCAGGTCAGTCCTCTCTCTCTCTTCGAACTTCTTCAGTCTTCTCGCTCTATCTCTTCTTCGATCTTCACTCTCTATCTTCTCTCATCACTTCTTCGATCTACTTTTCTTCTTCTGCTGAAAATTTTTCTCTCATAATCTTCTCTCTCTTCTCTTCTGTTCTTCGATCTCTCTGATGCTTTGGCTTTAACTTTTTTTTCCTTTTCTTTTTAATATTGAATGCTGTATTATTGAAGGAAAGTGGGAAACTTACCCACTCCCTTAACCCCACTGCCGCCCCCTATGATAAAAGAGGCATGTGACTTCCCATTGTTAATTTTTTTTTGTATTATATTAAACTTTTTCTTCAAAGCACATATTTATTTTACTTTTTTTTACTGAACATATTTATTTTACTTTGAAATGGAACTCGTGTTAAAAAATTTAATACCACAAAAGCTTAATAATAAAGATAAAAAGTGCGCCTCGTCTACGAGATGCCTTCGCCTTGCGCCTCGGTGCGCCTTGCGCCTTTTAAAACTAAGATTTGGAGTTACAATTTTTTAAGGAAAAGGAAAACTTTCCATAATTGTACTTTCCATAATTGTACTTAGCGGAGCTTTTATTCTTGATTACATCATTACAAAAAAATGTAATTAAAAGTAGTACTAACAAAAGACTATCAATTCCTTATTAAACAAAGGAAACTACAAAGTTTTACAAACTACGAATCAACTATCAACTATTATGACATTTTTCATTAAGTTAACCTATCAATTAAGTATTAAAGGTTAAAAACTTAAAACTATATATATGATATAATATGATGAAACAAAATATGAAATGTTAATGACTAGTACAAATATGAAATCTAAAAGGACTAATTAACAATGAATCAACGCTAACCAGCTTTTTGTGTTTTAGTTTGAGAGATAATAAGCTCATCAATAATTTTAATTTGTTTACAAAGTGATGTATAAAATTCTTCCAAATTTATTATCTTTTATTGTAATTGTACTTAAGATGGAGAGATTTATAGTTCAATAAAGAGTAGAAAATTAAAGGGAGGATATAAAAAACCAAGAATATAACATAAGTTGTATTTATAGAAGATAAAGAAATGAAAAAAAAGGAAAAAAAAGAAAAGACAATGGATTAAAACAACACTACAGTATTCCCGCGACGTGAGATATAAGATCTCAAAGTACAAAGCGCGCGCTTTACCACTGAGCCCAATTTGCTTTCCATGAAAATACTCCTCGCGTTTTGTATATAATTCTTACTATCAATTTTCCTTTTTTTCCAGTTCTCCCTTGTTTTTTTACCGGATCCTCATGGGTTCAGTTGAACCCACGAAACCCACGCTGGATCCACCACTGATTGTTGGTCCACCGAAAGTAGAGTTCATATTAGTATTTGCGACTTGATTCAAGAATTCATTTATAATGTAATACTTGAAAATGACAACTTTGAATATATACCATATGAAATTCTTAGTTAGGACTTAAGATTATGGAGTAAAGAGCTATTTTGATTCTTAATTTGTCTTAATAATATTCTTTATAGTTATTTGTTAAGAGATGTTATTGAATTCTTTAATGAGTTTATATGAAAAGATGTGATCAATATGACTATAAAACATTTGTCGATTCATTTGAAATGGTGTATAGGTTATTCTAGTATACATAGAGTATTATTCGACATAAATTACTATTTCAATTATCTAGATCATGCCTAATTATGGTTAATGAGCTGAAAGTAGCGGATAGTGTTATGGTTAACTATGATAAGTATCTTTTCATGCTTTACTATGTTTGTGTTATAAAGTATGATCTATGAGGTAAATGGACCTATTCAAAGTGAACATTGAAATGTATACAGTTGATTCAAATTGAAGTTTATGGTATGAATTACTGGTATTGAAGGAATTGATTGGTTGTGTGACTGTGGAGCCTTTTAGAATATTAATTATTTGATCATTGTGAAAGAAAGATTGTACCTTTGTTGTTCTTGATCTCTTAAAAGATATTAATAACAAAAGGTTAAAGACTACATGGAATATCTATTAGAAATATTGGTGTTTTGTTATTTTATCTTCGCCCGAATTGGAAAGATACTGGATTGATTGATATTCGCCGTATGTGGCAAGATTTTCGAATCGTCCTCTTCTCTAGCGTGGCCGGTCGGGGCCCCGGGTCACATAAAAGCTTGAGTTGAGGGGTGTGCACACTATAGGTTATTAGCCATTGATATTATTGGTAAACCGGCCGGGGCTCCCGGGTTTACATTATGATAGACCGTCCGGGACTCCCGGGTCTATAGTTTACTAATTAGTGGGTCGGCCGGGGCTCCCGGATGCACTCTTCTCTTTGGATTATTTGGTAACTCTTGTTTAATGGAATGATCTTTGGACTTGATAATAATTGATATTTATTCCACGTCTTGTATTTGATTATTAAAATGAATTACTCATGAGTATGGACTCAATGAATTGTTATTAATATCTTAAGATACTCAAATGTTGTGACCGTCGTAGCTTGTTACTCGATTACTTTGTGAATTCAGTGACGAAACTTATTGGTAATTCTATTTGACTCTATTCTTGTCTATATCATTTACATGGTTACTTATCATAATTATGTAACTTGATTTAGAACTTGAGGATCATGAACATCGAATATAATCGATCTGGCTTTAAGGTATGAATACTTTGGCGTCTTTGTTATCAAGATTGGATATAGATTGACATAGAAGCTTAAATAAGGGAGCTTGTGATAAGAATGTACGTGAGAATTTGAGTTATATTTTTGTTTCCTGGAATATATATTCGATGTCTTGATTGTTCTTACTGTTTAAGATGGAGTGTTGGCACTCAACTTTTGCTGACGTGTGTTGTATTTGTTTTTGTTTGTGGTTGTTATTTTCCTTGTGGGGTTGAACCTGTGATGACCCATATACTATGTATAATGGTGAGCAGTTGATACTAAAGCAGGTTTATTGTTGGATTCGCAATGTTTAAGGTGAGGACGGAAATTCTTAGAGGAACTTTGTATTCGAAGAGCTTCAAATGTAAATTGTACTTGGGTTTAAATATGTATTGGTTATATTATTCTTGTTGAAGTTTTGGTTTCAAGATCTCTTAGATTGGTTTGTAATATTGAGTAGTTTCATTGAGTTTGATTCCCTCTTATGGTTATTCTCCGTGAAAGTGTCGATGATTTGGGTCTTGAGAATGAGAATATTATATTTTATTGAATTTGTAAATAGGTTTAAATTTTTTTCCATTTTTGGGTTGTTCAATTTTGTAAAGGAAACTATGCCGAAATTTCGAGTCAAATTATGAGAATATTGTATTAAGGTACTTATTACTGGTATTGAGGATCGGGGAGTTACAGCTGCCGACTTGTCCTCGACCGCAAGGCTAGCCGACCGTACTCGTTCATCTTGGACAACGAGTTGATACGCACGATTGAGTGTGGGAAGAGGATCAGAGGACATGATCGAGGAACGCAACGACACATAGTCTAAGTGCAAGCTCCATCAAAAAATTGTGTAATTTTTGAGTGTCACGACATTGTTCATGAAGAGTTCCGCCATTACATGAAGAACAACAAGTACAAGAGATTAAAGGTTCATGTTCAAATAATTCTTCCCACAAGCTATTCAATTTGCCGTAATACGTAAACACAAACATGGATTCAGGTTGTTTACACTTAGCAATTGCAAATTTTAATTGTTGAATTTAGGGTCCATTGAACAAGGCAAATCGAGTAGGAAGGTGATCCGAACGACACTTAGCTTCACAAAATTTAGAAAAAGTGGATTTTCCCTCGATGTTGATGGAGTTAGTAATCCAAGTGACGAGGATAACAATGACTATTCTCCAATCGGCCAAAGTATAAGGCGGTGTGGCTTCAGTAATACTGCCATCAAGAAAGCTGAATTTACCGCGTGCTTCAAGGGCCATCTGGATATCAGATTCCCAATCATCATAATTATCTAGGTGAAGGCGGATAGGCGTGATGAAGTCGTCTGAACGATCACCTGTGCCAAGGTAGAAAGTGTTTCGGGTGAAAAAACTTGTAAGATGGGGGATTAGTCAAGACTGATGGTCGAGGACTGTTGAAGGTGACCAGATGCTCAAAGAGTGATGCGAGACCTGCAAAAACGAGAGTTAGACTACCCCGGGGTTGTTTCTGGGATCACCCCTCCGACGCCCAAGTCAGTTATGATACTTAGCGAATAGTATTGGGTGGTTGGTCTGGAATTCATTACCTCAATAAATGGGGAACTGTTCCCTATTTATAGGCGTTGGAATGTGTGATAAATGCTTGCCAGGCTAGATCAAAGACTAGGCTGGGCCAGGTCCTTTGGCCTGGGCGGCTTTTTGAGCATAGGAAGGCAATCTGGTAATTTCACCATGGATTGGGGGCCCAGTGATATATTGGGCCCAAACATTAGCCCCACGCGAAATATTCGAAGGAGGACTCCTCTAAGATCGCGTATTTTGCGGAATGTTGAACCTTTTCTTGATCTGGGCCTGGCCCATTGCCATGGGTGATGAGCACCATGTATCTTGAGGGGCGTCTTGGACCTCGCTCGAGATGTCTCAGGGGCAAATGAGCTCCATGTATCTCGAGGGGCGTCTTGGACCTTGCTCGAGATGTCACAGGGGCTAATGAGCCCCATGTATCTCGAGGGGCGTCTTGGACCTCGCTCGAGATATCCCAAGGGCTAATGAGCCCCATGTATCTCGAGGGGCGTCTTGGACCTCGCTCTAGATGTCCCAGGGGCTAATGAGCTCCATGTATCTCGAGGGGCGTCTTGGGCCACGCTCGAGATGTCCCAGGGGCTAATGAACCCCATGTATCTCGAGGGGCGTCTTGGACCTCGCTCGACATGTCACAGGGGCTAATGAGCCCCATGTATCTCGAGGGGCTTCTTGGGCCTCGCTCGAGATGTACAAGGGGCTAATGATCCCCATGTTTCTCGAGGGGCGTCTTGGACCTCGCTCGAGATGTCCGAGGGGCTAATGAGCCCCATGTATCTCAAGTGGCGTCTTGGGCCTCGCTCGAAATGTCCCAGGAGTTAATGAGCCCCATGAATCTCGAGGGGCGTCTTGGGCCTCGCTTGAGATGTCCTAGGGGATAATGAGCCCCATGTGTCTCGAGGAATATCTTGAACCTTACTCGAGACGTCCCAGGGGCTAATGAGCCACATGTATCTCGAGGGGCTTCTCGGACCTCGCTCGAGATGTCCCAGGGGCTAATGAGGCCAATGTATCTCGAGGGGCTTCTCGGACCTTGCTCGAGACGTCCTAGGGGCTAATGAGCCCCATGTATCTCGAGGAGTATCTTGGACCTTCGCTCGAGGTGTATCAAGAGCTAATGAACCCCATGCATCTCGAGGGGTGTCTTGACGCCGTAGCACTTGACGAGCGCCGACTCCAGTGGTTGGGGTGACTTGGAGTATCCTTCACTTGATCTGGGTGAAGTGCCTAAGTGTAGGTCTTGGCCTTAGCTGAAATTCAGTCAACCTAGCTTTTGTTGGTATAACCAAGCGAGCTGGAATGGGCTGATTTTGGTAGCTAAGAACGGTTATCTTGGCTAGGGTGGCTATTGGGCCCTGCTTATGGCCCAATACAGGGTCTGCCGCTTCTCATAATTATTCGAGGCCCGTGAGATACCAACCGTTTCGCACGGTGTTGCTTATAAATAGGGGGGACCGTATCATTTGTCTCATTCTCTGTTTCATTTCTTTGAGAGTTGCTGCTGCGTTGGAAACTTTTGTCTCGAGAGCATACATAGGAGTCAACGGGCATCCTTCAACAGGTAGTGGATCTCGAGAGCTTTCCATCTAAGGTACGACCTTCTTCCTTCGCTTCTTTACTTAGTAATAAATGGACCCTTCCAGACGGGGTTCCCTCTTGATAAATAACGAGGATTCTTTGTCTGGTTCGGAGACCCCCCCACCTCTGCTCGAACCGCTGTTCGATGGGGTGTTAATAAATGGGGTGCCCGTAGTGTCCATAGTGTCCGTAGCAATCGACTGCCCTGATTCCCCCCGAGTGCTCGATGCCCTAGCGTGCTCGAGCGACGGGGGTTCAATAATGTCCGATAGGGGGGAGGAATTGAATAATCCCCCACATGCTGTAACCATTTTCTCGACCCCGAGCCATTAGGAGTTACTTAGACCATCTCGATAACCAGGTTGTCAGTATAATGGAGGGAAGCAGTGAAGATCTATCCCTCGGTCCGAGCACTAGTGGTGGAGAGGGAGAGACCCAGACCAAGGTCAAGGGTATCACGCATTTCTATGTTCGAGGGCCCTTTATGCAATTTATGATGGACAACCTCCATTTCCTCGAGAGCTCATGCTGGATTCGCCATCCTTGTGCTTAGCATATTCCTGAGCCCGACGAGACTGTCTGTACCCCTCCGACGGGTTGTATAGCCCTCTACAAGGCATATCTCGAACTGGGTCTAAGGTTCCCTATCCATCCTTTCATCGTTCAGGTGCTCAGTGCTTACAACCTTGCCCTTTGCCAATTGATGTCCAATAGTGTGGGTTCGATGGTGCGGTTCCTTGTAATATGCGAGATGATGGAGGTGGAACCATGTTTAACCCTTTGGTGGAATCTGATGAAATTGGTAGTGATGTCTGCGACGTCCAACGGGGAGGGATGGTATAGCTTCCAGGTCCGTTTCCAATATAAGATTGTGGGAACCATGCCCTCGAACCAGCAATTCTTCCGTACTAAGTTCATGTATGTGTATCGAGCTGAGCAATGGGATTTCCCACTTGTCCCTTGCCTCGAGGGTCCGAACATGGCGCTGAATAGGTCGGTACCTCGAATGTCGGAGGACGAGACCAGGGTAGCCATATACTGCCAGACCATCACCTCGATAATTAATGGTGATCGAAAGCAGATCCCGCAAAATTGGAACCCCAGTGCTGATTGACGCGCTCGTTGTAAACACGTTAAAGATACCTAAACTACCCAATTTAGGGCAAGTAAAGGGTCGAATCCGCAAGGACTAAGGGAAGCACCAATAAGTATCGATTTATGATAAGCTAAGCTAAGTCTATGTTTTTGAAGATTTATAGATGAAAAGACAATAAGAAAAATGACTTCGGAAAGGGGTATCCACCAATCAACTCATTCACAAACCAAGCAATCACAATGAGAATCAACAATGGGGATCAATCGAGGGGAATTGTTCATCCATTGGTACTCTAACCACTCTCTCGAGCTAGCTAGATTGGCCTAGTCTCTTACCGAAGACCTATTCTCATGGCTAAGGCATTCAACCAAACATATCCATAAACATGATGAACTTAAATAAGCAAACTAAGTCCCCTAGGCTAGGTAGTCCCTATTCTCATGGTCCTTCAAGCCTAATAATCGATTTGAGGCAACCCCTTAACTTCATCTCTCGATCCTTCCCTAAGGGTACCTAAATTATGCTTATATGATGGCCAATCACACAAACATTCATGACAATGCCAAATCAATTAACCAAAAATATCCCAAGTCAAAACCCAATGTTGGATTTAGAGGTTCATGAACTCATTAATGGCTTCAAACCCTTCTCAAAGAAATAGCTGCTCACAAATCATGATAAATTATAAACTAAAAGACATTAACAACTATTAACATGTGCTAAAACAATAATCTAGGATGAACAAGTAAATAGAGTGAAATGAAATGAAAATAAGAAAATAAAGCAATAAAATATGAGAGAGAGTAATAAATTCAAATTAAAGTTGCAAGGAGCCTCCAAATCATCAAGTTTCCTTCTTAGATTCTTCAAATTCCAAGCTTTCAACAAGTTTCTCTCACTTCTCTCTCTAGAAGATGAGATTTTCTCTCTCCTAGGGTTCTAAGAATTTCAAATTTCACTTTATTAAAATATAATGTAAATTAGCCTCCTCTAAAATGAGAGGATTTTGCCTTATATAGTACTAAAATAAACTAGACATAATTACAAATTAACCCCCATTCAAAAAGAGGAATTAAGAAGAAAGAGTTCAGAAAAAACCAGACCCGGACGGGTGGAGTGACCCGGGTGCTCGGGTTGAGGTTGACCAGGGCGGGTCGGACCATCAGGATTAAAATTTGCGTTTTCCGCAGACTGACCCGGGCGGGTCAGTTGACCCGAGCGCTCGGGTCAGTTTTTTCGTCAGTTCATTTTCAAACGGCCATATCTCACTCGTTTTTCATCGGAATTGAGCTTGTGACCACTTGTTTGAAAGATATTGAGCCACAATTTCATCTCCAACTTGAATCGCTCAAAAATATTTTGTGTGCTTAAAGTTATGGCCATTTGAAGTTGACACTTGTACGCAAACCCTTCCAAAACTTCTTATATTTGCCCCCGAAACTTGGTTATGCTTCCTTGACCTTCCTCTTCGATATTAATATTCGGGGTTGTGCAAGTGTCCCATAAGCATGCTCCTAAATCCTGAAACGAAACAAATCGCCCAAAGAAAGTGCATACAAGAAGGAAAATTGCACAAATTAAGGAAATAGCTAACAAACTAGCCTAAACTAACTCAAAATCAACTATAATACCAACTAAAAACTATCAAAAAGTAAAGCAATAAACAAGACATCACTGATGACCTGAGCGATGAGCACTTCCTCTCTGCGATGGGATTGAGTCCTGCTTATTCCAAGGGTAGGGCATTTATTGTTAGGTGTATAATCGCTTGACTATGTATTCGTATCTAATTCGTCTTTTTTCTTTTTCTTTTTCTTTTTTTTGTACAGTCATCTCTCGTCGGGAACTTGGTGAAGCGATGCAAAAGCGACTGACGGTTAACCAGCGAGTCCAAGAGCAGATTCGTCAGAAGATGGCGAGAGGGGAGATTCGAGTTCCTCGTCCTCCTAAGGTAACGCCCAACCTTCGAGATGTTTTGTTGTTTTGCCTTATTTGCGGACTAACTTTCCTTCTTACAGGACCCTGCCAAGAAACCGCGTACTCGTCCTCCCTCGACCTCGGCTGTTATAGCTCCCCAAGTGGTGGAGGATGGGGGGAGGAGAGTCACCATAGAGCCCCCTCCTCGACTAAGGGCGATCCCTCCTAAGTACCGGGAGGTGCAGGAGGTGCCTTCTCATCGAGAGGAAGAGACCTCGAGCAGAAAGAAGCGAAAGACGGTTGACTCGGAACCGGCCTCGAGGCCTTTCACGAAACTGTCTGGGATGGAGAAGGCCAGACACTTTGATCTTGCAGTCAAGTGGATCCTTACTAAGGCGGACATCGATGTCTTCAGTAGCTTGAACGAGGAGGAGGAAGTCGAAGGGCTTCATGCTTCTTGAATCGACGTACGTTTCTGCCTTTTGCGTTTTCCGCAGATTGACCCGGGCGGGTCAGTTGACCCAACCCCTCGGGTCAGTTTTCAGTTTCGCCAGTTCATTTTCAAACGGCCATATCTCACTCGTTTGTCATCGGAATTGAGCTTGTGACCACTTGTTGGAAAGATATTGAGCCAAACTTTCATCGCCAACTTGAATCACTCAAAAATATTTTGTGTGCTTAAATTTATGGCCATTTAAAGTTGACCCTTGTGCGCAAAAACCTTCCAAAACGTCTTATATTTGCCCCCGGAACTTGGTTATGCTTCCTTGATGCTTCCTTGAGCTTCTTCTTCGATATTAATATTCGTGGTTATGCAAGTGTCCTACAAGCATGCTCCTAAGTCCTGAAACGAAACAAATCACCCAAAGAAAGTGCATACAAGAAGGAAAATTGCACAAATTAAGGAAATAGCTAACAAACTAGCCTAAACTAACTCAAAAACAACTATAATACCAACTAAAAACTATCAAAAAGTAAAGCAATAAACAAGACATCAAACTCCCCCAAACTAGACCTTTGCTTGTCCTCAAGCAAAATAGAACAAAACACAAGGGTAAGAGAATGAAGATTATTTGAAAACAAGATTAAGAAGAAAGAAGAAAGGAAAAAAAAGGAGAAAGAAAGAACTTACACTAACTCATTTTTGTAGGAATCACGATTGCATTTAGCATATGCAACAAGCTCATTAAACCCCTAAATCGCTCTAGAGGGCGAGTGGGATCTTGCGAGGGTTTCCAAAAAGTTTTCAAACCCACAACTCTAGATTTTCATCAACCATTTATTCAATCAAATTCAAGAATAATGCCCAAATCAACTATCAATGAAATGGTTCACAAGCAAGGATAGAGAGCAACTTTCAAAATAAATAATTTCCAAGTGTACTCATAGGTTATGGGTAGAGAAAGAAACTAATCAAGATTGCAAAAGGACACCTAATTAGACTTTTTACTCGCTCATTAGAGAATACCTAGCTATCCAAAAGATTTAGGGCCCTTCAAGTGTTTTAGAAGCTCAAACCACTAGTCCACCATCCCTAGACACACAAATATGCCTCTACTCAAAACATTAGAAAAAATAGTACTAAGTGTGGGAGGCATCCACAAATTGACCTCTTTTATTGGAATTCTACTATTCTTTTTACTTTTCGTTTTTCTTCACTTTTTTTTTTCATTTTTCACGCCTTTTTTTACTGTTGTTGGCTTTTTCTTTTTCCCTTATTATGGGGATATTTGCTATACAAATGAGGAGTAACTACTCACTAAAGAGAAACATGAGAACTTGTGGCTTTTTGTACCACTTATTACAAAACGAAAAGAATTGAAACTAAGCTTCTTGTAGAGCTTTGTTTGGGGACATGATTAGCATATCTAGGGACACTAGGGACCATAAATTTAAAGCTAAATTTATTCAAGCATGAGCAACATAGTCAAGATTCAAAACTAAACGTCCAATTGAGCATTCATTGGTTTCATTTTGGTTGATTCTAATGCAATCAAGATTAATCAACTCCTAAAGCACCACAACCCAAGCTCACACTCTTCCAAAAGAAGCCTCTAAACATATACTCAAAGTCAAAGCAAGGAATCCACATCATATTATTACTTTGCCATCTTGAATCACTCAAAAATGTTTTGTGTGCTTAAAGTTATGGCCATTTAAAGTTGACACTTGTGCGCAAAAACCTTCCAAAACGTCTTATATTTGCCCCCGGAACTTGGTTATGCTTCCTTGATGCTTCCTTGAGCTTCCTCTTCGATATTAATATTCGGGGTTATGCAAGTGTCCTACAAGCATGCTCCTAAGTCCTAAAACGAAACAAGTCGCCCAAAGAAAGTGCATACAAGAAGGAAAATTGCACAAATTAAGGAAATAGCTAACAAACTAGCCTAAACTAACTCAAAAACAACTATAAGACCAACTAAAAACTATCAAAAAGTAAAGCAATAAACAAGTCATCAAACTCCCCCAAACTAGACCTTTGCTTGTCCTCAAGCAAAATAGAACAAAACACAAGGGTAAGAGAATGAAGATTATTTGAAAACAAGATTAAGAAGAAAGAAGAAAGGAAAAAAAAGGAGAAAGAAAGAACTTACACTAACTCATTTTTGTAGGAATCACGATTGCATTTAGCATATGCAACAAGCTCTTTAAACCCCTAAATCGCTATAGAGGGCGAGTGGGATCTTGCGAGGGTTTCCAAAAAGTTTTCAAACCCACAACTCTAGTTTTTCATCAACCATTTATTCAACCAAATTCAAGAATAATGCCCAAGTCAACTCTCAATGAAATGGTTCACAAGCAAGGATAGAGAGCAACTTTCAAAACAAATAATTTCCAAGTGTACTCATAGGTTATGGGTAGAGAAAGAAACTAATCAAGATTGCAAAAGGACACCTAATTAGACTTTTTACTCGCTCATTAGAGAACACCTAGCTATCCATAAGATTCATGTCCCTTCAAGTATTTTAGAAGCTCAAACCACTAGTCCACCATCCCTAGACACACAAATATGCCTCTACTCAAAACATTAGAAAAAATAGTACTAAGTGTGGGAGGCATCCACAAATTGACCTCTTTTATTGGAATTCTTCTATTCTTTTTGCTTTTCGTTTTTCTTCAAATTTTTTTTTTCATTTTTCACGCCTTTTTTGACTGTTTTTGGCTTTTTATTTTTCCCTTATTATGGGGATATTTGCTATACAAATGAGGAGTAACTACTCACTAAAGAGAAACATGAGAACTTGTGGCTTTTTGTACCACTTATTACAAAACGAAAAGAAGTGAAACTAAGCTTCTTGTAGAGCTTTGTTTGGGGACATGATGAGCATATCTAGGGACACTAGGGACCACAAATTTGAAGCTAAATTTATTCAAGCATGAGCAACATAGTCAAGATTCAAGACTAGACGTCCAATTGAGCATTCATTGGTTTCATTTTGGTTGATTCTAATGCAATCAAGATTAATCAACTCCTAAAGTACCACAACCCAAGCTCACACTCTTCCAAAAGAAGCCTCTAAACATATACTCAAAGTCAAAGCAAGGAATCCACATCATATCATTACTTCGCCAACTTGAATCACTCAAAAATGTTTTGTGTGCTTAAAGTTATGGACATTTAAAGTTGACCCTTGTGCGCAAAAACCTTCCAAAACGTCTTATATATATTTGCCCCCGGAACTTGGTTATGCTTCCTTGATGCTTCCTTGAGCTTCCTCTTCGATATTAATATTCGGGGTTATGCAAGTGTCCTACAAGCATGCTCCTAAGTCCTGAAACGAAACAAATCACCCAAAGAAAGTGCATACAAGAAGGAAAATTGTACAAATTAAGGAAATAGCTAACAAACTAGCCTAAACTAACTCAAAAACAACTATAATACCAACTAAAAACTATCAAAAAGTAAAGCAATAAACAAGACATCAAACTCCCCTAAACTAGACCTTTGCTTGTCCTCAAGCAAAATAGAATAAAACACAAGGGTAAGAGAATGAAGATTATTTGAAAACAAGATTAAGAAGAAAGAAGAAAGGAAAAAAAAGGGGAAAGAAAGAACTTACACTAACTAATTTTTGTAGGAATCACGATTGCATTTAGCATATGCAACAAGCTCTTTAAACCCCTAAATCGCTCTAGAGGGCGAGTGGGATCTTGCGAGGGTTTCGAAAAAGTTTTCAAAACCACAACTCTAGTTTTTCATCAACCATTTATTCAATCAAATTCAAGAATAATGCCCAAGTCAACTATCAATGAAATGGTTCACAAGCAAGGATAGAGAGCAACTTTCAAAACAACTAATTTCCAAGTGTACTTATAGGTTATGGGTTGAGAAAGAAACTAATCAAGATTGCAAAAGGACACCTAATTAGACTTTTTACTCGCTCACTAGAGAACACCTAGCTATCCAAAAGATTTAGGGCCTTTCAAGTGTTTTAGAAGCTCAAACCACTAGTCCACCATCCCTAGACACACAAATATGCCTCTACTCAAAACATTAGAATAAATAGTACTAAGTGTGGGAGGCATCCACAAATTGACCTCTTTTATTGGAATTCTACTATTCTTTTTGCTTTTCGTTTTTCTTCACTTTTTTTTTTCATTTTTCACGCCTTTTTTTACTGTTTTTGGCTTTTTCTTTTTCCCTTATTATGGGGATATTTGCTATACAAATGAGGAGTAACTACTCACTAAAGAGAAACATGAGAACTTGTGGCTTTTTGTTCCACTTATTACAAAACGAAAAGAAGTGAAACTAAGCTTCTTGTAGAGCTTTGTTTGGGGACATGATGAGCATATCTAGGGACACTAGGGACCACAAATTTGAAGCTAAATTTATTCAAGCATGAGCAACATAGTCAAGATTCAATACTAGACGTCCAATTGAGCATTCATTGGTTTCATTTTGGTTGATTCTAATGCAATCAAGATTAATCAACTCCTAAAGCACCACAACCCAAGCGCACACTCTTCCAAAAGAAGCCTCTAAAAATATACTCAAAGTCAAAGCAAGGAATCCACATCATATCATTACTTCGCTAACTTGAATCACTCAAAAATGTTTTGTGTGCTTAAAGTTATGGCCATTTAAAGTTGACCCTTGTGCGCAAAAACCTTCCAAAACGTCTTATATTTGCCCCCGGAACTTGGTTATGCTTCCTTGAGCTTCCTCTTCGATATTAATATTCGGGGTTATGCAAGTGTCCTACAAGCATGCTCCTAAGTCCTGAAACGAAACAAATCGCCCAAAGAAAGTGCATATAAGAAGGAAAATTGCACAAATTAAGGAAATAGCTAACAAACTAGCCTAAACTAACTCAAAAAATACTATAATACCAACTAAAAACTATCAAAAAGTAAAGCAATAAACAAGACATCAAACTCCCTCAAACTAGACCTTTGCTTGTCCTCAAGCAAAATAGAACAAAACACAAGGGTAAGAGAATGAAGATTATTTGAAAACAAGATTAAGAAGAAAGAAGAAAGGAAAAAAAAGGGGAAAGAAAGAACTTACACTAACTAATTTTTGTAGGAATCACGATTGCATTTAGCATATGCAACAAGCTCTTTAAACCCCTAAATTGCTCTAGAGGGCGAGTGGGATCTTGCGAGGGTTTCCAAAAAGTTTTAAAACCCACAACTCTAGTTTTTCATCAACCATTTATTCAATTAAATTCAAAAATAATGCCCAAGTCAACTATCAATGAAATGGTTCACAAGCAAAGATAGAGAGCAACTTTCGAAACAACTAATTTCCAAGTGTACTCATAGGTTATGGGTAGAGAAAGAAACTAATCAAGATTGCAAAAGGACACCTAATTAGACTTTTTACTCGCTCATTAGAGAACACCTAGCTATCCAAAAGATTTAGGGCCCTTCAAGTGTTTTAGAAGCTCAAACCACTAGTCCACCATCCCTAGACACACAAATATGCCGCTACTCAAAACATTAGAAACAATAGTACTAAGTGTGGGAGGCATCCACAAATTGACCTCTTTTATTGGAATTCTTCTATTCTTTTTGCTTTTCGTTTTTCTTCACTTTTTTTTTTCATTTTTCACGCCTTTTTTGACTGTTTTTGGCTTTTTCTTTTTTCCTTATTATGGGGATATTTGCTATACAAATGAGGAGTAACTACTCACTAAAGAGAAACATGAGAACTTGTGGCTTTTTGTTCCACTTATTACAAAACGAAAAGAAGTGAAACTAAGCTTCTTGTAGAGCTTTGTTTGGGGACATGATGAGCATATCTAGGGACACTAGGGACCACAAATTTGAAGCTAAATTTATTCAAGCATGAGCAACATAGTCAAGATTCAAGACTAGACGTCCAATTGAGCATTCATTGGTTTCATTTTGGTTGATTCTAATGCAATCAAGATTAATCAACTCCTAAAGCACCACAACCCAAGCTCACACTCTTCCAAAAGAAGCCTCTAAACATATACTCAAAGTCAAAGCAAGGAATCCACATCATATCATTACTTCGCCAACTTGAATCACTCAAAAATGTTTTGTGTGCTTAAAGTTATGGCCATTTAAAGTTGACCCTTGTGCGCAAAAACCTTCCAAAACGTCTTATATTTGCCCCCGGAACTTGGTTATGCTTCCTTGATGCTTCCTTGAGCTTCCTCTTCGATATTAATATTCGAGGTTATGCAAGTGTCCTACAAGCATGCTCCTAAGTCCTGAAACGAAACAAATCGCCCAAAAAAAGTGCATACAAGAAGGAAAATTGCACAAATTAAGGAAATAGCTAACAAACTAGCCTAAACTAACTCAAAAACAACAATAATACCAACTAAAAACTATCAAAAAGTAAATCAATAAACAAGACATCAAACTCCCCCAAACTAGACCTTTGCTTGTCCTCAAGCAAAAGAGAATAAAACACAAGGGTAAGAAATGAAGATTATTTGAAAACAAGATTAAGAAGAAAGAAGAAAGGAAAAAAAAGGAGAAAGAAAGAACTTACACTAACTCATTTTTGTAGGAATCACGATTGCATTTAGCATATGCAACAAGCTCTTTAAACCCCTAAATCGCTCTAGAGGGCGAGTGGGATCTTGCGAGGGTTTCCAAAAAGTTTTCAAACCCACAACTCTAGTTTTTCATCAACCATTTATTCAATCAAATTCAAGAATAATGCCCAAGTCAACTATCAATGAAATGGTTCACAAGCAAGGATAGAGATCAACTTTCAAAACAACTAATTTCCAAGTGTACTCGTAGGTTATGGGTAGAGAAAGAAACTAATCAAGATTGCAAAAGGACATCTAATTAGACTTTTTACTCGCTCATTAGAGAACACCTAGCTATCCAAAAGATTTAGGGCCCTTCAAGTGTTTTAGAAGCTCAAACCACTAGTCAACCATCCCTAGACACACAAATATGCCTCTACTCAAAACATTAGAAAAAATAGTACTAAGTGTGGGAGGCATCCACAAATTGACCTCTTTTATTGGAATTCTTCTATTGTTTTGGCTTTTCGTTTTTCTTCACTTTTTTTTTCATTTTTCACGCCTTTTTTGACTGTTTTTGACTTTTTCTTTTTCCCTTATTAAGGGGATATTTGCTATACAAATGAGGAGTAACAACTCACTAAAGAGAAACATGAGAACTTGTGGCTTTTTGTACCACTTATTACAAAACGAAAAGAAGTAAAACTAAGCTTCTTGTAGAGCTTTATTTGGGGACATGATGAGCATATCTAGGGACACTAGGGACCACAAATTTGAAGCTAAATTTATTCAAGCATGAGCAACATAGTCATGATTCAAGACTAGACGTCTAATTGAGCATTCATTGGTTTAATTTTGGTTGATTCTAATGCAATCAAGATTAATCAACTCCTAAAGCACCACAACCCAAGCTCACACTCTTCCAAAAGAAGCTTCTAAACATAGACTCAAAGTCCAAGCAAGGAATCCACATCATATCATTACTTCGCCAACTTGAATCACTCAAAAATGTTTTGTGTGCTTAAAGTTATGGCCATTTAAAGTTGACCCTTGTGCGCAAAAACCTTCCAAAACGTCTTATATTTGCCCCCGGAACATGGTTATGCTTCCTTGATGCTTCCTTGAGCTTCCTCTTCGATATTAATATTCGGGGTTATGCAAGTGTCCTACAAGCATGCTCCTAAGTCCTGAAACAAAACAAATCGCCCAAAGAAAGTGCATACAAGAAAGAAAATTGCACAAATTAAGGAAATAGCTAACAAACTAGCCTAAATTAACACAAAAACAACTATAATACCAACTAAAAACTATCAAAAAGTAAAGCAATAAACAAGACATCAAACTCCCCCAAACTAGACCTTTGCTTGTCCTCAAGCAAAATGGAACAAAACACAAGGGTAAGAGAATGAAGATTATTTGAAAACAAGATTAAGAATAAAGAAGAAAGGAAAAAAAAGGAGAAAGAAAGAACTTACACTAACTCATTTTTGTAGGAATCACGATTGCATTTAGCATATGCAACAAGCTCTTTAAACCCCTAAATCGCTCTAGAGGGCGAGTGGGATCTTGCGAGGGTTTCCAAAAAGTTTTCAAACCCACAACTCTAGTTTTTCATCAACCATTTATTCAATCAAATTCAAGAATAATGCCCAAGTCAATTATCAATGAAATGGTTCACAAGCAAGGATAGAGAGCAACTTTCAAAACAACTAATTTCCAAGTGTACTCATAGGTTATGGGTAGAGAAAGAAACTAATCGAGATTGCAAAAGGACACCTAATTAGACTTTTTACTCGCTCATTAGAGAACACCTAGCTATCCAAAAGATTTAGGGCCCTTCAAGTGTTTTAGAAGCTCAAACCACTAGTCCACCATCCCTAGACACACAAATATGCCTCTACTCAAAACATTAGAAAAAATAGTACTAAGTGTGGGAGGCATCCACAAATTGACCTCTTTTATTGGAATTCTTCTATTCTTTTTGCTTTTAGTTTTTCTTCACTTTTTTTTTTCATTTTTCACGCCTTTTTTGACTATTTTTGGCTTTTTCTTTTTCCCTTATTATGGGGATATTTGCTATACAAATGAGGAGTAACTACTCACTAAAGAGAAACATGAGAACTTGTGGCTTTTTGTACCACTTATTACAAAACGAAAAGAAGTAAAACTAAGCTTCTTGTAGAACTTTGTTTGGGGACATGATGAGCATATCTAGGGACACTAGGGACCACAAATTTGAAGCTAAATTTATTCAAGCATGATCAACATAGTCAAGATTCAAGACTAGACGTCCAATTGAGCATTCATTGGTTTCATTTTAGTTGATTCTAATGCAATCAAGATTAATCAACTCCTAAAGCACCACAACCCAAGCTCACACTCTTCCAAAAGAAGCCTCTAAACATATACTCAAAGCCAAAGCAAGGAATCCACATCATATCATTACTTCGCCAACTTGAATCACTCAAAAATGTTTTGTGTGCTTAAAGTTATGGCCATTTAAAGTTGACTCTTGTGCGCAAAAACCTTCCAAAACGTCTTATATTTGCCCCCGGAACTTGGTTATGCTTCCTTGATGCTTCCTTGAGCTTCCTCTTCGATATTAATATTCGGGGTTATGCAAGTGTCCTACAAGCATGCTCCTAAGTCCTGAAACGAAACAAATCGCCCAAAGAAAGTGCATACAAGAAGGAAAATTACACAAATTAAGGAAATAGCTAACAAACTAGCCTAAACTATCTCAAAAACAACTATAATACCAACTAAAAACTATCGAAAAGTAAAGCAATAAACAAGACATCAAACTCCCCCAAACTAGACCTTTGCTTGTTCTCAAGCAAAATAGAACAAAACACAAGGGTAAGAGAATGAAGATTATTTGAAAACAAGATTAAGAAGAAAGAAGAAAGGAAAAAAAAGGAGAAAGAAAGAACTTACACTAACTCATTTTTGTAGGAATCACGATTGCATTTAGCATATGCAACAAGCTCTTTAAATCCCAAAATCGCTCTAGAGGGCGAGTCGGATCTTGCGAGGGTTTCCAAAAAGTTTTCAAACCCACAACTCTAGTTTTTCATCAACCATTTATTCAATCAAATTCCAGAATAATGCCCAAGTCAACTATCAATGAAATGGTTCACAAGCAAGGATAGAGAGCAACTTTAAAAACAACTAATTTCGAAGTGTACTCATAGGTTATGGGTAGAGAAAGAAACTAATCAAGATTGCAAAAGGACACCTAATTAGACTTTTTACTCGCTCATTAGAGAACACCTAGCTATCCAAAAGATTTAGGGCCCTTCAAGTGTTTTAGAAGCTCAAACCACTAGTCCACCATCCCTAGACACACAAATATGCCTCTACTCAAAACATTAGAAAAAATAGTACTAAGTGTGGGAGACATCCACAAATTGACCTCTTTTATTGGAATTATTCTATTATTTTTGCTTTTCGTTTTTCTTCACTTTTTTTTTCATTTTTCACGCCTTTTTTGACTGTTTTTGGCTTTTTCTTTTTCCCTTATTATGGGGATATTTGCTATACAAATGAGGAGTAACTACTCACTAAAGAGAAACATGAGAACTTGTGGCTTTTTGTACCACTTATTACAAAACGAAAAGAAGTGAAACTAAGCTTCTTGTAGAGCTTTGTTTGGGGACATGATGAGCATATCTAGGGACACCAGGGACCACAAATTTGAAGCTAAATTTATTCAAGCATGAGCAACATAGTCAAGATTCAAGACTAGACGTCCAATTGAGCATTCATTGGTTTCATTTTGGTTGATTCTAATGCAATCAAGATTAATCAACTCCTAAAGCACCACAACCCAAGTTCACACTCTTCCAAAAGAAGCCTCTAAACATATACTCAAAGTCAAAGCAAGGAATCCACATCATATCATTACTTCGCCAACTTGAATCACTCAAAAATGTGTGCTTAAAGTTATGGCCATTTAAAGTTGACCGTTGTGCGCAAAAACCTTCCAAAACGTCTTATATTTGCCCCCGGAACTTGGTTATGCTTCCTTGATGCTTCCTTGAGCTTCCTCTTCGATATTAATATTCGGGGTTATGCAAGTGTCCTACAAGCATGCTCCTAAGTCCTGAAACGAAACAAATCGCCCAAAGAAAGTGCATACAAGAAGGAAAATTGCACAAATTAAGGAAATAGCTAACAAACTAGCCTAAACTATCTCAAAAACAACTATAATACCAACTAAAAACTATCGAAAAGTAAAGCAATAAACAAGACATCAAACTCCCCCAAACTAGACCTTTGCTTGTCCTCAAGCAAAATAGAACAAAACACAAGGGTAAGAGAATGAATATTATTTGAAAACAAGATTAAGAAGAAAGAAGAAAGGAAAAAAAAGGAGAAAGAAAGAACTTACACTAACTCATTTTTGTAGGAATCACGATTGCATTTAGCATATGCAACAAGCTCTTTAAATCCCTAAATCGCTCTAGAGGGCGAGTGGGATCGTGCGAGGGTTTCCAAAAAGTTTTCAAACCCACAACTCTAGTTTTTCATCAACCATTTATTCAATCAAATTCAAGAATAATGCCCAAGTCAACTATCAATGAAATGGTTCACAAGCAAGGATAGAGAGCAACTTTCAAAACAAATAATTTCCAAGTGTACTCATAGGTTATGGGTAGAGAAAGAAACTAATCAAGATTGCAAAAGGACACCTAATTAGACTTTTTACTCGCTCATTAGAGAACACCTAGCTATCCAAAAGATTTAGGGCCCTTCAAGTGTTTTAGAAGCTCAAATCACTAATCCACCATCCCTAGACACACAAATATGCCTCTACTCGAAACATTAGAAAAAATAGTACTAAGTGTGGGAGGCATCCACAAATTGACCTCTTTTATTGGAATTCTTCTATTCTTTTTGCTTTTCGTTTTTCTTCACTTTTTTTTTCATTTTTCACGCCTTTTTTGACTGTTTTTGGCTTTTTCTTTTTCCCTTATTATGGGGATATTTGCTATACAAATGAGGAGTAACTACTCACTAAAGAGAAACATGAGAACTTGTGGCTTTTTGTACCACTTATTACAAAACGAAAAGAAGTGAAACTAAGCTTCTTGTAGAGCTTTGTTTGGGGACATGATGAGCATATCTAGGGACACTAGGGACCACAAATTTGAAGCTAAATTTATTCAAGCATGAGCAACATAGTCAAGATTCAAGACTAGACGTCCAATTGAGCATTCATTGGTTTCATTTTGGTTGATTCTAATGCAATCAAGATTCATCAACTCCTAAAGCACCACAACCCAAGCTCACACTCTTCCAAAAAAAGCCTCTAAACATATACTCAAAGTCAAAGCAAGGAATCCACATCATATCATTACTTCGCCAACTTGAATCACTCAAAAATGTTTTGTGTGCTTAAAGTTATGGCCATTTAAAGTTGACCGTTGTGCGCAAAAACCTTCCAAAACGTCTTATATTTGCCCCCGGAACTTGGTTATGCTTCCTTGATGCTTCCTTGAGCTTCCTCTTCGATATTAATATTCGGGGTTATGCAAGTGTCCTACAAGCATGCTCCTAAGTCCTGAAACGAAACAAATCGCCCAAAGAAAGTGCATACAAGAAGGAAAATTTCACAAATTAAGGAAATAGCTAACAAACTAGCCTAAACTAACTCAAAAACAACTATAATACCAACTAAAAACTATCAAAAAGTAAAGCAATAAACAAGACATCAAACTCCCCCAAACTAGACCTTTGCTTGTCCTCAAGCAAAATAGAACAAAACACAAGGGTAAGAGAATGAAGATTATTTGAAAACAAGATTAAGAAGAAAGAAGAAAGGAAAAAAAAGGAGAAAGAAAGAACTTACACTAACTCATTTTTGTAGGAATCACGATTGCATTTAGCATATGCAACAAGCTCTTTAAACCCCTAAATCGCTCTAGAGGGCGAGTGGGATCTTGCGAGGGTTTCCAAAAAGTTTTCAAACCCACAACTCTAGTTTTTCATCAACCATTTATTCAATCAAATTCAAGAATAATGCCCAAGTCAACTATCAATGAAATGGTTCACAAGCAAGGATAGAGAGCAACTTTCAAAACAACTAATTTCCAAGTGTACTCATAGGTTATGGGTAGAGAAAGAAACTAATCAAGATTGCAAAAGGACACCTAATTAGACTTTTTACTCGCTCATTAGAGAACACCTAGCTATCCAAAAGATTTAGGGCCCTTCAAGTGTTTTAGAAGCTCAAACCACTAGTCCACCATCCCTAGACACACAAATATGCCTCTATTCAAAACATTAGAAAAAATAGTACTAAGTGTGGGAGGCATCCACAAATTGACCTCTTTTATTGGAATTCTTCTATTCTTTTTGCTTTTCGTTTTTCTTCACTTTTTTTTTCATTTTTCACGCCTTTTTTGACTGTTTTTGGCTTTTTCTTTTTCCCTTATTATGGGGATATTTGCTATACAAATGAGGAGTAACTACTCACTAAAGAGAAACATGAGAACTTGTGGCTTTTTGTACCACTTATTACAAAACGAAAAGAAGTGAAACTAAGCTTCTTGTAGAGCTTTGTTTGGGGACATGATGAGCATATCTAGGGACACTAGGGACCACAAATTTGAAGCTAAATTTATTCAAGCATGAGCAACATAGTCAAGATTCAAGACTAGACGTCCAATTGAGCATTCATTGGTTTCATTTTGGTTGATTCTAATGCAATCAAGATTAATCAACTCCTAAAGCACCACAACCCAAGCTCACACTCTTCCAAAAGAAGCCTCTAAACATATACTCAAAGTCAAAGCAAGGAATCCACATCATATCATTACTTCGCCAACTTGAATCACTCAAAAATGTTTTGTGTGCTTAAAGTTATGGCCATTTAAAGTTGACCCTTGTGCGCAAAAACCTTCCAAAACGTCTTATATTTGCCCCCGGAACTTGGTTATGCTTCCTTGATGCTTCCTTGAGCTTCCTCTTCGATATTAATATTCGGGGTTATGCAAGTGTCCTACAAGCATGCTCCTAAGTCCTGAAACGAAACAAATCGCCCAAAGAAAGTGCATACAAGAAGGAAAATTGCACAAATTAAGGAAATAGCTAACAAACTAGCCTAAACTAACTCAAAAACAACTATAATACCAACTAAAAACTATCAAAAAATAAGCAATAAACAAGACATCAAACTCCCCCAAACTAGGCCTTTGCTTGTCCTCAAGCAAAATAGAACAAAATACAAGGGTAAGAGAATGAAGATTATTTGAAAACAAGATTAAGAAGAAAGAAGAAAGGAAAAAAAAGAAGAAAGAATGAACTTACACTAACTCATTTTTGTAGGAATCACGATTGCATTTAGCATATGCAACAAGCTCTTTAAACCCCTAAATCGCTCTAGAGGGCGAGTGGGATCTTGCGAGGGTTTCCAAAATGTTTTCAAACCCACAACTCTAGTTTTTCATCAACCATTTATTCAATCAAATTCAAGAATAATGCCTAAGTCAACTATCAATGAAATGGTTCACAAGCAAGGATAGAGAGCAACTTTCAAAACAACTAATTTCCAAGTGTACTCATAGGTTATGGGTAGAGAAAGAAACTAATCAAGATTGCAAAAGGACAACTAATTAGACTTTTTACTCGCTCATTAGAGAACACCTAGCTATCCAAAAGATTTAGGGCCCTTCAAGTGTTTTAGAAGCTCAAACCACTAGTCCACCATCCCTAGACACACAAATATGCCTCTACTCAAAACATTAGAAAAAATAGTACTAAGTGTGGGAGGCATCCACAAATTAACCTCTTTTATTGGAATTCTTCTATTCTTTTTGCTTTTCGTTTTTCTTCACTTTTTTTTCATTTTTCACGCCTTTTTTGATTGTTTTTGGCTTTTTCTTTTTCCCTTATTATGGGGATATTTGCTATACAAATGAGGAGTAACTACTCACTAAAGAGAAACATGAGAACTTGTGGCTTTTTGTACCACTTATTACAAAACGAAAAGAAGTAAAACCAAGCTTCTTGTAGAGCTTTGTTTGGGGACATGATGAGCATATCTAGGGACACTAGGGACCACAAATTTGAAGCTAAATTTATTCAAGCATGAGCAACATAGTCAAGATTCAAGACTAGACGTCCAATTGAGCATTCATTGGTTTCATTTTGGTTGATTCTAATGCAATCAAGATTAATCAACTCCTAAAGCACCACAACCCAAGCTCACACTCTTCCAAAAGAAGCCTCTAAACATATACTCAAAGTCAAAGCAAGGAATCCACATCATATCATTACTTCGCCAACTTGAATCACTCAAAAATGTTTTGTGTGCTTAAAGTTATGGCCATTTAAAGTTGACCCTTGTGCGCAAAAACCTTCCAAAACGTCTTATATTTGCCCCGGAACTTGGTTATGCTTCCTTGATGCTTCCTTGAGCTTCCTCTTCGATATTAATATTCGGGGTTATGCAAGTGTCCTACAAGCATGCTCCTAAGTCCTGAAACGAAACAAATCGCCCAAAGAAAGTGCATACAAGAAGGAAAATTGCACAAATTAAGGAAATAGCTAACAAACTAGCCTAAACTAACTCAAAAACAACTATAATACCAACTAAAAACTATCAAAAAGTAAAGCAATAAACAAGACATCAAACTCCCCCAAACTAGACCTTTGCTTGTCCTCAAGCAAAATAGAACAAAACACAAGGGTAAGAGAATGAAGATTATTTGAAAACAAGATTAAGAAGAAAGAAGAAAGGAAAAAAAAGGAGAAAGAAAGAACTTACACTAACTCATTTTTGTAGGAATCACGATTGCATTTAGCATATGCAACAAGCTCTTTAAACCCCTAAATCGCTCTAGAGGGCGAGTGGGATCTTGCGAGGGTTTCCAAAAAGTTTTCAAACCCACAACTCTAGTTTTTCATCAACCATTTATTCAATCAAATTCAAGAATAATGCCCAAGTCAACTATCAATGAAATGGTTCACAAGCAAGGATTGAGAGCAACTTTCAAAACAACTAATTTCCAAGTGTACTCATAGGTTATAGGTAGAGAAAGAAGCTAATCAAGATTGCAAAAGGACACCTAATTAGACTTTTTACTCGCTCATTAGAGAACACCTAGCTATCCAAAAGATTTAGGGCCCTTCAAGTGTTTTAGAAGCTCAAACCACTAGTCCACCATCCCTAGACACATAAATATGCCTCTACTCAAAACATTAGAAAAAATAGTACTAAGTGTGGGAGGCAACCACAAATTAACCTCTTTTATTGGAATTCTTCTATTCTTTTTGGTTTTCGTTTTTCTTCACTTTTTTTTCTTTTTTCACGCCTTTTTTGACTGTTTTTGGCTTTTTCTTTTTCCCTTATTATGGGGATATTTGCTATACCAATGAGGAGTAACTACTCACTAAAGAGAAACATGAGAACTTATGGCTTTTTGTACCACTTATTACAAAACGAAAAGAAGTAAAACCAAGCTTCTTGTAGAGCTTTGTTTGGGGACATGATGAGCATATCTAGGGACACTAGGGACCACAAATTTGAAGCTAAATTTATTCAAGCATGAGCAACATAGTCAAGATTCAAGACTAGACGTCCAATTGAGCATTCATTGGTTTCATTTTGGTTGATTCTAATACAATCAAGATTAATCAACTCCTAAAGCACCACAACCCAAGCTCACACTCTTCCAAAAGAAGCCTCTAAACATATACTCAAAGTCAAAGCAAGGAATCCACATCATATCATTACTTCGCCAACTTGAATCACTCAAAAAATGTTTTGTGTGCTTAAAGTTATGGCCATTTAAAGTTGACCCTTGTGCGCAAAAAACCTTCCAAAACGTCTTATATTTGCCCCGGAACTTGGTTATGCTTCCTTGATGCTTCCTTGAGCTTCCTCTTCGATATTAATATTCGGGGTTATGCAAGTGTCCTACAAGCATGCTCCTAAGTCCTGAAACGAAACAAATCGCCCAAAGAAAGTGCATACAAGAAGGAAAATTGCACAAATTAAGGAAATAGCTAACAAACTAGCCTAAACTAACTCAAAAACAACTATAATACCAACTAAAAACTATCAAAAAGTAAAGCAATAAACAAGACATCAAACTCCCACAAACTAGACCTTTGCTTGTCCTCAAGCAAAATAGAACAAAACACAAGGGTAAGAGAATGAAGATTATTTGAAAACAAGATTAAGAAGAAAGAAGAAAGGAAAAAAAAGGAGAAAGAAATAACTTACACTAACTCATTTTTGTAGGAATCACGATTGCATTTAGCATATGCAACAAGCTCTTTAAATCCCTAAATCGCTCTAGAGGGCGAGTGGGATCTTGCGAGGGTTTCCAAAAAGTTTTCAAACCCACAACTCTTCTTTTTCATCAACCATTTATTCAATCAAATTCAAGAATAATGCCCAAGTCAACTATCAATGAAATGGTTCACAAGGAAGGATAGAGAGCAACTTTCAAAACAACTAATTTCCAAGTGTACTCATAGGTTATGGGTAGAGAAAGAAACTAATCAAGATTGCAAAAGGACACCTAATTAGACTTTTTACTCGCTCAATAGAGAACACCTAGCTATCCAAAAGATTTAGAGCCCTTCAAGTGTTTTTGAAGCTCAAACCACTAGTCCACCATCCCTAGACACACAAATATGCCTCTACTCAAAACATTAGAAAAAATAGTACTAAGTGTGGGAGGCATCCACAAATGAACCTCTTTTATTGGAATTCTTCTATTCTTTTTGGTTTTCGTTTTTCTTCACTTTTTTTTCATTTTTCACGCCTTTTTTGATTGTTTTTGGCTTTTTCCTTTTCCCTTATTATGGGGATATTTGCTATACAAATGAGGAGTAACTACTAACTAAATAGAAACATGAGAACTTGTGGCTTCTTGTACCACTTATTACAAAACGAAAAGAAGTAAAACCAAGCTTCTTGTAGAGCTTTGTTTGGGGACATGATGAGCATATCTAGGGACACTAGGGACCACAAATTTGAAGCTAAATTTATTCAAGCATGAGCAACATAGTCAAGATTCAAGACTAGACGTCCAATTGAGCATTCATTGGTTTCATTTTGGTTGATTCTAATACAATCAAGATTAATCAACTCCTAAAGCACCACAACCCAAGCTCACACTCTTCCAAAAGAAGCCTCTAAACATATACTCAAAGACAAAGCAAGGAATCCACATCATATCATTACTTCGCCAACTTGAATCACTCAAAAATGTTTTGTGTGCTTAAAGTTATGGCCATTTAAAGTTGACCCTTGTGCGCAAAAACCATCCAAAACGTCTTATATTTGCCCCCCGGAACTTGATTATGCTTCCTTGATGCTTCCTTGAGCTTCCTCTTTAATATTAATATTCGGGGTTATGCAAGTGTCCTACAAGCATGCTCCTAAGTCCTGAAACGAAACAAATCGCCCAAAGAAAGTGCATACAAGAAGGAAAATTGCACAAATTAAGGAAATAGCTAACAAACTAGCCTAAACTAACTCAAAAACAACTATAATACCAACTAAAAACTATCAAAAAGTAAAGCAATAAACAAGACATCAAACTCCCCCAAACTAGACCTTTGCTTGTCCTCAAGCAAAATAGAACAAAACACAAGGGTAAGAGAATGAAGATTATTTGAAAACAAGATTAAGAAGAAAGAAGAAAGGAAAAAAAAGGAGAAAGAAAGAACTTACACTAACTCATTTTTGTAGGAATCACGATTGCATTTAGCATATGCAACAAGCTCTTTAAACCCCTAAATCGCTCTAGAGGGCGAGTGGGATCTTGCGAGGGTTTCCAAAAAGTTTTCAAACCCACAACTCTAGTTTTTCATCAACCATTTATTCAATCAAATTCAAGAATAATGCCCAAGTCAACTATCAATGAAATGGTTCACAAGCAAGGATAGAGAGCAACTTTCAAAACAACTAATTTCCAAGTGTACTCATAGGTTATGGGTAGAGAAAGAAACTAATCAAGATTGCAAAAGGACACCTAATTAGACTTTTTACTCGCTCATTAGAGAACACCTAGCTATCCAAAAGATTTAGGGCCCTTCAAGTGTTTTAGAAGCTCAAACCACTAGTCCACCATCCCTAGACACACAAATATGCCTCTACTCAAAAACATTAGAAAAAATAGTACTAAGTGTGGGAGGCAACCACAAATTAACCTCTTTTATTGGAATTCTTCTATTCTTTTTGGTTTTCGTTTTTCTTCACTTTTTTTTTCATTTTTCACGCCTTTTTGACTGTTTTTGGCTTTTTCTTTTTCCCTTATTATGGGGATATTTGCTATACAAATGAGGAGTAACTACTCACTAAAGAGAAACATGAGAACTTGTGGCTTTTTGTACCACTTATTACAAAACGAAAAGAAGTAAAACCAAGCTTCTTGTAGAGCTTTGTTTGGGGACATGATGAGCATATCTAGGGACACTAGGGACCACAAATTTGAAGCTAAATTTATTCAAGCATGAGCAACATAGTCAAGATTCAAGACTAGACGTCCAATTGAGCATTCATTGGTTTCATTTTGGTTGATTCTAATGCAATCAAGATTAATCAACTCCTAAAGCACCACAACCCAAGCTCACACTCTTCCAAAAGAAGCCTCTAAACATATACTCAAAGTCAAAGCAAGGAATCCACATCATATCATTACTTCGCCAACTTGAATCACTCAAAAAATGTTTTGTGTGCTTAAAGTTATGGCCATTTAAAGTTGACCCTTGTGCGCAAAAACCTTCCAAAACGTCTTATATTTGCCCCCGGAACTTGGTTATGCTTCCTTGATGCTTCCTTGAGCTTCCTCTTTGATATTAATATTCGGGGTTATGCAAGTGTCCTACAAGCATGCTCCTAAGTCCTGAAACGAAAAAATCGCCCAAAGAAAGTGCATACTAGATGGAAAATTGCACAAATTAAGGAAATAGCTAACAAACTAGCCTAAACTAACTCAAAAACAACTATAATACCAACTAAAAACTATCAAAAAGTAAAGCAATAAACAAGACATCAAACTCCCCCAAACTAGACCTTTGCTTTTCCTCAAGCAAAATAGAACAAAACACAAGGGTAAGAGAATGAAGATTATTTGAAAACAAGATTAAGAAGAAAGAAGAAAGGAAAAAAAGGAGAAAGAAAGAACTTACACTAACTCATTTTTGTAGGAATCACGATTGCATTTAGCATATGCAACAAGCTCTTTAAATCCCTAAATCGCTCTAGAGGGCGAGTGGGATCTTGCGAGGGTTTCCAAAAAGTTTTCAAACCCACAACTCTTCTTTTTCATCAACCATTTATTCAATCAAATTCAAGAATAATGCCCAAGTCAACTATCAATGAAATGGTTCACAAGGAAGGATAGAGAGCAACTTTCAAAACAACTAATTTCCAAGTGTACTCATAGGTTATGGGTGGAGAAAGAAACTAATCAAGATTGCAAAAGGACACCTAATTAGACTTTTTACTCGCTCATTAGAGAACACCTAGCTATCCAAAAGATTTAGGGCCCTTCAAGTGTTTTAGAAGCTCAAACCACTAGTCCACCATCCCTAGACACACAAATATGCCTCTACTCAAAAACATTAGAAAAAATAGTACTAAGTGTGGGAGGCATCCACAAATTAACCTCTTTTATTGGAATTCTTCTATTCTTTTTGCTTTTCGTTTTTTCTTCACTTTTTTTTCATTTTTCACGCCTTTTTTTTTGTTTTTGGCTTTTTCTTTTTCCCTTATTATGGGGATATTTGCTATACAAATGAGGAGTAACTACTCACTAAAGAGAAACATGAGTACTTGTGTCTTTTTGTACCACTTATTACAAAACTAAAAGAAGTTAAACCAAGCTTCTTGTAGAGCTTTGTTTGGGGACATGATGAGCATATCTAGGGACACTAGGGACAACAAATTTGAAGCTAAATTTATTCAAGCATGAGCAACATAGTCAAGATTCAAGACTAGACGTCCAATTGAGCATTCATTGGTTTCATTTTGGTTGATTCTAATGCAATCAAGATTAATCAACTCCTAAAGCACCACAACCCAAGCTCACACTCTTCCAAAAGAAGCCTCTAAACATATACTCAAAGTCAAAGCAAGGAATCCACATCATATCATTACTTAGCCAACTTGAATCACTTAAAAATGTTTTGTGTGCTTAAAGTTATGGCCATTTAAAGTTGACCCTTGTGCGCAAAAACCTTCCAAAACGTCTTATATTTGCCCCCGGAACTTGGTTATGCTTCCTTGATGCTTCCTTCAGCTTCCTCTTCGATATTAATATTCGGGGTTATGCAAGTGTCCTACAAGCATGCTCCCAAGTCCTGAAACGAAACAAATCGCCCAAAGAAAGTGCATACAAGAAGGAAAATTGCACAAATTAAGGAAATAGCTAACAAACTAGCCTAAACTAACTCAAAAACAACAATAATACCAACTAAAAACTATCAAAAAGTAAAGCAATAAACAAGACATCAAACTCCCCCAAACTAGACCTTTGCTTGTCCTCAAGCAAAATAGAACAAAACACAAGGGTAAGAGAATGAAGATTATTTGGAAACAAGATTAAGAAGAAAGAAGAAAGGAAAAAAAAGGAGAAAGAAAGAACTTACACTAACTCATTTTTGTAGGAATCACGATTGTATTTAGCATATGCAACAAGCTCTTTAAACCCCTAAATCGCTCTAGAGGGCGAGTGGGATCTTCCAAGGGTTTCCAAAAAGTTTTCAAACCCACAACTCTAGTTTTTCATCAACCATTTATTCAATCAAATTCAAGAATAATGCCCAAGTCAACTATCAATGAAATGGTTCACAAGCAAGGATAGAGAACAACTTTCAAAACAACTAATTTCCAAGTGTACTCATAGGTTATGGGTAGAGAAAGAAACTAATCAAGATTGCAAAAGGACACCTAATTAGACTTTTTACTCGCTCATTAGAGAACACCTAGCTATCCAAAAGATTTAGGGCCCTTCAAGTGTTTTAGAAGCTCAAACCACTAGTCCACCATCCTTAGACACACAAATATGCCTCTACTCAAAAACATTAGAAAAAATAGTACTAAGTGTGGGAGGCAACCACAAATTAACCTCTTTTATTAGAATTCTTCTATTCTTTTTGGTTTTCTTTTTTCTTCACTTTTTTTTCATTTTTCACGCCTTTTTTGACTGTTTTTGGCTTTTTCTTTTTCCCTTATTATGGGGATATTTGCTATACAAATGAGGAGTAACTATTCACTAAAGAGAAACATGAGAACTTGTGGCTTTTTGTACCACTTATTACAAAACGAAAAGAAGTAAAACCAAGCTTCTTGTAGAACTTTGTTTGGGGACATGATGAGCATATCTAGGGACACTAGGGACCACAAATTTGAAGCTAAATTTATTCAAGCATGATCAACATAGTCAAGATTCAAGACTAGACGTCCAATTGAGCATTCATTGGTTTCATTTTGGTTGATTCTAATGCAATCAAGATTAATCAACTCCTAAAGCACCACAAGCCAAGCTCACACTCTTCCAAAAGAAGCCTCTAAACATATACTCAAAGTCAAAGCAAGGAATCCACATCATATCATTACTTCGCCAACTTGAATCACTTAAAAATGTTTTGTGTGCTTAAAGTTATGGCCATTTAAAGTTGACCCTTGTGCGCAAAAACCTTCCAAAACGTCTTATATTTGCCCCCGGAACTTGGTTATGCTTCCTTGATGCTTCCTTGAGCTTCCTCTTTGATATTAATATTCGGGGTTTTGCAAGTGTCCTACAAGCATGCTCCTAAGTCCTGAAACGAAAAAATCGCCCAAAGAAAGTGCATACTAGAAGGAAAATTGCACAAATTAAGGAAATAGCTAACAAACTAGCCTAAACTAACTCAAAAACAACTATAATACCAACTAAAAACTTTCAAAAAGTAAAGCAATAAACAAGATATCAAACTCCCCCAAACTAGACCTTTGCTTGTCCTCAAGCAAAATAGAACAAAACACAAGGGTAAGAGAATGAAGATTATTTGAAAACAAGATTAAGAAGAAAGAAGAAAGGAAAAAAAAGGAGAAAGAAAGAACTTACACTAACTCATTTTTGTAGGAATCACGATTGCATTTAGCATATGCAAAAAAGCTCTTTAAACCCCTAAATCGCTCTAGAGGGCGAGTGGGATCTTGCGAGGGTTTCCAAAAAGTTTTCAAACCCAAAACTCTAGTTTTTCATCAACCATTTATTCAATCAAATTCAAGAATAATGCCCAATGAAATGGTTCACAAGCAAGGATAGAGAGCAACTTTCAAAACAACTAATTTCCAAGTGTACTCATAGGTTATGGGTAGAGAAAGAAACTAATCAAGATTGCAAAAGGACACCTAATTAGACTTTTTACTCGCTCATTAGAGAACACCTAGCTATCCAAAAGATTTAGGTCCCTTCAAGTGTTTTAGAAGCTCAAACCACTAGTCCACCATCCCTAGACACACAAATATGCCTCTACTCAAAACATTAGAAAAAATAGTACTAAGTGTGGGAGGCATCCACAAATTGACCTCTTTTATTGGAATTCTTCTATTCTTTTTGCTTTTCGTTTTTCTTCACTTTTTTTTTCATTTTTCACGCCTTTTTTGACTGTTTTTGGCTTTTTCTTTTTCCCTTATTATGGGGATATTTGCTATACAAATGAGGAGTAACTACTCACTAAAGAGAAACATGAGAACTTGTGGCTTTTTGTACCACTTATTACAAAACGAAAAGAAGTAAAACTAAGCTTCTTGTAGAGCTTTGTTTGGGGACATGATGAGCATATCTAGGGACACTAGGGACCACAAATTTGAAGCTAAATTTATTCAAGCATGAGCAACATAGTCAAGATTCAAGACTAGACGTCCAATTGAGCATTAATTGGTTTCATATTGGTTGATTCTAATGCAATCAAGATTAATCAACTCCTAAAGCACCACAACCCAAGCTCACACTCTTCCAAAAGAAGCCTCTAAACATATACTCAAAGTCAAAGCAAGGAATCCACATCATATCATTACTTCGACAACTTGAATCACTCAAAAATGTTTTGTGTGCTTAAAGTTATGGCCATTTAAAGTTGACCCTTGTGCGCAAAAACCTTCCAAAACGTCTTATATTTGCCCCCGGAACTTGGTTATGCTTCCTTGATGCTTCCTTGAGCTTCCTCTTCGATATTAATATTCGGGGTTATGCAAATGTCCTACATACAAGCATGCTCCTAAGTCCTGAAACGAAACAAATCGCCCAAAGAAATTGCATACAAGAAGGAAAATTGCACAAATTGAGGAAATAGCTAACAAACTAGCCTAAACTAACTCAAAAACAACTATAATACCAACTAAAAACTACTAAAAAAGTAAAGCAATAAACAAGACCTCAAACTCCCCCAAACTAGACCTTTGCTTGTCCACAAGCAAAATAGAACAAAACACAAGGGTAAGAGAATGAAGATTATTTGAAAACAAGATTAAGAAGAAAGAAGAAAGGAAAAAAAAGGAGAAAGAAAGAACTTACACTAACTCATTTTTGTAGGAATCACGATTGCATTTAGCATATGCAACAAGCTCTTTAAACCCCTAAATCGCTCTAGAGGGCGAGTGGGATCTTGCGAGGGTTTCCAAAAAGTTTTCAAATCCACAACTCTAGTTTTTCATCAACCATTTATTCAATCAAATTCAAGAATAATGCCCAAGTCAACTATCAATGAAATGGCTCACAAGCAAGGATAGAGAGCAACTTTCAAAACAACTAATTTCCAAGTGTACTCATAGGTTATGGGTAGAGAAAGAAACTAATCAAGATTGCAAAATGACACCTAATTAGACTTTTTACTCACTCATTAGAGAACACCTAGCTATCCAAAAGATTTAGGGCCCTTCAAGTGTTTTAGAAGCTCAAACACTAGTCCACCATTCCTAGACACACAAATATGCCTCTACTCAAAACATTAGAAAAACTAGTACTAAGTGTGGGAGGCATCCACAAATTGACCTCTTTTATTGGAATTCTTCTATTCTTTTTGCTTTTCGTTTTTCTTCACTTTTTTTTTCATTTTTCACGCCTTTTTTTACTGTTCTTGGCTTTATCTTTTTCCCTTATTATGGGGATATTTGCTATACAAATGAGGAGTAACTACTCACTAATGAGAAACATGAGAACTTGTGGCTTTTTGTACCACTTATTACAAAACGAAAAGAAGTAAAACTAAGCTTCTTGTAGAGCTTTGTTTGGGGACATAATGAGCATATCTAGGGACACTAGGGACCACAAATTTGAAGCTAAATTTATTCAATCATGAGCAACGTAGTCAAGATTCAAGACTAGACGTCCAATTGAGCATTAATTGGTTTCATTTTGGTTGATTCTAATGCAATCAAGATTAATCAACTCCTAAAGCACCACAACCCAAGCTCACACTCTTCCAAAAGAAGCCTCTAAACATATACTCAAAGACAAAGCAAGGAATCCACATCATATCATTACTTAGCATCTTTCTTGGGCAAGAAAACTAAATTTTTATTTAAAACTAACACAACTTCTTTTTTTTTCAATTCATTTTTTTTTCATTTTTAACTTTGTTAGAACTAAAGAGAAGGAAATCAAAACTTAAAAGAGAAAGAAAAGAAATGAAAATAAGATAATTTTTTTTTGTGAAAAAGGGAAAAAAAGAAATAAAAACTATATACACCTCCCCCAAGCTTGCAAATAGCTACTCCCCCAAGCTAGAATTAAGCATTGTCCTCAATGCTTGAACAAGACGATCAAGGGGAGGGAGGAAGGGAAGAAACATTCAACCAACAAACATATGCTCCACAAATCATAGAGCATTGAAGAAAGAGCAAAAGGAAGGAAGCTACCGGATAGTAGGTGGGTGTAAATACCCGCAAATGACCCAATTTCTCCATTTCTAATAAACTTTTTCAAAACCATGATTTGCTTTCCATGTAATATTGAGAATGGTTGTCATTCAAACTATGTACCTAAATCAAAATAAAAGATAATAGAAAAGAAAAATGAGTAAAATGAAAATAAAAAAAATGAAAGCAATAAATCACGGGTTACTTCCCGAGAAAGGCTTATTTAAGGTCCTAAGCTTGACCTTTCTAGTAAATAGCAATTCAAAGATCGCAAGAGTTTGTCAAATACAGTACCACACATTTCCATTAAGATAGCATATGCAATACTTAAATAAAAAGCATGCACAATATATAGTGCAATTCTATGCAAAAATTGAGGAGGGGGATGCCTAAAAGAAGTGGAATCAAAAGAAAAATCAAGAAAATAGGAAGAAGAAGACTCAAAAGAATAAGAAAATGAACAAAAAGTCGGCAAACTCTCCTCGACAAACTCTTTTTGCTTGGCAATCTCACTCTTTTCCTCAAAAACAACCAAATGAGGCACTTGAAGGGCAAAGGAGGAAGGGGGGCTCATCTAATGGAGGTAATTTGGATAAATAAGGGAAATAGATGGAAAAGGAAGGAACTAGGTCGATGTTTCTTGAAAATGGGATATAAGGTTAAGGAATAGAAACTAAGGTTCCACAAATGACTTCTCCTATATCACAAGTCTTCAAATCACACACTTTTTAACCTCCTTATAAACATCTTTTCCATCATCTAAATCCTTAAAAACATCACCAACCATCAAATGAGGTATCTCACCCTCAACTTGACCAAGATCTTCACTCAAGTAAGAAGGGGTAGGAGAGGATGGATGCTCTAGAGCACAAGGAGGGAAAGTAAGGTCCAATCTGCTAGAGGTGGATACATGAGACTCAAAAAGAGAATGTATAGACTCATAAACATCCTCACTTTCAACAATATCCTCAATAATGTGCGTTTTCTCCTCAAAAACATACCCCTCATCATCACTACTCCAAAAACTATCATCAAGATCATGGGGTTTATCCAACTGATTTTCATTTTCAACATACTTCGAATCAACATAATCAAACTTCAGAATGTCATTTTTGCAACCCTGATTTTCCCTAAGCAAATTCAAACCACTTTTCAATTGTAAAAAGAGATCCTCAATGGGTTTGGAGTCAACTTTAGGGAGAGGCTCATAATTGGCACTAGAATTTGCCCCATCAAGATATCGCTCAAGAGTAAGCTCCAATTCGGATTTCGATGATTCGCAATGCAAGGAATCTTGAAAATTAATTTTGGGGGAGGGATCACAATCAATCATATGAGAATCAATATTGGGAACATGTGACACATCATTGAAATTCATGCACAAATTTGATGATAATCGAGAAGTAGCATGAATATCATCAATATTGGAATCTATCTCATTACAACAAACATATGAGGGAATATAATCATGCATAATAGGCTCACTAGTGGGAACATTTGACTCATCAAAGAAATTCATGCCAATATTAGAGGAATAATGACAATTTGCATAAAAGTCAGAATCATAAGTGTCCCTAGCTAACCACATAAAAAAATTCCAAGCTTCGTCCGAAGATGTCGCTCGAAAATCACCGTTAAACATATTTTCAACAACTCCTCTAGTATGCTCATTTATTCCCCAATAAGTAATCTCACAAGCTTCCCCAATATCATAGCCATGAAACTTTATAAATTCCCCAACCCTATCAAAGTATGCCCAAAAGGATTCATTGTCATATTGAGGAAAAGAAGTACTTGCCATTTTTTTTTTGGGAATTTTTCTTTTCAAAAAAAAAAAAAAAAAAAAAAAGAAAGAAAAGAAAATAAAAAGAATATTCACAAATAGCCTAGACTTATCTAATCAACACAAATCAATGCAAGCCGAAGTCCCCGGCAATGGCGGCAAAATTTGACGCGCTCGTTGTAAACACGTCAAAGATACCTAAACTACCCAATATAGGGCAAGTAAAGGGTCGAATCCACAAGGACTAAGGGAAGCACCAATAAGTATAGATTTATGATAAGCTAAGCTAAGTCTATGTTTTTGAAGATTTATAGTTGAAAAGACAATAAGAAAAATGACTTTGGGAAGGGGTATCCACCAATCAACTCATTCACAAACCAAGTAATCACAATGGAAATCAACAATGGGGATCAATTGAGGGGAATTGTTCATCCATTGGTACTCTAACCACTCTCTCGAGCTAGCTAGATTGGCCTAGTCTCTTACCGAAGACCTATTCTCATGGCTAAGGCATTCAACCAAGCATATCCATAAACATGATGAACTTAAACAAGCAAACTAAGTCCCCTAGGCTAGGAAGTCCCTATTCTCATGGTCCTTCAAGCCTAACAATCGATTTGAGGCAACCCCTTAACTTCATCTCTCGATCCTTCACTAAGGGTACCTAAATTATGCTTCTATGATGGCCAATCACACAAACATTCATGAAAATGCCAAATCAATTAACCAAAATTATCCCAAGTCAAAACCCAATGTTGGATTTAGAGGTTCATGAACTCATTAATGGCTTCAAACCCTTCTCAAAGAAATAGCTACTCACAAATCATGATAAATTATAAACTAAAAGACATTAACAACTATTAACATGAACTAAAACAATAATCTAGGATGAACAAGTAAATAGAGTGAAAATGACATGAAAATAAGAGAATAAAGCAATAAAATATGAGAGAGAGTAAGAAATTCTCATTAGAGTTGCAAGGAGCCTCCAAATCTTCATATTTTCCTTCTTAGATTCTTCTAATTCCAAGCTTTCAACAAGTTTCTCTCACTTCTCTCTCTAGAAGATGAGATTTTCTCTCTCCTAGAGTTCTAAGAATTTCAAATCTCACTTTATTAAAATATAATGTAAATTAGCCTCCTCTAAAATGAGAGGAGTTTGCCTTATATAGTCCTAAAACTAACTAGGCATAATTACAAATTAACCCCCATTCAAAAAGAGGATTTAAAAAGAAAGATTTCCGGAAAAACCCGACGCGGGCGGGTGGAGTGACCCGGGCGCTCGCTTTGAGGTTGACCCGGGCGGGTCGGACCATCAGGATTGAAATTTGAGTTTTCTGCAGATTGACCCGGGCGGGTCAGTTGACCCGAGCCCTCGGGTAAGTTTTCAGTTTCGCCAGTTCCTTTTCAAACGGCCATATCTCACTCGTTTTTCATCGGAATTGAGCTTGTGACCACTTGTTGGAAAGATATTGAGCCAAACGTTTGTCTCCAACTTGAATAGCTAAAAAATGTTTTGTGTGCTTAAATTTATGGCCATTTGAAGTTGATCCTTGTGCGCAAACCCTTCCAAAACTTCTTATATTTGCCCCCGAAACTTGGTTATGCTTCCTTGATGCTTCCTCGACCTTCCTCTTCGATATTAATATTCGGGATTGTGTAAGTGTCCTACAAGCATGCTCCTAAGTCCTGAAACGAAACAAATCGCCCAAAGAAAGTGCATACAAGAAGGAAAATTGCACAAATTAAGGAAATAGCTAACAAACTAGCCTAAAATAACTCAAAAACAACTATAATACCAACTAAAAACTATCCAAAAGTAAAGCAATAAACAAGACATCACTGATGACCTGAGCGATGAGCACTTCCTTTCTGCGATGGGATTGAGTCCTGCTTATCACAAAAGTAGGGCATTTATTGTTAGGTGTATAATCGCTTGACTATGTATTCGTATCTAATTCGTCTATTTTCTTTTTTTTTCTTTTTTTTTTTTTTGTACAGTCATCGCTCGTCGGGAACTTGGTGAAGCCATGCAAAAGCGACTGACGGCTAAACAACGAGTCCAAGAGCAGATTCGTCAGAAGATGGCGAGAGGGGAGATTCGAGTTCCTCGTCCTCCTAAGGTAACGTCAAACCTTCGAGATGTTTTGTTGTTTTGCCCTATTTGCGGACTAACTTTCCTTCTTACAGGACCCTGCCAAGAAACCGCGTACTCGTCCTCCCTCGGCCTCGGCTGTTATAACTCCTCAGGTGGTGGATGATAGGGGGAGGAGAGTCACCATAGAGCTCCCTTCTATACTAGGGGCGGCCTCTTCTAAGGACCGGGAGGTGCAGGAGGTGCCTTCTCATCGAGAGGAAGAGACCTCGAGCAGAAAGAAGCGAAAGACGGCTGACTCGGAACCGGCCTCAAGGCCTTTCACGAAATTGTCTGGGATGGAGAAGGCCAGACGCTTTGATCTTGCTGTCAAGTGGATCCTTACTAAGGCGGACATCGATGTCTTCCGTAGCTTGAACGAGGAGGAGGAAGTTGAAGGGCTTCACGCTTCTTGGATCTACGTACGTTTCTGCCTTTTATGCTGGTTTTTTTTTTGGTTAACCATGATCTTTTTCTTAACTTTTGCTGATCCTCATGTTGTTTTTCAGTGCTCGTTTCGTATGGCCGTTATGGGACATCGACACACCATCAGCTTTCGAAATCTTCGAGAGGAGCTCGCTGAGAAGAGGGAGTTAGCCTTAAACTACAAACTGGAGCTTGAGGCTAGTCAGAAGGACTTCGAGGAGAAGGAGAAGAGCTTTGCTAATCGAAAAGCGGCCTGGGAACAGAAGATCTCTGATGCCCAGAGTCAACGGGACTCGATCAAGAGGCAATATGATTCTTCTAAGGGCGAGTCTTCGCATGCCAGGGAGCAGGTCATCCTCGATTGGCAGGCCTCCCAAGTTGGTAAAGACTTTGCAGCGGACATGGGGCAACAAGGGGCGGAAGTGGCGACGAGGGAGACCCACCGCAAGCTGCGGGAGGATCTGACCAGGGTTTCCCCCTCGGCTGACTGGGCCCTCGTCGAGACAGAATACAATGCTGTAGTCTCTGCTGATCTCGATGTTGGTGATTCTTCTGATCTCGAAGCCCATTAGAATGAGAATGGTGGTGATCATCATCCCGTGATCGAGGGAGATGCTGAGGTCGAGGACCGTGCTGAGGACGATGAAGATGACGATGAGGGGCAAGCTGAAAGCTCTAGCTCCACCTCCCTCGAGTCCGGGGATTCTTCTAATAGTTCTTCGAGCGGCTCTGAGTAGCGTAGTGCCGATCATGGCTCTTGTACTTAGTTTGACTTTTACTTGTTTCTAGGATGTAATACTTCTTTAAATAAAATGAAACAATCTTTTGATATGCCATTTTTGTGGATGTTCTTGTGTTCAAGTTAAGTTATCCTTCGAGACATCTTCCCTGACGGTCGATCTTTGACTCAGACGGTCATCGATTCTTAGCTTGGAAGGGGCCAGGTTGAAAGCCTCTCAAGTGTTGGGCCACGTGTTGGATGTGGCGCCGTGGCTTCCCAATTGGGCCCTGGGATGAAGCCCATGGGGGCAGTTATTGCGGCCTCGGGAATTGCGGCCCCATTTTCTTATAAGTATTGGGGTTGTCATTTCCTAAAACCCACAACTCAACAATTCCTTTTCTTCCCTCATATCCTTTCGTATCTCAAGAGTCAGATATCTTCTTTCTCTTTTCCTCGAGGACCAATGTCTCAACCACTAATCACCCCCGAAGCACATTGAGCGGCCAAGCGTCGCCAGCTAGCCAAGTCTAGCTCGAGCACGGCTCCCAAATCATCTGGGGCGCCTGTTGCTTCGATGGCCGTTGTGGCTGATGGTCCTTCGACGAAGGACATCGATCCTTCGTCAGGTGTTAGGGCCCCGCCTTCCGTTGTTTCTCCTGCTGTCGTAAAGCAGGAGCTCCCAGAGGTCAAACTCGAGGACCACCGTGTGCTACCTCTTCCTTCGGCTGGGGGGCAACAACTTTCCAAGAAGCTGGCGAAGTTGGAGGATCCTCCTCTTGCCACCGCTCCTTTTACCGCCCTTTCGAGGGCGGAATTGGCCGAAAGTTTCGACAGGGCCTCTGGTTCCCTGGTGACCGCCATTGATGAGGCGGCTTGCTTGGCCCCAGAGGGTCTAGAGCTCGAGGCCTTTAAGGCTAGCTTGGTCGAGGTATGTAGCTTTATTGTTTAATACATTTTTCCTTGCTAGTTTGTCTTCTGTCACAAGTTATAACTTTGTGTTTTTTCTTTGTTCCTCAGCTATTGATCAGGGCGACTGTCCTGGCTCGACGGTCCCAGGGCACTTCTTCAGCAGATCCCTCGAAGGTCAGATGTCCTTCGACGAGAGGATTGCCCTGACCAATAGGGTGCGGATTGCTAAATTGAAGCTTTCCGAGGCCGAGGGGGCCATTAAGAAGGACCAACTGTCCTTCAAAGAGAAGATGGCTGAGGCCCAGCAGACAATCGAGGACCTTACCAAGCAAAGGGACTCGGCTAGCCGGAGACACCGCCAAGCGTCGAAGGATCGCAAGGAGGCCCTGGCCAAGGCGGAGAAGGCTGATAGGAGGGCTACGAAGGCCATCTCGGAAGCTACCGCTTGTCGGGAGCTTATTATCGAGATCTGAAAGCATTCTGAGGCGGGAAGGATCTTCCTCGAGGACGCCTCCCTTCAGGCTTCTGAGGTTGGTCATACTGAGGCCCTCAAGAAGGTGCAGGCCGTCCTTGAGAATATGTCCCCTGACCTTTCTTGGAAGGAGGTGGAGGAAGGTGTGGTTGCCCTCTCCCAAGTGGAGGTCGAGACCCCTCGAGAAGAGGGGGAAGTGAATGCCCCTAAGGGCGAGGACCTGGTTGCAGTAACGGGTAACCTCGAGGGTTGACCGCCTCCCCACTTCTTCTGGTATCTTCTTCTTCTCTCCCCATGACTCCTACGAGGGTTAATGCTAGACCCTCATAGTTTACTTCTTGTCTTTAGGTGTTTCTTTTGCTTGTAAGCTTGCCACTTCGATGGCCTGTACTTTGATTAATGGAATAAAACTTGTTTTTCCTTCATCAATGCGCTTGTCTTTTGTTTACTAAGTTTGTGCCTTCAAAATTTTCTTTTGTCTATGCTAATAGAATATGATAGGTATATACAAAATGCATATATTTCGTTAAGAGCATGAAAATTTGCTGAGAGTCAGCTTTACAAAAGTTGGCTTATAGTTACGCCAAAGGACAATGTACATGATAGGCTATGCCCCTAATTTCGAGGGTAAAAACTTTAAACATAGAATTTTCGAAGGTTGTCAGCGTTCCATGGTCGAGGTAGCTCCTGACCATCCTGGTCCTCGAGGCGATAAGTGCCTGGTCCAACAACTTTGGTGATCTTGCAGGGCCCTTTCCAGTTGGGCTGCAGTTTACCAAGCTGAGGTTCTCTGCCTGTTGCTTCGAACTTCCTTAGGACCCAGTCGTTAAGTTGTAGTGGTCGATGCTTGATGCGTCTGTTGAAGAGCCTAGTGATCTTGAGTTTGTAGGAGATGGCTTTGAGGAAGGCGTTGCCTCGAGTCTCGGGGAGCAAATCGAGGTTAACTCGCTTCTCTTCCTCATTGATGTTATGGTCATAGAAGGTAATCCTCGGTGAGGGGATACCTACCTCGACGGGCAGCACAACCTCACTTCCATACACCAAGTTGAATGGTGTCTGCCCTGTGGCCTCTCTAACCATTGTCCTTGTGGACCATAAGATCCTAGGTAAGTCGTCAATCCATGATCCCTTGGCTCCCTCGAGCATCATTTTCAGCCCCTTCAGTACCACTTTGTTAGCTGCTTCAGCCTGTCCATTGGTCTGGGGTCGACTTACAGCGGAGAACCTGGTTTCAATGCCAAATCGAGAGCAGTATTCTTTCGTTGGCCCACTGTTAAACTGTCGCCCATTGTCTGATATGAGGACTCGAGGAACCCCAAATCTTGTAATTAAATTTCGCTAGATGAATTGTTGTACTTGTTTATCGGTGATGGAGGCTAGTGGCTCAGCCTCGACCCACTTGGTGAAGTAGTCGACAACGACCAGGAGGAACCTTCGTTGTCCCGAAGTAGGGGGAAAAGGACCTAACAGGTCCATGCCCCACTTGTCGAAGGGTAGTGGAGCCTGAATGGTGGTTAAGGGGCTGGCAGCTTAATGGGTAAGTTAGCATGTATCTGGCACTCTTTGCATTTCTGGACTAGGCTCGAAGCATCTTCTTTCAGCGTGGGCCAGTAATACCCAGCTCGAAGGGCTTTGGCAGCAATGGTTCTTACACCCTGATGACTCCCACATGCTCCCTGGTGTATCTCTCGAAGCACATAATAGTCCCCTTCCAGTGGGGTCAAGCATCGAAGGAGTGGGTGGGTAAAAGATTTCTTATATAGCTGTCCATCGTGATAGATGAACCATCGAGCTTGCTTCCTTACTTTTTCAGCCTCTAGCTCATCCGTAGGCAGTGTACCATCCCTTGCAAAGGACAATATCCTGTGAATCCAGGTGGGGCTTCTGTCAAGGGTAGCTACCCCTCTGTTTATGCTAGGGGCTTTGAGTACCTCCCACATAATTGGACGAGGCGATAGGTCTTCGGCAGAGCTGGCCAATCTCGACAGCGCATCTGCCTGCTGGTTTTCTGATCGGGGGATGTAGACGATGATGAATAGAGCTAGATCAGTTACTTCTTCTTTGATTTTCTTTAGGTACATTTTCATACTATCCTCTTTGGCCTCGAACTCCCTTGTCACTTGACCTACGATGAGCTGGGAGTCCAAGTGAGCTTTGATCTTTCAAGCCCCTGCTGTTTTACACAGTTGTAGACCGAGTAGGATAGCCTGATACTCGGCTTCATTGTTCGAGGTGGCATTGAAATCGAACATGACAGCATATTTCGTTCTGTTCTTTTGTAGATCAAGGACCAGTAGCCCGGCACCGCAACCTGCCTTTGATGACGACCCATCAACAAATAGCTCCCAGGAACCCTCATGAGTGGGATCGGGACTCGAAGTGCATTCCGCGATAAAATCTGCCAGAGCCTGAGCTTTTATGGCTCGGCGAGGCTCGAATTCTATGTCATAATTTGATAGTTGGTTAGACCAATCCGTCACCCTGCTGGACTGGTTCCTACCCTCGATCACCTTTCGTAGGGGCAGGCTGGTCAGTACCTTTATGGGGTGCGCTTGAAAGTATGATTTAAGTTTACGAGTTGCGATGACCAATGCAAAGATCATCTTCTCTATTGGGGGGTACTTCGCTTCTGCGCCTTGAAAGGCGTGGCTTATGTAATAGACAGGATGTTGATTTTTCTCTCGCTCAGCAACGAGGACGGCGCTGAGGGCATTATCCGACACAGCTAGGTAGACGAAAAGTGTTTCTCCTGGTAAAGGATAGACAAGTTTAGGAAGGCTGGCCATATGTTCCTTTAATCGCTGAAATGCTTCTTTTGCTGCTTTATGCCAGTCCAAGGTTGACTGTTTTAATGTTCTGAAAAAATACAGGCTCTTGTCTGCTGATCTCGATAGGAAACGTCCTAGTGCTGCCATACAGTCGGTTAGGCGTTGGACTTCCTTGACTGTTCGAGGACTCTTTATCTCAATGATGGCTTGGACTTTGTCTGGGTTCGCCTCTATGCCCCTCTCGTCCACTAGGAAGCCAATACATTTCCCCCTTTTCACGCCGAAGACACACTTCTTCGGATTCAGCTTCATGTTATAGGCGCGTAAGGTGGACAGGGTTTCCCTTAGATCAGAGACATGGTCTCCCTCTTGCTTGCTCTTGACAATCATGTCGTCGACATATACTTCCACATTTCTTCTTATCTGGTTCTCAAACATCTTGTTTACAAAGCGCTGGTAGGTGGCTCCGGCGTTCTCAAGGCCGAAGGGCATGACCTTTTAGCAGTAGATTCCGGAGCTGGTAGTGAATGTTGTGTGGACTTGGTCTTCCTCGGCCATAGGGATTTGGTGATACCCTGCATTGGCTTCCATGAAGCTGAAGAGGGAGTGTACGGCCGTCGAGTCGACCAATTTGTCTATTTTGGGGAGGGGAAAGTCGTCCTTCGGATAGGCCTTGTTCAGGCCCGTGAAGTCGACACACATCCTCCATGTCCCAGATGACTTGCGGACCAGCACCACATTGGCCAGCCATTCTGTCTATTGGCATTCTCTTATAAAACCTGCTGCCAATAACTTTTTCACCTCCTCAGCTGCTGCTTTGCTTCTCTCGACACCCTGGTGCCTCAACTTTTGCTTTACGGGTCGATGTCCCTCTTTGATGTTAAGATGATGGACCATGATTCGAGGGTCAATACCCGGTATTTCATCGACAGTGTATGCGAACACATCTGGGAACTCTCGGATAACTCCGATGATTTGTGCTCTCACGTCATCGGGGATTTGTTTGCCGATTCTTATCATTTTTCCTTTCTCTTCGTCAATACAAACTTCTTCATCTCCATCCACCGGACGAGGTCTCTCGTACCGCTTCGGATTTTCGATAACGTAGAGCCCCATCACGGGGAGAGGTTCTTCAGGCTCAGGCTGCTTTCTCTTTCTGGTTACTTCTTCGCTTTGGTTCTCTAGGTTGTTAACATAGCATTCTCAGGCGGACCTCTAATCTCCAAACAGTTGAGCGACCTTTTCATCGTCAGCCTCGAACTGTAGCAACAACTGGTAAGTAGAGATGGCGGATTTGACCTTATTGAGGGTGAGACACCCGATAATGACGTTGTAGGGGAGATCGACATCGACGACTAGGAACTCGACGAGGATGCTCCTCCCTCGACCCTTCTCTCCCATCCGTGTTGGGAGTCTGGCTGATCCCAAAGGATGGACTGATTGTACTCCAAAACCTACCAGAGGCTGACTGATGGGTGAAAGATCGGCCTCTTGATACTTCAACTTCTTTAGACAATCCATTGTTATGATGTCCACGGAACTCCCACTGTCGATGAGCACTCGACCTACCCTTAGATTGGCAATTTTCATCTCGACAACTAGGGGATCGTCATGGGCGGTCTGTATGGGTCGATGGCTATCTTTGAAGGTCATGGTGGGGCAGGTTGCTGTTCTTGTCATGTCTGTTGTCCCGTGTTTCAGGGTGTAAAGGTGTTTCTTTTGAGAGCGGCTGGTTAGGCCACCCGAAGCATACCCTCCAGCAATGACGTTGACAAACCCTGCTGTCTCATCGCTCCTGGATTCATCTTCCTTTCGAGGCTCTTTTTTCTTTTCCGCTGGTTTCTTTAGGTATCAGCTCAACTTTCCTTCATCGGCCAACTTGTCCAATGCTCTCTTAAGTTCTCTGCAGTCGCGAGTGGTGTGACTGCAATCGTGGTGGGACTCGCACCAAAGCTTCTAATATCTCCTACTGACGGATGATCTAATGGGGGTGGGCTTTGGTAAGGCATACTTCTCTTTGATGTCGAGGTATATTTCCCTTCTATTGAGGTTGTATCGAGGGTCGTAGCCATTGTCGTCCAGCCGTGGCTTCTTATCCCTCTCTCTTCGAGGGACATCCCGTGGGGTATCTACTCGAGCACCATATTAGACTTTTCTCTTGTTGGAGCTGGGTTCCTCATGAGTTTTGCAGATATCGGAGGCTTGGATGAAATTTTGAGTGAGGTTCTTGGCTTCAGAGAAAGTAGAAGCTTCGCTTTCTGCGAGCTTTAGCTTGAACCTGCTCGATGGTAGAGGCCTGACATTAGTGCGGTGAATGCCACACTATCCTGTAGGTCGGAGACCTTTAAGGATTCCTCATTGAACCTTTTGATATATTCTGCTAAGTCTTCATCCCTCCGCTGCCTGATAGACATCAGATGAATACTGGTCTTTTGATGTCTTCCTGTTATGAAGTTTTGTTTAAAGGCGGCTTCGAGGGAGGCGAAGTCCGAGATACTGCCGGGTGAAAGTTCTGTGAACCAAGTGAGAGCCAACCCTTTCAGCGTGGTGGGGAAGAACTTGCACCATGCTTCCTCGCTCCTAGTCTGCACACTCATTTGTGCCTTAAAAGCCGCAAGGTGGTCGATGGGGTCCGTGGTTCCTCCATAATGCTCGATAGGAGGAACCTTCACCTTGCGAGGATTGGGAGTTCGCATAATTTCCTCGCTGAAGGGTGTGATGAAGCCCAGGTTTCCAAATTAGGCATTGGACCTTTCGCTCGGGTCAGAACTGCTGAATTCTTCTTCTTCATGCCCCCTGTGTTTTTTTCCTGCTGTCGATATCCGCCCCGTCTCTAGCTAGGGTTCGGGGGAGCCTCTCCTTCTTGTCTCGAGCGTGCCCGACGTTTGTTGAGGACGTCGCGGGTATCTCGAGTACCATTCCGGAGGGAGCGCTCATTAATGACGAGCCGCGCATCCCGTCGACCAGGAGGAGATCGAGTGGGAATTTGGGGGACTCGAGTAGAGTTCAAGGGGGCTTGAGTCGAGACTTGTGGAGCTTGGACGCGGGAGGGGGATCACGTCCACCCTGTCCCAGGACTATTCGAGGGACAGGAGGTCTGTTGGATGTCCCCTCCCCCCCGTTCTGAAGATTATACACGATGGCCGTAAGGCTTCGCTCGAGATTGTCGCTGAGGCGTTCCGCTAACTACTGGAGGTCCTACTGAGTGACAGAATTGGGGCTTGGCTGCTCATATCGAGGGGCCTCGGTTCGAGGTAGGACTATCCTCTCTCGAGGTTGTCCGGGATTGACAACGTTGGCTGCCTCTCGAGGACCGACCTCCTCGAGAATGTGCTGATGTCGTTCTGAGAGTATTGGGGACCGGCAAGGTTCGTTTGCTGTTTCATCGGCTACCTCGGGAGGAGGAGTCCCTCCACGAGGTGGTGAGTTCAAGGGTTGTTGGCCTCGTCGGGTTCTTCGAGCATTGGCCATGGCTTTTTGGTTTGGCTATCCCCATAGGCGGCGCCAACTATTTCGGGTGAAAAACTTGTAAAATGGGGGATTAGTCAAGACTGATGGTCGAGGACCGTTGAAGGTGACCAGATGCTCAAAGAGTGCTGTGAGACCTGCAAAAACGAGAGTTAGACTACCCCGAGGGTGTTTCCGGAATCGCCCCTCCGACGCCCAAGTCAATTATGATACTTAGCGGTTAGTATTGGGTGGTTGGTCTAGAATTCATTAACTCAATAAATGGGGAACTGTTCCCTATTTATAGGCGCTGGAATGTGTGAAAAATGCTTGCCAGGCTAGATCAAGGTCTGGGCTGGGCCAGGTCCTTTAGCCTGGGCGGCTTTTTGAGCATAGGAGGGCAATCTGGTAATTTCACCATGGATTGGGGGCCCAGTGATATATTAGGCCCAAACAGAAAGGAGAATTGATATTTATAGGCGGCTTGGAAGGATGAGGGGGCGGCGGTGGTGGCGGTAGTGGTGGTCTGTCATCATCGCCGACCATAATTTATGAGAATTTTTTTTGTCTTTTACCTTACAGCTCTGATACCATGTGAAATATAATTAGGGTAAAAAAGATTTTCCTTTCTCATTATGCCATCACAATATACAATACAAGATATTTAGGAAACCTACAAGAAATACGAAACCTAACATATATACAATTCTATCTTTTGAAAGCTATCTAAACTATCCATAATTATCTCAACACCTAAGGCTTGCGAATTTTAGGCCTTCCAACTAATTTATCTTCTAGAGAAGTAATAAGCTAAATTCGTCCCTCTTAAATTCTTAGTTACCATAGCTGCAAAATCTAAGTAAATGAGGGAGAAAGCATTGAAAATTAAAAATATTTATACTTCATCCGTTTTGTTTTAAATGAAACATTTGCTTTTACACGCAACCCAACGTGCTTCTTTAATCATTAATATCTTTAGTTGTGCACACGTAAAAAATATAAAAAAGTTATAATTTGATAGTATGCATCGAGACGAATCTAACAAGATCCCACTTGACTATGTTTTTCTTTATATAATGGCGATAAATTGAAGTCAAAATTGATCAATGAATAGTGTCATTTCACCCAATGTTTCATTTCAAACAGAACGGAGGAAGTATGACTTTTGGTAGGAGATAAAATGTACTCCATCATATAAATATAAAAAGCTCATTGATAAGAGTAGATACATAATACTTAAAAGAGGTGGTGGTGGTACTTTCCTTCGTGCTCTTTCTTCTCTTCCTTAGCTTCCTTCTTCTCATGGTGCTCATGGAAGGCATAACCACCAGCACCGACAACCGCGATTGTGGCAAGATGCTCCTCAAGCTTGTGCTTGTGAGCATGTTCTGGGTCTTTCTCCGCCTTGTGCTTCTCATGCTGCAATTTTCAACATATATCAACATGAAATAAGTTAGTCATTAAAATACTTCAAAATTTTAGCCAGTGCCAAACATCAAACAAAGAAAAAAAACCGATCTCTTTACAACTGAACTAATAACTTAGTTAAGAGAGTGAGGGATAGCTCAGTTGGTTAGAGCTCCCCTCCCGGTTTCAGGAGATCCTGAGATCGATTCTCATCCCCGCCCTTGTCGCTCTCTAAACACCAAAAAAAAAACTAATAACTTAGTTAAGATTATATGTCACTTTTGCCAGAGTTAATCTTGCGTGGACCTGCTCCACACTAATATTATTGTGGACCAAAACCACTTATTTAGCATAGTGACCTTTTTTTCTTCATATAGTAACCTTTTAAAATATCTTAAGTTACACTATCTACCATAGTAGCCTTTTTTTTAATATAGTTACTATTTCTTACATTAATTTATCACAATGAAATTTTCACTTTGTGACATATATAGTATAGTTTTTTTTTTCACATAGTCAAACTTTACAATCTATATCTACTCATCTTTTATATGTTTTCTTTTATATAGTAACCCTTTTTTCATAATTCACATGAATTAGTATTAAATCCACACTAATTAGCGTGGACGAGATTCATATAAGTTTTTTTACCTTTTGCTAGGTCATTTTGCTGTATATAAATTTGTTTCCATAAAAGAACCCCCTTCCCCACCCCACCCACCGCCCCACAAAATGTCATGCAATGATGTAAGGTGGGATGAGAATGGACCACTCTTATTGATCGGATAACTTATCTATACTTCTTTCCCTCTTCTATAAATACAATATTGTGATTTTCATGTTTGCCCACATGGCAACCCATAATTTTGACCACTAATATTATGAATATTCGGTTAATACAAATTATGAAAAGTTCATATTTATAAATTGTATTAATTCAACAAAATATTATAATTCCTCCGTTCTAAAATAAGTGAAACACTTCTCTCAAAAAGCTCTCACATAGATAAGAGAAGTGTTTCATTTATTTCAGGACAGAGGAAGTATGATAACATTTATCTTATACTGTACATTAGCAATAAAAGAAGTGGTCAATGTTAGGATGTCCTAAAGAAAAAATGTTGCATATATATATATATATATATATATATATATATATATATATATATATATATATATATATATATATATATATATATATATATATAAAGTCGATACTTAAGGCTGATCAGCTTGAACCCAAACTCTTGACTCGATTTTGGGCAAAAAAGTTTAGCTCGATAATTGGGTTGGTTAGACGCAACCCGAATATTGGGCAATTTTATTGCGTTTAGGGCATGATTTGAAGGGCTTGAAATGTATATTTTGTCTAATTTAGCCTTTGTTCCAGAAAAGCTTGAAATAGCTCGACCTGATTATTACGGGTTTGGGAACAAAATTCTAGCCTGAAAGGTGAGCATGACTTGGCCATTTGGCCAAAAGGCTGAAACAGATTAGATCGATTTCTTAGGCAAATGCCCACTCTACTTGACGTATGATCACCTCTAGTATCACTAGAATTTGTTTGAAATTATGACATTTGTAGGTAAGTAGCATCTTATTGGCAACATTTGAGAATTGGGGGAGAAAATGTGGCAAGGATGTATTTTTTTTTTTTTTGACATCGAGTGTGGCAAGGATGTAAGATTCTACATAATGATCTACAGTTAGAAAATATAATTCATCCTAATATTGTCACCAATATATGGTCTACAGTTGAAAATTAATTCAAACTAATTTACTCCCCACATTATTGGGTTTTGTTAATTCCGACATAAACAAGTTGAATACGGCAAAAATTTCAGACGAGAGTTATTTTTATATACTAAAATATCGAAGAGCTCATATTTATTATAACAATATATGTCGTTTGGTTCAAGATATGGAATAGGAAGGGAATGAACAAATAGAGGAGGGAAACAATAGCAAAAAATAATTTCCTTTATTGAGTAGTTGGTTCAAGCCTAAAATGAAAATCATTACCATCAAGTAATGAATTTTGTTACTTGACGGGGAGGGGAAGGTAACGAATAGTGAACTGAACGTCCCCTAAATGATATAGTAATGTCAAAAAAAAAATTTACTCCAATCTGACAATTCAACCCCGTCTCATACAAAAATTTGCAAGACAAACAATGGATAGAGAGCAAGAAATATACCAAAGCAAAGGCGCCAGCAGCAATAGTACCAAGCTCACCCATGTGCTCTTTATGCTTGTGGTGCCTCACCTCCTTGTCATAATTTATTTCAGGCTCCTCCGACGTATCACAACAGTCGTAGTCTCGGTGAATCCACCACCGTACCCGGTATTGGGATATCACAGCCTCCACGGGCTTCTCCTCATCATCCTTCATGTGATGGAAGAGCCTGTGGTGGTGGTGATGCTCCGGCATGTTTGATGTTTTTGCTTAGTAAAATAAAAGAGAGGACTTAGTCCTAGGATTAGGTATGTGATTTATGATTGGACGATGGTTTTGATCAATGTCTTACACAAGTCCCTATTTATAATACTATATGATCAAATTAACCCACATTTTCAAAGATCAAAGAAAAAACAGAGGCAGTAGGTAACTACGCTCATTCCGCATAATGGTCATTGTCCCACACGGTTTGTACCCCCGCATAATATGTGTTTGTGAGGATGACATGTTGATTTGGTTCAGGATATTTTTCATTATGATAGCTACTACTTAAGATTTGGAGGTATATGTGCAGATTTTTCTAAGTGATTTGTGTCCTTGTATTAGTGGTATTAAGGAATGTGGATATTGTATATGAATTCTATTGTTTTGACAGTTATGGCTTTCTTTCAAAGACTTATAATCAGCAACTAGTTGTTGGGTCCACGCGATGCTGCGGGTTATATTTGAGTGCTAAATTTTACTTACTCCATTCTTATTCTATTGTAACAACAAGTTTTTAAACTGTACAAAAATGCACGGGAGGTTTTATGTAGATTATGATTTGTACTCGTGCATAATGCACGGGAATTGATTGTTTATTAAGTAGTTGTTTTTGTTCCAACTTTTTTGATTCCATAATTATTAATCCATGCGTTTAAAGTTCAGAGAATTTAAAATGTAAAATTATATTTCATATATAAAAATCATTTGTTACAACATTTAAAAGTTTAAAAATATTATAACCGTGATATATAAATTTATTAATAAGTAAAATAAACAAAAAAACACATGAAAATGCATCGGAATTTTTTGTTTTATAATCATGGTTCGAACATTAGCTCGTGGTTTAAAGTTTTTATAATCATATCGTATATTAAGAATATATTTTAAAACCGACTTATGACTTGTGCGTTGAGTGACTCATGTAGCTAATGTCATGGTAAAACATGTGACCAATTTTTTTTTCAAAGTAGGCTGAAGAAGATTTCACTCTGAATCATGCTTGTTGCCTTTTTTTTCTTCTCATTGAGATCTAAAGACTCTCCTAACTTCTAGACCCGTGCAAATTGCATGGGAAATCAATTTTTCATATTCGATTATATGTTTCACCCAAATTTCAAAAACGAATGAAAATCATAGTAAATAGATGAAAAGTCAGTGATGGATGGAGCTGGTGACACATTGGATTAGACTTGCGTGGTAAAGTGGTGTTACGTCCAATTAATCACCCATTCACCCATCTATTATCAAATAGTAATAAAAAATAATGAAAATAAAGGCAAAAATGTGAACATACTCCTTTGTAGACCTGGGCAAGGGCCGGACCGTACCTGTTCACGGGCTCGGCCCGCGGGCTTTGGGCAATCCGGGCCAAGTCCGAGCCCATGAATGGCGGGCCGGCTCATGCCTCCCGCGGGCCTGACCCGTACTTTATGTTGTTTTGTTTGGATTTTTGGCAGTTTAGACTGAAAAACAAGAAAAGGAGTGTTCGACCCGAGGGCCGGCCCACAGGCCATATAGGCGGGCTCGTGTCGGGCCTGAAATAAAATTTCTTGACCTTGGCTGACCCACGGCCCACGTAGCGGACAACGAGTCGAGCCTCGAGCGGGCTTGGGCCGGGTCGGGTCGGCCCCGCGTGCTGCGCCCATGCCCACCTCTACTCCCTCGTGTAATAATGAACATATCTAGGTTAAAAGTAGCAAGTACATTGGCAGGTTAGCCTATACTATATATAATAAAAGTGAAAACATAAGCACATATGCATTATATAAACGTGAAAACTCATTAACTACTCCCTTTCAATTGAAAATATCCAAGTTCTCTTATCTTCTTCACAGGGGAAAAAATAACATAATTTAATTTATACATTCAATCTTCAGACTTCGAAAGATATATGAGTGCAGATCAAATCATTACTATCAATAAGTGTTATTCGTCTGTGATGCAAAAAGGTTATTATAAAAATAATAATTGGTTTTGATGAATACTATTTCTTCATATTCACTGCTGGAAATAGGTTGAAAGTTAAAAGCAAATACTATTTTAGTGGTTTTAATATTGAGCAATGTGTTGTCACTAACATAATGTGTATATGTGAGCAAAACTGGATGGAAATTTGAAGTGGGTGCTGTTTTATGCTTAGGTCGATTAGATAAATAAAAGTTGTTCTATCTTTTTGTTATTATATTGTACAATTCCTTCAAGATTGAAGGAACTTTTATGTTCTTTAGAGTATAATAAACGTACTAATTCAAGGGGCAAATTTCATCCATTAAATTGCTAATGCTTTTTATAGTATACGACTTTACGATTTTTTGTATGTTCTTTATATTATACTTTACCTTTCACGCAATGATATATATAATTTTAACGAATATTTGTAGGCATCAAAAGAGAAAAAAAATTGACTTAATAAATAAAATTTATGATTAGCAATTTTGGTTGATATTTTTAATAATTAGGAGGTTTCCAATTTTATTGATGAAAAGTATGCAAATATATTGCTTGGAACTCGTGGCATACGATTCTACTATTTATATTGTTCAAAATAATGGCAGTAAATTATCAATCAATAATTGATTTCACTTTGCCTATATCTATTTAACATTAGCATATATACTCATCAATAACATGCATCCTTCATTATACTTTATTTTCCAAACAAAATTAAATATAGATATCCATATCACTTGATATGCTTCCATGACTTATGAAATTAGTATAATAACAATATCACCCATAATTTGGTCAATTAGCATAATTTAGAAATACTGATATATGATTTTTGTTATATATATATATATATATATACTTTAGATTAATGATTTCCCAAGCTACAAGATTTTCCAAATTAGCATAAGATTTAATCTTTAGTTGGTATCTAATTATATAAGTTCACTTATATTTCAAATTAACATGTTTTATGAAAATTAAGATACATGCTTCCAGAATCCTGTTATATATTAACCATATCCTAAAACTATTTCCTCAAAAAAAGTCTGGTCAAATCAATTATTTCAAATTTGTTAATTGTCTCCTTTATTAATTAACGTTATTTCTTTAGAATAGAGTCAATTTTCTCAAAAGTCGTAAACTGTATCTTTCATTTCAAATTATACACTTAAATTATTCTAATTTTTACCTTTATTAAAATTTATTAATTATAGCAAGAAAAATATATTCTTTATATTGAATTAGGAGAAACAGTATCCCTAGCAAATAATTTATCCTACAAATAATATGTCATATATATTATTTAAATTATTATAATTGTCTCATTTATTTTTGTCACTTTGTGCTATCAACTATAGCCGCGATAGGATAATTGCAATTTGCAAACATCTACTAATATTTCATTAGGTATTTCTATATCGGCCTCCCCATCATTTGGTTCCCCCAATTTACCGTCTCCAATATCCAATATCCACTCAGAATTTTTTTAATGTCCTCCAAATAAGAACATGACCCTCTTTTATGACACATATGTTGTGTTAGTCTAAGCACTTCCTCTAACATAACTTATTTATAGAAACATATTAGTATACGATGTTTCTATTTTAATACCATTTGAAAGACAACTTAATTGATTTAAAATATGAGGTCACACATCCTTTAATTGACAAGATTTTTAATTGAGAAAATTATCCTTTTCATTATGTAAAAATATTGAGTTAGACTGTCTGACCTAAATATTTGGTCAGACGACCCACTCTTGAAGCCCAAAATGTCTGGTTTTACACTTACATCACACTTCCCACACCCTCATTTGTCTCTCATCAACAAATACCAAAAACTAAAAACATGGTCATTTTCTTTCCGCCGACCTCACCAGTGATGACTTTTTGGCAGCCCGTCTTCATCTTCTTCATTGTTAATAGCGAGTCAAATGAAGGAATAAGAAAGTATTTCGAGAAAAACAATCCAAGAATCAACTTTCACTTTTTCTCTCCTCCAATCCATGGCTTCCTTCACTTTCTCTTTCCTCCCATAAACCTCCTCGGCTTCCTCCTCCACCACTACAACAGGCCTGCACCACCACCACATATCAGAGTCAAACTCAACGGACAACTTCTGAATAACATCCGCCATATGATGCGAGTGTTACTCTATTGCCGATCTCACTTACTTATCTCCCTTTTCCTCTCCTCTTAGCTAAATAAAAAATCATCCAGAATGTTACACGAGATACTCTTAGCTGCAAACTCTCGAAGAAGAACGTCATATATTGAATGTCAGGTAATCAAGTAAATAAAGTTACCTATCAGATATTGAAATTTTTATATCAGATAATCAAAGTTTAAAATCATATAGGAAAAAATTATCAAGAATGAGCCAACATTTGGGCGATCTGCTCAAATAAGTCAGACGTTGGATTAACCCTGAATAAGTAAAGCTTATAAGGCTATTAGCTTTTAACAGGGTCAACAGGTAAACAACCTATTATTGTAGGTCACCTGTCCACGTGTCTTATTTTTATCGGTTTGATTTTATTTAATTTTTATACATTAATTAAATAAAAAATAAAAATAAAATCTATACCCTTAGATCCTTTCCCCCCAAAACTCCTCCCCACCCTCTCCCCACTCCTGTGAACACCCCTGCTCCCCCGCCTCATCCCTGCAAACGCCCCTCCTTCCTCTTCCTGCGACCACCCCATCCCCTACCCCATGCGAACACCTTCCCCACCCCCTCTGCCTACAACCACCCCTTCCCCACCCTCCTCACCTCCTGTGAACACCTCCCTCATCTTCTCTACCTATGACCACCTCCTTACCTCTGGCGACCACCTCTCCCTACTCCCTGCTAACACTATCACTCCTGAAACCACCATTCCAGCTCCCCCTGCGAGATGCGACCATCTGCACCCGCAAAATAGCTCTCCAGCCGCTCTCCTCCACCTCTCTGAAAACCCCGACCCGATTTCGATTCCTTGCTCTCTATCTCATACTCCGCCTCCTTCGCCAAGGTTAGTGTTGGGTGGTGGTGACTCGTGAAGGATGGAAACAAAGTTTGGTGGTGTTCTGCGAAGGAGGGAGACATATGTAGTGGTGGTGGTTAGTGAAGGATGGAGAAAGAGGTGGAAATGATGGCGGTGGTGGTGCTGAGTATTCCCGATGAAATTTTCGTGTTATTGGGTGGTAGTATGGGGGGTTTTGGGTTGGTCTTAGTGGGGATGACAGAGCTAGGGTGGGGTAGGGGTGTTGGTTGTGGTGGGAGGAGGCCAGAAAAAGGGCTGGAGAAGATGGTGGAGTGAGAGACGGATGATGGAGGGGGAAAAGGGTTAGAGCAGAGAAATTAGTCAAAGAAAAGGAAAATTAAAAAAACTACCCATTCTTTAGGTTACTGGTCACCTGAACTTATTATATACCCTCATAAGTTTTGCTTATTCAGAGTTAATCCAAAGTCTGACTTATTTTGAGCAGACCGCCCAAAAGTTGAAATCAGATATTCAAAGTTTTCTATCAGATAATTAAATTATATATTCAATATTTTTTACCGGACACTAGATGTTGAATATCTGAGATTAGAAATTGATTATATATCAAATATTGATTCTTAGACATTCAATATCTGATATAAAACATTCAATTTCTGATATCATACATTCAATATTTGATATAAGACATTGAATATATGAATCAGATATATCAAAGTTCAATATCAGATAATCAAAGTTTCATATCACCTAATCAATGTTTATTTTAATATTTTTTTTATTAGATAATTAATGTATACTTGTCTTACCATAAGTTACATTTAGACGAGTCTGACTCAATACCTTCTATTTCATTATTCAAAAACTTCAGATTCTTTTTTAGCTCTGTATGGGTTGAAGTTAAAGGGTGACTTTATAGTGAGCTTGCCTAATGGAAGGAGGGGTTAGGGGTGTATGTGGATTGGACTGGTTTGGAGTTTGCCAAATTCAAATCCAGTTCAAAGTTTTTTGGACTCGAGAAATTGAGTTCAAATTCGATCCAAACTTTTTTGGAATCCAGTCTAATCCACTCCAAAACTTTTTTCTGAAGTCCGAATCCAGTCCAATCCAATCCGATTATTATATAATATATTATTTTTCCCCGATTTAGATTTACAATGTTTACTCATGATTGAATAATTGAGATTTACACTAGTGGAAAAAACGCTATATGCCACAACACAACCGATGCGGTCTTTAAGAGAACCGAATCGGTAAATCCTCGAAATCTTGGGTGGGAAACATGGGAACACAACCGCTGCGGTCCTTAAGAGAACCGGGTCGGTTAATAGAAAACCGCTCCGGTTTTCTGTTAACCGCTCCGGTTCTCTTAACCGGATCGGATTATATACATTGGATTTAATAAAGCGGAGCCCAATAACATACATATGCGGTCAGCCCAATTTGAACGTTGGCCCAAAAAGCGCACACATATCCTATAGCCCAATTTGAACGTATCCACCCACTTCTTCACTCTTCTTTTGTGTCTGACCCTCGAACTGAAATCATCCGCATTTGTCCTCAGCCAAAACCCGAATTTTTCACTCATCAATCACCCACGAAAATTCTAATTTTTCCATGAAAATTTTATGGCTTTCGATTATCATTAGATTTTCGGCGAAAAGAGAGCGACAAAGAATGGAGTGCGTCTACTAAGGGAGGACGAGGAAAACCTAAATTGGTATCTGAACTTTCTCTTTGTTTGCTCCGTTTCTCATACATCGATTTTTGATAAATTTGGAGATATTTTTTAGCTTTTTGATTAATTGAGTTTTCAAGAAGCTATGTTTGGTATATTGCTTTTCATGTGAAGTAATTTTGTTAAATTTTGGTTGATTGTTCGGATTTCTAGGGATTTAAGTTTCAAATTCGCTTGCTTTCTACTTATTGTTGTTTTTATTAATTAAATCGATATGCATAAAGAGCTTACTTATAGTCCTTGACTGGTTTTTTGAAAATGGAGTTTGTTCTCTTACTTTCTAAGGTTTGTCGAATCTTTAATTTATTTATTCGTGATTAGATTGTTCTTTTTTTTAATTATTATGAGTAATTAGGTTGATTTTGGTGATGAGAATTTGAATGACCTATTTTTTTTAATGTTTTTGGTGATGATAATTTGGATGGAGTTAATGCTTTTTTTATGTTGATTTCTACGGTTTTTTCTTGTTTAGGGACGTGTTTTTTTAGTTCAGTTTAGGTAGGGTTGGATAGGATGGGACTAGGAGAGTTGCGTCATTTTCTTGCTCAAAGGCATCATTTCCTTACTGCATTTAGATGATGTGTGTATGTGTCTTGTATACTTTTGACATCTAGAAATCATTGTTGTTAATCCAAATCATGCTCACTAAGCCTATGTCGGGGGATAAAAAAACCGCTTGGTCATGTTACAACATGTGAACATGTTTTTCAACGTCTAGGATTTTATCTGAAGTTGATATCTTACTTTCTTGTGATGTGGAAGGAGGACTTCCACAAGCCTGGTTGTACCTTATGTCGTGTGCGTAAGACTTCTTTATCTGTTGCTCGCATAGTTGTATGTTCTTTAAAAATATAACATCATCGGCATGTCCACATATCATATTAACTACCATATTATATCATTGTGCATGTGTTAGGAACTTAGGATGTTGATCTTCTGTGACTTAGTTGCACATAGATAACATATTGAAATAATTATTCTCTAACTATTATACTGGCAGTTTTTTGATTAATGGCCCCTAAGCTTCTGTAGCATTAGTGTAATTTATTATGCCTAAATATTTCCTACTCTTGGGTAGTGTGCTATTCCGAAGGGCTTTTGTAGTTCAGAGAATAATATTATGGGGTTGTGGGATTATAAACTTTTGCTCAGCAATCAGCATAGTCCCTCGTAACTGAAGGTTCTTCAAGTTTGCACCACATTATGTTGGCAACGAAGCCTCCTAAAAATATGTTGCACAACAAGAATTATTGCTTGATGTATATTTGCCGGACATATACCAACTGGGATGAGAACAGGATCCAGAAAAATTAGTTCCTAATTCCTCATGTATGAATACATAGTGTTGTTATGCTGCATCATTGTAGGGAATATCCCTAGTAGGAATTGCCCTGAGCTTTATCATAAATATGCAATCCTATTTTTTCTCTAATACGAAGAGCTGATGTCTATGCATTCCTTCAAAAAAAAAAAAGAGCTCATGTCTCAAGTACAAATGAGAAATAACTAGTTTAGCCGATATCTTAGTATGTTGTATTTTTGTGTAGCCGACTTGCGCTAAGAGCTTTAATTTCTATTTTCTATATAACATTTAACCAATTATTTAATTAATCTAAACCCATACCTATTCGGCTATTCCTTGAGTTTTATACCCTATAATACCACAATTTCTACTGGGTTTTCACTTGAGTCCCTTTCACTTATTGACTGATTAGCTTAACTCAGGTTTCCTTGTTTTTCTGATGTAAAATCTTGATGTAAGCGGTATAGTTCTCACAAAAATGATCTTAATGTTGAGGACTTTATCTTGCTATTTAGGCACCTTCCCATCTGTACTTGTGGTAATACCTTTTGCATAGTAATTCCTTTTATTTGGAAAAAACATTTAAGGAAATGAAAGTCGTTACACACCTTGTGCTCAGAACTCCAGTGCTCATACTACTGTCTTTCTTGTAGAGCGTTCTTCCTAATTTTGATTGCAAATGAACATGTTCATTATATAATAGATTTAACTTTCATCCCTTGAAGCATGTCTATCTAAATTCTTTTATCTGTTTGGGCTTAATGATTTGCCATAGTAATTCCTTTTATTTGGAAAAAATATTTAAGGAAAGTCGTTACACACCTTGTGCTCAGAACTCCATTGCTCATACTATTGTCTTTGTTGTAGCAGTTAGAGAAAGCGTTCTTCCTACTTCTGATTGCAGATGAACATGTTCATTATATAATAGATTTAACTTTCATCCCTTGAAGCGTGTCTATCTAAATTCATTTATCTGTTTGGGCTTAATGATTTGCCATAACTATTAGAGATCTGCAACGTGAATGGTTGAACCTTTTCATTGTAATGTGAAGAAATAAACATTCACTTTCAGTTCTGTATTTGGCAGATATAGATTCTAATGTGTATTAATCATAGCTTTTAGTCAACTATTTTCAGTTACTCAGGTTTGAATGTTGAGGGAATGGTACTGATCATTTTCATAATGCCTGATTTGCAACAGAGGTTGTCTTGGATGCTGTACTAAGCCCCAACTAATCATCGCTGTGGATGAGCCATCAAAAGGACTGAAAATACAAGGTCGAGCAGTAAAGAAGTCGAGCTTAACGGAAGATATTTGGAGCCGTAGCACATATGAAATGGACAATAGTGCAGTTCAATCATAGAGAAGCATTTCATCTATGAGCGCCTCTAATCAGAACCTTGATCCCCACGGTGGTAGTGGAAGCACAAGCAATCCTTCTGAATATGTGAATAATGGCAAGTTTGAAGCTGCTTTCTTTTCTGTTTATTTTCCCCAAATCCAGTTATCTCCCTAGAGGGTACAAGGACTGCCCCCTCTTATATCTTGTTGCAGAAAGAAATGGGTCGTATTTTATTCTTGTGATGTTCACTGAGTGCTTGTGGATTGCTCGTTTTTTTGCCTGATCAATTGATGCATCATGCTTCGAGTTCCTGGACTCCTGGTTCTAGCAGATGTTCAGGTCAATGTAATGATATTAAAGGTTGATTTGTATAGTTGTTGATATTAAAGGTTGCCTTGTACAGTTGTACAACATTCCAACCTGGCTGCTATGTGAGAAATTTTATTATGTATGTTTTATGAATAATTTATGAATTATTGATATTATTCATTTTTTTTTTTTTTTTTGGCGACAAGTACAAACAAACAAGCAAGACCTAAGGAAGTTTATCGCTCTGTCTCGCAGAAGTAGCTAAGACATGAGCCGCATGCACTTCCTGCCTATTAACTTTGCGAATTTCATAAGAAATAAACTTACTACAATTTATTTTAATATCATAGACTATACTGGAAATTTCAAATGGTTGGTGTTGACTTCTAATTGCCCGAAGTAGCTCGACTGAATCTGTTAGTAGTTGGACACATCTGTATCCATTGTCATGGGCTTCAAGCATACCTCTAAGAAGTGCTTGTGCTTCTGCTTGTAATGGTGACAGGGCCAAGATCCTATCATTACCTTCAAATACTTTATTTCCATTGACTGAGGCTATCCACCCTATTCCTGCTCTGGGATGCTTCTTTCTTTTCGATTTCCAAGCTCCGTCTATTTGAATTATGCAAACGCTTCCCTGGCACATACCTCCTGAAAAAGGTTTTTCAGATATTATTCATTGAAAAGGTGTAAAAGATATCAATACAGCGCTTGTGGAGCTGGACCGGGCAGCTGTCAGCATGTGGCAGCAGGTGCTACTGTTTGCTGCTAGCTAATTTTTTTTATTTTAGATTTCCACTAGCTGATCCGGTTCTTGCTGGAAACCGGATCAGTTAGTTTGATCTGATTTTTTTTTTTAAAATCAAACTTACACTTAACTGATCTGATTTTGATGGAAAAACGAATCGGTTAATCTAATTAACTGATCCGGTTTTCCATCAAAACCGGATCGATTAATGATTAACTGATTCGGTTTAGGATCGGATCAGTTAATCATTGTTAACCGCTGCTAGCCCACCCGATCCGGATCAAAATTGGATCGGTAAGCTCGGTTTTGACCGGATCGGATGAGCTTTTTTCCACTAGTGTTAAAAAATTGGACTCATTTTACATCCATTGCATAAAGTAAGTTCCATACATCTTGAAAGTCTTATAAAATGCAAATTGCAAAATACAGAAGTTGCCAAGGGTTATAGTGATTTTTGGCTTCTCAGTTCTCATTTTTTACTTTTGGAGGGTAAGTGAAAATTTTGGCGCTTGGTGAAAAAATTTAGAGCGAGAATGCTAAAAAACCCAAAATTTCAATAAAAATGTTAAAGAATTTTTTTTTAAATATACATTATGCAAAAATATTTTTTTGGATTGGATTGGACTTATTAGACTCCAAAGGGGTGAGTCCAAATCCAGTTTGAAAATATTTGGACTCGAACATTTGAGTCCGAGTCCAATCCAAACATTTTTTAGTCTTGTCCAGTTCGACAAATTTGGACTGGACTGAACTAGAGTTTAGACTTTTCGCAATCCAATTACACTGTAAAGAGGGATAAAGATGCTTAATTTTTATGTTGGGAATTAAGGTCCTTCTCTTTTCAATATTTGTTTATTGTTCTCAAAAATTTGGATCAATTTTTTTTTGCATCATTACAAATGCTCTCGTCTCATAGCCTTCTCGGCTCGCAAACTTTGTAAAGAATAATTTCACAAGAGAACTGAAAATTTACTCGTGTTTTGCAAACTTTTTATTAGATATATAGTTTTTCAAATGCACTTTTAGGGTGAGAGGTTGGAGTCAGATGAACTCATGCCCCAACAATTAAAAAACAAGAGAGAAATGAGATTATGGAAGATGAAGATCATCAAGCATTTCCTCCACACTATATAATACAAATATCTTAGGAATATGAGGTAATAAGTCACCGCTATCAATATAAATGAAGACGTTCAACAAGCAATGAACTTTTGTAACCTTCATCATCAAGGTCGGAAACCCCAAACTTAATGTGGGAGTTACAAGAAGAAGGAAAAAAAAACTTTTCTAGGTTTCAGTCGTCGCCCAGGCTATCTGGGGGAAGCTTAACCTTAAGATTTTTCGCCAAGCTCCGGTATTACTCTCGGTTCCGATTGGGCGGGCTTGCCCAAACCTTCGAGCGATTTTTTTTCTTTTCTGACCTTTACTCTAATATTTTTATACTTAAAGCATATGCATATTCTCTGTCAAGTGGTGGCAATTTAAAATAAAAACAATTATATAAGGTCATTTTTTTTTTAATAAAAGTATTTCTAAGGTGGTTATTTGAACAAACTTGACTTTATAAAGTGTTTAAAGTCAAATAATCGATTATTTTATTGTGAAAGCCAATTGCATAGAAGATAATGGATTATTTATATTACAGTTAGATTATGTGGGTCCCTTAATTGGAGGTACCGGCAAGGTGAGAATTATTTTATTGTTCTTTCATCAGTTTCAATTAAAGGTTTCAAGTAGTAGAAACATTTATTATGCTGGGAGATTACAGCTGATCAACTATGTTTTGTTAAGTATTAATGTTTACTAGGCTCAAGTGTATGTCTTACTTAAGACGGTTTTGCATGAGATTGAGAATATTTGTAGAACCTTTATATGGAGTGGCTGCTATTATAGTAGTAAGGCTGGAAATGTGGCTTGGTCTACTATATGAAGGGGTGTTTGAAAATATCCGACCCGAAAGATCCGCCGATCCGATCCGAAATTTCGAATATCCGATCCGGTTTCTGATTTTCGGATATTTCAGATCGGATATCCGGATAAAAAATTAGATTTTTTGATCGGATATGGATCAGATTTTTGAAATTTCGGATAATCCAAAAATCTGATAATCTTGAATATTTTTAGATGAAATATCAAAATGGGCTTTAGTTTAGAAATTCTTAAATCAAATTTCATTTTCACTCTTTAAGCCTCTATTATGCTCTTCTCTCCTCTTCTCTTCTCTTCTCGTCAATCTTCACACCTATGCAGACTCTTTTGTCCCTCTCCAAGTCTCCATTGATTCTTTCGCATACTGATACATCATACAAGTAATATATTTGGGCTGCTGAATTTTCTTACTATCGAATTTTATCTGGCTCGTGTCATCAACTAATTTTCTTCCTGCTGAATTATCAAGCACTGATCCGAAAGTTTTGATGGCAAAATCTTGCTGAATATTGATGACTCATGTTATATTAATATGAATTTTCTAATGTTGCTATACAATGTACCCAGAGAAGATCTTGATTAGAAATATCAATTGCTAAGTCTGCAATTCTCAAGTCAAGTGGAATAGGAAAAGCTTCACTAATTTTAAAATTCCTAGTACTTCATACTGACTACTGAGCTACTGCATACTTCAAACATTTTAGTGACCGATTCAGTTTATATGGCAACATTAATTGAGATCTAAAGGAACAAAAATTAGTGACCGAATCAGTTTTTCGGATATTTGGACCGGATATTCGGATATTCGAAAAATTCGGATCGGATTCGGGTCAATTTTTGGTGATCCGAAATTTCAAATATCCGGAATTTCGGATCGGATCAGATTCAATATCCAATAATGCATACCCCTTACTGTATGCCTCCACAAGAAGGCAGGTGGGTTTTTTTTTTTTTTATAAGATCAGAGTATTATTGCATAAAAAACACCAGAACAATAAGCTTAGCAAGGGACAGGCCCCAAGACAAAGAGCAACACCAAATAGGCTACACAGAGCCAGACAAACCTATGAGAGAAACAATTCTCTAAGCCATCTCTGATCAGAAACTCTAGTATTATGGGGTATAATACTGTGTAATCTATTATATACGTCATGCTTAATCCTACTTACAACTCTCTCTATCCTTCTAACTTGTGCATTCCATATAGCATTATTTCTTTCCAGCCATATATGGTAAATTGTACAAAGCAAAATTGTGTAATGAATTTCACGTCTGACTTTATTCATTTTCCTCCTGCTCATCCACCTTATCACCTCAGGTAGAGTGAAACAGTGCCTATTTATGCCCAACCAAGTAGTAATGGCTTCCAAGCATTTAGCATTGTAATGGCATTCAAAGAACAAGTGATGATGTGATTCACTTGCACTATCACAAATCAAGCACCTGTCATTTTGAGTGATGTTCATATTCATAAGTCTTTCTTTAGTATTCAATCTGTTCAGCATGGCTAACCAGGCAATAAATCTATGCTTTGGTTGACTTACCTTGCACCAGATTGGTCTTGACCAGTAAAGGTTTCCCTATTGAACCTCCATCTTCTTATATATCTGCTGGATATAGTACTTTGGCATACTGCTAAGCTGATCCTCAAAAACCCACAACTTCATTTTTTCTTTGACCTGGCAAATAGATCTTCAGTACCAATTGTCAACTTTTTTGGGAGTATACTCCCACCAACTCTGACCCCTAAGATAGGCAATATTAATTCATTGGAAAAATTGACGCTATGGGGCTCAACTATGAGCGGTTGTCTTTAATAGGTTCCAACTATCAATTATCCTGCGGAAGTCCTAACTTCGGGGGGTATTGTTTTTTATAGGACCCTTCAGGTTTTTAACTTGCTAGAGCAGGTCAAGGGTCATGTGACTTCATTTAAAATCATGTGACTCCCTCTTTCTCCTCCTCTGATTTCACTTCCACCTCCCTCCTCCCTCCTATGTCGTCTATCTTCCTCATCTTCTGCTTTAACTTTACCCCTCTTCTTCTTCCTTTTCTTCATCTCATTGTACCTCTGCCACTCCCACTACCAAAGGCAGCACATACCACGATGGGATTGAAAAAGTGAAGTCCAGGTTCTGCAAGTTTTCAAAATCGACCCCATCCCTCAATCACCACCACCTATTACAAAGTTGAAAACCACCCCACCCGTCTAGCACCCCCGAAATTAGAATTTGGAAACCACTTTTCCCTGATTCTCTCATTCGGTAATGGGGCGAGTGTGGGTGAAGACAGATTGACGAGAATGGTGCCGGGGATAGGGTCGCGACAGAGGCCGTGGAGAGGGGGTTTCGATGCGAAGACGACGTGTGCGACTGCGGCTGGGGCGTTCAGCGGTGGCTCCTTGTGCGAGGGAGGAGGCGAGAGGGTCAGGGTGGAGGAGAGATAATGAGGGTGGAGGAGAGAGAATGAGGGGTGAGGCTGGAGGTTGGGGTGGGGTTAGGAGGAGAGAGGGAGAGAGATGTTGTGTGAGAGAATGAGGGGTGAGGCTGGGAACACGGCGGTAGGGGTGGTTCTGCCCCTGTTTTTCGGCCAGGTGCTGATGCAGAAGAGTTATGCGAAGGAGAAGGCGAGATGGTGAGGGTTCTCTTGTTGTGTGGTTGTGTTCCTCACATTTTCTCTTTCCTCTGCTCGTGGTGGTGGTGGTGCTCCTCTGTTGTGCTGCCGTTAGTGAAGTTGTTAGTGCCGGAGATGTCGAGAGAAAGAAGGAAGAATGAGCAAGGGAGGTGTAAAGGGGAGTAAAGACTTCAGAATTTAAAAATAAAATGAAGCATAAGTTTACCTATTCAGCAGGTCAAAAGTCACCAGGGTCCAATGAAAAACAATACCCCCAGAAGTTAGGACTTCCACAGGATAATTGATAGTTGGAACCTATTAAAGACAACCGCTCATAGTTGAGCCCCATGGCGTCAATTTTTCCTAATTCATTTAACCCAAAGGTTTTCTTTTCTAGCAACTAACATCCACACATGCTTCCCCAGGGCAGCAATGTTCCAATTATAGAGGTTTAACTGACCCAACCTTCCCTCACTCTTAGGTTTACAAACATTATTCCAAGCCACCTTTCCAGGACTGCTTGAATCAGCAATACCTTTCCAAAGAAAATTTCTACAAATCTTATTGATTTGAGCATAAAGACTTTTCGGAAGGGACATGATCTGAGACCAATAAGTTTATATGGACATCAAAACAGAATTGATCAGAGTTAACCTCCCAGCAAAGGACAAATGCCTTGAGCTCCACATCTTCATCCTAACCCACATTTTGTCAATTATATTCTCACATTAAGCTATTGAGATTTTCTTGGAACATATTGGAATGCCAAGGTATCTAAATGGAAACCTCCCCTTCACAAATCCACTCATGTCAAGAATTCTATTAACCTCCTCATTTGACATCCCTGTGCAATAGACAGAAGTGTTTTCATGACTTGCTTTCAAGCCAGTTATATTAGAGAACAACTGAAAGCCTTGAATCATTAATGACACATATCTAAAGTCCCCTTTGCAGCAGAGGATAATATCATCTGCAAAACACATATGGTTTAACTTCAAAGTTCTGCACCTTGGATGAAACTTGAAACCTTCTTTTGCCCCCACCATCTTCAAAATTCTAGAAAGGGCAGGTGGGTTGTGAATGAGGTAAAAGTGATCACGAACGATGATGCAAATCATAGATCGAAACACGACAAATAAACCGATAAAAACTAACCTTGGAAGTCTGAACAGCTTGTGCCACACGCAAAGGTTTCGCGCACCACGTAAATGTTTCGCATGCCACGCAAAGGTTTCGTGCGCCACGCAATGGATTGTGCTCCACGCAACAAATTGCACGCCATGCAATGGATTGTGCATCGTCGCACAATTTGTTGCGCCAAGCAGCGCACTTGGCATGCGTGTGAGGCAAGCTTGATGCGTGTGGCGCATCGGCTTCGCGGAGCAGCTTTTGTATTTCGTCGATGTATTCTCGTTTTTCGATGATTTATAGCCTAATTCGAGTGGAAATTCGAGGGAAAAGCATGTTAAACTTAGCAAACCACCATTCAATGATGTCATATAGGCAAGAATAGTATGAAGTTCCAACCTAAAGTCAAGATCTATGTTTGAAACTATGGTCAGACATTGGTTAAGGCTTGAAAGGGTCCATGACTAAGAGATTGATCCCACGCTTCGTACATTTTCTTAAAAAGGTGGCCACGTGTAAGACACACTCCAATTCTTAAGTCAGAAATAAGAGAACAATGTCATGTTTGGGTGGGTTTACTTATGACGAAGATCCAACATATCGCTCAGGAAGCTTTTTGGAAGGAAAAAGCACAAACCCCCACGGGGTGGCCTCCCGCATAGAACATGCGCTAGTGAGGTAGGGATGATGGTCCTTATAGTGGCTTAGATAAGTAGCCATGCATATGTGATAAGTGCCTATTTATACATATTTTTACCCTCTAATATAATACTTTTAGTGTCGTCTGTTGAGTTATATGGGTTAAATATTATACTTTTAGGTTATTTCGGTTAAATAAGAAGTTTGGATTATTATATATTATAACTTACTTATTTCCTATTAGTAATTAGGTTTATATGATTATTTATTAGTTTGATCTATGTTATATTTTATACTAGTAATAATTTATCTCATATTGGCAGGTACATAATTATATTAGAGTCAAATAATTGGATATTTGGGCCAAATCAAATACTAACACTGAAGGGAAAGAATGGAGCAAAAGAAAGAATGCATAAAAAGACGAGCATAATTATTTTGTTGGGCCTTGATTAAAATATACCCACGTGGGGTAGTAGAGGAAGAAAAGAAAACCTTGTGTTTTCTTGGACTGGGACGTTGCAGCATATAAGAAATAAAGAGGACAAAACATCATGGTTTTGTTGGGCTGAAATACAAGAAAACTCTCGCCAGAGGCAGTAAGGGGTTGGATTTAAAAAACCCTCACAAGTCACAACAACAAAAAAAGGGGAGAAAAGGCAGCATAGAGGAGACGAAAGAAAATAATACGGAGCGGAGGCGAAATAAAGAGGAAGCCGCAAGAGGAGGTAGAAGAGAAAGACAGCAGACGCAGAGTACAGTAGGAAGACGAGATTTCAGTCCAAAATTCGTCCCCTCATGAGTTTTCTCTATCCTTTCTATTTTTCTTTGTTTTCGTGTCTAGTTTAGAGTAATTTAAACTAGTAGGAACATGTAATTAAATCTTGTTATGGGTTTATGAGATTATGATTTCTGTTTGTTCAATTGATTTGTTTGATTGGGTATTCAGACAAAATTCATTATCCGAGTTTATAATTTATGAATGTTAATTTTAGATTGATCACCTAGGGTTTTATTCATGGTTATTTGCTTGGATTAACAGTAATATTATTAGGTTGAAGCTTTCTTGTCTGATATTATTGCTGGAAATTTGTGTGATGTTAATTTTTATTTAGTTGCAGCTTTCTGGCTTGATTAAAGTTAACCGATTGGTGTTCTTAAAGCGGTCAAGTTTGTTAATTTAATACATGCTTTCATTGTTAAATTGATATATTTGATTAGGACTGAACTTACGTGCGTTCATGAGGTTTAGTTAGTATGAATGATAAAACAACTAATTTTCTTGCGTTCAAGGGATTATTTGTTAACCAATCTATCTATCGACTAGTTAAATGATTCAATGATTAAACCTTATCTCAAGAGCAAATTACGTGTCTCCTATTAGCTTCTTTATTATATTTTAAAACCGAATTTATTTCCTGCAATTTATATTTATAATTTTAGTTTAATAGTTTTAGATATAGTTTTGATATTCGAAAACCCCCCCATATTATATAATAATAGTCTTTTATATAATTAAATAAGTAGTTTAAGATAATAACACAGTCTCTGTGGGTTCGACCCTTACTTTCCCTATCTATCTGTTAGAGTTAGTGAGTGATTTATAAATTTAATTTTGTTGCGGAAACGACACGCATTAAATTTTGGCGCCGTTGCCGGGGACTGTATAATTTATTATTTTAGACTATTGTTTAAGTATTATTATTTATCTAGTTATTTGTTTAATTCTAGGTTCTTGTTTATTGATCTAATATTTATATTTATATTTTCTGTGTGACTATTATAGTGAAATGACAGGAGACGGTGAAAAGAGCTTGAAAGAATATATGTTCAATGCATATGAGACACACATGAGCGTTATTTTTCCCACACTAGAGAAACCATTCAAACTTGATCCAGTTTTATCGAAATTTTCTCTAAATTTTATGGTCACGATAAGGAAGATGCTCATAGACATTTACAAGAATTTACTCTTGCTTGCTCTACTTTATTGTTAAATGGTAAAGATGATGATGGTATTAAAATTCGTGTTTTCCTTTTTACTTTACATGATCTAGCTAGAGATTGGTTACTTTATCTTCCCGTTGGATCTATTACTTCTTGGGATGGCCTTCGGAGAGCTTTTATTGAAAAATACCAACCTGCTAACGTAACTAGATTAATAAGGAAACAAATATGTAGTATTGAGCAAGATAAAGATGAACAATTGCATGAGTATTGGAAAAGATATAATAAACTTTGCATTTCATGCCCACAACATCAACTTAGTGAGCAATTCCTAATTGGATGTTTTTATGATGGTTTGTTAGATGATCAGAAACGTTTAATAGATATCGCTAGTGGTGGAACTTTGGTGAATAAAACTCCTGGTGAAGCAAGAGAGTTAATAACTACTATGGCCCTTAACAGTGAACAATATGGGACGAAAATTGATTCTGAAGTGAAAATTCAAAGGCAAATGAAGGAGCAAACTGAACAAATTGCTGAATTTAAAGTTGTAGTTGCTAATATTAGTAACCAAGTTTCCAGTTTTAGTACTCAACATGAGTCTTTGGAAAATTTAGTAAAACAACTAGCTCTCCAAATAGGAAAAGTTCACTCTCATGAATTTAATAATCAGAAACAAACTGAAAATCACCTTCACCATCTAGATAACCAAATAAAACACATATGTACTACTCTTAGCAACATAGAAAGTAAATTGGATGGACAAGTTTTTGAAAAGCCTATACCTCACTTGATAGATGAAACTAAAGCCATAACTTTGAGAAGTGGTAAAGAACTTGAAAATCGAGGTAAAGTGGAAAAAGAAGTCGAGGTGAGTCATGAAACCATAGAAAAAGATAGTGAAAAATTACAAGGTGACAAAATTGGGCAGATTAGTGATATTAGTGATGAGATTGAAGTCTAAAATGTGGAAAACGAAGTAGTGAAGGTGAGAAAAGAAAAAGAAAAACCTATCGTGAATCCTTCTTCAAATAAACCTGAACCTAGGGAGATAGTGCCATTTCCCTCACGTTTTGCTAACTCTAGGAAAGAAGATTTAGACAATGAGATTTTAGGGACATTTAGGAAGGTTAAAATAAACATACCTCTCTTAGATGCAATCAAGCAAATGCCTAAATACGCTAAATTCTTAAAAGACTTATGCACTAACAAAAGGAAAATTCAGAGTGATGAAAAAGTATGTGTGGGGGAGAACGTCTCTGCCGTTATTCAAAAGAAAATACCTTCTAAATGTAAGGATCTTGGGATGTTTTCTATACCTTGCAAGATAGGAAACCATGAGCTTAATAGGTGTATGCTTGACTTAGGAGCATCCATTAGCGTAATGCCTAGATCAATCTATAAATCTTTGAACTTGGACCCCCTCTCTAAAACGAACGTAGTGCTTCAGTTAGCCGATAGATCACAAGCATATCCCTTAGGAGTCTTAGAGGACGTTTTAGTTCAAGTAAATGAGTTAGTGTTCCTGTTGACTTCTATATTCTTGATATGGGTGACACGCTTGAATCTATTGATGTGCCATTGTTGTTAGGGAGGCCCTTTCTCAAAACTGCTAAAGCAAAAATTGACGTGTCGGAGGGTACTCTTTCTTTTGAATTTGATGGTGAAATGATTAAACTTAACATTTATGATGCGATGAACTACCCTTCTAACATCCAAGATGTGAACTTTGTGAATTGTATAGATGAGATTGATTGCTTTACACAAGAAAAAATTAACTCATTCCATGTTGAATATGTTGTTGAATCTCCTCTCACTGCACATTCAGAAAATCCTGCTGCTGCGCATATTGATTTTGCATCTGGAAGTGTTAATTATGAGTCGGCAAATACATGTGCTAATAATATGCAATCTGTTTCAAGTTGTGAATTGCCTGTCAATACCCCTAAGCTAATCCCATCTATTCAATCACCCCCTAAACTTGAATTAAAACCCCTGCCTAGTAACCTTAAGTATGCTTTTTTGGGTGAAAATGACACTTTGCCAGTCATCATTTCTAGTTCACTTTCTGAGTCACAAGAGGAAAAATTGTTAAATGTTCTAAAGAAATACAAAGAGGCAATAGGATGGACCATCACTGACATTAAAGGGATTAGTCCTACTTTGTGTATGCATAAAATATTTTTAGAAAATGATGCCAAACCTGTTAGAGAAGCCCAAAGGAGACTTAATCCTTCAATGATGGATGTAGTAAAAAAGGAAATTCTTAAGTGGCGAGATGCAGGTGGCATTTTTCCGATTTCAGATTCAAAGTGGGTAAGTCCTATTCATGTCGTGCCTAAGAAAACGGGAATAACGGTTGTTGAGAATAATAAAGGAGAACTTGTTCCTACTAGAGTGTCCAATGGGTGGAGAGTGTGAATAGATTATAGGAAGCTTAATCAAGCCACTAGAAAAGACCACTTCCCCTTGCCATATATTGACCAAATGTTAGAAAAGCTTGCAGGACGTTCTTTTTTTTGTTTTCTCGATGGATATTCAGGATACATTCAAGTTCCTATAGCCCTTGAGGACCAAGAAAAGACTACCTTTACTTGCCCTTTTGGCACATTTACATTTAGAAAAAACGCCTTTTGGACTTTGTAATGCACCAGGTACATTTCAACGTTGTATGATGAGCATATTTTCTGATTTGCTTGATAATTCTATGGAAGTCTTTATGGATGATTTTACGGTTTTTGGTGATGATTTTGACTTGTGCCTTCATAATTTATCTCTTGCTTTGAAAAGATGTGTCGAGACTAATCTTGTGTTAAATTTTGAAAAATGCCATTTTATGGTGGAAAAAGGAGTAGTCTTAGGTCATATTGTTAGTTCTAAAGGACTCGAAGTCGATAAAGCTAAAATTGATGTCATAAGTTCATTTCCTTACCCCACTTGTGTGCGTGAAATTAGATCATTTTTAGGGCATGCTGGCTTTTATAGGCGTTTCATTCGGAACTTTTCCACTATTGCATCTCCATTATGTGCTTTACTTGCTAAAGATGCATCTTTTGTTTTTACTGATAAGTGCAAAATTGCTTTTGATACTTTGAAAGAGAAGCTCACTTGTGCTCCTATTATTAGACCACCTAATTGGTCCTTACCTTTCGAGATAATGTGTGATGCTAGTGATAAGACGGTAGGTGCAGTACTCGGACAAAAGGTGGATAAAGAACCATATGTCATTTATTATGCTTCTAAATCTCTTGATCCTGCCCAATGTAATTACACCGTTACTGAAAAAGAAATGTATGTAGTTATTTTTGCTCTTGAAAAGTTTAGATCCTATTTGTTGGGGACTCACGTGATTGTGTATACTGATCATTCTGCTTTGAAATATCTTCTAATAAAGAAAGAGTCTAAACCTAGATTGCTGAGATGGATGCTTTTACTACAAGAATTTGACCTAGAAATTAGGGATAAAAAAGGAGCAGAAAACCTTGTTGCAGATCATTTAAGTAGAATCACCCATGATAAGGAAGTAGTAATTTCTTCATCTGATTTATTCCCTGACGAGTGTTTATATGCTTTGCATGGTACAATGCCTTGGTATGCTGATATTGTTAATTATTTAGTGTCAAAGGAGTTGCCTAATGATTTGTCTAGAGCCCAGAAGGATAAAATTAAACTTGATTCAAGATTCTATATTTGAGATGAGCCTTATTTATATAAAGTCTGTTCTGACGATATCGTTCGAAAATGTGTGCCTGATCATGAAATTGAATCTATTCTTGAATTTTGTCATACATTTGAATGTGGTGGTCATTTTGGTCCAAAAAGAACTGCTTATAAAGTTTCAGAATGTGGATTCTTTTGGCCTTCTTTACATAAAGATGCTTATTTATTTGTGAAATCTTGTGATCGATGTCAAAGAACTGAAAATATTTCTAAGAAAGACCAAATGCCTCTTAAATCTGTTTTTGTGTTTGATATCTTTGAAGTGTGGGGCATTGATTTTATGGGACCATTTCCCGCTTCTTCTGGTAATCTTTATATTCTTTTAGCAGTTGATTATGTTTCTAAATGGGTAGAGGCAAAAGCTACCAAAACTAATGATTCGAAAGTGGTGGCTGAATTTGTTAGAGAAAAGATTTTTAATAGATTCGACGTCCCAAGGGCTATTATTAGTGATAGAGGGACTCACTTTTGTAATCGTATAGTTGAGGCTTTGCTTAAGAAATACCATGTCACTCATAAGATTTCAACTGCTTATCATCCCCAAACTAATGGGCAAGCTGAAGTTTCTAATAGGGAAATAAAATCTATTTTAGAGAAAGTTGTGATTCCTAATAGAAAAGATTGGAGTAATCGCTTAGGCGACGCTTTATGGGCTTATAGAACTGCTTACAAAACTCCAATAGGAATGTCTCCTTATCGCTTAGTGTATGGAAAAGCTTGTCATTTACCCGTAGAGTTGGAACATAGAGCATTTTGGGCTATTAAAAAGTGTTATTTAGACTATGACAAGGCGACTGCCCATAGGAAATTGGAAATTCAAGAGTTAGAAGAAATAAGAAACGATGCTTATGAAAATTCTCGAATATATAAGGAGAAAACAAAGAAATATCATGATAAAATGTTATCTAGGAAAACTTTTTATGTTGGTGATAAAGTTTTGCTTTACAACTCAAGGTTAAAACTTTTTCCTGGTAAATTGAAGTCCAAATGGACCGGACCTTTTGAGGTTATTAAGGTTTTTGAGCATGGCCCAGTTGAAATTAAGAGTTATGATTCTGGACAGATATTTAAAGTGAATGGACATCGACTCAAAGCTTTCTATGAAGGGTTTGACGCCAATTGGCTTGAAGTTATTCATTTGGAAGATCCCGTCTACTATGACTAAAGCTCAAGAGCAATGTCGAGCCAACGACAATAACAAAGGCGCTGCTTGGGAGGCAACCCAAGGATTTATTGTTTTCTAATTTTTTTTTTCTATTTTTTTTTATTTTTCTTCAGTACAATAAACTACTCTAACTACTGTGTGCTGCTGATTCAGGATGTTGTTCTGCCTTCTGTCCATTTGCTGATGTTGTTGCAGCTGTTAGTTACTATACATTGCTTCTGCACACCGCTGCTCATCTCCTTCCCCGTTCAATTGCAATTTTCAGGACACCAACTACTATATGGAGAACATTTCTGCAGTCTACATACACCAGGTTGCCTCCTTCCTTGTTTCCCCTGTTTCTTTTCTTCTCCCCACTTTTATTTTTAGTTTGATTTTATAAACATTGAGAACAATGTTGATTTTAAGTGTGGGGGAATTTTGGAGTTATTTTGAGCTGAATTATGAAATTGAGTTCGTTTGCTGGATATTTGCTGGAAATATGTTGAATATAGGTGCTTTGATTGAAAAAAAAATGGATTTTCATATTTATAGGGGAGGTGCTGCCAAAATTTGCGCATAAATTTATAATTTTCATGTCTGATTTGAAGGCAAATTCCGTTAGCTTAATTTGACTGGAAAAAAAAATCAGTTTTTAAAATTGATTTTTTTTAAAAAAAGTTTTTCTAGTTTTGTTGCAAGTTAATGGGTTTTTATATTGATTGATTCAGAAAATTGCATAGCATCATTGTACAAGTGTTTGGCAAGTGGTAAGAATGGTTATTTATGATTTGATTTGTGATTGACTTGGTGAACATCTATAACCATTGTGAGACTTTTGAGCCTTTTAGTAGACTTAAACATCTATGTTAGTCTCTAGTTTTTCATGAGAGTGTGTGTTAGTTCCTGGTGAAGTAGAGACTCTTGAATTTGCATTGGTTTCTTCGAGACTACATTGAAACATGAGCATACATAAAAATGATAAAGGCATTTGTTTTTCTTGAACCATTAGCCTAAGCCACCTACATTATTGTACTCCTTTTTAAAAAAAGCCCTCTGAGCCTTAAGCCTATTTCTTTTGTTTAAACCACATTACAAGCTTATAATCCTAACCACATGTCCTAACCAAAGCTTTGAGCTAGTGGATTATAATTTGGTGTTCTTTATTTTATATCAATGGTTATTTCGAGATTGTGAAGCAGAAAAAAACAAATTTCAAGAAGAATGCTGAAAAAAATATGTTATGTGATACGAGAAAAACAAGATTATGAAAAAAGTAATAATAAGTCAAATGTTATCATTCAAAGCAAATGGTGCACAAAGATATATATGGGTTGTAAATTATTGGAATTGGATTATTTAGTAACATTTTATTAGAGTTGGAGTTTATTTGTTGGCTTTTCTTTTATTTGGCCATGGGATTATTGTTCTTCTACTCCACTAGCTCTTAAGCTTTTGAGCACCAATCCTAAATACTTCCTACCCTCTACCTTAGCCTTACATTACAACCTTGTTAAGTCCTTTTGATTTTTGTATGTTCTATGTCTTACTAAGTAGTGGAGGATTGAACGATATGCGAGTTTAAAGATGAAATATTTCATTTCGAGTCGACTTCCTAGATTTTGAGCGATAATTATTATACCATAAACACATGAGTGATTATAATTTATTTTTACTTGCACAACTAAAGTGAGAGTTCACCAAGTTGATTGCTCAACTACTCAAATCTTGAATGTGGTTGTGGTAAGACTCAATGGAAACACTAATACATGAAGTACTATGCTTTTTGAAGAGTTGGTTGGTCTTTGGCTCATTACTTGTGATTTTTAAACAATGTTTTGGAACTAAAATTATTTCTATAAATCATATATTTTGGTCTTTGTGAAAACTTTCAGTTGAGTTATGGCTACTTATAATAGGATTTGCCTGAAAAGTCAGTCAGATGGGAAGTTAAAATTTATAATGACAGATAGATGTTGCTATTATAGTCCTAGTTTGATCGAGGACGACCAAAAGCTAAGTGTGGGGGAATTTGATAAGTGCCTATTTATACAAATTTTTACCCTCTAATATAATACTTTTAGTGTCGTCTGTTGAGTTATATGGGTTAAATATTATACTTTTAGGTTATTTCGGTTAAATAAGAAGTTTGAATTATTATATATTATAACTTACTTATTCCCTATTAGTAATTAGGTTTATATGATTATTTATTAGTTTGATCTATGTTATATTGTATACTAGTAATAATTTATCTCATATTGGCAGGTACATAATTATATTAGAGTCAAATAATTGGATATTTGGGCCAAATCAAATACTAACACTGAAGGGAAAGAATGGAGCAAAAGAAAGAATGCATAAAAAGACGAGCATAATAATTTTGTTGGGCCTTGATTAAAATATACCCACGTGGGGTAGTAGAGGAAGAAAAGAAAACCTAGTTTTTTCGTGGACTGGGACGTTGCAACATATAAGAAATAAAGAGGACAAAACACCATGGTTTTGTTGGGCTGAAATACAAGAAAACTCTCGCTAGAGGCAGTAAGGGGTTGGATTAAAAAAACCCTCACAAGTCACAACAACAAAAAAAAGGGGAGAAAAGGCAGCATAGAGGAGACGAAAGAAAATAATACGGAGCGGAGGCGAAATAAAGAGGAAGCCGCAAGAGGAGGTAGAAGAGAAAGACAGCAGACGCAGATCAGTACAGTAGGAAGACGAGATTTCAGTCCAAAATTCAGCCCCTCATGAGTTTTCTCTATCCTTTCTATTTTTCTTTGTTTTCATGTCAAGTTTAGAGTAATTTAAACTAGTAGGAACATGTAATTAAATCTTGTTATGGGTTTATGAGATTATGATTTCTGTTTGTTCAATTGAGTAGTTTGATTGGGTATTCAGACAAAATTCATTATCTGAGTTTATAATTTATTAATGTTAATTTTAGATTGATCACCTAGGGTTTTATTCATGGTTATTTGCTTGGATTAACAGTAATATTATTAGGTTGAAGCCTTCTTGTCTGATATTATTGCTGGAATTTTGTGTGATGTTAATTTTAATTTAGTTGCAGCTTTCTGGCTTGATTAAAGTTAACCGATTGGTGTTCTTAAAGCGGTCAAGTTTGTTAATTTAATACATGCTTTCATTGTTAAATTGATATATTTGATTAGGACTGAACTTGCGTGCGTTCATGGGGTTTAGTTAGTATGAATGATAAAGCAACTAATTTTCTTGCGTTCAAGGGATTATTTGTTAACCAATCTATCTATCGACTAGTTAAATGATTCAATGATTAAACCTTATCTCAAGAGGAAATTACGTGTCTCCTATTAGCTTCTTTATTATATTTTAAAACCGAATTAATTTCCAGCAATTTATATTTATAATTTTAGTTTAATAGTTTTAGATATAGTTTTGATATTCGAAAACCCCCCCATATTATACAATAATAGTTATTTATATAATTAAATAGGTAGTTTAAGATAATAACGCAGTCTCTGTGGGTTCGACCCTTACTTTTCCTATCTATCTGTTAGAGTTAGTGAGTGATTTATAAATTTAATTTTGTTGCGGAAATGACACGCATCAATATGCAAAACTGTAATGTTATTTAAAAGCATAAAACAAGTATGAATCGTATTTTTCGAGTTTCACCCACTCATTTTAAAAAATTAATTTTTTAAAATCCTCCCAGCGAAGTCGTCAAATTGTAGGCGTGTTTTTATTCGCCTACGCGAGATGAGCGCGTATTTGACTACTTCATTACAAAGGTTTTATTGAAAAACGTTTTGAAGTCGCCAACAAGTGTTTAAAAGAAGACTCATAAACCTAATTGGATATTGGGAAACCTTGGGACAACTTAGGGACTTATCCAATGTAGATTTCTCCGTCATGACTCCAATAATAATCAATGAACCATAAACTGAGTTCGGGGGTGAGGGTACGAATAAGATCATGAATCAAAATTGCTCATTGCTGGCCTCTACTTAATATCAATTCAAATCTATACTTATACAAATAAACAACCACATAATATGTTAATGCAATATAATAATTAGTCTACGTTGGTTCCTGTAGACACCAAATTTTGAACCCTTTTTTTCGGATAAATAAAGGTTTTGAAAAATAAAAATAACAAAATCGTCATGCATCGTGGAGCGCGCGCCCCGGAGCGCGAGTTTCATTCCGTCGCACGATTTTCCATTTTTGCGTATTAGTCATACAATTTCGGATTAGAAGTATAATTTTCGTGAGTCGTAATCAATAACTACAACCACCGTTTTAATAAAATGATTCGTAGTATAATCATGCTCGTCTTTATTAATTTGATGAGTTTTCGTTAATTGTCTTAAGTTAGTCTTTCGGAAAAATGAAAAACGAGTCGCGATTAGGCGTCGGGATTTTAGTCGTATCCCAAAACCGGCATTAATTTGTTTTTTTGATGGTCAAGTCATTGTTCATTGGATAAAGAATAAGAATATATTCTTTATCCACTAAACACATCCTTTATCCATTAGTTAGAGAATAAGAATCATGAAAAGATGTGAGAATAAGAATCAAATCCCATGTGTACGAGGGGGAAATCCGGATTTTTTTCCGGAAGAATCAAGTGTGCACCAAGCACACAATCATGCGCCTAGTGCATGATTGTGCGCCTAACGCACAAGCATGCTCTGCGCCAGACGCAGAGCCTTGCGCCTAGCGCAAGGTGATGTGCCTAGCGCAGCTTCCTGTGCTAGGCGCAACATCCTGGTCAGTTTCGCTTGCACGATTTTCAATGCAATTTTTTTTTACATATTAGGATGTTTTAGGAAGAATATTTTCTGAAAATCTGATCTTGCCTCATTAATGAGCAAATCTAAAAAGAATAAGAATATTTGTGTTTCCAAAGAGATTTGATGATGTCATTAGGGTAAGGTCATTAGAGTGATGTCGTTAAGGTGATTGAGGATGAAGAAAATCAGATTTTTTGGATGAAAAATCTGATTTTCTCCCTCTTTGAAACCCTAGTTCACATTCCTCATTTCTCTATAAATACCCTCCCCTTTTCACTTCAAAACCAAGTTGAAAAAAACACAATTCAACTTCACTTTCATCTTCTCTATTACTCTTCCCCTCCTTAATCTTTCCATCTAAAGCAAAAGTCTTAATTAGTAAGTAAAGAAGTTGAAAAAAATCACAATTCAACTTCACTCTCATCTTCTCTACTCCTTCTCTCTAATAATCACACTTAAGAAAAGAAAGAAAAAGTTAGTAGGATAATTAGTAAGTAAAAGAAGTTCATCAAAAGAAGAAAAAAAACACAAAAAGAGTTTAAGTTAGTAATTAAGAGGATTTAGAAACTCACTTAGAAATTAAAAAAATCACAAAAAAGGTAGAAAAATTTGCAAAAAGAAAGTGCATCATTGAGCTAGAAAGGTAAAGTTGAAGTTCTTATTATTTTGATTATCTTCTTAATCATCTACTAACTTTTTCCTTGTTTTCTTCTTATCATTTGTTAATCTTTGGAGTGATTTGGGTATGTGGAAGTCCTAATAGGTTCCCAACCTTGAATCACCCCACCTAGAATAGTCATCTCTAATGGGGTGACTCTTAGGAAATAATGTGATTATGTGATTTTCCTTAATCAAGTTGTTATTCATCACCAAAAATGATTTCATAAAAAAATTCAAGAAAAATTGTGTAAAAACATCTCCATAAAAAGAAAATGTGATGCTGTAATTATAATCAGTTTTAATTTCGTATTTCATTCCATTTTTCATCTGTGTTATCAGAATAGTTTGTAGGATTTAATATTTTTCCTATGAATGGCAAGATGTTTCCAGCAATTGGGCTTTGGAATTTCTAAAAAACGAATTTTGTGTAAATAATTAAACATCATACTACTTTGTTGTGCAAAACTGATTTTGTCCAATACCACCTAGGATTGTTCTGTCAATAAAGTTTAAAATAAAATCATTTAGATAAAACCAAAAACATCCAAGTTTGAAGAAAACATCAGTAGATTTTCAAAAATAAAAAAATCATCTTCGTATGAATTTTATACAATTTTACATCATTTTTACAAAATCATTCATGTAAATCACTAAATTCCAGAAAATTGATTTTCCTTTCAGATAAGGAAATAAATAAAAAAGGTCTTAAAATGTTCAATTTAAGTAAAAATTTCCAGTCTAGTCTTTCAAAATGTATGTAATGTTCATACCAAATTTCACTTCAAAATAAGTTCGATAAGTTGGATCTCAAAGAACAAATTGAATAAAGGTCCTGTTTTGACCAGTTTTGACATAAAATTCACCATAATTCAAGTGGTCACTAAAAACTTGTGAAATTTTGATACAACATAAAGAACTCACTGATCTATCCAAAGATGTATCATATGCTCATTTTAACACTTTGAACAGAAAGTTATTATTTTTGTAAGTCAGTACAAGAACAAAAAGCCAATCTGGAAAATGAAATAAAGTAATTAACTCAACTTTCATAAAAAAAAATGTTTTTTCATAAGAAAATGTGAATAAAAAAATCATGAAATTTTAAGTTTCTCTTAAAATGACTCATTTCATCACGTAAATAAAAATTAATAAAAATTGTCATAAAAAAAAATCAAAATCAAAGAAGTTAATAAATCTTTAACTTTCACAAATTCACAAATAATCATGAATTCCAAAGCCCATTCAAAGAGGTGAAGATCAAGGAGCATCATGGTGAAGATCAAGATTGAAGATTTGTATGGATCATAGATTTTGTACATATTGTTGTAATAATAGTTTATGCATGATGTTTATGCATGATGTTGATAAATAATTTCACAATTATTTTTAATAAAATGAGCAACCAATGTTATAAATGTTGCATGTTGGGCCCAATATGTCATAGTTTATGAATCAAATGACCCAATCTCAATTAAGAGGAAAAATTGCAAATCTAATTAAGTTAAATTGTATGATGATATATCTTACATTTTAAAAATGTGTTCTCCATATTCAAATGGATTAATCATATAATTTGACATAATTAGATTGGTAATTATGATCTCCGAATTGATTTTAGGCCGTTTTCACGTGTCTCGCTTTAAATGGCCAAATTCCAATTAGCCAAACACAAATCTCCAAATTCGATCTCAAATTGATCATTTCTCTCCAAATGACTTAATAATCTTCAATAATGATTATTTCTCAAAAGCCTTTAATTAGGAAGCAAACCTTCTAAGACCTCTCGAAAATCATAAACGTAATCACTAATTAAGGTGGTTATTTCAATCCTCGATTAATCGCTAATTAGAGCGGTTAATTCAAACTTTTCATTTGATCACTAATTAGAAGTGATTATCTTAAACCATAATAATCGTTAATTAGGACGGTTATTCTTCTTGTTTAATCACTAATTAGAGTGATTATCTTAACCTTAATAATCGTTAATTAGGACGATTATTTCTCTCATTTAATCACTAATTGGAGTGATTATCCTAAACCTTGAATAATCACCAATTAGGGTGATTACTTTATAACCTTCATTCTTAATCACTAATCAAGGTGATTATCTTTCCTTTTAAGTTTAATCACTAATTAGGGTGATTATCTTAACCTCCATTTTTTAATCACTAATTAAGGTGATTATCTTAATCCTTCATATTTTATCACTAATTAAAGTGATTATCTCAATCCCATTTCAATCACTAATTGGAGTGATTACCTCATTTCAGATAGATCTATTTAATTCTAAAGGTGAGTTATTCATAATCTATTCCCTCCTCTTCTTTCCCTAGTGGAATTGGCCATTTAGGGTGAGACATAAGCTCGAACTACGACGGTTTTGATCCATGAGTGGATTCCAATACCGCAATGATTGGTACGTAGTGCAACTTCAGTGCTTAAACCTACCATGTACAAATGATATATTGGTCCTAAATAAAACTGGTTGATGTGTATATGTGCAAATTATGTGATTTTCTTTCTTTTGAATAGCCATGATTACTTTAAAATGGAAAATAACGCATTTAGTAAGAGCCCGTTCTTTAGAACGGAAGAGGAGACGAGTTCCAGACGTTCGCACCTCTTAACCTAAACCCTGAACCCTATCTCATGGTATGAAAGACTAATTTTCAAAAAAGCCTTATCCATATGATGTCATCATCTTTTTAAATGATTTTTCTTGAAATTGATTTTAAAACGATTTATTAAATAAATCTGTCCCTATTCAGATATTAATAGGGTGGCGACTTCCAAGTTTTCTAAAACTCAAAGTCCAATGAGAGACTTTCGTGGGATTCAGACCGTTAATTAAGACAGTAAAAAATCGGATACCACAGGCTGGCGACTTCACTGGGGAATCATACTTCCACTTGAAGTATATGAGGTTTAAACCTGAACAATGCGTTATTTTTCATATGTATAATAAAAAGTTAATGATGGCTATTCCTAATTTAATTTTTGTATATAGCATGCTTATGTGAAAATTACGTGTGCTTGGTAGTTTATCGATCCATACACGTGCACTCTTTTTAACGATTTTCTTATTAGGTCTGATACCTCTATCTATTGGCAAGGGTCAGAATTTTAGAATGACAAATTAATGAATTAAGGGCGTAAAGCCTGCATCCGCGAGCTATTGCGACCAGCTCTGTCAGGAGCGTCCACCCTCGATGGACACAATGGAAGTGACTCGAGACCACTTTAACATAATCTCTCCTTAAATGAATCACCCTTTAGTTGACTTTTAGGACACAAGGATCAATGCACAAATAATGTCCTTTATTTATTTCAGTTATTGAACAATGTGAAAAATTTTCAAAAAATTCCTCAGTCCGTTTTCAGTCGGTCGATATTTCAGTAATCATTAAGTGTAGCTGAATTGCTGCCGAAATGATTATTGAAATATTAACAGTATTCTTGTTTATTTATCACAAGTATCATAAAACAAAAATGTGTGCTCACCCTTTTTTCAAAAAAATCACATTTATTTCTTTATTCTTTTTCAAAAACAAAATTGATTTTTTAAAAAGAAAGCAAAAAAAAAACCTGTTTTGAAAATATGATCAAAAAAAAAATTGATGAAAAATGAAAAATGAAAAAGAGTCATAATCACGAGTTCAAAACGTGTCATGTTTAGGAATTAGAATGTAATTTAAACATGTAGTCTAAAACACGAGAAGTCTAGTCTAAAAAAGAGAAAAAAAATTGTCAAAAGGGATAATTGTTTTCGAAAAAAAAGGGATTCTTCCATTTCCTGCTAAAAAAACATATAAAGAAAAATTCATTAATCATTGACTAACATGGTTTAGTGTGTACTTTTCAGGTACTTCACATAAAAAAAGGGGAAAACTAAAACTTGCATCATTTCACAATGTCTGATTCCGGAAAGCAAATTCAGACTAAAGCTTCAGCAAAGGGCAAAGGTCGTTGGAGGTCTATTAATCAAATCTATGCAGACACGGAAGAATCTTTGGGAACCATTTACAGTCGTCTAAAAAGACAGGGTCTCCTAGAAGCGAAGCATCACTGTTACACTTTGCCATTGCCAGGGGTTAACATGGGATTATACTGCAACTTTTGCCATCAGTATGGACACGAAACGGACCGGTGTGTTGACCTTCGGCATGCCATCCACCAGCTAATAGAAGATGGAAAAATTCCCATTCCTCCATCATGGGTGCCCCCAATTGTGTCCTTCACTAAGGCTGATCTTCCCAAGGAACATGATCCTCATCAAGCTTTATACATCACTTTGAAATGCAATGGGCGAGAAATGACTAATGTACTAATAGATGATGGATCGGCACTTAATGTTTGCCCCAAAGGAACACTTTATGAGTTAGGGTATAACAACACGTTATTAAGCCCTACTGATACAATATTGGGAGCATATGACAATTCTTCAGGGAGGACTATAGGAACGATCAATCTTCAATTGAGATATAAAGACTGGATTTGTGATGCAGATTTGATAGTTGTCGAAGTTTTAACCTCATTCTCTTTGTTCTTGGGGCGACCATGGCTCCATGCGAACAAAGCTGTTGCCTCTCCTGCACACCAAAAACTCAAATGCCCAACAACCTCGGGAACAATAACCATCCATGGGAATCCTACGCGACCAAGAAGTATCACCCCCGCACCGCCAACGGTAGAGGATGAAACAGGTCCTCTGGATGCTAGGGAGTAATGTTCCTTCAGTACCCCAAGGATCCAATTCAGAAGCCATTTACACTATCCCAATGACAATTGATCAACTCATAGCTTATGCCGACATCTGTTGTGCTCAGAATATGCCAATAGGACCTCTCAACACAGATCAGGCTGAAACCACCTCTACCATAACCTTCTCTGATAAAGATCTCCCTGACAACCCAGTTCATAACAGTGCTTTGTACATTGCTGTTGATCACAGTGCCAGACATATCAAAGGTGTAATGGTCGACAACGGAGCTTCTGCCAATCTTTGTCTCCTCAGTACCCTTAAATGGCTCGGGTATTCCCCTCCTCAAGGAGAAACCTCAATAGGGACCATGGTTGCATACGATGGTTCCAAGCGGGAAATTATGGGGTCAACAACTATGATCTTGCGTATCGGAGTTGTCATACGAAAGGTGGACTTTATGATCATCGATTGCGAAGCTCCTTTCACAATGTTGTTGGGACGACCGTGGCTCCACGAAAACCATGCTATCATCTCGACGTTGCACCAAAAAGTAAAAATGGTAACTCCGCATGGAGTAATCACTATTCCAGGTGATATAGCCATGGGAGCAGCAATGCAAAAATCTCACATATCTCATGTGTGTCATTTAAATCACGAACAGAACGACAAGGATTCCGTAGGAATAACACCAAATTGGGTACCGGAGGAGGATCTTGGTGAACCGAATTGGGTACCGGATATGAGAGAAGTTAAGAGAATTGAAGAGAAGTTTCATTGGCTATACAAAGAAACATGGGCCGTTCAGTGTGAGGGAGAAGAAAGTCCAGCACACAAAGTTACCACCATCCAATCTATCATGGAACCCTATATATTCCTTGATGAAGTTGATTATGGAACAAGAGCCTCTTGCATGCTGGTGTGCAAGGCATGGGCATCATGGCTCCTCAGCCGAGAAGACAACCCCTTATATGTCAAGAAGAAAAAAGAAAGGTGGGACAGACGCCTTCAAACAGGAGAACATATGGCTTGGCGCCCGGTAAACTGAAGCCTGAAAGTTAAGGAAGTACCTGATTCATTTAATCGCTTTTATATTGTATTTTGTAGGTTGAGTTACGTGCGGCTTGATCCCCTAAAAAAAAAATAAGACAAAATATCTAATGTTGTATGCATCTATCTTAGTTTCTCTACTATGTAATGTACTAAAAGGGGTACGTAGGCAACTCATTTTCCGAGTGCAGCTGCAAAAACAAAAATCTCAAAAAAAAAAAATTATTATGTTAAATTTCATTTCATATATCTGAACTACGTTGGGCCTGATTCTCCATTAAAAAAAATCATCATAAAAAAAAAACTTCCCCAAATCCAAATACACTTATGGAGATACGTAGGCAACCTTCGGGTGCGGCCCCTTTTGCATTTAATATTTTCTTTTGTGGTTTTAGCACTTAGAAGCAATCAATAGATGCAGATCACTACAAAGAAGAACGATATATGGGGCATTATAATTTGCCAAAATGAGGACACATACCTCGTTATACCTTTTTTCTCTTATCTCTATAGCAGCAGGAAATGGAAGGATATCATCAAATTGATTTTGAAAAATGTTTGTGTATTATCCCGAAAAAATATATGAGTCTAAGAAGTGGAAGTTTAAAATGTAAATAAAATTCCAAGTCTAAAAAAAGAATAAAAAGCCAGAGAAATCTAATGAAAAATCTCAAAATAAATGATAGAGTCAAGGTTTTACAGCTTTTAATAAATGATAACTGAAATTGGGGTAAAAAAAAAGAGAGAATTTTCAAAGATATCATTTCTTTCATTCCCTGCAAAAACAAAAAAAAAAAAGGAAAAGAAGAAACAAAGTCTGGACAAACTTATGTGTTAACTTTTCATCTCATTTCACAAGAACTCTGCGTGGGCCCGCACAGGATCTACGCTAATTCACCGAAGTTCTGACCACAGTGAACGTTCTCTGTCAGCAATACTGTCATCCTTGTCTACATCAGCTGTATTCTCTGCTACACGTTTCAACAATATGTCTGAAATTCCGAACAATGAGCACCAACAAAACTCTACCCCTCCACCTGATCCAATGATTGAGCTCCGAGGACTTGTCCATGCCATGCTTGACCGACAGGATAATATTGAGCAAACTGTGTTGGGCATAATGCGTCAAAGCGCCCAGATGCCTCCTCCTCCTCCTCCTCCGGAATCGAAAGTAGCTTTGCCTTTTCATCTTGAGCCTCTGAACAATGAGAGAGAAATTCCCACTAAACTCGAGGAAGAAGTAGTCAAGCTTAAAGAAGTCTTAAAAGGCATGACTAAGGCTGAACCGTGGATGGATATTCATGGATTAACTCTTTTCCCGAAGGCATGATTACCCCATGGTTTAAAAATGCCTAATCTGACAAAGTTTGATGGGACCGGTAGCCCCACCAATTTCCTGAAAATGTATGTAGGGGCAATGAGTCCCTGGGGAGTGGAAGAATCCTTGATGGCCCAACTATTTCAACAATATTTAGATGGTGCTGCAGCACATTGGTTCCTCAACCTTGAAAATACAAAGAAATCCACTTGGGCTGACATAGTTAGAGAGTTCTCAAACCAATACAAGTATAATGAAGAAATTGATGTTACTAGAAGGGATCTGGAGACCACTTCTCAAAACCTTAATGAGACATTTTCTTCATTCATCACTCGATGGAGAAATAAGGCTTCCAAAATGATGAGTAGGCCTAATGAGGAGGAACAGCTGCAAATGGTTGTGAAAAACCTTCTTCCTGTCTATCAGAAGCATATGACATACCAGTACTTCCCGACTTTCAAAGCTTTGATTGCTACGGGAACTTTAGTTGAGGATGCTGTGAAAAAGGGAGACATCAAGAAAGATGAACCTATTGGCGGCGCTACTTATAATGCAAAATTTGTAAATAACAAAAGAGCCCCAAACAATGATTTAGCAGCTCCTAAGACAACTAATGCGATCCATGCCATTGGTGCATCGTCTGCATTCCAATTGCGACCACAAAGGAACTTTACTCCTTTGAACATGACTTATTCCCAAGATCTCTCTAAGTTAAAAAAGGCCAATCTCATTCAACCCTTGAATTCGCGCCCACCTCCTAAAAATCCTTACCCTGGTTATGATCCAAATCAAAACTGTGAATACCATCAAAGCCCGGGGCATAATACTGAAAACTACACGGCTCTAAAGCATCAAATTCAAAACCCAATGGATGATGGAAAACTTTCTCTGGGATCCATCTCCAATAAACCAAATGACTCTCAGCCTAACATCACAAAAAAAAACCCTCCCTAATCATAAACCCTCATTCTCCATTAATGCCTTCTCAGCTGCTTCGGACAGATGTGATCCAGTTCAGTTAATCCGCAAGACAATTCCTTAAATGTATGAAATGCCGATAGTCGTAGGTTACAAGTGCCTGGTCTATGACTATTCCACTCAAGAAAAAGTCAAAATGATGCCTTGTAAAGACCCCAGCTTCACTCTCAACAAGGATCCATTCTCTGACATGTGTGGAACTTTGGATTATGATGGTGCCTTCTTCATTTTGGACTCTGATGCTGATGAAGATGCCTCTTCGGTCTTAACAATTGTGGAGAAAAACACTGGAGGACATTCCACCACTCCAAATACATACCGGCGCCCCATCTGCCTCGATGATCTTAGTGATGAGGAGTATGTGGATATCTCTCATTTGACTAGAGCAGGCCGCCACTTTAAACCATCCCATTTGGAGGACGAAAATCCTTTGGAGGTATTGAGAAGGAAGGAAAAGGGCAAAGAGCCAATGATAGAGGAAAGTAACAAGGAAGATGATGCTATCAAGCGTATGAAATAAGTAAATGCTAATGTTTCCATCTGGAAATTGTTAATGCATTCCCAGCCTCATAGGGCAGCTGTTCTAAAACATCTTAATGAAGCCTCTGTAAGCTCTTCTATAACACCTGACCAGATGGTGGGGCTCATTCATGGGGTAGATCGAACTCTCATGTTCACAGACAATGATCTCCCTGATAATATCAACAACAACAATTCATTACACATCACTATACACTGTAATGGATGGGAGATACTTAGGGTCTTGATCGACAATGGCTCCGCAATCGATGTTTGCCCTCTGCGTGTGCTAACAAGGCTTGGGTATTCAAAAGAGGATCTGGTACCATCCAACCAGGTGGTCAGAGCATATGATAATGCTAAGAGAGAAGTATTGGGTTTGATCAGCCTCCTCATTGAATGTGGTTCTATGGCAAGGAAGGTGGAATTCATGGTCATTGACATACAAGCCTGTTTTAACTTCTTATTAGGAAGACCATGGCTGCATGAAAATAGAGCAGTAGCCTCTACTCTACATCAGAAGGTAAAGCTTCTCACTGATCAGGGTACTGTGACTATTTCTGGTGATTTAGAAATTATGACCATCTCCAACGCCGGAAAATCGGTATTGTATCTGAACGAAGTGGAGGGCACTAGGTTGGATGGTTATACAATTTACTGTATTCTGGCAGCACCTGAAAATTCATGGAGGAATGAGGTCCCAGCAGCCACACCAGATGAAAGTGATGAAGAAACGAAACCAGAATATAGTCAGGATGACGAGGAAGAAATAGGAGTTCCGAGCATCGGCACACATAATACGTCATTTGGAGCACCGGAAGAATCCTGTGTCGGCAATCCTCAAGATGATGATAATGACTCAAAGAAGAGATCTAGGACAGATGATTTTGATCTAAACTTTAATGTAGTAGGTCCTATCCGAGAAGTTCACACCGAATCACTGATTCTCTTTCCAGGATATCAACATGAAGATCACTATCGTGAATTACCCCAATTCAGAAAATTTGATGGGAACGGTGATCCTTTTGTCCACTTAGTGGGATTTGTGAATGCTTTGCATCCATGGTGCATACCAGAGGAAGATTACCCCATGCTGTTTGATAAGAGTTTAGAAGGACCAGTTCTGGACTGGTACTATTCTTCAGATTGTGTAGGTAGGGCTAGTTGGGAAAATGCTAGCCAAGCTTTTATTAATTGGGCTCTCGAACATAAACAGACTGACGTCAAGAAGTTTAAGCTAGTCACTTTGCGTCAGAGTGCCTTAGAAACCTTCTCGCACTTTTGTTCGAGATGCACTCATATCCGAACACAACTTCGTTTCCCTATTACTGATCGGGAATTCATGCTCATATTGCTGCGGAACCTGAACGATTTCTATTATCGTCACATGGTTACTATCAAGTACACCTCCCTCAGCCACATGGAACAACATGGCTTTGACATCGATGCTCTGAAATTGCAAGAAAAACGACCTCGGGAAGATTTTGAAATTCCCAATACAAATCCAAGGATTTATGCTAAGATGGATGAACCATTGAGTATGGTGTATGATCGTCTTCGGAGGCAAGGTATACTTCAAATTTCAGCACATGTGCACTGTTTACCCCTTCCTGGAACAGACATGAGCAAACTCTGCGCTTATTGTCATCAATTTGGGCATGAAACTGATCGATGCCATGATCTTTACTACAAAGTTCAAAACTTGGTCGACCGAGGCATCATTAGTCCAACCCACAAAGAAGTACCTGCAAGAAAGGTGTCGTCACATCCGCGACCGCAATCCCAAGTCGATATCTTTCGCAAATTGGTTGAACAAGGTAAGATTCATCCACTTCCCAGAAGCCCAGGGGCAAGTCCAGTAGGGTCAGATCTTCACAAGTACTGCCAATATCATCAGTTGCATGGTCATGGCACAAACCAATGTCATGCTCTTAGCCATCGCATCAAGCAAATCACCAACATAGCTCTTGTCTACCACAAAGCTACTTGATCAGCTCACAGAAGAAAAAATCTTCAGTAAAAGTCCTGTAGGGGGTTAGCCCATATGCAAAAAAATAAATCTTTCAGCTTGTTAGTATCAGAGAACTACGTGCAGCTTGAATCCCCATTATCACTTACACTTGCACTGCGAGATCACTCCACCTATGTAACACCTGGGGTACGTAGGTAGCTCAATATGAGTGCAGCTGCTTTATTAAATAAAAAACTTTAGTTCTTTCTAAAATAACGAACTACACTGAGTCTGATTCCCCATAAAATGCACTTAGAGCAATGAGGATATGTAGGCAACCTTCGGGTTCGACTCAAATATATTAACCATTGTATTTCAGGCAATGTGATCAGAATTCAAGATGCCAGGCATCACAGGAGCAATTTCACAGTGCTGAATTGACATATCAAGGGGATACAGGCCCTAATCTCTATATTTTATATCTTTGTTCAACACTAAAACAGGGAATGGAAGAATAAAAAAAAACATCTGTTTTCAACCCCAATGACAGTAAAATCATTTAGGTAGTGTTTGGATAGAAGGAATTAATTCCAAATGACACATTTCAAATTCTACATTTCAAATACTCACATTCAATTCCAAATCATCTGTTTGTGAAAAACAAGAATTATGAATTCATCATTTCAAATATGTATATTTTTTTGGAAGAAAAACAAAAAAGGAGACTTTATATTCAAAATTGTATACAATTAACTAGAAAAAAAATCAATCTAAAATATGAAGTTTGATCTCCTGCCATTTCCATTACCTCTCATCATTCTCACATTTCTCTCTCTTCAAACAAAAAAAACATTAAAATTTGTTACTACTCTTCCAAGCTCACTTTAATGGTGGGTGCTACTCTTCCAAGCTCAAATTAATGGAGGGAGTTTCCCTTCCTTTGTCATCTTTTTTTGGTGGTTCATTAATGAAGTGGATTGAGGAGAGAGAAATTGAAAATTTTGTGGGAATTGTGATGGTTGGAGATGGAGTAATTCAGGGAGCTGTGAAAATGTGGTGATTGGAATTTGAAATGACATCTTTATAGTAGTGATTTGAAATCCCTCATTCTAGCTTGTTTTTAACAAGTGTATGGAATTGGACCAAATCCAATTCCAAATGCTTTCTATTCCCAAACAGCAAAATTCAGCCAAATCCTTCATTTGAAATGAAGTGCTCTAATCCAAACAGAGCATTAAGGGAATCAAAATAAAGTAAAAAAAAAAGAGAAAAAAAAACCAAAATTGAAAAGGTGGACCATTCGAGTCAAAATATGGCAAAGTTGTTTTCAAAAATTTTCTTAACTCTGCAATGCATTCTGCAATATGTAGCCTTCTTTTCTTTTAATTCTTTTTCTCTACCTTTAGGTCCAAAAAGAATAAATTTGTCCCTTCTCTAAGGATGACCAATTACCGTCAGAAAAAAAACACCTCAGCCCTACCCACGAATACGGTCAAAGAGCCTGTAGGGATTGCCATGCAACCTCTATCCAAAGGATTTCAGATTATGATGAAGATGGGTTATACTCAAGGAGCCGGATTAGGGCGTGATGGTAGGGGGATAAAGCAACCAATCCCCATAGTAGACAAGCAAAACCGACATGGGTTAGGATATAATCCGGGAAGCACTTCTCAAAACACCAAAAAACCTTCTTCTACCCTCAATGGTCAGTTCATCCTGTAAGGAGATACTGAGCCATATTACGAATTTCCAAAACCTTGGCTTAGTAGGAAAGAACAGAAGATTTTACCAGGATTGAAGATATTCTTCAATGAAGCTAGGAATTTGGACTTAATCAAAAGTTGGTTTGTCCGAGAACAAAACATGAAAAAAGAAAATGACTGGGTGGATAGTCTGGAACATGGAGTCCTTAAGAAGCTTTTCGCTTCTGAGTCCTCTAGAGAAGAGGATTTTGACCCGGTGTCTTTGATGATACCTTTTGGTAAAAGCGTTGAACATAAGTGGAGTATTGAGTGTCAGGCAAAAGGCGGGCCTATAGAATTTAAAATGTTTTTAGGAAACCATCCTCCACATCCATCTCATGAAAATACCTTTTCACCCCCTTCAGATGGATATCATACCGATAGCTCATCTTCCAGTCAATCTACCTTGCATACCCAGTTAGAAGACTCTGATAGTGAGGAAATTGAATGTGAACCTTTATCTAAATACATTTGCATGCAAGATGTTATTTCTGACAGTGAATTTAATAATGATGAATCACTTGATACAACTGAAACATACATAAAACCCATGGAAGAATCCATTGTAATTAATATTGGTACAGAAAATGCTGTAAAAGAAGTTAAAATAGGATCATCCCTCTCCCCAACTGAACAATCTATGTTTATTGCATTATTAAAAGAATATGTAGGTGTGTTCGCATGGTCTTATGCTGATATGCCTGGTGTTAATAGAGAAATCGCGGAACATCGCATTCCGTTACATTCTGAAAGCAAGCCTAAGCAGCAAAAGCTCCGCCGAATGAAGCCAGAGGTCAGTCTGAAAGTGAAAGAAGAAATCCAGAAACAGCTTGATGCCAAATTCATCCAAGCTGTAAAACATCCAAGCTGGCTCGCCAATATAGTGGTTGTACCCAAAAAGGATGGGAGAGTTCGGGTATGCATTGATTTTCGAGATTTGAATGATGCGTCACCAAAAGATTGCTTTCCTCTACCCCACATCGATGTTCTTGCTAATAGTACGGCTGGTCATGCAATGTTTTCCTTCATGGATGGGTTCTCAGGGTATAATCAAATACTCATGGCTCAAGAAGACATGACAAAGACATCTTTCATCACTCCATGGGGCACTTTTTGCTACCGAGTTATGCCTTTTGGTCTCAAGAATGCCAGAGCCACATATCAAAGAGCTCCAACCACTATCCTTTATGACCTCATCCACGACATTGTGGAGGTTTATGTAGATGACATGATTGTGAAAAGTGAAGACCGTGAGGGGCATATTCCTGCACTAAGGTCCTTCTTTGAAAGAATCAGGAAGTACAATCTAAGGCTAAATTCTCAAAAGTGCGTGTTTGGTGTCACTTCGGGGAAGTTGTTGGGATTCATCGTCAGTCAAGAGGGCATCAAAGTGGACTCTGAAAAGGTAAAAGATATTCAAGAGCTACCACCGCCAAAAACAGGAAAAGAAGTAAGAGGATTTCTCGGCAGAATTCAATATATCAGCGAATTCATCTCACAACTCACTATGAGATGTGAACCTATATTTAAGCTGCTCAGAAAAGGGGCATCCCATGAGTGGAACGAGGAATGTCAGGAAGCTTTTGATTCTATGAAAGAATACCTTTCAAATCCACCTGTTCTAATGCCACCTAGACCGGGAGAACCTATGATTATGTACCTCACTGTCACAAAAACGGCTATGGGAGCTCTCTTAGCCCAATATCAAGAGGGAACAAAGAAAGAGGTTGTCATTTACTATCTCAGCAAGAAATTCCTTGAGTATGAGACAAGATATACCCCTCTGGAAAAAGCATGTGTCTCCCTGGTCTATGCCACGAAGAAGTTGAGGCATCACCTTCAAGCTCATACTACCTATCTGATCTCATGACTGGATCCAATCAAGTATCTGTTTGATGATATTCAATGTGTCAGCCAGAAATCTGTTAAAGAACGAGCCATATATGAAGCCCTAGCAGAAGGACCAATGTCAGGAGATGAGTATGACGATGCATTCCCTGGTGAGTACTTATGCTTCATTGACAATCCACGATGGTGCATGTACTTTGATGGAGCTTCTAATAGGAGAGGTAATGGAGCAGGTGTTTTGTTAGTAGATCCTGATGGAGTCCATATTCCATTTGCTGTCAAGCTAGACTTCCCAACAACAAACAATACAGCCGAGTATGAAGCCTGCATATATGGAGTAAAGACCGCCTTGGTAGCAGGGGCAAGACATCTCACTGTGTATGGAGATTCTAATCTCATCATATCTCAAACAATAGGAATTTGGAGGGTTAGAGATGAGAGACTTCAGCTCTACACAGAGTACCTTCAAGAATTGATCCCTTATTTTGATGATATCAGCTTCAAACATCTTCCTCGAGAACAAAATAGTTTCACTGATGCTTTAGCCAATCTCGCTGTTAATTTAACATGGGAAAATGGTACAAAGATCCAGTCAGTTTTAATTGAAGAAAGGAAGGGACCAACAGTGACGGTAGCACAAATTGTCTCCGCGCTGGTTCAACAAGATGATGATGATGTCTGGTATAAGAATATCAAGAATTTTCTGGAAACTATGCAATATCTAGAGGGAAGTGGCAAGAAGGACCGCATAGCTATCAGAAGGCTAGCTGCTCATTTTCTCATACAAAAAGGCAGACTGTATCACAAAGGGTTTGATGGTACTCTGCAACTCTGCGTAAATGACAGCGAAAAGCAAGTCATCATGAAAGAAGTTCATGGAGGGGAATGTGGACCCCATATGAACGAAAGAATGCTGGCTCGTAAAATTTTACGAGCAGGTTTCTATTGGAGCACTCTAGAAGGTGATTGCATCAGCTTTGTCCGCGCCTGCAAGCAGTGTTAAATATTTGCTAACCTCAATCATATGCCACCTGTGTCATTACATAATATGACTTCTCCTTGGCCGTTTTCAAGTTGGGGCATAGACATAATCAAACAGATTCATCCAAAGGCTTCAAATGGGCATCAGTATATTCGTGTAGCAATTGACTAGTTGTCGAAGTAGGTTGAAGCTACATCAAAGCTAGGGGCAATGCAAGTCTCGAAATTTATGATTAACAACATCATCTGTCGGTATGGCATACCTTTCGAAATCATCTCTGATAATGGATCACAATATGAGGGTCATCTGAAGACCACTCTCGCAAAATATGTAATCAAGCATCATCAGTCCTCACCTTATCGTCCCCAAACAAATGGAGCGGTAGAAGCAGCCAATAAGACAATCAAAACTATTGTTGCCAAGATGACTGAAAAGACTAGGGAATGGCATGACAAACTACCATATGCCCTTTGGGGATACATGATATCAATTAGGACTCCAACAGGAACAACCCCGTATTCTTTGGTTTATGGGATGGAGCCAATCCTACCAGTTGAGGTGGAGATACAATCTCTCAGGGTCATAGCAGAAAGTGAAATCTCGGAAGACCAGTGGCATAAAACTCGCTATGATGAGCTTGCATTCGCAGATGAGCACCGACTACAAGCATTGCATAACATACAACTCTATCAACGGAGAATTGCTCGTGCATTTAACAAAAGGGTTCAAGATAGAGACATTCAAGAAGGTGATCTAGTCTTAAAGGAGAATAGAGCTCCGTTGCATGATCCTCGAGGAAAATTCAAGCCTAACTGGTCTGGACCATTCCTGGTCAAGCATGTCACCACGGCTGGAGCAGTAAAGATAATGGATTTTGATGGAAATGAGTTCACCCATTTCACTAATCTTGATCAGTTGAATAAATATTACGCTTAGGCATCAAAGTAATTGTAATTGTCATGATCAAGTAACCAAGTAGTTTGTGGGTTTTGTATCCTATCTGGTTGTTCTTAATAAGCATGCCATGAGTTTTTAGATGTTCGTATGATATATGCAAAAAAAAAAAAAAAAAAAAAAAAACGAAAAAAAAAGAAAAAAACGGAAAAAGAAAAAGAAGAAAAACGGAAAAGCGGAAAAAAGGAAAAAGGAAAAATGAAAAAAACATGTCTTTGATTGTTAAGGTTTATATGTTATGCTTTTATGTGTCATATGATTAGTTAATTATGATTTGCATGTCATATTTAATGTTAAAGTGTGTACGTATTTCGAATTGTGTTCACATTGAATTTCTCACAAACAGATCTTTTATTCATCCCAACTGGGGTACTTCATCTCATACATAAAAGACATAAAGCCTTCATTTCCTACAAACTAAATAACAAAAAATAATAAAAAAAAAACAACATAGAAAATAAACATGACAATTCCCTCAAACCCCTCTCCTCTTCATGGCAGGCCCGTCTGAATCTTTGTCTTGACCAATATCCGCTAGAAGCCATTGAAGGTAATTTTCATCAATCAGTGGAAAGGAAGGTTCCGGTAGCGCTGATATAATTTTAGCCCCCTGCCATATAGTAGGCATTCTCTGAATACCACTCATATCAGCCTCATAAGTGGTACAAGATGGAAGAACCTGGAGGGCAGGAATGTGCTCTTGCTTCCAACCAATTTGCCTTATACATCTCCATGGAAGGTAGAAAGTGACTTGGCAAAGCCCGGGTAATTGTACACCTCTGCGACCAGAATTGCAATATACAATTGCATTAATGCCAAGGTGTCTTGTGACCCACTTTATGTCTTGATATAAGAAAAAATCCTCCCACCCACCATATTTGCTAAGTTGATAGAAGAAAGGAAGACGACCTCTCTCCCGGACATGACTAGTTCTGTAAGTAAGACTCTTGTGGGGTTTCATGAGAGAAATTTTTGCTAATAGCCATAAATGAAGGGCTAATGGACATCCCTTCACAAAGCTTTGAGGGTTTCTTTTGAGTTCATCTAAGCCAAGGAACATTTCCCCCAAAATAAGTGGTCCAAGACGACCCCCACTAACAATTTGAGGAATAAGTGAAAGACACCGAACATGGCATGCATTTAAAGACCATTTAGTGAGGGTACTTCCCAAAATCATAAGAATGCAATCATTTTCTCTAGCAATCCTATAGTTGGCATTGTTAGAAAATTGCCAAGTGCCAAATTGGAAAGTCGATAATAAGTTGACAAGAAATACCTCACCATATTGTAGGTAGTTTCCATGAAGACTTTCGAGAAGATGTAAAATCGTTGATAAATCTCCTGAGATCCTGGTAGGAGATCCAGGTGTGATAACTGGACCATTGGATGGTAAGCCTAGCAAACCTTCGACCTCTTCAACAAGAGGCACAATCTCCCGGTCTCCAAAGCGGAAGACATGGCGAGTTTCATCCCAAAATTTGGAAGCAGCATAAATCATGTCGTAACAAATAGAAAGTGAAAGCAATGGCAAAAGCACCTTAGTGAAGCGGGAAGAGGAAAAGGATTGCCTTGGTTGCTCCAAGTTTCTTGTGATCCCCGAGAGTTGTTTTTTCTCCCGACTCCGCATTTCATTAGCTTCTTCATAAGTAAGAACCATTTTTGTGAAAGGCAAATTTAGAGAAAAGATTGGAGTAGTGGAAGTGGTGCATTTGGAAATGAAGAACCATGCCCCTTTTATAGATGGAAAAAGATGATCATCCATGATTTATGCCATGGATAATGAATTTGAGTATTGTCCATAGGATAATAAGGAGCATCCTTCACCATGGCTAATGACCAAGCATTTGTGGTAGGGCAATTTTTGCTAAAGCCGAACATAAAAAAACCGTGTCAGTGACGAATCAAGAACGTTGATACAATCCCTTTTCCTAATGATCATCCAAAATAATGACCTTGATCAATCTATTTTATATAGTGATCATCATTTTATGATAAAGCGAATAAGCATTATGCATGAAAAATTTTCTGAAAGATTTCGGAAAAACAGAAAAAAAAACTTGCCACATGATGATTTGGTCCACCATAGTTTATCTAGAGGGTAATAACCTTTGGTCAACCCTTTAAGGTGACATGACTTAACAATGCATCACTCTAAGGTGACATGACCTGACAATGTCCTAATTTAAGGTGACATGATAACACATGGAGTCATAAAAAGAAAGTAATGGTGACTTGACAGCTTGTTTGTCATCAAGGCCATGAAAAACTGTAAAAACTGGAGTCGACCTGTTAATTGTTGGAATTTCTCACATTAACAAAAGACAAATTCATAAGACTAAAAGAAAAAAAGACAACAATAAAGTCGCATTTTCAATTTTAGAGAATTAATTGGGATTTTCTATCTAAGGCGACAATAAAGTCGCATTTTCAAAATTTAGAAAATTAATTGGGATTTTCTATTTAAGACGACAATAAAGTCGCATTTTCAATATTTAGAAGATTAATTGGGATTTTCTATCTAAGACGACGTTAAAGTCGCATTTTCAAAATTTCGAAAATTAAGTGGGATTTTCTATCTAAGACGACGTTAAAGTCGCATTTTCAAAATTTTGAAAATTAAGTGGGATTTTCTATCTAAGACGACAATAAAGTCGCATTTTAAATTTTAGAAAATTAATTGGGATTTTCTATCTAAGACGACAATAAAGTCGCATTTTCAATTTTAGAAAATTAATTGGGATTTTCTATTTAAGACGATGTCAAAGTCGCATCTCCTATTTTAGAAAATTAAATGGGATTTTCTACTTAAAGCGGCAACAGAAGTCGCAAGTCATGTTTTCAAGATAGCACTGATGATAACTATTTTCTATGAAGAATATGTTATCTCAAAAGAAATTTTCTGTCAAAATTTTGTGTCTTTTCAAACATTGGCCATCATTTTCTCCGAAATTCGTCCAATGTGGGGCATTCTGTAGACACCAAATTTTGAACCCCTTTTTCGGATAAATAAAGGTTTTGAAAAATAAAAATAACAAAATCATCATGAATCGTGGAGCGCGCGCCCCGGAGCGCGAGTTTCATTCCGTCGTACGATTTTCCATTTTTGCGTATTAGTCATACAATTTCGGCTTAGAAGTATAATTTTCGTGAGTCGTAGTCAATAACTACAACCACCGTTTTAATAAAATGATTCGTAGTATAATCATGCTCGTCTTTATTAATTTGATGAGTTTTTGTTAATTGTCTTAAGTTAGTCTTTCGGAAAAATGAAAAACGAGTCGCGATTAGGCGTCGGGATTTTTGTTGTATCCCACAACCGGCATTAATCAGTTTTCTTGATGGTCAAGTCATTGTTCATTGGATAAAGAATAAGAATATATTCTTTATCCACTAAATACATCCTTTATCCATTAGTTAGAGAATAAGAATCATGAAAAGATGTGAGAATAAGAATCAAATCCCATGTGTAAGAGGGGGAAATCCGGAATTTTTTTCCGGAAGAATCAAGTGTGCGCCAAGCACACAATCATGTGCCTAGTGCATGATTGTGCGCCTAACGCACAAGCATGCTCTGTGCCAGACGCAGAGCCTTGCGCCTAGCGCAAGGTGCTGTGCCTAGCGCAGCTTCCTGCGCTAGGCGCAGCATCCTAGTCAGTTTCGTTTGCACGATTTTCAATGCAATTTTTTTTTACATATTAGGATGTTTTAGGAAGAATATTTTCTGAAAATCTGGTCTTGCCTCATTAATGAGCAAATCTAAAAAGAATAAGAATATTTGTGTTTCCAAAGAGATTTGATGATGTCATTAGGGTAAGGTCATTAGAGTGATGTCATTAAGGTGATTGAGGATGAAGAAAATCAGAATTTTTGGATGAAAAATCTGATTTTCTCCCTCTTTGAAATCCTAGTTCACATTCCTCATTTCTCTATAAATACCCTCCCCTTTTCACTTCAAAACCAAGTTGAAAAAAACACAATTCAACTTCACTTTCATCTTCTCTATTACTATTCTCCTCCTTAATCTTTCCATCTAAAGCAAAAGTCTTAATTAGTAAGTAAAGAAGTTAAAAAAAATCACAATTCAACTTCACTCTCATCTTCTCTACTCCTTCTCTCTAAAAATCACACTTAAGAAAAGAAAGAAAAAGTTAGTAAGATAATTAGTAAGTAAAAGAAGTTCATCAAAAGAAGAAAGAAAACACAAAAAGAGTTTAAGTGAGTAATTAAGAGGATTTAGAAACTCACTTAGAAATTAAGAAAATCACAAAAAAGGTAGAAAATTTTGCAAAAAGGAAGTGTATCATTGAGCTAGCAAGGTAAAGTTGAAGTTCTTGTTATTTTGATTATCTTCTTAATCATCTATTAACTTCTTCCTTGTTTTCTTCTTATCATTTTTTAATCTTTGGAGTGATTTGGGTATGTGGAAGTCCTAATAGGTTGCCAACCTTAAATCACCCCACCTAGAATAGTCACCTCAAATGGGGTGACTCTTAGGAAACAATGTGATTATGCGATTTTCCTTAATCAAGTTGTTATTCCTCACCAAAAATGATTTCATAAAAAAATTCAAGAAAAATTGTGTTAAAACATCTCTATAAAAAGAAAATGTGATGCTGTAATTATAATCAGTTTTAATTTCGTATTTCATTCCATTTTTCGTCTGTGTTATCAGAATAGTTTGTAGGCTTTAATATTTTTCCTATGAATAGCAAGATGTTTCCAGAAATTGGGCTTTGGAATTTCTAAAAAACTTTTTTTTGTAAATAAACAAAAATCATACAACTTTGTTGTGCAAAACTGATTTTGTCCAGTACCACCTAGGATTGTTCTGTCAATAAAGTTTAAAAAAAAATCATTTAGATAAAACAAAAACATAAAGTTTGAAGAAAACATAAGTAGCTTTTCAAAAATATAAAAATAATGTTCGTATGAATTTTATAAAATTTTACATTATTTTTACAAAATCATTCATGTAAATCACTAAATTTCAAAAAATTGATTTTCCTTTCAGTTAAGGAAATAAATAAAAAAGGCCTTAAAAGTGTCCAATTCAAATAAAAATTTCCAATCTATTCTTTCAAGATGTTTAGAATGTTCATAACAAATTTCACTTCAAAATAAGTTCGATAAGTTGGATCTCAAAGAACAAATTGAATAAAGATCCAGTTTTGACCAGTATTGACATAAAATTCACCATAATTGAAGTGGTCACTAAAAACTTGTGAAATATTGATACAACATAAAGAACTCACTGATCTATCCATATATGTATCATATGCTCATTTTAACACTTTGTATAGAAAGTTATGATTTTTGTAATTCAGTACAAGAATAAAAAGGCAATCTGGAAAATAAAATAAAGTAATTAACTCAACTTTCATAAAAAAAATATTTTTTCATACGAAAATGTGAATAAAAAAATCATGAAATTTTAAGTTTATCTTAAAATGACTCATTTCATCACTTAAAAAAAATCAATAAAAATTGTCATAAAAAAAATCAAAATCAAAGAAGTTAATTAATCTTTAACTTTCACAAGTTCACAAATAAACATGAATTCCAAAGCCCATTCAAAGAGGTGAAGATCAAGGAGCATCATGGTGAAGATCAAGATTGAAGATTTGTATAGATCATAGAATTTGTACATATTGTTGTAATAATAGTTTCTTATTAAATAATTGTTGCATCACTCAATTAATAAAAAAAACATGGAGATGTTTATTCATGATGTTCATAAATAATTTCACAATTCTTTTTAATAAAATGAGCAACCAATGTTACAAATGTTGCATGTTGGGCCCAATATATCATAGTACATGAATCAAATGACCCAATCTCAATTAAGAGGAAAAATTGCAAATCTAATTAAGTTAAATTGTATGATGATCCATCTTACATTTTAAAAATGTGTTCTCCATATTCAAATGGATTAATCATATAATTTGACATAATTAGATTGGTAATTATGATCTACGAATTGATTTTAGGTCGTTTCACGTGTCTCGCTTTAAATGACCAAATTCCAATTAGCCAAACACAAATCTCCAAATTCGATCTCAAATTGATCATTTCTCTCCAAATGACTTAATAATCTTCAATAAAGATTATTTCTCAAAAGCCTTTAATTAGGAAGCAAACCTTCTAAGACCTCTCGAAAATCATAAACGTAATCACTAATTAAGGTGGTTATTTCAATCCTTGATTAATCGCTAATTAGAGCGATTAATTCAAACTTTTCATTTGATCACTAATTAGAAGTGATTATCTTAAACTTTAATAATCGTTAATTAGGACGGTTATTCTTCTTGTTTAATCACTAATTAGAGTGATTATCTTAACCTTAATAATCGTTAATTAGGACGATTATTTCTCTGATTTAATCACTAATTGGAGTGATTATCCTAAACCTTGAATAATCACCAATTAGGGTGATTACTTTATAACCTTCATTCTTAATCACTAATCAAGGTGATTATCTTTCCTTTTAAGTTTAATCACTAATTAGGGTGATTATCTTAACCTCCATTTTTTAATCACTAATTAAGGTGATTATCTTAATCCTTCATATTTTCTCACTAATTAAAGTTATTATCTCAATTCCATTTCAATCACTAATTGGAGTGATTACCTCATTTCAGATAGATTTGTTTAATTCTAAAGGTGAGTTATTCATAATCTATTCACTCCTCTTCTTTCCTTAGTGGAATTGGCCATTTAGGGTGAGACATAAGCTCGAACTACGACGGTTTTGATCCATGAGTGGATTTCAATCCCGCAATGATTGGTACGTAGTGCAACTTCAGTGCTCAAACCAACCATGTACAAATGATATATTGGTCCTAAATAAAAATGGTTGATGTGTATATGTGCAAATTATGTGATTTTCTTTCTTTTGAATAGCCATGATTACTTTAAAATGGAAAATAACGTATTTAGTAAGAGCCCGTTCTTTAGAACGGAAGAGGAGAAGAGTTCCAGATGTTCACACCTCTTAACCTAAACCCCGAACCCTATCTCATCGTATGAAAGACCAATTTTCAAAAAGGCCTTATCCATATGAAGTCATCATCGTTTTAAATGATTTTTCTTGAAATTGATTTTAAAACGATTTATTAAATAAATATGTCCCCATTCAGATATTAATTGGGTGGCGACTTCCAAGTTTTCTAAAACTCAAAGTCCAATGAGAGACTTTCGTGGGATTCAGACCGTTAATTAAGACAATCAAAAATCGGATACCACAGTTCCTTAAATACATAAAAAGACTAATTTTTGGGTGATATGTTATTTAGCAATCAAATTACTGGGTTCCCAACAGATTGTCCAATTATCTGAATTTAATGTTAGAACAGTTCTTTAGGTCTTTGATGAACAATAATAATCATGTGAGATGATGAAAACATTAAATCATACAACATGCATATGAATAAAATCAATGTATGTAAAAGAAAATATGAGAAAGGGAGATTTTGATAAGAATGTACAGTATGTCACTAATTCTGTTTTTGATCTACATTGTGACAAGTAGATGGTTAGTAAAATAAGAATTAAATTGGAATTGACCTTCAGGAATTATACCTTTATCGCTTGGATCTTATGCAACGATCTTCAGATGAGCAATCTTGAAACTTGAAATAGGAAATTCGAAGGTATGAATATGTTTTAATGTGTTTAAATGTATTTGAATGTGTTTGAATGTGATTTTCAGTGTTTGAATATGGCTAAGTATGTGTACAAGTAGTAAGGAAAAGTATTATAAAGCATTGTGAATATAGGCATAGGAAACCGAAAATGGAGCGAAAAGATAAAATAAATTGTGCGCCTAGCGCATAGCTTTGCGCTTGACGCACAACCAGTGCACTCGACACACAACCTGTGCGGCACACGCATAGCTTTGCGTCAGGCACACAACATGTGCGTCACGCGCACAACTTTGTGTCAGACACACAACATTTGCTACACGCGCATTTGCGTTCTGGCTGGTTTTTTTTAATTGTTTTAAGATTCTTTTTTATCCTTTGATATACGAAATCAACTATCTTTAGGAATACAAATCTGATTTTCGAAATATCTTTTAAAAATTAATCATCAGGAATAGTTAATATTAAAATACTCAAAATACAATTAATTATGAGGAATAATTAATCGAGCCTTTAAAATTGGGCTTGGATTTAATAAATAAACTTTATATTTTCTAAACATTTTTGGTATTAGCATGTTCGATTGCTCTTCCTTTGGACCAGACCAATTAGGATGACGGCGTGTTTCATCATTGGGTACTCAATAGGGAGACACGATTTTGTGTCTACATACAATAAGTTATCTTATTATTGGATTCCCAATAAGGAATCATGTTATGAAATGTTATTTCGATATTGGATTCCCGATAAGGGATCGTATCATAGGATTTTATATGGTTATTGGATTCCCAATAATGAATCATATCAGTTAATGTGATGAATGTTTATTTAGTATTTGAATATGAATATTGATATTGGTTTCCTAATAAGGAAGCATATTATGATAAGCTATATTGATGTTGGATTTTTGATAAGGAATCATATGTTGTTATTGGATTCCTGGTGCGGAATCGTATGTTATTATTGGATTCCCGATAACAGATCGTTATAAAGAAACTTGTTATGTTATTTAATTCTTGATAAGGGTTTGTTTATAACAACATAAGAAAATGCATGTAGAGTATGAAGGCATAAGTTTAGATTTTCACTAAGAAATCGATTAAAGGGAATAAAGTATACGATTTATATCAAAGTTGGTAAACTCAGATCATCTATAAGTAATTGTGATATGTTGAAAGGTAATTAAATAAGGATATATGCAATATGTCTCTATTGTGATTGTTTGGGTGTCGCCTTGTTGTTTTTACTGTTATGTGAACGATGGTGTATTAGGAGAGGAATAATTAAATAAAGGTATTTCATATATGTGTTTGGCAGGACTAATGTTATGCACTGTTATGACATATATGATAATTCTAACCATGTTGATTGTTGAGAGTCGTTTTCAAGTAAAAGCTACCAAAGCATGTGTTAATCTTGTTTATAGGTTTAGTACTCAGCTTTGGTGATGTGTGTGTATGTTGTTTTGTATGTTCTGTGGCCTGTCACGTGGTGGGTGACCGAGTTCTTAAATGTTTCAGATTGAAGCCTTGAGTTAATCTTTTGCAAGTCAAAGCGTATGTTGATACGGTCTAGAAGACTACTTGTAGTAATGTATTTGTTTTCGTTAGCGAGGGCGCTTGACTTTGTAATAGTTTGATATCAAATATTTATTTCCTATTTCTCTATTAAGTGCTCCTGATTCTCTGTTAGTGTTGCCCGCAAAAGCTTGAGGTTGTTGAGTTTTGGAGTTAGGAATTTTTTTATTGATATTGTGACAGGGTTAAATGATTTTTCGATTTAGGGTTGTTCTATTTTCAAAGGAAACTCTGCTGGAATTTCTAGAGAAATCTACTAGGACAGTGTCTGAGAATCAAGGCATTGTTGTAATAGTTAATTAAATTGAATAAAGATGGATTTGAGTTCCACATTCTCCGATGTTGTTCGGTGAATGTGATGGTAATAGTTCAAGTTTGCTCGACCAAGGTCTCTTCTGCTGTGCTTAATACTCTGTAAGCTGGTCGGGAAAATCCGGGTTGTTAGACTGGTGATCCGTAACTTGCACTCCAATACGAAATCACATTAAATTCCAGCCTATAAAGTCTTTCACGAAGCTCTACAAGGTTAGTCTACTAATAGAGGAAGAGGTGTAAGCCTCAAAAAATAATTGTTAAGACAATAATAACTCTTTAAAAAAGAGTAAAAATAATTCTTCTAGCTCCAAGAGCAATAAGGTCAATGCCTTTAATAAACATTGTAAAGAAGGGTTATCAAAGGCCTCAAAGAACCTTCACTCCCTTAGGCATGTCAGTTGAAGAAGCCTTCAATAGGCTTAATGCAAGAGGAGCTCCTTCTTCTTGGCCCTTCTCCTGACCCTGCTCCTGAAAGGAGGTCTAGGAAATGGAATCCGAACTCCTACTGCGAATACCACCAAGGAAAAGGGCATATAACATCAAGTGTTGGACCTTAAAGCACGCTTTACTAGACATAGTTGATGACGGTAGACTTGCAATCCCTCATGCACCACAAATCAGCAACAACCACAATTTATGGGGCTTAGTCATTTATCAATAGTTTTCTAGGCTGAGTTCGAAATTCCCTCCCCTAACTCTTTAATTCCTTTCCTGTGAAGTCTATGTCATTTAGGATTTTATTTGATCAACCTTCTATTCTATTTTACTCTAATAAATAAAATAAATGCATTTTTTTTATTTTCATCGGGCTTTCATCATTTTTACGCTTCCAATTCAATGATGAACTTTAAATCGATTAAGTGACCTTGACGAAAAAAAAATATATAATTCTTTGAAAAATGGACATACTTTGGATTATGAGTTCTTTCCATCTTCCCTACATCATTTCTGAAAGCCATAACCTTTCTATAAGCAATCACATCCACAAACCATCCTCATGCAACGAAAATAAAACCTCGAGCCATCATCTTCAATATCCTTGGCCAGATAACCCTTCAAATAAAAACTTCACAAACAGCCTTCAAACATTCCAATACTCTAAACAACAAAAACTTGTGTGCAAGTTTCAGTACATAAAAAAGTCAATGCCATGCAAAAATGAACTCAAAAGCAAAAGGAAGAGGATAAAAGTAAAAGTAAAAGCAAAAGCAAGAGCAAAACAAAAAGCAACACAAAAAATAAAGAGCCAAAGGCAAAAAGTCAAAGTCAAGCTAGGGGTCTTGCACATAGTTCTACCCCTCATTTCAAAACCCTTCAATCCATCGAACCACCTTAAAACCTATAAACCATAACCATAATTCTGAACTTGGCCCATCCAATTAAAACTTTATTCAAATCATAAACCTCAAACCCCTCATACCAATCGCAACTCCTTATTCATGGTATGTCCAAGTCCACTAGGTTAAAAACTCGAAAGGGTGACCTATGCAAAAGTTAGGGCAAAAAAAATCTGATGAAGAACTATTAATAGTCTAATTTCGTAAGGATTTGTAGGAATCCTCATCCCAAGGCCCGACAAATTCAGTAAGAAAATAATTAAGGTTTAATGATTTTGACTTTCTAATATTCAAAAGCATACTCTTTTTAGATCATGATATTGACTCAAGTCTGAACCTAACCACGTCAAAGCCTTCTCCCGCCTATATCTATATGAGTCCTCATCCCTAAAGGACTCTCCGATACTTGCATGGTCTCTGTCGATATTTGACTTTGCCTGCATAACTCTAATATAGGCTCATAGCCTAATTCAAGCCAAGCTTTCCCAAAAGTGGAGGCTTCTTGTATATATGGTGGTTCCTCCAAATCAAACTCCTGAATAGTTGTAATCTGTGTATCTTACTTACAGATCCCCGTTTTTGAAAATCAATTTATCTACTTCTATCAATCCATAACTCCTGGCTTTGCAAAACCCCGACCTTGTATATGCGTACCATCAATCTTAGCTTTGCATAACATTGATCTTGCACAAGTATTTCATGCATCCTTAGAGAGTCTATCTTTGCACTATTACATCATTATGTGCATCATTATTGATAAGTGCATATTCTAATATCATTTAGTTGCATATTAGGTGCATTTTCATGTAGTATCAGAGCATTTACATTGCATTTATGCATATTTAGGTCCCTTTTTATAAATTACGATGCTTTCACGGGTTGTTTGGTCTTTTGATGTAATCTCAGGTAATTTGGACTCCTATTTGAGGACATGATAATTAAGGCACTTGGATGACCTTCAAAACGATATATCATGTGCCCAAAACGGATTGAAAGTGAAGAAGATACACACGACTTTGTGTACTTATGCGAAATATGATACCTCTGCACCATTGTATCCATAGCTTTTGACATAAGAATTATAAAGTGGTAATTCAAACTGGTTTAGAAACTAGACTTCAATAGCTTTCCAACGATATATTACATGTGCGAAACAAAGCTCTGGATCAAAAGTTATAGTTGTTCAAAGTTGAGCTAAATCCTCTACCTGGCTCGCACGCCCGTGCGGATATGTGCTTGCCCGTGCAACCTGCAATCAAAAGCCACGAAAGTTTCTGCCTTGATCGCACGACCGAGCGAGATTTTGCTCGACCGTGCACGACCGTGCAATAAGTTGCTTTCTCGTGCAACCTGCTGTTATGTCGAATTTTCCGCGTGATCTAACTTATGTCGGTTCATATTATTCTTAGCTTATAAATAGGACTTTAAACCTTATTTTCAGCAGCTTAGATATTATATCATCGTTATAAGTTTATACTAAGGGTTTTTAGAGAGAGAAGTTAGAGAGAGAAACTTGTAGATCTTCATTTTTCTTCAGGACTCTACCGTTCTTCCATCAATTCAAGTATCTCTTTTCTTCTTATCTTCTTCTTGTTTTCTATTATGGTGTTTTATTATTCTTCTATATATTTATTTATTTCAATTATGCTTTCATTGTTTTATAATCTATGGTTAAGTTGAACCCTAGTGTGAATTAATTCGTGATTATACCTTTAAATTCCTAAATTAATTGCTTAATTATTGTTCTTGCTTAATTGATTGTGCATATTCCAATACTAGATTAGGGATAACTAGTATTGTTATGATTCCATTTCTTAATCACAACAAGAGTTGGGTTTTGAAGGATTTGAATATTTCAATTAAGGACATGAAGTTCTCCACGGGAGTAGGTAGAATGGATTGTTAGGAAGTTAGAGTGTCGCGTTTAATGTCTTTAATTTGCATGATTCCACAAGAGTAGGCTAGAATGCATATTAGGGAAGCCATAGATACTCGGGAGGTTTATGGTATTTTATAGGGTGTACTATGCCTTGTGAACATTTAATTAATTAGTTTTGGGGTAGGAAGTATTATTGTATTAATTCATGCTAGTCGGGATACTTAACTCTAGAGTATTTTATTTTATTTTGATATTGATTTGTATAGTTTATTCCACCATTATTCTTGATATTAATCCCCTTTAGTCTTACCATTATTTAAGGGTTAATCATATACATAGAACAACTTTTTTTTATGGGATCGACCCTGACTTACCCTACTACATAGTTAGGAGGTTAGTTAGGTTATTTATTTTTGTTAGGTGCGCGACACGCCAATCAATTATCTGAGTTAATTGCACCTATCTGCTGATATGTCTATTTTATATAGAGTTTCTACCCCCGTCCCTCATTGATTATTGGTCTTAATTGCGCTCTTTGGAGCTATTTTATTGTACAATTGTGCTCCTTGTAGTGTGTTTGTAGTTTCAGGTTGTTTATTGTAGGAATTAGCATGTTTTAGTGCATTTCCTACTCATTTATATCACTACAAGAGATGATGTACTTTTGAAAGCACGAGCATTGAGTTGGAAGAGTTTTGAAGCAAATCAAATGGTGAAAGAAGTAGAAAAATGACTTCAGTCCACTCTTTTGATTATATCTCAAGTTCTACAAATCCAAATGCAGTGATTTCAATTGCATTAGAATCTACACTTCAAGAGCTTTCCAACGAGTGGTCATTTGCCTAATTCCGACGAATAACGAAGAAGTTATGGCGTTTTGAAGATAGAGATTTTGTGCAGTCTGACGACCGCCCGGCCGGGCGGAATCCGCCCCGGCTGCCCGGGCGCCCTTACTTAACCAAATTTCATCATTTGGAGAAGATTTGGAAGAAAAGAAAATATTTTGTTGCGGGCCCGACCGGGCGGGGCGCTATTTCATATTCTTCGGGTTATGACCTGACAACCACCCGACCGGGCAGATTTAGCCCGGGTTGGTCGGGCGGGTCGGCTTTTAGGGATTTCGAAGCACGCGTTGCGCCGGTTTTGGTTTTAGTATAAATACTTATCCTTTTAGGGTTGAAAGATGACGTTTTTACAATATAGTTTCAACTTTAGTTTTCCTAAGCACATTTGAATTACTCAAGAACCATAGTATTACTCTTTACCATTTTTACATTGAATTTTCAGTAGAAGTTGGGCTTTTTGCAAGATTGTTCTACATTGGTATTTCTTCTCTTCTCTTATTATTCTTATTCAATCTTTGATTATTGATTCACCATGTTTACTTGTTTCATCATGAGTATGTTTTTCTTAATTATGATTGAGTAGTTTAATTCTAGGGTTAAGGGGATCCATGAATATTTATGAAGGGATGTTTATAAAGTATTGATTTTTGATGATGTATGTCGATTCCTATTGAATGTATTATCTCTATTCAATCCGATTTGGCCAGATTTGATTGTTATAGTATTGCAATATTAGGTTATGCGCCGAGAGGTATAAACTTGATATTAAGGCTAGTTTCAATAGGTAGAATTGGTATTAATAAATTGCGAGAGCCTGTTAATATCATTCTATGGTTAATTTCGACTCGAGAGAGGAAATCAACCTGTTTGACTGCATTATTTATTATTGATTATTGTGTTTCATCCTGGATTATTGTTCATTGGTGAACTATGCCCTAGACTCTTTATTATTGATATTCTCGATATAGTTATTGACTAGTTTAGTATAATCACAAACAACACATTCGTTACCTATAATCTAGATTTGATCGACGATTAGGAAAAGAACTGCTTGTTTCCCGTGGATTCGACCCTACTTCCCGACTACTATTTGTTAGAGGACTTTAGGATTACTTTTGATTAGGTGATACGACTTTAGCCTGTCAAAATTTGGCGCCGTTGCCGGGGAAACGGTTTTGTTTAATTTTTAATTGTCTTAGAGTCTAGAATATTCCTTGTCTATACTAACCCCCATTCGAAGGAACATGTGTTCACTAGAATTGTATATATTTTTCCTTTTCTTTGGTTTAATTTTCCTCTGACTGTGTTATAATGGAGTGGAATCACCATTATGGAGCAAATTTTACTGATTGTCAGGGACAATATGGTTATAATTGTTGGGATGGTCAAGTGCCTGATTATGATGCATCTTTTGATTATCCGAATTCTAATTTTTGTGCATCTTATGATAATCAATATTCTTCCAGTCCTAACTTAGATTACAATGGATTACCATATGCTCCCTATGAGTCTTATGTGCATAATTGGAACTCCCCACCCCAATTGGACTTGCATAACTATCCTCAACAACAGTCATCACAGTGTATGACAGATCTTCTTGATTTAATGAAACAATTGAATGAGTCTGACAAAGAATTTAGTGCTAGCCTTACGCAATTGTGTGACCAACAACAGTTGATGGTTAATCAATTACGAGGCATTCAACAAATGAGAGACCAAAATATGTTTTCCTATGATGATGATGATTGTGTTGAGAATGCCATGTCAATGGAGAATGGTGATTATATGACTCCCGATATCGAAAGGAATGATGAGAATGAGAAAAATAAGGATAGGATGAATGTTTTGGTGGAGGAGAAACTCTTAGTTACAAACCACTTTGTTAATGAGCCTATTTTAGTGGGTGGTGACATTGTAAGTGAAACTGTAGAGGTTGAACCTATAATTTCTTGTCCCCATATTCCATTTTCAAGAAGGCTTGATCTTGTTTCTTCCCATCCTATTTTATTTCCCTCATATTTTCTAAAAGGGCCACCATTAAAAGATACATTTGGCCAAGTTGACATTATTGATATTCTTTCCTTGAGATCTCTGGTGTCTACACAACAGATACAGGAAAGTTATACTTTGTCTTCCTTTTCTCCATTTTCTTTTGATTCTGCTTGTCTTCACTTTTCTTTTATTTCTGCTGACATTATGTTTGTGAAGATAAATGTGCTTGCAATCAAGCCATATCTTGTTTTTAGTGACATGTTTGCAGGGGCATTTGATAAGTTACTCAAGGCATTGGATTCTTCTGACTGCGGTTGAAGCTATAGACGTTAAATACAGTGCTTCGCGGGAGGCAACCCGTGATTTTTTTTTCCTTTCCCTTGTTGCAATGAGGACATTGCCTGATTCAGCTTGGGGGAGGATTTTTGTAAGTACTGCTTTTCTTTTACTCTTTTACTGCTTTTTAGTTTAGTTAAGTTAGTTTAATTGCTTACAAAAAAAATGAAAAAATCACAAAAAATGAAATATTACTGAAAAAATACCAAAATTACGAGTTGAATATGAATGGATTGATTGCTTCCCTGTGCCTCGAACTGTGCTTTGAAAAATGATTTAACTCACTTTACTGGATAGTTGGGCATTTGTGATTGTAATGTTGTGATGTGATCTCTGATTGCCTTGATCTTGAGTGGATTTTGATGATAAAGCGCCTACTTTGACTGCATGCTTAAACTGGTTAGACTGTGAGGATTCATTGTTGCATATGGATTTACGTCAATATCCAATCTATTCTTGTGTGTTAGTTCCTCGTAGCATTCTGATCTTGATTTTGGCAACGTACTCGTTGATTTCTGGTGACTTTGGACATGTGCTGTGATAGAGGCGTTCTTTTGTTTAATTTTAAGCCTCAGAGTTGATAAATGAATTAATTTCCCTCCTAGCCCTGCTGAGCCTAATGACTTTTTAATTTTGATATTGCGCCACATTGCACGCCTTGAGCCTTTACAATGATTATTGTCCCAAAGCCTAGCTTGGGGGAGCATTTATTAGGTTGGCACTATGATGTGTGGTCGATTCTATGGGATGGTTGGAAATAATGTCTATGTTGATACAAAGAAAAGAAAGAAAAAAAGAAAAATAAAGTGAAAAATGATAGTGAACAATCTGAAAAATCTCTATGATCTTCACTCATTAAATTTCAAAAAGTGTTGAAAATTATGCTGAAAGAGACAAGTATTGGATGGTTCGTGAGACTTTAAAGTTGGTTATTGTTTTGGTCATGTTGTTGATGCCGTGGGAGTTGTTTCGGCCACACCTAGTCCTGTTTCTAGTGTTTTTTGCTCCCCTTTTCTTGGCTTTTCCACCACACTCCCTAAATAATTTCCTTACCTCTACCCGAGCCCCATTACAACCCTGAGAAAGACCTCTTAGGCACGTGTTTGATTGTTTGCTGGATTGATACTGAGTCAATTTGCCAAAGTTAAAGAGTAAGTTTGTTATTTGAGTCGACCTGGCTAGGATGAGCGATATTATACCTTTCTAAACACATGAGAGTGTGAGTGGGAAGGGCTTTTATGGTTGGGTTGGTGAGTGTTTAGGCACATATTATGCCTGCCACAAAATTGAGAGGAGTGACACCTCGGTGAGCACCTTTTTGAGATTTGCATGTTATGTAGGACAGCTGCATTTGATTGTTTGCTTAGGTGATTGGTGGTCAGGGTGACCTGAACAACTGAACTTGAATTTTGCTTGCTTGAAGGATTTTGAGTTTGAAAATATTTTAGCCTGAATTTCTTATCTTAGGGGTGAAGCAATTATATTCAAGTTCATGTTGTGCTTTGCTTGGGGACAAGCAAAGGTATAGCTTGGGGGAGTTTGATATGTCTATTTTATATAGAGTTTCTACCCCCGTCCCTCATTGATTATTGGTCTTAATTGCGCTCTTTGGAGCTATTTTATTGTACAATTGTGCTCCTTGTAGTGTGTTTGTAGTTTCAGGTTGTTTATTGTAGGAATTAGCATGTTTTAGTGCATTTCCTACTCATTTATATCACTACAAGAGATGATGTACTTTTGAGAGCACGAGCATTGAGTTGGAAGAGTTTTGAAGCAAAGCAAATGGTGAAAGAAGTAGAAAAATGACTCCAGTCCACTCTTTTGATTATATCTCAAGTTCTACAAATCCAAATGCATTGGTTTCAATTGGATTAGATTCTACACTTCAAGAGCTTTCCAACGAGTGGTCATTTACCTAATTCCGACGAATAACGGAGAAGTTATGGCGTTTTCAAGATAGAGATTTTGTGCAGTCTGACGACCGCCCGGCCGGGCGGAATCCGCCCCGGCTGCCCGGGCGCCCTTACTTAGCCAAATTTCATCATTTGGAGAAGATTTGGAAGAAAAGAAAATATTTTGTTGCGGGCCCGACCGGGCGGGGCGCTATTTCATATTCTTCGGGTTATGACCTGACAACCGCCCGACCGGGCGGATTTAGCCCGGGTTGGTCGGGCGGGTCGGTTTTTAGGGATTTCGAAGCGCGCGTTGCGCCGGTTTTGGTTTTAGTATAAATACTTATCCTTTTAGGGTTGAAAGATGACGTTTTTACAATATAGTTTCAGCTTTAGTTTTCCTAAGCACATTTGAATTACTCAAGAACCATAGTATTACTCTTTACCATTTTTACATTGAATTTTCAGTAGAAGTTGGGCTTTTTGCAAGATTGTTCTACATTGGTATTTCTTCTCTTCTCTTATTATTCTTATTCAATATTTGATTATTGATTCACCATGTTTACTTGTTTCATCATGAGTATGTTTTTCTTAATTATGATTGAGTAGTTTAATTCTAGGGTTAAGGAGATCCATGAATATTTATGAAGGGATGTTTATAAAGTATTGATTTTTGATGATGTATGTCGATTCCTATTGAATGTATTATCTCTATTCAATCCGATTTGGCCAGATTTGATTGTTATAGTATTGCAATATTAAGTTATACGCCGAGAGGTATAAACTTGATATTAAGGCTAGTTTCAATAGGTAGAATTGGTATTAATAAATTGCGAGAGCCTGTTAATATCATTCTATGGTTAATTTCGACTCGAGAGAGGAAATCAACCTGTTTGACTGCATTATTTATTATTGATTATTGTGTTTCATCCTGGATTATTGTTCATTGGTGAACTATGCCCTAGACTCTTTATTTTTGATATTCTCGATATAGTTATTGACTAGTTTAGTATAATCACAAACAACACATTCGTTACCTATAATCTAGATTTGATCGACGATTAGGAAAAGAACACTGTTTCTCTGTGGATTCGACCCTACTTCCCTGACTACTATTTGTTAGAGGACTTTAGGATTACTTTTGATTAGGTGATACGACTTTAGCCTGTCATCTGCTAACATCTTTTCTTGCAGGCTAATCAAATTGCTTGTAGTTATCGTCTTACAAACTAACTTTATTTTGAAAAAACTGGCGATATATAGACCAGTTGTAGAATGCGGAGCATCAAGAATTATTCTCCGTCTTGACACAGGCGACTTTGACTTTCTGTTTCACGAACCTCAGTCAAAGTGGGGGCTTTTGTAGACACAAAATCGTGTCTTTCCATTTAGCACCAAATGATGAAACATAATGTCGTCCTAATTGGTCCGATCCAAGGAAGAACAATCTGAAAAGGTAAGCCCAAAATCGTTGTAATAACATAAGTTCTATATATTAAACTAAAACCCAATTTTGAAAAGCTCAATTAATTTTTCTAGATAATTAATTGTATCTTTAATAAATATTAATTATTTTTGATAAATATTTTATTAAATATTCAAAAAGATATTATGAAAATCAGATTTTAGTCCTTAAGATAACTGATTTTTGAATCTCAAAGATATTATATAATCAAATATAAAAAGAATATTTCAACAAACAAAATTCGGTTAGATTTGATGTGACGCGACGCACAGCCGGATGCGTCAAGCGCACCAGGATGCGCATGCACAACATCGAGACAGTCAACGAAATACATAAATGCAGAAGCATTTGCGCTGACGCAAGAAGTCGTGCGCAGAGTGTACGCTCCATACACGGAGCGCATGCTCCGTGAGCCAGCGCAATGCTGTTTTTATCTCATACGCATGATTTTTGGAATTCATTTTCCCATAAAAAGATTCGTTAGTTTTGTATACTATTTTCGTACACTTTCATACACTTAAACACGCTTTCCTACACTTTCCTACGAACTTTTCCTATGCTTCTTACTACGAAAATCACTCCAAATACTCTTTGAAACACTACAAATACTTATTCTTAAATGCTCTAATTTCTATTTGATCTCCATTCAAGCTTCAAGATTGCTCTTCCTGCGGATTATTATATTAGACCCAGGCGACAAAGGTATAATTCTTGAGGGTCCATTCTAATTTATATCTTGTTATACTAACAATCTACTTTTTATGAGGTACATCCTCAAAGAATTTATGCCTTCTTGTATATTCGCCTCTAATCTCATCTTTTTATATATTTCAATATTATATTCATATGCATGCTAACATGTACTGTTTGACGCTTTTATCACATAACATCTTGATTTTGTAATCAAGACATAAATAAATATTCCAATGTTAAATTCAGTTAATTTGGACAACCTGTTAAGTTTCTAGTAATTTGATTATCACCCAAAATTAGTCTTTTGTGTTTAATGAGCCAACATAGGTAAATTTTTAGATTGCATGAATATATTGCTTCGTTATTTATTTGCATAAAACTAGAACATGAACCATATTAAGTATAGGCCAATAATGGACGAATTTGATTCATGATCATATTCGTATCCTAAGCTCGGAACTCAATCTTTGGTTCATTGACCAATCATAAAGTCACGGTAGAGAAATCTACATTGGATAAGTTTTTAAGTTGTCCCTATATCCAATTAAGTTTATGAGTCGTCCTTTAAAGACTCTTTATCGACTTCTTTTTCAAAATGTTTTAAAAAACTAATACCTTTTACAATGAGGTAGTCAATCAAATCCGCGCTCATCCCGCATAAGCAATAAAAAATATGCCTATAGGTTGTAAATCGTTTTTTGTTAGTGGATATTACTTACTTAGCAGAAAAGAAAAATTAAAGGTTTGAAGTATAGTTCTACAAAGATAAATGAAAAAATAAAGTGGGTACATGCCTAATGTACAGGTGCTACAACTAATATAGGACGACCGAATTTTGAAAGTGTTGCAATTAATACGGGTCGGCGGGAGTAATACATAATTATTTGTCGAAATCTTTATATTTTTACATGTTATATTACTGAATCTTAGTCTTAGATTTATTTTTAAAATTCTAAACCTATGAAATTCTTTATTCACCTTATCTATCAAAATAAATAAAAACTCACGCAAAACACAAATTGTGGATTGATGCTTTGCGTTTTATTATACTTAATTAATATCTCTAATACCTTTGTGAAATGAAATATATCGATGAATCAATGGTAAACCTTAATAGGTTTAATCTCATAAGCGTATGAATATATTTAACGTCCTCTTTGATTAACTTGTCTCTATTATTTTTAAGTTGAACTTGCTATATAAGGGCTTATTTAATTGCTAGAACTCAAGCTCTTTCATTAAAAACAACCAACAAATAATGCTCCATCATTAAGGCTCCCTTTGTTTTGGAGGAAAACGTTTTCCAGTAAAACGATTTTCCTCATTTTCTATTGTTGGGTTGGACAAGTGATTTAAACTAGAAAACTAAGATGGAAAAAAGTTTTTCATCCCTTTATAGACATTTTCCTCCTAAATTATAAGGAAAACCATTTTCCTCCACTCTCTCATTCCCAACATTTCCATTTTTTCTTTCTTAGTTTAATATAGAGTTTCTATCTAACTAAACAAAGGAAAACTAATACTTATATGCATTTTCCACTAGTAAATACTTTTCATGGAACACCATTTTCCGTAGAAAATGTTTTCCATCAAACCAAACAGACCCTAAATGAAAGCCCTTTGGCTGAGACCGTCTTAGTCCACCGGATGACTGAGACTGTCATGTAGTTTAGAACGCCGGTGAAAATAAAGATGATGGAAAAATAAACCTTTCTCAAAGGTTAATCGGACGGGTTCAAGAGAATTTGCAAGGCAATCCACAATAGCAATACCATATTTCTCTCTCCTCACCACTCTAATTTGGTCTGAGCTATTGGAAAACGAGATGGAGGAAGAGAAAACTAGATGTTGGCATACGACAACGATACTATTGGTGTCGATGGCGGGGTGGTAGTGGTGCAATCTCTGAGATGGCTTACATAATCCTCCATTAAGTCGAAGAAACATAAAGGCATCTAACGTAGGAAGGTTAGCGGAAAAGTTCGACGAAGAAGTTCGTCAAAAAAGCCTGAAATGATTTCTACTAGTCAGGCTCCCGGAGTCAGAATGCCAAATAAAATACCTTTTCGGAAAGGGAAACGGGCCAACGAGTCAATCACACTGCTATGCTGTGACAGACAGGCTTTTCTAGCCATCTGAGTTCGTTAAAGGCCCGAAAACAGCATTTTAATTATTTTCAATTTTTATTATTTCCTAATTTCCATATTAAGGTTTTATTTTAACTATTTAAACATTATTAGCCGTCATTAGAAGGCAACTTTTCTTCTAATAATAATATCTCAGAGTTTTAACTATTTTTCTGGTGGATTCCGGAGTTTGTTTTACAGATTTATCGCTTGTAAATCTGTCAGTTTGTTCTAGGAATTGCGCTTGCTTTTCCTTTCATAATTCCGACTGCGTCAGGTGGTATCAGAGCAGGCTTTCTCCTGTTTCTTTTCGTATCTTGAACAGCCATGGGAGAACCAGTGACTAGAGCATATCTTGAAGGGGTTACCGCGACTTTTAGCACGACCCTTACTGCTTTGTTTGATCAGATGACTGCGTTAACTACGCAGATGAACAGCATGATGTAGACACATAATCGTGTCTCCCCATTTAAGGATCCAATGATGAAACATACCGCGGTATTAGTTGGCGCGACCCAATGGAAGAGCAATTTAAAGAAACAATCCAAAATTGTGTTTTGAAATGATATTCTAAAACCCGATTAATTGTTCATCATGATTAATTGTATTTTAAGCCCATAGAATGTTTTAAGTCCATTTAAGAGCCCAATTAACTATTTATTATTTTAATAAATATTTTTTTACAAATCAGATTTTACATCCGTAAAATTCAATCCTCGGATTTTAGGGATAAAAAAGTATCTTTAAAGCACGCGTAGAATAAAAAACCGAATATGTTGGAATATGAGCCGGACGCGGGAGCTGCGCTCAGCGCTCCACGTGTGTCCAGCGCATTGGCCTGAATGCTTTAGGGGAGCCAAACGCCTGACACGTGTACTTGTGACTCACACAGATTCTTGCACTTGACGCAAGTTATGTGTGGGACGCAAGTTACTTTTTTATCTTTTCAAAAACGCGTTTACACATGTTTAAATCTGATTAGGCAGACCACATCAGTCGCGCTAAATCTGCGTCTGACGCGTGGCCTTGCGCCTGCCACGTCGGACTGCGCCTGGCGCAGTAAGACGCGTGCAGCGCACACCCCTTTTGTCTATAAATACTCGTGATTTCCCGAATAACGGACGACTTTTGATTATTATTTTTACGAACACAAAATCCTCACGAATACTTACGAATACTATTACGAATCACAAACACTTTCAATACGTCAAGTGAATTTCAACTACTGATCATACTACGTTCCTGGTTCAACAATTGCTCCGCCTGAAGATCATTACGCTCTTCAATCTAAGCCGCATAGGTATAATCCATGAGGATCCTTGAATAATCAATTATATTTATTTCTTTACGATGTAGATCTTTAAGTAATAATCATTCTATTGTATATTCTAACCCCTTTTCTATGCTTTATGTCATATTATTATTATTATTCATGCCTTTGTATATCATATGCTTGCCTGATCATTTTATTCATATTATTATGATTGTCCTGCATGCTTTTTATCACCCACATGTTATTATTGCTAAACAAGACCTAAAGAATTGTTCTAACTAATTCAGATAAATTGGACAACCTGTTAGGCTCCTTGTAATATTGATTGCCTAATAACTTGTCATTAAAAATTAGTCTTTTTGTGTGTTTCCTGAACCAATTTAGACTAATATTTTTAGGGTGTTTAGAACGTTATATGATTATTCTTTGGCATAAAATTTGTTGTGAATCGATATTTAGTAGAGGCCAGCAATGGGCGAACTTGGTTCATTATGACCATATTCGTACCCTCACCCCCGAACTCAATCTTTGGTTCATTTTGACCATATATGGAGTCTAGACGGGGAAATCTACATTGGATAAGTCCCACAATTTGTCCCTACGGTTTTTCCATATCCAATTAGGTTTATGATTCTTCCTAAAAAGAATTATTGGCGACTTCTTTCAAAATAATTTTCAATAAAACCTTTACAATGGGGTAGTCAAATCTAATACGCGCTCACACCGCGTTGGCAAAATAAAAACACGCCTACAATTTGGCGAATTCACATGGGAGGATTTAAAAAAAATTTAATTTTTATAAATGAGTGGGTGAAACTTGAAAAATACCATTCATTCTTATTTTATGTCTTTGAATAATATACTGTTTTGCATAAGCATGGCTATTGTTCAGCCACCATAAGAACAATCTACCTTGCCTCATTAGCACATGTTCTATGTGTAAGGTCACCCCGGGGGGTTTGCGCTTTGTCCTTCCAAAAAGCTTCCTGAGCGATAGTGTTGGATCTTAGTCATAAGCAAACCTACCCAACCATGACATTGTTCTCTTGTTCCTGACTTGAGAACTGGAGTGCGTCTTACACGAGGCCACTTCTTTAAGCAGGGGTACGAAGCGTGGGATCAATCTCTTAGTCATGGACCCTTTCAGACTGAACCTAAACCTGACCAATAGTTTCAAGCATAGAACTGGACTTCAGGTTGAGAACTTTTGCATCCATGTTACCTGACATTTGCCTGTGATTGCAATTCTTGCATGTTATTATCCTGTCAGTTTGTCATCATTATGCGTCGTTTCTAAAAATCGCGTCTAAAACTATCGTCGTCTTCACCCGATCATTCGTCAATTTACCAATACGCATGCCGCAGAGCATTGCGCCAAAAGCATTAAGTTGTGCCTGGCGCAACATTCTTGCGCCAGACGCATAGCCTGCGTGGCGCGCACATTTATTGCGTGGCACGTAGTCTATTCGTCCCATGCATATTGGTCTTTTGACCTCTGTTCGAGTCAACACTTTGCGTCAATTAGTGCGTCCTAAACTGTTCGATATAATTGGTGCGTCGGTCTTCGCTCCCTAAAACTATGGCAAATTTGTCAAAACATCGCCTAAACTATCATGAAAACGTGTATGGGGAGGTCAATACGCTAGACGCATGAGGATGCGCCTGACGCATTGACCCTGCGCCAGATGCACAACACTCGCCACATGCACCTTTGCTACGTGGCGTGCAGTTTGTGCATCTCGCGTTTTCCGTCACTTTAGGCAATGTAATGGCAAATTCCGTATAATGTTCTTGTCTGCATGCATTAGAGTCACTGACTGTTCAGAACGTCTTGCGTTTAATTTCACCTAATTCAATAAAAATCAGTCTTCTTATGCAAGGTCGAGTTTGTCCTAAAAAGTGCTTCCAGAAAAAAATGGTCATTATAGAGTTAGAGTTGTCATGCATGTCTACCTCTTCCCATTTCATCCCTGTTGCTCAACTAATCTTCCATATCAATCCTACCCTACCATATGCACCAATTTCAAAAACTTACATTTTTTTCGAAATCAATCCTACACCATATTCTATTCTACTCTTTTTCGAAAAGCATTTACTAAACACCATCATACCACGACATTTCAAAAAAAAAAATTCAAAATTAATCTATCATCTTTTCCTAACAAAAGATAAAACAAGGGGTTCCTTTCAAAAATGAATTTCGAAAATTTTAAGCCTAGTCCAAATACCTTCACCAATTCAATCCAATCAACCAAATTCAATCCATTTGCATTCATTTCTAGGCCTATATGCATTAGAGTCCATTTTGCATTCATTTTAGGCCCGTATGCATTAACGTCCAATTCACTTACATTCATTTTAGGCCCATATGCATTAGAGTCCATTTCGCATTCATATTAGGTCCATCTAATTTGAGCCCATGCATTCATATTAGGCTCGCTAGCATTAGAGTCCATCTTAGGCCCATATAAGTATAGTTTAGGTTAAAGGTGACCCTAGTCTATGTCAAGCCCAATCCAAGTCTAATCAAAATCCAATCCAATCCATTTCCCAAGTCAATCCTATGGGCATTTCCAAATCTAACTTCAAACCAAAAGAGGACTAATTCCAAACCATTAAGTCTAGAGAAGCTAGCATCCCTTAAGTCCATAACGGTACCTTGACCTAGCAAATCTAGTCATCTCTTAAGTCCATAACGACACCTTGACCTAGCGAAGCTAGTCATCCCTTAATTCCATAACGACATCTTGACCTAGCGAAGCTAGTCATCCCTGTAAGTTCATCACGACACCCTTTAAGTCCATAAAAGCACCTTGACCTAGCGAAGCTAGTCATACCTTAAGTCCATAACGGCACCTTGACCTAGTGACGCTAGTCATCCCATAAGTCCATAACGACATCTTGACCTAGCGAAGCTAGTCATCCCTGTAAGTCCATAACAGCACCCCATAACGGCACCTTGACCTAGCGAAGCTAGTCATCCCTTAAGTCCATAACAGCACCTTGACCCAGCGAAGCTTGTCATCCCTTAAATCCATAACGACATCTTGACCTAGCGAAGCTAGTCATCCTTGTAAGTCCATAACGACACCCTTTAAGTTCATAACGGCACCTTGACCTAGCGAAGCTAGTCGTCCCTTAAGTCCATAACGGCACCTTGACCTAGCAAAGCTAGTCATCCCTTTAAGTCCATAACGGCACCTTGACCTAGAGAAGCTAGTCATCCCTGTAAGTCCATAACGGCACCCTTTAAGTCCATAACGACACCTTGACCTAGCGAAGCTAGTCATCCCTGTAAGACCATAACGGCACCCATTTTCCTAGCGAAGCTAGTCATCCCTAAGACCATAAAGGCACCCTCCGAGTTTAGCAAAGCTACTCCAATCATACATCTATAGCAGTCCAAATCCACGAGTCTAGCGAAGCTAGTCTACCCTAAGTCCATAATGGCCCAAAATCATCAAGTCTGGCGAAGCCAATTCCTTCCTAAGTCTAGCGAAGCTAGCATAGGCAATCCTTCTGAGTCTAGTCTGCTTGCATAGTCCAATCTTGTCCAGTCCATATATGCATATAGTGAGGCCCATGTCGCCATCATAACCATAATCATAGCCATTTCCCATTTCCATTTCCACCTTCATTTTTATTTCTCATCTCCCATCTCCATTCCCATCTCTCCGTCCCTCATTTTCATTTCTCATTTCGAAAGCATCATTTCTTAAAATTTACGACGTCTATTCGATTTCTGTTCAGGACGGATCGTGAGATTATAACTTGGGAACGCCCGACAGAGAGGATACAAAGTCAACCTACTCCCAGACTCGTCAAACGAATTCTCACCTTTTCAGACGCGTCTTCTGAAACTTCTGAATCATCTGAATCATCATCTAAAATGGGGACGCTAATGAACAGCTCAGTGCCATTATGGCCCAACTTCAACTGATGAACGCTCATCTTGCAGAACAAGACAAAGAGATTAAGGCACTCAGAGAGGAACTAACTAAGGAAGAAGAGCAGGATGACACTCCGCCGCCACCACCACCTCGCTCCTATCAAGACTGAGACAGAATTGAGGTTTGAAAAACTCGAGCAATTAATCCAGTCAATTCCTGCACTCGAGAGTCAGGCTCATGGCCATGACATCATTGGTCCTGAACTGAGGGAAAAGCTCCCAAAAAAGGTAACATTGGGTGACCTCCCAAAATTTAAGGGGATCAAAGACCCAGATGATCACTTAAGAGCATTTTCCATCTCTATGGCTCTTAAGGGCATGAGCAAGGACCTGTTAGCTTATGTATTTCCCTTGACCTTGGATGCACATCCATCCAAGTGGTTCATGTCACTGAATTAAGCCAAGCTGAATGACTGGGACTACATCAGAGAAGAGTTCCACAAAGAATACATATACAATACTCAGCTTCCCATTGGCCTTCGTGAGTTGGAGTTAACTAAACAAAACTCCAACGAAGATTTCGTCACCTTCCTTAACAGATGGAGGGATAAAGCTGCATAAATGATTAACATGCCATCTCTAGAGGATCAAATCCGCCTGGTGATCCGTAACCTGCAGCCTAAGTATGGGGATCATATTAAATTCCAACCCATAGAGTCTTTCACGAAGTTCTATAAGGTAAGCTTGCTGATTGTGGAGGAGGTACAAGCCAACAAGAACAAGGGTTCCAACAACAACAACTCTTTCATGAAGAGTAACAATAACCCTTCTAGCTCCAAGAGCAATGAGGTCAATGCCCTAGCTACTGAAAAGAGATGTTATCAAAAGCCTCAAAGAACATTCACACCTTTAGGCATGTCCCTAGAAGAAGCCTTCACTAGGCTTCATGCAAAAGAAGCACTTCAGCCTCTCGGTCCTACTCCAGACCCTGCTCCTGAGAATAGATCCAAGAGGTGGGATCCTAATGCCTACTGCAAGTACCACCAAGGGAATGGACACCCAACATCTGCGTGTTGGACCTTAAAGAATGCTCAGCATGATATGATTGATAGTGGCAGACTTCCAATTCCTCTGGCAGCAAAAGTCAATAACAACAGCAACCCCTTGGGAATCATCTCAACAGTGCAGGAGGCTTAGTCATTTAACGCTAGTTTGATTTGTTGATTTTTCACAATGATTACAGGTCTTATAGTTGTATGGTAAAAGGTATAGTTAATTATGTGGTTATTGAAGATTGCTCATAATTTTCCTGATATCCTACGTTTCTTTTCGAGATCTGTTAACCCCCCCCCTCCTATCCTGCACCTTTTTGTCTAAAATTTCGAATTTCATGCTCTCTGACTTCATCTAAAACAATGGCCTTTTTAAACTGTGGAGATCAATATTCGGAATTTGAAATTGGCTTCGTTGAAAAATATACATATTTGAGTGTAAATTGATTCATTAGATTTATTTTAAGGTTCTCTAGTTTCTTTGATTGAGTAAATAAAATAACGGTCTAATTATGACCGACAAGTCTGCAAAAGTCCAAGAAACTATTTCAGTAAGATGTTTTTGAATGACTCTCTACTGTGGCTTGATAGCAAATGGATTCATTAGATCAATTAAGATTTGTTGCCTATGTAAGTGTTAATAACGCATTTTGATACTTGAAGTCATGGATTTCAGTAAGCTATTTTTGAATGACTCTCTACTCCTTTCTCTCTCTCCTTGAGAATCTGGTGGCTGAATTTGATATTATAGTATATGCTATATATCCGTCCCGATTGTTTATGACATGCCATGAATGTACCCAGTGGCTGCTATATTTAATATTGTAGTATGCTAGTGGGCTGCTGCTGCTTGCTAGCATACGTGCTGCTGGCTGGCGGTAGCTGGAATTTTTGAATAGAGAAAATAAACGTTCCATCCTTCTCTTTCTTTCTTTAACTTTGGAAGGTCACTAAAATGGAACCCTCTGATTTTTATTTGGGTTCTTTATGCGACTTTTCGCGACCAACTTGAAAGTAGAAAACGCTGGAGGTAAAAGTGGCAACACCAAAGGTCTCTTTCATTGGTTAACAACGCTTTCTTGGCTTTTATTAGAAGCTGTGTAGAGTTTCACCCTCTTTTCAGCTATTGCATCTATTCTTGGTATTTGGTTACTGAACATGAAGAATTTGCAGGAAGAGATGATGAGATCATCCACAAAAAAGATACTCAGATATTTGTGGCTATAATATAGCTCCATCTATTACCAAACAACTTTTGCAGGTGAGTTTTTGCCTTGTCTTGAATTAAATTGATCAATTATTTCAATGATTTGCTTTTTTTCAATTTTAAATTTCTAAATATCCTTCATATAATATTACTTCCCTTTACCTTTCCCTACTTTTCAGCCATTTTGAGAAATACAGAGACATCAGTACTGATCTTTACATGCCAAAAGTAAGTTTCTAGTAATTACTCTTGAATGCCTCTCAAGTATTTATATTGCTATTGTTTTAAGTTGTTGATGTCTACATATCTTGATTCTTGCATTCAAGTTATGGGCTATATGATTTAAGTTCTCTTTTAGGGTGTAAGTGCATCCAAATAAAGTGTAATTTCATAGGCTATGGAATCTTTGCGTGCCCCTTATTTTCTTTGTGAAACACGCATTGGAGATATGAACACCCCCGTCCCCCTTTACGCATTGGATGTGTGTCAATGTTCTGACTGATCCAGATCAACCTTGTTTGGCAGGTTTAAACTTTATGCCTCAAAGATATGCACTGTGTTTGTAATTTGTGTTTAAAATCGGTATAGATATAGAACAAGAATAACAATTAAATGTACTTTTCAAGTTTCTTAGCAACATGGTGTTGACAACCTCTATGCCCTTTTCGTCATATACTGATTTCCGAGGGCATCTAGCAATACGCGTCAATTACGGAGCATTTGAGGGCTCTTTAACTTAGGAGCATTTGAGCATTTTTCCACTAGTGTTTTCTAGGTTGAGTCGGAGAGTCCCTCCCCTAGCTCCTTCATTTCCTTTCCCGTCGAGTCTATGTCATTTAGGTTTTTATTTCTAATAAGCCTTGTTCTATTTATTTATAATTAATAAAATAATTGCATTTTCATTTTCATTGGCCTTCCATCATTTTATTTATGCTTCTAATTCAATAATGAAACTTAAATCACTCAATCAACTTGACTAATAATAATAAAAAAAGATCTGAAATAAAAAAATAAAGAAAAAATAAAAAATGGACATACTTTGGATCAGGAGTTATTCCCCTCTCCCTTCCATTAACCTTTCATAAGCCATCCACATACAACCAAGGAAAAACAAAAATCCTTTAAACCATCATTAGCCATTAAATAGCCTTTCAATTCAAAGCTCCACAAATATCCTTCCAATAACATGTGTGCAAGTCTACAAAAAAAAAATGCCAGGCAAAATAAAAAAAGTGAATAAATTCAAAGTACACAAAAAAAAACAAAAGAAAAAACGCACATGACAAAAAGAAAAATGCAAAAAAGAAAAAGCCAAAGGCGAAGAAAATAAAAAGTCAAGCTAGGGGGCTTGCACACAAGTTCTACCCCTCATTCATAATCCTTCAATCCATCGAAGCCTTAAAACCTATATAATCCAAAATCATAATCCTACCTTAGCCCATCCAATTAAACCTTTATCAAACCTAAAGCCTTTAACCTTTCAACCTTTCATCAACCCTAACTCCTTCAAGGTATGTCCAAGCCCGCTAGGCTGAAAACCCGAAAGGGCGGCCTAGGCAAAAGTTAGGGCACAAAAAAATGATAAAAAAAAAAATCAGATCCAGAACTACGAATGGTCTGATTCCGCAAGGATACGTAGGAATCCTCATCTCGAGGTCCGACTGCTTCAATAATATAAAATTAGTCATGGTCTAATGATTTGACTTTCTAGAGTTCAGGAGCATAATCTCTTTCTAGATCCCGACATAGACTCGAGTCTGAACCTAGCCTCGTTAAAGCCTTTTCCGACCTACATTCATTTGAGTCACAAATTTAAACCTTTTTATTTTTTAATCAGACTCTCCTTTTCCCTGAAAGACTCTCTGACAATTTCATGGTTTATGGCGATATTTGACTTTGCCTATATCAACTTCCCAAAGAAGAATCCCCAGCGACAACTTTTAACGTTCAAGACAGAACAACTACATCACAATATCAGATCAAGTACATGCCAAATTCAAGACAGGCTCACCCAAAGTGGGGGCTTCTTATGTGTGGTGGTTCCTCCAATTCAAATCAAACTCTCGAAAAGTTGTAATCCGCGGACCTCGTTTACGGACCCCGATTATTTACTAAAAATGATTTTTGAAAATCATTCTATCTGTTTCTGATCATTATGTCATTCTACACATCTTCAAGCCTTGCAAAATCCTGACCTTGCATTACAGCCTTGTAAAACCCTCACCTTGCATTGCATACATTCTAGTCTTGCATAATTCTGACCTTGCATGATGTGTCATCCCTTAGGTTTGCATAACCTTAATCCTTGCATAGCGTCTCATGCATCTTTAAAGAGTCTAAGTTTGCATTATTGCATCATTATGTGCCTTATCTGAGTTGTTTGCACCTATCTGCTAACATCTTTTTCTGTAGGTAATCAGATTGCTTGTAGTTATTGTCCTGCATACTAACTTTGTTTTGCAGAGACCGATGTATATAGATCAGTTCTAAACTGCAGAGCGTTTAGAATCGTTCTCCGTCCCGACACCGTATACTTTGACTATCGATTTCCTGAACCTCAGTCAAAGTGGGGGATTCTGTAGACACATAATCGTGTCTCCCCATTTAAGGATTCAATGATGAAACATACCGCGGTATTAGTTGGCGCAACCCAATGGAAGAGCAATCTAAAGAACCAATCCAAAATTGTGTTTTAAAATGATATTCTAAAGCCCGATTAATTGTTCATGATGATTAATTATATTTTAAGCCCATAAAATATTTTAAGACCATTTAAGAGCCCAATTAAATATTTATTATTTTAATAAATATTTTTTATAAATATTTTTATACAAATCAGATTTTACATCCGTAAAATTCAATCCCCGAATTTTAGGGATAAAAAAGTATTTTTAAAGCACGCGTAGAATAAAAAACCGAATATGCTGGAATATGCACCGGACACGGGGACTGCGCTCATCGCGCCACGTGCGTCCAGCTAGCGCATTGGCCAGAATGCGTCAGGCGAGCCATTGAGCGCCGGACACGTGTACTTGTGACTCACACGGAGTCATGCGCTTGACGCAAGTTCTGTGTGGGACGCAAGTTACTTTTTTATCGTTTCAAAAATGCGTTTACACATGTTTAAATCTGATTGGGCAGAACACGTCAGTCGCCCCAATCTGCGCCTGACGCGTGGCCTTGCGCCTGCCACGTCGGACTGCGCCTGGCGCAGTAAGGCGCGTGCAGCGCATGCCTCTTTTGTCTATAAATACTCGTGATTTCCCGAATTACGGACGACTTTTGATTATTATTCTTACGAACACAAAATCCTCACGAATTCTTACGAATACTATTACGAATCTCAAACACTTTCAATACTTCAAGTCAATTTCAACTACTGATCATACTACGTTCCTGGTTCCATAATTGCTCCGCCTAATGATCGTTGCGCACTTCAATCTAAGCCGCATAGGTATAATCCCTGAGGATCCATGAATAAACAATTATATTTATTGCTTTGAAGTTACTAATAATTTATTTTATGATGTAGATCTTTAAGTAATAATCGTTCTACTGTATATTCTAACCCTTTTTCTATGCTTTATTTCATATTATTATTATTTATGCCTTTGTATATCATATGCTTGCCTAATTATTTTATTCATATTATTATGATTGTCCTGCATGCTTTTTATCTCTCACTTGTTATTATTGCTAAACAAGACCTAAAGAATTGTTCTAACTAATTCACATAAATTGGTTAACCTGTTAGGTTCCTTGTAATATTGATTGCCTAATAACTTGTCACTAAAAATTAGTCTTTTGTGTGTTTCCTGAACCAATTTAGACTAATATTTTTAGGGTGTTTAAAACGTTATATGATTAGTCTTTGGCATAAAATTTATTGTGAATCAATATTTAGTAGAGGCCAGCAATGGACGAACTTGGTTCATTATGACCATATTCTTACCCTCACCCCCTAACTCAATCTTTTATTCATTTTGACCATATATGGAGTTTAGACGGGGAAATCTACATTGGATAAGTCCCATAATTTGTCCCTACGGTTTTCCCATATCCAATTAGGTTTATGATTCTTCCTAAAAAGAATTGTTGGCGACTTCTTTCAAAACAATTTTCAATAAAACCTTTACAATGGGGTAGTCAAATCTAATACGCGCTCATACTGCGTAGGCGAAGAATAATATTAATCAAGGAGACAGGAGAGATGAACAGAATAAAGTTCCACGGGGAAGAGGCAAACAAATTGTTGTTGCGGATAGTTCGAGTTCTGAGGAAGAAGAACCCTTCGAAGAAGAAAGGAGTGATGAAGGTAATCATTACCATAAACATGATTATCGAGTGAAGACTGATTTTCCTTTGTTTTATGGAACCATGGGAGTGGAGAAATTTCTGGATTGGCAGATTGATGTCGATAGGTTTTTCGAAGTGATGGAGTATCCTGAAAATAAACAAGTTAAGATGGTGGCGATTAGGTTGAAGAGCACTGCTGTTGTGTGGTCGGATAAGTTGGTTATATAGAGGCGAAGACAAAGGAATGGGCCAATTAAGACTTAGCGGAGAATGAAGCAGTTGATGTTGGAGCGGTTTTTACCAGAAGATTATGAGTAAATTATGTATACGATGTATATAGAATGTGTTCAAGGGAAGAAGACTATGACAGAATATACGGCGGAGTTTCTGCAATTTTCTGAGCGCAACGATTTGGGAGAATCCGAAAGTCAGAAAGTGGCTCGATATATTAGTGGTTTAAAGAATTCCCTGCAAGAGAAGATGGGCTTGCAAACTGTGTGGACTGTTGTGGAGGCATCCAGTTTGGCATTAAAGGCGGAGCAGATAGAGAAATCCCCTCAAAATTTCTCGTCCTTCAGAATATATTCACCCAAGAGTAGCTTTGATTTTGTAGGTGAGAAGGAGAAGAGTGCAGTAACAAAGGATTCTAGTACTGCAAATAAAGGAGGTTCTAGTAGTGCGCAGCAAGGAAAGTCAACTGTCCAGAAGTAAAACAATCCCTATACCAAACTAAGTGGGGACATTTGCTATCGCTGTAATGGCAAAGGTCATCGATCCAATGTTTGTCCAACTCGGAGAGTCACTGCTGTCTTAGAAGGGGATGGAGAGGAGTTTGAAGGAGAGAACAAAGAGTATACAGATGTGGAGTTTGCAGAGGAGGAGTCTGATGAGAGAGTTAATGTTGTGCTGCAAAGGGTCCTGTTAACCTCTAAAGACGAGGGCCAGCGCAAGAATCTGTTTAAGACTCATTGTTCAATTCACAACAAGGTATGTAACTTGATCGTGGATAATGGAAGCACGGAGAATCTGGTGTCACAGAAGTTGGTAGAATATTTGAAGTTGCCCACAGAACCTCATAAGAAGCCATACTGTAACAGCCCGAATTCTCCGGACCAGCTTAGAGAGGATTAATCACAGCGGAAGAGACTCTAGTCGAGATAACCAGAACTATAACCATCACACTCACCGAACTACATCGGAGAGTGTGGAACTCAAATCCCAATTCTATTCAATTTAATTAACTATTGTAACAACACCTGATTCTCAGACTCTATTTTAATAGATTTCATTAGAAATTCCGGCAGAGTTCCCTTTGAAAATAGGACAACCCTAAAACGGGAAATAATATGAACCTGTTACATATTTCAAGAAAAATATTTCCAACTCCAAAAACAAAACAGTCTCAACGCTTTCGCGGAGCAACAACCAATAGATAATCAGGAGCACTATTAACTCCTAAATGGAGAAATATGTTATAGAAAATAAACGATTAACTATTACAAAGTGGAGCGTCCTCGCCTCGAAAACAAATACAACACTGCTTCAACTCGTATCAGCTTCAACTTGCAAAATATTAACTTACGACTTCAACCTGAATCATTTAGGGTAACTGCCACCCACCAAGTGACAGGCCACAGAAATGACAAAACAACATGCACACACATCAGCAAAGCTGAGTACTAAACCCGTAAATAAGTTTAACACATGCTTTGGTGGCTTTTACTTGAAAACGACTCTCACACATTCAACATAAGTTCAATAATCCCATCCATCACAACATGCTTAGCAAAGAATTCGGAGTTGAACATACATATTATATTTTTATTCAATTATTTCTTATATAATATACCATCATTCACATAACAGCAAACACAGCAAGGCGACTTCCAAGCAATCATAACAAAGAAATATTTCATATATATTTAATTAGTTAATCTGTCAACACATCACGATGCCGTATAAGGAATCTGAGTTTACCAACTTTGATATAAGCAATATACTTTATTCCCTTTAATCGATTTCTTATCAGAAATCTAAACTTATGCTTTCTCTATCAATCATTTTCTTATACTGTTATACACAAACCCTTATTAGGCAATAAATAACAAAACGACTTTCACTTTAACGATTCCTTATCGGGAATCCAATAACAAGATACGATTCCTTATCGGGAATCCAACATCAGTATAACTTACCATTATATGCTTCCTTATCAGGATACCAATATCGACATTCATATTCAACTACTAAATAAACATCCATTACTTACCTGATATGATTCCTTATCGGGAATCCAATATCAAAACAACTTACCATGATACGATTCCTTATCGGGAATCCAATATCAAAATAACTTTCATAATTCGAGATAACTTTCTTTTAACCAGGGGGAAAGAGAACGCGGCCTAGGAGACAAAACTTACACTTCGACAGTGGGGGCCGTTACCCAACCATTCGCTTTACTTTTGGCCAATAACCGCGACTAGTCCGGAGTATATTTTTCCGCTGATTTAATCAGTCATCCACAGGTTTCACATTACCTGATATATCGCCCGATTATCGCCCCACAGAGCAATGGGCATGTTTCCCTGTGGAGCCCCCCAAGGTTCACAATCCATGGGGTACAATTCATGTCACCTCATCCGTCGACTCAGACGAGGCTACTTTCCCCTTTAGATTTCTTTCGATTATCATTCACAACTCAATCAAATCATTCTTAGAACTCAAGTTCACATATCATCTCAATAACTTTTAACAACAATCTTTGAACAATAAACCAATCTAGAACACTTCTCCTTAGAGAATTATAATCGATTAACATAATATCTTTACCTGTAAGTATTTCATACTAATACATGTATGCTTTTATATGCTACCAATTCCAATCATAAAACTTATGCACCACAACAAGTAATAACTAGTCATGTTCGATAAAACATCAACAATAATAACACTAGGTCTGTTAGAATTAACTATAGAGAATTACTAAGCCATTTATGCACAACTGATACTCTTGCATATAAATATCTTATACTCTTTTACCCTTCATTCTTGTCAATCCACATTTATCTCAATGATATTAATAATAGTTATCAAGCACCAACAACAATTACAATAGGTCTCTCTCTTAGAATTAACTAAGGAGAGCTAGCTTAAACACCACACTCTAGATATAACTCTATTATGTTATATATATTAAACTGAAATCTCTTTTTAACACAATCTCAATAAGTTAGTCAATAATCAATTAAACTATCTCCATATAATTTCCCTATAATGTAAGTGATCTCTTTCCCGATTTAGCTAAGTAGACAATACTCATTCGACTAACAATCAAACTAAATCTCAATAATAATCTAATCAAATATCTAACCCAAGTAATATCAATAATCATTTCTTATTACTCTTAATATAAATCATTCTACTAATCTAGATGACAACCTCTCATCGAATAGATAATTCTATCAGATAACTTACAATTCAATATAACTAGAATTAGGCTTCCATTTATCAAACTAAACCAATAATTATATTAAACTAATTTAAGAACTATTTATCAGAATACTCTTTCCATGTCAAACCAAAATCCTACCAAGGATATCCATTAATGTAAAGACTACGCCAATAAAGATTTTCCACAACAATTTGCAACAACTGAGTAGCATCACATTCATATAATTTACCAGCAAACCATCAGTCAATTAACCATAATTTCATAATTCAATTGCTAATCATATGCCAACTTCGACCGGAACAAAACTCAAATTTAAATAGAGATTAAAAGAGGTTGTACCGACAACGGCAGCGCAACCATCTCACAGTGCCAAGACCAAAGCCACGGCGGCAGTACATAGCTCCGCAGTAGCAGCGGAGGCATCACGAGCGAGAGAGGGGAGCGGGGGTAGCAGCACCTACAACACGAGGAGAAAGAAAGGAGGACATCGGTTGCAGCGGCGGCGTGCGGTGGTGGAGGAGCACCACCCAACAGCAGCGCCGAAAGCAGCAGCACGAAGGGGAGGAGAGAGAATAAGACCAACAACAGCAAGACGAACGAAGAGAGGGAAAACGCGAACCACTACAACGCCGGCGAGGGGAGAGAAAACTCCGACGAGCAGCAAGGGGGAAGGGGAATTCCGGCGGAGGTGCTGGCGAGAAGAAAGAGAAACGGGGGTGGGGTTCTAGGTTTTCACGGGAAGCAGGGGAAATCGAGGAGAGAGACACGGGTGAAATTGGGGTTCTAGGTTTTTAAGGGTTCCAAAATCAACCGACTAAGGAACAAAATGAGGAACCGACTTTTGGTTTCTTAATTGTCCAAATACCACTCAACTAATTTTTTGATACTTATCACCCAAAATATATTTAATAATAATTTCACTAAACTAAAATAATAGATATATTTCAAACATAACAAATTTTAATATAATTTCATATTCCAACCCAAATAAAATAAAGCGAATCCGACACATATTTGACGTAATAAATATAAGGATTTTTTGTCAGAAAGTACCTTATAAATGTCGATTTTTGTGAAAAAGTACATCATATAAAAAATGTCGTCAAAAAGTACCTTTTACCATATTTTTTGTTGCAAAAAAACCTTTTGCCGGATTCGGAAGTTGACCAAAACTCCAGGCGTTCACTACACCACGTGCTTGACACGTGATCTTAAACCAACCCAAAACAACCCCTCTCGCCCACCCACCGCCACCCTCCCTCCCCTCCCCTTCCCCACCCACCGCCACCCTCTCCCTCCCCTTCCCCACCCACTGCCACCCTCTCCCTCCCCTTGCCCACCCACTGTTGCCACCCCCTCCACCCCAAAACCAACGAAAAACCCCAGCACCAACCAACAAACCGGTCCCTAAACCGAAACAACCCCACCCCCACGAAATCTCATCCATCCACCCGAAAAACAACCACATCCACCCGGAAACCACCACCATCCACCGAAAACACCGACCTCACTCCTCGCAGCCCCCTCCCCCTCTCCTTCCCTTGCGGTCGCACACCCCCCTCTCCCTTTCCCGCCTGATCGCGCATACCATTTTTGGGTGAAGAGATGTGTTCAATAAGAGGGCGAAACTTTTAGAGCGGCCGCAGAGTTGCGGGGGAAGGGGAGGGGGTTTGCGGGGGCTGCGGGGAAGGGAGGGGGAGGGGGGCGGGGAAGGGGAGGGGAAGAGTTGCGGTGGTTGAGAAGCGGAAGGACGAAGGAGGAGGAGGGATTTCGTAGTGCAAGGGTGGTGGTGGTTTTAGGGGAAAATTTGGGGTGGTGCGTGGGAATATTAGGGGGGGTGGGTGGGTGGGGAGGGGTGGGGTGGGGAAGGGGAGGGAGGGGGTGGCAGTGGGTGGGGAAGGGGAGGGAGGGGTGGCGGTGGGGTGGGGGATGGGGTGGGTTGGTGGCAGTGGGTGGGGGAGGGTGGCCATTTTGGCTGGTTTAGTGATCACGTGCCAAGCACGTGGTGTAGTCAACGCCGGAGTTTTGATCAACTCCCGGAATCCGACAAAAGGTGTTGTTTTGCAACAAAAAACATGGTAAAAGGTACTTTTTGACAATATTTTTAATATAAGGTGCTTTTTCACAAAAACCGACATTTATAAGGTACTTTCTGACAAAAAATTTTAAATATAATTAGTATTTTATAAGCACTTTTCAAAATAGGGCTATTACATACTACCACCCTTATTAAAAGTTTTGTCCTCAAAACTTGCAAACATTTATTTGAATAAAACCAAAATCTCAAGCTCGCAAGACATTAGTCGTCCAGCCTCCATTCCACCATCATCTTTTGTATCTCTACTTTAACTTGACTCGCGAATTCAAGGAGCAAAGAAGACAAAAGGGGCAAACTTGTTGGCATTGGATTACAGTAATCTTATTTGCAGAGATCTCGTTTGAAATTCATTTACTTAGCAAAGCATATATAAGTTTTTTTGAAATACACACTTTAAATAAATAACAACACAAACAATCAGCTCATGACAAGATAACACTATACACATACACATTATCAAATATTCAAATAAAATACTACATATGCGCATAAATGGATTAATATAACACACGAATAAGCGCAAACACTCAAACGGCTTGATTCATTTATACCTAAATTTTATCAGATCCATTAAACCTATTTACAACTCTTACGCCACGATATGAAGATCATAGCGCATACGAGAGCAACCATGCTCTCATACCACTTGTAACAGCCCAAATTCTCCCGACCAGCTTACAGAGGATTAATCACAGCGAAAGAGACTCTAGTCGAGATAACCCGAACTATTACCATCACACTCACCGAACTACATCGGAGAGTGTGGAACTCAAATCCCAATTCTATTCAATTTAATTAACTATTATAACAACACCTGATTCTCAGACTCTATTTTAATTGATTTCATTAGAAATTCCGACAGAGTTCCCTTTGAAAATAGGACAACCCTAAAACGGGAAATAATATGAACCTGTTACATATTTCAAGAAAAATATTTCCAACTCCAAAAACAAAACAATCTCAACGCTTAAGCGGAGCAACAACCAATAGAGAATCAGGAGCACTAATAACTCCTAAATGGAGAAAAATATTATAGAAAATAAACGATTAATTATTACAAAGTGGAGCGTCCTCGCCTCGAAAACAAATACAACACTGCTTCAACTCGTATCAGCTTCAACTTGCAAAATATTAACTTACGACTTCAACCTGAAACATTTAGGGTAACTGCCACCCACCAAGTGACAGGCCACAGAAATGACAAAACAACATGCACACACATCAGCAAAGCTGAGTACTAAACCCGTAAATAAGTTTAACACATGCTTTGGTGGCTTTTACTTGAAAACGACTCTCACACATTCAACATAAGTTCAACAATCCCATCCATCACAGCATGCTTAGCAGCAATTCTTGTTGAACATACATATTATATTTTTATTCAATTATTTCTTATATAATATACCATCATTCACATAACAGCAAACACAGCAAGGCGACTTCCAAACAATCATAACAAAGACATATTTCATATATATTTAATTAGTTAATCTGTCAACATATCACGATTCCTTATAAGGAATCTGAGTTTACTAACTTTGATATAAGCAATATACTTTATTACCTTTAATCGATTTCTTATCAGAAATCTAAACTTATGCTTTCATACTCTATCAATCATTTTCTTATATTGTTATACACAAACCCTTATTAGTCAATAAATAACATAACGACTTTCACTATAACGATTCCTTTTTGGGAATCCATTAACAAGATACGATTCCTTATCGGGAATCCAACATCAGTATAACTTACCATGATATGCTTCCTTATCAGGAAACCAATATCGACATTCATATTCAACTACTGAATAAACATCCATTACTTACCTGATATAATTCCTTATCGGGAATCCAATATCAAAACAACTTACCATGATACGATTCCTTATCGGGAATCCAATATCAAAATAACTTTCATAATTCGAGATAACTTTCTTTTAACCAGGGGGAAAGAGAACGCGGCCGAGGAGACAAAGCTTACACTCCGACAGTGGGGTTATTCACCCAATCATTCGCTTTACTTTTGGCCAATAACCGCGACTAGTACGGAGTACATTTTTTCGCTGATTCAATCAGCCATCCTCAGGTTTCACATTACCTGATATATCGCCCAATTATCACCCCCACAGAGCAATGGGCATGTTTCCCTGTGGGGCCCACAAGGTTCACAGTCCATAGGGTACTGTTCATGTCACCTCATCCGTCGACTCAGACGAGTCTACTTTCCCCTTTAGATTTCTTTCGATTATCATTCACAGCTCAATCAAATCATTCTTGGAACTCAAGTTCACATATCATCTCAATAACTTTTAACAACAATCTTTGAACAATAAACCAATCTAGAACACTTCTCCTTAGGGAATTATAATCGATTAACATAATATCTTTACAAGTATTTCATACTAATACATGTATGCTTTTATATGCTACCAATTCCAATCATAAAACTTATGCACCACAACAAGTAATAACTACTCATGTTCGATAAAACATCAACAATAATAACACTAGGTCTGTTAGAATTAACTATAGAGACTTACTAAGCCATTTATGCACAACTTATACTCTTGCATATAAAAATCTTATACTCTTTTACCCTTCATGCTTGTCAATCCACATTTATCTCAATGATATTAATAATAGTTATCAAGCATCAACAACAATTACAATAGGTCTCTCTCTTAAAATTAACTAAGGAGAGCTAGCTTAAACACCACACTCTAGATTCATTAATCAACTTAGCTAATGAATACCAATTAAACAATATAACTCTATTATGTTATATATATTAAACTGAAATCTCTTTTTAACACAATCTCAATAAGTTAGTCAATAATCAATTAAACTATCTCCATATAATTTCCCTATAATGTAAGTGACCTCTTTCCCAATTTAGCTAAGTAGACAATACCCATTCAACTAACACAAGTGGAAAAAACATCAAGTGCTCCGGTTAAAAACCGTACAAGTGCTCCGTATTTGACCCGTAGCAAACGCCATACGAGCACTTGAGCATTTATCAAGTGCGCCGGTTGAAAACCGGAGCACTTGGATTCACAAGTGCTCCGGTTGTATTAAAAACCGGAGCACTTGTAAGTTTTATATGCTCAAAATACTTCAAGTGCTCCGGTTGATAAGAAAAAACCGAAGCACTTGATTCACAAGTGCTCCGGTTTTTTCTTATCAATCGGAGCACTTGACATTTTTAAAAAAAAAAATAAATTGTTGCTGTTGCTAAGCATACAGCAACAACAAGCTTGGCACGACTATACAAGCCACTGCATTCCCCACAAACCCAGTAGCCATGAAGTACGAAATATGATACTGACATTCACACATACAAAACAATACCGAAAGCCTACAAAAGCAATAGCAACTATCTATATACTACTTCATACATCATATTCGGCTTTTGAAGATAAAACAAAGTGCACAGTATTCGTATACAATCTGCCAAAACTAAGCTCCAACAATATGTCAGGCGATTTCTAACATGCGCACACAATATTCAACACCCTCCCAGTAATTAAAGATATATCACGCACTCACAACAATCAATTTATATATGTAGGATGTTGTTGCAATAGGAACTGCCATTGCAGCAGCAACAGCTTCATATACAGTACGCATTTGGCTGACACTAATGCCTATGAGTAGCAGAGCAAGAGCCTCCCACTCCCACTGTAAAAAAAGCAATGAACAGGAAATACAACATTAAAATTCCAGTAACATAGTAATTATAGCCTAGATTTGGGATGTCTAGCAGCGCCGTATATGAAGGAGAAAATCAGTGTGTAATTTTAGCAAGTTAGAATGGGCAATTCTAGACCCTAATACAGTGTGTAATTTTACATATAATCAACAGTTATTATACACCGGCCTCCTTGATGGCTTGATCCACCTATTTCTAGATAAACATTATAGTACAATCAGAACTCTACCCTCTAGAGACTAAACTTCAAAGTTTCAAAGCTCATGAATAAGAGAACCAAATTTCTCATTCATTTCACAATCACAAGTTTCACAAAGCATCACGATTGGATATCGATTAGCAAAAATAGGAGTAAATTGAATCTTAATTATATACTTTTATGCCTTCACCTGTAAAGTTACTTATGCGCATAAATTATCATTGCCACTGACATCAGCTAAGATGTAACCTGCCATATGCATTGAGTCTTAAAAATATGAGAAAGAGACGTAGGATAGCATATTGATTGTAATAAGAGGACTACCTGAATGAAACTCACACAATTATATGCATGTACTCTAGGGAAATGGTCCATAAGATTCCCAATCAATGCCCCTCCAAGAATAACTGCAAGTTGTCCAAAATCAAAGATAAAACTTAAATCAACATTCATCACATAGTTACATGTTTAATTATTTAAGGACGCAGCTACCTTTCGTGAAAAATCATCCCATGATAGTTGTTCCACAAAGTTCCACACTAAGCAATTAGCATATAAAGCTGATGAAGGCATAGGACAGAAGTTAGTGTAATCTTAACAAGAACTACACCCATAGAGCGTGGGAAGAGAAATGAGTTGACGTAGGGTTAGTGATTTGGGTAGTAACTGCGTGGAAACAATATATTTATGTGCCTATACTTGCCTTCAATCCAGCAGCCTCTCTATCCTTCGCGGCTTCACCCATACTTAACTAAATCACCAAAAGAGAAGGAAAATAATTAGAGTACACCCAATAGAGTCAAAAAGCTTACTAAAATTATTCTACAGGGCACCTACAAAGGTAAGAGTGACAACTTTAATCCAGTTTTTCAGCATAGCTTTAGTCTCACAGCCCAAATTAAGTAATTTAACAGAGAAAGAGGCCAAGAGAAATAGATGGTAGATATTTGCGAAGATAACACAACAATTCAATGAATCACAAAAACATATATTTAACAACTCAAAAATCAGTGCACTTATAAAATTCAACGAAGATTTAATCCACAACCACCAAGTCTAAACTAAATGTAAAACAGAAAGTGTGAAGCAATATTGATATGCTAATCAACTGGTGAACTGATGAATTTAAACAGACTATTCCTAGAGAATGTGAATAGAGGAGAAACAAAAAAAAAAAACCAAAAAAAAAAAATGTGAATGCATGTAGAGAAGACAACAGACTATCAACAAAAGAGTCACAAAACTTAAACTATACCAATTACAGCAGAGTGAACATTCAAAAATCACGACTTATAGATTTGCAAAAAGTAAAACTTCAACTTAAAATTGTCGCCCATGGAGTTGGTGAAAAATCGTAACTAGTTAGCGGGAATGTGGGATCATGTTAGCCGAATTCATCTCATTTTGACAAATACTTCAGTGAAATCAATAGTATACTCAACCGTCCACACTTATCACTCACTCCAAACAGTTACTATGGCTATTAACTTAAGCATCAAGCTACAAAGTGTCAATTAAGACATATTTCACAAAACGATACCTTTAAAAAGCTGGAGAATAACTGCAACTGCCTCTTTGCAACTAAACTCACTTGCTTTATTTGTATATGATGGATTTCAACTCTATTATCCAAACTAAGACTTACCAATCTAAACACAATCTCCTGCCTCTCTAAGCTCTCTACAGACTCGTCCTCAAAGGCTCAAAATTAGCAACCCGTCGTCGAACATGACCCCCACTATCCAAGTTCAAAGAAGGAGTATACAGATACAGATCACTTTTATGAACCTTGACACTCATGTAATAATCCAGGGCCCTCATTACCTTCTTAATTTGTTGTATAAGCTCCCTAGTTGGAGCAAGGAAAAGAGTTATGCATTCCATATTTGCATAATTCAGATGCTGCAAGCTCCCACACCTAGTTCATAACAAGCCTTAGAACTTAGAAGGGCATAAGGACATTATCACCAGCATGCTGAATTTCTCTTGAAGACCAAATTTACTCAACTCTTACCTTAATCAGTTTATCATCACCACATTTAAAACACACAGTTGCTTGTTAAGAAAAGAAAAGGTCAGATCATTCACTAAGAAAAGAAGCAATGTTGGAACTGAACACTAAGAAAAGATTCATTATTGAAAAGAAGCTAAACATCAAACTGACTTGAGATTCACCTAAATGCTGCCGGTAATTCCCTCGAAATGCAACCCTAGATTTGACCAAAACTTTTACAAAATTCAGATTTTCCTCACAATTAAATAAAATTTCTAAAAACTAAGAAACCCATAGATGCTCACCTATTCCAAGCCCTAGAATCAAGAAGCCACAAATCAATTAAGGGTTTTAAAGCTTGTTGAATCGAAACCCTAAAACTGGATTAGAAGACTACCAAAAACATTATGAATCGCATAATAAAGGCAATATCATATTTTTTTGTTCAATTTGGCCAACAATAAAACCATAAAATTGGATAAGAAGAATACCTTATTTCCAAATCAAGCCCTAAAATTCAGTAGAGGGCTACTACTGCTCCAAATTGAACTCTGAATCGATCGAACTCGCGGATCTAGGACCGGAGGACAGCATCGAGCGAGAGAGATTGAGAGTGATAGAGGGGAAGAGAGAGAAAGGGAACCAGTTTGATGGAAAGAGAGAAAGAGAGAGAGAGAGAGGTTTTTTTTTTGAGGGGTGAAAGAGAGAAAGACGAACAGAGCGGCAATAGAAAAATCAAAATGGGGGGAGCAGTAATTAGAATCGAGGAGACAGTGGGAGCGAGTGAAAATAAAATAAAAAAGCAGGAATGACAAGTGCTCCGGTCAAACGGAGCATTTGTCAATTTTTAAATTAAAAAAATTGAAGGAACACACCAAGTGCTACGTTTGTCAAACAACCAAAGCACTTGACAAGTAGCACAAGAGTTTTTTTCCACTAGTGTAACAATCAAACTAAATCTCAATAATAATCTAATCAAATAAACTAACCCAAGTAATATCAATAATCATTTCTTATTACTCTTAATATAAATCATTCTACTAATCTAGATGACAACCTCTCATCGAATAGATAATTCTATCAGTTAACTTACAATTCAATATAACTAGAATTAGGCTTCTATTAATCAAACTAAACCAATAATTATATTAAACTAATTTAAGAACTATTTATCAGAATACTCTTCCCATGTCAAACCAAAATCCTACTAAGGATATCCATTAATATAAAGACTACGCCAATAAAGATTTTCCACAACAATTTGCAACAACTCAGTAGCATCACATTCATATAATTTACCAGCAAACCATCAGTCAATTAACCATAGTTTCATAATTCAATTGCTAATCATATGCCAACTTCGAATGGAACAAAACCCAAATTAAAATATAGATTAAAAGGGTAGTACCGACAACGGAAGCGCAACCATCTCACTTTGCCAAGACCAAAGCCACGACGGCAGTAGATAGCTCCGCAGCAGCAGCGGAGGCATCACGAGCAGAGAGGGGAGCAGGGGTAGTAGCGCCAGTAACACGAGGAGAGATAAAGGAGGACAGCAGTAGCAGCGGCGGCGTGCGGTGGTGGAGGAGCACCACCCAACAGCAGCGCCGAAAGCAGCAGCACGAAGGGGAGGAGAGAGAATAAGACCAACAGCAGCAAGACGAATGAAGAGAGGGAAAACGCGAACCACTGTAGCGCCGGCGAGGGGAGAGAAAACTCCGACGAGCAGCAAGGGGGAAAGGGAATTCCGGCGGAGATGCTGGCGAGAAGAAAGAGAAACAGGGGTGGGGTTCTAGGTTTTCACGGGAAGTAGGGGAAATCGAGGAGAGAGAAGATGAGGTGTGTGAGACAAAGACACGGGTGAAATTGGGATTCTTGGATTTTAATGGTTCCAAAATCAACCGACTAAGGAACAAAATGAGGAACCGACTTTTGGTTTCTTAATTGTCAAAATACCACTTGTTGTAGTCTCAACATCTACTTTCTCTTTTTGAGGCACACTCGCCATCGCAGCCCGCACACGTGTCACCTTAGTTAAAGAGAAGAAATGTCTTTGCATCTTTGGGCTACCCTCAGCGAGTTAAAAGGTCTAAATTCGGCCCTAAAGAATGAGCCAAAGAATGTAAGGTGGGCTGAAGGAGATTGGTTAATAGATATCCACTAGTCATGATCTGCCACGTGTCATGATTTGATTTCTCACCCAATCAGAAGCCACTATTCTAGGGCAGGTTTTAATGATAGCTGTCAACTTGCTATCACTATAAATACCCCTGAAATCAGGAGAAACATTCATTCAATGCAAACAGTGTAAAGTTACTCTGTAAAACTACTCTCTCACTTTCTCTCTCTATCTCTACTTTCTCTTACAACTCCTGATATCTGACTTAAGCATCGGAGGGGGAACCACCACCCAAACCTCCAGGGTGGGTCCCTTTTTGCGGAGTTCGGGAACGAAGCTCGAGGCTTGGACTTGGTTGATTCGGACATTGTTGCACAAGTCTCCAAAGAAGAACATCTAAGGGATACTAGTTTACTTGCTCGACAAGAAAGCACCATCTACTTACTTGTAGGACAATGAGACGAAACATTTGGCGCCGTCGTGGGGAGACGCAACGATGACCGATTGTCAATCGTCCAACCTTCGCGTAAAACCGAAGTCTTCGGGTTAATGTCGAAGACACAGTAGAACACGAGAGACCACCTCGAGGAAGGGATAGACCCCCGTCCATCGTCCAGAGTTCTTGGACCAAGCCAAGCAACTTTGTCATTCAAGAGAATCTTGAACGTCCGAATTGCCGCCCATTTAGAGAACGCCTTGAATGATTTCCGGGCAAAGATGGCTGCATGATCGTCCGAGAACAGATCAAGAGCAATATGTTGTTTTTCCGGCTTAACCTCGAGCCACCGCTAACAATCCACCTCCCCCTAGGGGACGTTCCCAAGACGATCGTCCGAGTCCTAGTCGACCGTTCGTCGGGGAACCCTCTAGGAGAACGGCAAAGAGGAAAGCGGCCGAGAGGATAATGAACGGCGAAGGAAGATGGACTGGAACCTGGTGGTAAGGACCCAGGACCATGTTCGTCCAAGCGGGCACCGAATGGAAACAGATGCCAGAGAATATCTAGAAGCAAAGAGAGCAAAGAAAGCAATACAACGATCAGCGACAGGTTCTACATCATACCTGAGAGACCCTCCTTTGAGGTTGTCGTCCAGAGGGGAGGGACGAAGTTTAAGTCACTCTCTTGTTCATCCACGACAGGAGAAGACAGTGGCTCAGCCCATGGTCTATAGGCGTCCATTGCATGCAAACACGTCGTCTGATCCGGTGTTAAAGGAATATCGTAAGGACTACATACCCATTGAGGGACAGATGGGAGCCCTCCAGATTAACTGGCCCACTCCATTCTCGGCCAGGATAATGGAGGCGCCCCCCTTCCCAAAGGTTAAACTCCCTACTATAGAACCTTTTGATGGAACAACAGATCCCGATGATCACTTATCTGCTTACAAACATCAGATGTACGTCCAAGGAGTAGATGATGCTACCTGGTGTAAGAACTTCCCAAAGAACTCGAAGGGAGTAGCTCAGAAGTGGTTTAACAATCTTCCACCCAATTCAGTCAATAATTTCACGGAACTCAGTTTCTTATTCACTAGTCACTTTGTTGCCAACAAGCAAGAACAAAAAACAAGCATGCACCTAGGCAAGGTCGTCCAGGGACCTAAGGAGGCTCTTAGAAGTTTCGTTAAGAGATTCAACCTTGAAGCCCTTCAGATCCAAGATCTTAATGCTGGAGTAGCCTTTGACGCCTTCATTAGGGGTCTAAGGCCAGGAAGCTTTAAGTTTGATCTTGTTAAAAAGAAAATATCCACTCTTGCCGAAGCCTTAAGGGAAGCTGAAGCGTTTATTCACGCTACCGAAGTGTGTGCTGAGGCAAAGCATCCCGAGTCTAAGAAGCCTGAAGAGGTTGCTCAGCCAAAGAAGAGCAACCCCAAGAAGGCCGAGACTTGGGCTATAACCTCCACCACCACTTCATCCAGAAGGAGCAAGAGAAAAGAGGCTGAGCCATCCTCATCCAATCCTATTAAATTTAACAAGGACCAATACTCCATTCTCATGGAGATTAAGGATCAATATGAGTTGAAGGCCCCAAGTGAGATGAAAACCCCTTATAGAAATAGAGATAAGAGCAAGTATTGCCACTTCCACAAGGATTGCGGTCACGAAACTAATGAATGTAAGCACCTCAAGAAGGCTTTGGAGGAGCTAGCTCGAAATGGAAAGATGAACCCCTATATGCCTCAAGGGGAAGGAAGTTTCAAAGAAAAGACAATTGGCAGACTAAGAAGAAGGAAAGTGAGAGCACAGACGAGGATGTTGTTCTCGTAATTTCTGGAGGGTTTCTTCTTGGAGGACCAACCAATAGAGGACACAAAAACTACCTTAGGGAGCTTGGCCAAGTTTTGTTAGCCGATCGGACAAAGGCCGAGCCCTTCCCAAGGGTGGTAGTTAGTGAGCAAGATCGGGCGGCAGTTGAGGACTCCCCATGATGATCCTTTGGTTGTAGAAATGAAAATAGCAAACTTGAGAGTAAGAAGAATTTCGATCGACACTGGAAGCTCGACGGACATCATCAGTCTTCGCTTGTCCAGATTAAAATTTGATGAGAAGAACTTGGTTCCCGTTCACCATCCCATCATAGGGTTTGGGGGAGGAGTCATCCACCCAATGGGAACTGTTACTTTGCCCGTTCGAGTGGGAGAAAAGGATGCCGCTAGAACTTTGTTTATCAAGTTCTTGGTAGTCCGAGATTTGACACCTACAATGTCATTCTTGGGCGACCAACTACGAATCACGTCAAAGCCGTAATAGTTACTCACCCGATGTTGATGAAGTATGAGTGTGATGATGGCAAGATTGGCTCATTATATGGGGACCAAGCAGGTGGGTAGGGAGTGTTATCGACTACCCTCAAGCCGTCATCATGGAAGATATGCAATGAAGATCGACGCGAGTTCTTTGGTGAAAGGAAAACGTCTGAAATAGAGAAGGATAAGACGAAGGTGGTTAGCGAGAGGAAAACGTCCGGGATAGTCAAGGACCACTTGGCCTCATTGAAGACGGCCATTGAGAGCCCTCGACGCCTCTCGCTCCCACAAGGAAGGCGTCTCGAGCATCTTCCCCAAAAAAAGAGAAAATATGAAATCATCAAGGAAGAGCCTCCCTTGCCCGAAGAAGTGATGGCCATCATGGGACTAGCAATAGAGCGCCCGAGAACCGGTCGAGGCCCCGGAAGACGTGCATGTCCGGATGAGGCTCGTCCCGTAACGAACCTTGAAAATTGGTTCTTCACTCTCTTTGGGCTTGAGAAGCCTCTTAATCGACTCTTTGAAAGAATTTCAAGACGTGTTTGCCTATTGTGTTGAAGAAATGCCTGGAATTGATCCAGAAGTAGCCGTCCATCGGCTAAATGTTGATCCAAAATTAAAGCCAGTCCGTCAGAAGAAAAGGCATTTGGGGCCGGCTAGGAATCAAGCGGTCGACCAGGAAGTTCAGAAGTTGTTGGAGTCAAAATTCATCAAAGCAACTTATTATCCAGAATGGATAGCAAATGTGCTCATGGTGCCCAAGCCCAATGGCACCTGGAGGATGTGTGTAGACTATACCAATCTCAACAAGGCTTGTCCCAAGGACAGCTTCCCGCTGCCGAAGTTGGATCGTCTGGTGGACTCCACAGCCGGCCACGCTTTACTAAGCTTCATGGACGCCTATTCAGGTTTCCATCAAATTCACATGTGGCTAGAGGATCAGGACAAAACGTCCTTCATTATTGAAAAAGGACTATATGGCTGGTTGAGAATGCCATTTGGTCTGCGCAATGCTCCGGCCACATTCCAAAGATTGATCAATGCTGTTTTTCAGCCACAGTTGGGAAGGAACATGGAAGCGTATATTGATGATATGATAGTCAAGAGTCGTCAAGAAGAAAGTCATGTGGGTGATTTGAGAGAAACCTTTGAGACTCTCAGGAAATACAAGTTAAAGCTGAATCCCAGCAAATGTGTTTTTGGGGTTTTGTCAGGGAAGTTCCTAGGCTTCTTGGTAGACCAGAGGGGAATTGAAGCAAATCCCGAAAAGATACAAGCTATTTTAGACATGAAGTCTCCGTCAAAGGTAAAGGAAGTTCAGAGACTGACGGGTTGCTTGGCTGCCCTTGGACGTTTCTTGTCTAAGTCAGGCGACAAGTGCCATCACTTCTTCGCCACCATTAAGAAAAAAGCTAAGTTTGAGTGGACAAATGAGGCGGAGCAAGCACTACAGCAGGTCAAGGACCACCTTCGGCTTGCCTAGGTTGGTCGCCGGCCGAGGAGGAGAAGTTGTTTGTATATTTGGCCGTGTCCGCTCAAGCCGTGAGTCTTTGTTCGCCTGGCCGAAAGAGAATCCGTCCAAGTCCCAATATACTTCGTGAGTCACGTACTCAAAGACGCGGAAATTAGGTACACTCCCGTTGAGAAGTTTGGATTGGCCCTCGTCATGGCCAGCAGAAAGTTAAGGCCCTATTCCTTGGCGCACAGTATAATCGTCTACACTGATCAGCCTTTGAAGCAAGTTCTACTGAAGATGGAAGCTGCTGGACGAATGCTAAAATGGGCGGTGGAGCTTAACATGTTTGATATATCCTTTGAACCAAGGAAAGCTATTAAAGGGCAAGCCTTGGCAGACTTTATAGTCGAGCTTACTCGGCCGACCATAGAGCCGATATCGATCCAAGAAGAGGAAGAAGGCATTGGACGCTCATGGTTGATGGCTCTTCCACAGTCAATGGATGTGGAGCAGGAATCATTTGCCAATCTCCCGAAGGGGACAAGTTTGAATATGCATTAAGATTCCAGTTCAGAGCGTCCAATAACGAAGCTGAATATGAGGCACTCTTAGCAGGAATCAAAATGTGCAAGGCGGCCGGAGCTGTTGAAATCGAGGCCAAATCGGACTCCCTCTTAGTGGTCAGCCAGGTTAATGGAGATTTTGAATGCAAAGAAGCATCAATGAGCAAATACATGCGACTCATCAAAGATGAGATAGAGCCATTAAAACGATTTGTCCTCGACCAAGTACCAAGGTCAGAAAATCATCAAGCAGATGCTCTCTCGAAGTTGGCCAGCTCGGCTGAAGGTGATGTGCCAAGAACAGTATTTTGGGAAGTCAAACCCAAAAAGAGCATCGATCAAGAGCAGATTATGTTTCTCAGCCGCGGAACTGTCTGGATGGAGCCGATCATAGAATACAAGAAGACGGGACGATTGCCTTCAGATCCCGTAGAGGCTAAGTATGTGAAGGCTAGGGACAAGTGGTTTGAGCTATGGGACGAGACACTTTACAAGAAATCATTCAACCGACCTCTGCTCAAGTGCGTCACCAGAGAAGATGGTCTGGAGGTCCTGAAAGAACTCCATGAAGGAACTTGTGCTTCTCACATTGGGGGACGAGCTTTAGGGGAGAAGGCTTTAAGGACGGGGTACTACTGGCCAACCTTAAAGGAAGACGCTCTAGTCTATGCCAAGAAGTGTGACAGTTGTTAGAAGCATGGAAATGTGCATCAGAAGCCGTCCAACTACTTAACCCCCATCTTGTTCCCTTTACCCTTTGCCAAATGGGGCATGGATATCCTAGGACCTTTCCCAGTGGCCGCCGGACAAAAGAAGTTTGTGATAGTGGCCGTTGATTACTTCACTAAATGGATAGAGGTAGAGGCCATGCGAGGAATAACAACAAACGACGTCAAGGGCTTCATCTGGAAAAGCATTATAACCCGTTTTGGCATACCACAGTCCATCGTCTTTGATAATGGCCCCCAATTTGAAACACCTAAACTGAAGGATTGGTTGGCAGAAAGAGAAATAAAAGCACACTTCGCTGCCGTTGCCCACCCACAAGCAAATGGGCAAGTAGAGTCCTTCAACAAGATTCTATCAACTGGAATCAAAAAGAAGCTAGAAAACGCCAAGGGACAATGGGTTGAAGAGCTGCAGTTGGTGTTATGGTCCATCAGAACAACCGCCAAGAACTCTACTGGGGAGACGCCCTTCATGTTAGTCTATGGCACAGAAGCTGTCTTGCCCATTGAGATTGAGGAACCCACCCTGCGAGTTATGCTGTACTCAGAAGATGCCAACTGGACTGCATTACGCACGACTTTGGACCAAGTGCCAGAAGTCAGGGGCAATGCCTTGCTAAGAATGCAATTGTACAAACTGCGTATGGCTCGGGTGTTTAACAAAAGAGTTGTTAGACGACCACTCAAAGTAGGGGATCTTGTCCTTAGAAAGATGGAAGCGGTTGGACGAGCAAAAGAGTTAGGGAAGCTAACACCTAATTGGGAAGGACCTTACATGATTATCCAAGAGCTGCGCAGTGGTACTTTTCGTCTTCAGGATTTGGATGGACGACCAATACAGCGTACTTGGAATTCTGATAATTTGAAAAAGTATCACGTCTAATTCAATTCACCGTCGAATGTCTATGAGGTAGTTTGTAGTTAATCCAAAGTGCCGCGGCACATGTTAGAAAAAAGAATTATATACATGCATCTTGGCATTCCGTCAAACAAAATCCATATAATACAATTCCTACTTTCTTATTTCCTTGTTTATTTTCACCAAGCTACTTCACTTTGGGGCATTAAATCAGTTACTCGTCTAAAAGTGACAGTAACTTGGATAAAAAAGAAAAGCGTCACAATTACTCATTTTTATGCCGAACATCACTCCATCGAAGAGACCGGCCAAGTATGTATACATACAAGCCAAACCAAAACCTCTAGTAAGAGTAACGTCAAAGTCTCCGAGAGAAAGGCGGCTCGAAATAAGTCCTTAGTAAAGGATACTTATCTTCACAAGCACGGCCAGCTAAGTAGCCTAGACCCTAGTAAGGGATCGCTACTTAATGACGAGTGTTGCTCCCTCAAGGAAGCCGGCTAAAACATGCGTTCAGCATATATAACAAGCTCGTCCGATAATTTCAGCAGGCTCGGCCAAAGATGGCCGCTTTCCTTCTTGGCCTTTGGCTCGCCCACCATGTACGGTTGAACTAAGCCCAAGAAGGGGGGGAATGATAGAAGCCTAAAGGACGAGCTCAAGAGAACAAGGTCGTCCAAAACCAAGAGGACCTAGGCAATCAAGAGAACAAGGTCGTCCAAAACAAGTGTTTCAATCATATTATGCAGATCGTCTACGATGTTCAAGACGAGTCAACTTTTGTACTTAGAAACAATTCAAAGTTAATGTGATAGTCAAATGGGAATTGATGAAAATAAGAGGCAAGCAAGTGGCAAAAGTCTTTCATATATATCATTAGTAAAATTTACAAAATAAGATTACTGAAGGACTAAGGCTACAACGACAGATAACCAAAGAAACTAGAAAAATAAACCTAAAACTAGGCTTCGTCTTCAACATGAGTTTCTTGGTTGTCCTCGGGCTCCTCATCTTCGGCTGAAGCCTCGTCGCCTGACTCTATAAACTCCGGAGGATCCTCAGCCTGACACCATGGCCCTATGGGCACTCTCGTTGGTATTCCGAGCGACGGACAAAGCTCGGGACCTCCTCGGCTTCGGCCCGGCATTTCGAAGGCCTTGACGGCCCAACCCTTGGACGTTTCTACAACATGTTCAAGGCCCTTTTTGGCATCGTCAAAGGTTTGGGAAACCGTCTTTTCCAGACGAGCGTTTCTCGCCCTTAGCAGAATATTCTCCCTTCTCAGCTGAGCAGCGACAAGAAGGGCGGCGTCTCTCTCACCCTTAAGATCAGTAGAGAGAGTGTTGATGATCATCTTCAGATGGTCTCTCCTTATCTTGATCATTGATGGTAACAAGATATTTCTTGTTCTTGGATTCAAGTTCGCCGACCTTTTCTCCAATGCATCGAGTGACCGACGATGGAGAGTATTCGCCATCTCAATGTCATGAATGGCCTTGTCGCCGGCCGTTGTAGCAAGATGGACGAGTTTCTTGTTCTCTTTTCTGAGCTCCCTCGCCCATTCTTCAGTTAGCATGCTGCGAGCCAGAAGCTGGAACAATGAAAACAAACCAAGTTATTAGACGAGTGAAAGAACCAAAATTTGTATCAAGTATAAAATAAAGCAGGCTAAAAGCAATACCTCGGCAAGAAGTCGAGACATGTAGCCCACATGCCCAGCCAGACGCCCCCTTAATCCCTTAATGTAGGATTCGGGGTAGCACTTGAAGAGCTCCTCGCTTAAGTCGCTCCTTCTCCGGCTTCGACATTTTGGCCAAAGCAGGAGAAGACTCCTCGTCCGAATCAGTGAGGGGAGGAGTTGGGGGAATAGCAGGGCCTTTGCCCTTATCTGAAAGAGGGGGAGAGTCAGTTATCTTGATAGGAATGACGATGGATTGTCTATCGGACGGACTCATGGACCGTCCACCGACCCACATCGTCCTAACTATATTGGGGTAATACGACTCACCGGACGAAATAGATGCCGTCCTAACAGCTAAGGGCATCTCGTGGCACCCGCCTTAGCCACCGAGCCGCCGAACCCTGGATAGTTCTCAGCCGCAGCTCCAGATTCTGGTGCAACTAGAGCCAAGGCTGACTCCGGTTTGACCTCAGTAGAGTCGGCCGGCAACACGCTGAGCGGAACAGCCGCATGAGCACCCTCTCCCTCCTCAGCCGGGGCAACAGCCGAAGGCTCCTTTTTAGGAACCTTGGCTGGTGGGGGAGGCATACTTCTCTCCCCAACCTCGCCAGTTGGAGTCGTCTTATCTGCCTTCTTCCTTGTGAAGCCCTTAGGCTTCTTCGCCGAAAGGCCGGGTCGGCGCCGTAGTTGGCCTCTTTTTGGACGAGGACGATTTCCCAGGTGGAAGTTTGTTGGTAGGAGCATTTTTCTGAAAAAAGTAAACAAGTCATCAAATTGGTCGTCCTAGGAACAAAAGTTATAACTGCTATTACAAAGACTTCGTCGGAAAGAAGAAATGAAAGATGATTTGCAAATATAGACGTTCTATGGAAGACTCTCGTCCAAAAAATTGTGCAACTCCAGACGAGAAGGGCGCCAAGAAGGTGCCCGTCCAAGTCCGGACGTTCGCATACTTTTGGTGGCCCTCGTCCAAAAATTCGATGCCAATTTCGGACGAGTATGGCGCCAAGAAGGTGACCGTCTTAGTCTGGACGATCTCCTTCTTTGGGTGACCCTTGTCCGAAAATTGGATGCCAATTTCGGACGAGTATGGCGCCAAGAAGGTAACCGTCCAAGTCTGGACGATCTCCTTCTTTGGGAGACCCTCGTCCGAAAATTGGATGCCAATTTCGGACGAGTATGGCGCCAAGAAGGTGACCGTCCAAGTCTGGACGATCTCCTTCTTTGGGTGACCCTCGTCCGAAAATTGGATGCCAATTTCGGACGAGTATGGCGCCAAGAAGGTGACCGCCCAAGTCTGGACGCTCTCCTTCCTTGGGCGACCCTCGTCCGAAAATTGTATGCCAACTTCGGACGAGTTTGGCGCCAAGAAGGTGACCGTCCAAGTCTGGACGCTCTCCTTCCTTGGGCGACCCTCGTCCGAAAATTGTATGCCAACTTCGGACGAGTTTGGCACCAAGAAGGTGACCGTCCAAGTCTGGACGTTCTCCTTCTTTGGGTGACCCTCGTCCAAAAATTGGATGCCAATTTCGGACGAGCTCATATGATCCTCGGCAAAAAAAAAAAAAAAAAAAAAAAAAGATTATTATTACCAATGTTTTGGGTTTTGGCGGGAAGCAGAGGAAATCGAGGAGAGAGAAGATGAGGTGTGTGAGAGAGACACACGGGTGAAATTGGGGTTCTAGGTAGGGATGACAATTGGGCGGGGGGGGATGCGAGAGGATGGCACCTCCACACCCGCACCCGCATAAAATTCCCATCCCCATCCCCGCCCCACCACCCATTGCGGGGGAAAATTCCAGACCCATCCCCGCCCCACCAAGTACATATTTAAACCCATCCCCGCCCCACCACCCGCACCCGCTTCTTACCCGCCTCGTACCCACTTCATCCCCGCACCACCACCTGCATGGATACCAACATCCGCTTCATACCCGCGTCATACCCACATATTTATATTTTACAAGATAAAATTATTAATAATATAAGTATATAAATAGAATTTTAATAATAAATATGCGGGGCGGGCGGGGGTGGGGCGGGGCAGGCGGGGATGGGGCGGGTATAGCATAAAATCGTCACCCGCTCCACCATCCATTGCGGGTACCATTTTAATCCCCATCCCCACCCTATCCCCGCCAAGCCTAGACCCATCCCCGCCCCACTTGGGCGGGGATGGGGCGGGGATGGGGCGAGTCTTCTACTTGACCCGCCCCACTGCCATCCCTAGTTCTAGGATTTTAAGGGTTCCAAAATCAACCGACTAAGGAACAAAATGAGGAACCGACTTTTGGTTTCTTAATTGTCAAAATACCACTCAACTAATTTTTTGATACTTATCACCCAAAATACATTTAATAATAATTTTACTAAACTAAAATAATAGATATATTTCAAACATAACAAATTTAAATATAAATTCATATTCCAACCCAAATAAAATAAAGCGAATCCGACACATATTTAACGTAATAAATATAATTAGCATTTTATAAGCACTTTTCAAAATAGGGCTATTACACATACACCCTGGGCTGGGTCGGCAAGGGGTCACAAGTTCGGGTCACAATGACTTGTAGAGTTCCCATCTCCATAGGGAAACACTACAAGGAAGAGGTAATTTGTGATGTTCTTGAAATGGATGTTTGTCATATTTTACTTGGTAGGCCTTAGCAGTTTGATAATGATGTGACTTATCGGGGAAGGGATAATGTGATAATTTTTACTTGGGTACCCATAAAATTGCCATGGCTCTTGTTTTAAATTTTGACCATAAGCCAGGGGGAAGAAAACCAGTTTCTTAGTAATGACTTACAATGACAAAGAACTTGATGAGGTTGTAAAAGAAACTGATTACTTCTGTCCAGTGGTGATTAAGGGGTTGTTCAGTGCTGAAAAGGAAGAAACCTCGATTCCTATAGAAGTGTTGGAAATCTTAGAGGATTTCAAAGAATTAATTGCTGATGAGTTACCGAATGATTTACCTCCCATGCGTGACATACAACATTAGATTGATTTGATTCCTGGTTGTAGCCTACCAAACCTTCCCTACTATCGTATGAGGCCTAAGGAGAATTAGATTTTGAGGGAGCAGATTGAGGAGTTGTTGAAGAAAGGGTTCATTCGGGATAGTATGAGTTCATGTGCAGTTCCTGTTCTTTTAGTCCCTAAGAAAGGAAATCAGTGGAGGATGTGTGTTGACAGTAGGGCCATCAATAAAATAACTATCAAGTATCGCTTCCCAATTCCTCGACTGGAAGACATGCTTGATGAATTATCGCGTTCTAAGGTGTTTTCGAAGATAGATCTGCGTAGTGGGTACCATCATATTAGAATTCGACCTGGAGATGAGTGGAAGACGACTTTTAAAAGCAAGGATGGGTTGTATGAGTGGTTGGTGATGCCATTCGATTTGTCAAACGCACCTAGCACTTTCATGCGGTTGATGAATCAGGTTCTTCGTTCTTTTACTGGTTCTTTTGTTGTGGTTTATTTTGATGATATTCTGATTTACATCAAGAACAAGAAAGATCATCTGGAGCATGAGAATCAGGTGTTGCAAGTTTTACAGGAGAACTAACTGTACATTAATCTGAAAAAGTGTACATTCTGTACCAATAAATTGCTCTTCTTAGGCTTTGTTGTTGGTGAAGATGGCATTCAGGTGGATGAAGAGAAGGTGAGTGCAATCAGAGATTGGCCCACACCTACATCAGTGACTGAAATTCATAGTTTCCATGGCCTGATAAATTTTTACAGGAGATTCATCAGGGATTTCAGTACCATTACCGCACCGATAACTGAATGTTTGAAAAAAGGGAAGTTCAAGAGGGGAAATGAGCAGGAACAAAGTTTTTCCTTGATTAAAGAGAAGCTATGTAGTGCCCCGGTGCTAGCCCTTCCTGATTTTGATAAAGTGTTTCAAGTTGAATGTGATGCTAGTGGGGTGGGTATTGGAGCTGTTTTGTCACAAGAGAAGAGACCAGTTGCTTATTTCAGTGAACAAATTGAGTGATGCTAGGCAGAAATGGAGTACTTATGATCTTTATGCAGTGTTTAGGGCACTACGTCAGTAGGAACAATATCTGCTCCAGCGAGAATTCATTTTGTTCACTGACCATCAGGCGTTGAAGTTCCTTCACAGTCAGAAAGTGATAAATAAGATGCATGCTCGGTGGGTGAGTTTTCTGCAGAAATTCCCTTTCATTATACAACATAAATCAAGGGCTCAGAACAAGGTAGCAGATGCGTTGAGTAGGAGAGCTTCCTTACTCATTACTTTAGCTCAAGAGATTGTGGGTTTTGAGTGTTTGAAGGAGTTGTATGAGGAGGATGTTGAATTCAAGGAGTTATGGGCCAAGTGTAGTAAAGGGCAGCCTAGTGCAGTTTTTCATATTCGAGATGGCTACCTTTTCAGAGGTGATCAGTTGTGTATTCCTTGTTCTTCCTTGAGAGAAAAGTTGATCAGGGATCTTCACGGTGGTGGGCTTGGAGGTCATTTGGGGAGGGACAAGACAATTACTGGTTTAGAAGAGAGATTTTATTGGCCTCACATGAGGAGAGATGCTGGTGCTATAGTACAAAGATGTCATGCTTGTCAAGTGTCCAAAGGTCAGTCTCAAAATACTGGTCTTTATATGCCATTGCCTATTTCTGATGACATTTGGCAAGATTTGGCGATGGATTTTGTGTTGGGTTTGCCTCGTACCGAACGAGGCGTGGATTCTGTTTTTGTGGTTGTTGATCGTTTTTCCAAGATGACACATTTCATTGCTTGTAAGAAGACTGTTGATGCTTCAAATGTAGCAAAGCTATTTTTCAGGGAGGTGGCGAGACTTCATGGTGTTCCTACCTCTATCACTTTAGATAGGGACACCAAGTTTCTTAGCCATTTTTGGATTACTCTTTGGAGGATGTTTGGGATGGCGGTGAACAGGAGTTCTACAGCTCATCCACAGACAGATGGGCAGACTGAAGTGACTAACCGGACGCTAGGGAATATGATTCGTAGTGTTTATGGCCAAAAACCAAAACAGTGAGATTTGGCTTTACCCCAGGTGGAGTTTGCATACAACAGTGATGTACATTCGGCTACAGGAAAAACGCCATTTTCTCTGGTTTACACCTCTGTTCCTAGGCATGTGGTTGATCTGATTAAGCTTCCTAAGGATCTTGGAGTTAGTGTGGCTGCTGGAAATATGGCAGCGGAGATTGTAGCTGTCAAAGAAGCTGTGAAGGCTAAGTTACAGCCTATTGGGCAGAAAAATAAAGATGCTGCTGATAAACGCAGGAGAGTCAAGGTTTTCAGTGTGGGGGATGATGTGATGGTGTTTCTGCGTAAGGAGAGGTTCCCAGTTGGTACCTACAGCAAGCTGAAGCCACGCAAGTATGGCTCGTTCAAGGTGACTCGCAAGATCATTGACAATGCCTACGTGGTAGCTCTCCCGGATGATGTGAACATATCCAACACTTTCAATGTGGCTGACATTTATGATTACCATGCAGATGAGGTTCTTTATGAAGATATGAACTCGAGGTCGAGTTCTTCAGAGGTGGAGAAGACTGATGTGGGAAGGTTAGCGGAAAAGTTCGACGAAGAAGTTCGTCGAAAAAGCCTGAAATGATTTCTACTAGTCATGCTCCCGGAGTCAGAATGCTTAATAAAATACCTTTTCGGAAAGAAAAACGGGCCAACAAGTCAAACTCAACGTTCGCCGTGACCGACAGGCTTTTTTAGCCATCTGAGTTCGTTTAAGGCCCGAAAACAGCATTTTAATTATTTTCGATTTTAATTATTTCCTAATTTCCATATTAGGGTTTTGTTTTGACTATTTAAACTTTATTAGCCGTCATTAGAAGGCAGCTTTTCTTCTTATAATAATATCTCAGAGTTTTAACTCTTTTCTGGTGGATTCCAGAGTTTGTTATACAGATTTATCGCTTGTAAAATCGGTCAGTTTGTTCTAGGAATTGCGCTTGCTTTTCCTTTGATAATTCCGACTACGTCAGCATCAGAGGGGGGGTCGATAGAGAAAAGATAACAAGATGATGAAGAGATAGAAGGCGGACATGGTAGAAGAAAGAACTAAAACTGAGTTGTAGTGGATGAGAGAGATAATTACGTTGAAAAACATAATAAGGTATGTGTTTAAACTAATAAAAATTATCGATAAATGTATACAAATATATTAAAAGGCGTTCCTATCAAAGGAACGGTGCCACGTAGCACTCTTCTCAAGCTTCTAATACATATGTTTATAATCTCAATAAAAAAACAATGTGTAGTTATTAGGATTCGGAAACATGATCTTTGAAATGAAATGTGAGAGTTTAACCACTAATCCACTACAATATCAATGCTTAATGTTTCAGAGTAGAACATAATAAAGTCTTATAATTATATGTAATTATAAAAACATGTAAACAAGGTTTTTGATCTTTAACCCTTAATAAGTAATAACATTATCTTACCCAAATTGCATTGAAATTGTTATTTTTATCCCCAATTCCTTAGAAGTTTTTTTTGAACAATTTATTATCATGCCATAACGTCCATTTTCTAATCTCGCACTAGACAGAACATTACGAAAAGCTAATAGTATCAATTATGAAATTTATGAATGATAATACATTTGATAATTATAACGGACCCGGGGCATCGCTCGAGCTAAAATACTAGTTTATATTTATAAACAGATAAATTTGTGCCCATTAACTGATGGTGGATAGCCTTAAACTGATAAGTTTAGGCCCATAAAATAAAAGGTTTATGCCCATAAAATGATAAGTTAATGCCTGAAAAGTTCTTCACATAATAATATTATAGTCTTGATCTTGTTATAATTTCTTTTTTTGTTAATTATATGTCTGTTATGCACGAATCCCAATCAAAATAAAAATAAATAATAAGTTTTAATCTCGAAAGTTATAATTTAATAGGTTGTACACTTGTAATCTTGTATCATAAATGAATCTTCTTTTGAAAAATATGTCGAGCATTGTCATATGCTATTATAATATTATTATTATGAAGTATGTAACAAAGATTATACTATATTTATATGCTATAATATTCTTAAGTTATTTATTCAAAACCAAACTCCATTTTCTCATTACCAAAAACCCTACGTATATGTTTTTCCTATCTCGTAGAAAACTCGCTTTTTTTATAATCTTACTTTTAAAAATTGTGACACAATGACAATAGAGTATGATTAATAATGTTTCATATAAACTTGCAAATAATTGATACTTACAAACTTTTGTCTACATCCTCCATCCCATTTTAGTTGTCAAAATTTTCCTGACTATGAAACTATTTGCACCAATATTGCTGCTGAGGGTCTTGTTATTTGTGAGTATACCCAGGCCATCGTTCTTATTGAGAAACTGCCCCCTTCTTGGCAGGACTACAGGAACCAGCTTATGCACAAAAAGAGAGACCTTACCCTTGAAGAACTTGTTGGTCATCTGAAAATTAGGAATAACACCACTATTAAATACTTTTCATGGAACACCATTTTCCGTGGAAAATGTTTTCCATCAAACCAAACAGACCCTAAATGAAAGCCCTTGGCTAAGACCGTCTTAGTCAACCGGATGACTGAGACTGTCATGTAGTTTAGAACGCCGGTGAAAATAGAGATGATGGAAAAATAAACCTTTCTCAATGGTTAATCGGACGGGTTCAAGAGAATTTGCAAGGCAATCCACAATAGCAATACCGTCTTTCTCTCTCATCACCACTCTAATTTGGTTTGAGCTACTGGAAAACGAGATGGAGGAAGAGAAAACGAGATGTTGGCATACGAAAACGATACTATTGGTGTCGATGGCGGGGTGGTGGTGGTGCAATCTCTGAGATGGCTTACATAATCCTCCATTAAGTCGAAGAAACATAAAGGCATCTTACGTAGGAAGGTTAGCGCAAAGTTTGACGAAGAAGTTCGTCAAAAAAGCCTGAAATGATTACTACTAGTCAGGCTCCCGGAGTCAGAATGCTTAATAAAATACCTTTTCGAAAAGGGAAACGGGCCAACGAGTGAAACTCACTACATCGATGTGACCAACACGCTTTTTTAGCCATCTGAAAACAGCATTTTAATGATTTCTGATTTTTATTATTTCCTAATTTCCGTATTTGGGTTTTGTTTTGACTATTTAAACATTATTAGCCGTCATTAGAAGGCAGCTTTTCTTATAATAATAATGTCTCAGAGTTTTAACTATTTTCTTGTGGATTCCGGAGTTTGTTTTACAGATTTATCGCTTGTAAATCAGTCAGTTTGTTCTAGGAATTGCGCTTGCTTTTCCTTTGATAATTCCGACTGCGTCAACATCAGAGGGGGGGGGGTCGATGGAGAAAAGATAACAAGATGATGAAGAGAGAGAAGGCGGAGATGGTAGAAGAAAGAACCAAAACTGAGATGTAGTGGATGAGAGAGATAATTACGTTGAAAAACATAATAATGTATGTGTTTAAACAAATAAAAATTATCGATAGATCTATACAAATATATTAAAAGGCGTTCTTATCAAAGGAACGGTGCCACGTGGCACTCTTTTCAAGCTTCTAATACATATGTTTATAATCTCAATAAAAAAACAATGTGTAGTTATTAGGATTCGGGAATATGATCTTTAAAATGAAATGTGAGAGTTTAACCACTAATCCACTACAATATCAATGATTAATGTTTCAGAGTAAAACATAATAAAGTCTTATAATTATATGTAATTATAAAAATATGTAAACAAGCTTTTTGATCTTTAATCCTTAATAAGTAATAACATTCTCTTACCCAAATTGCATTGAAATTGTTATTTTTATCCCCAATTCCTTAGAAGTTTTTGTGAACCATTTATCATGCCATAACGTCCATTTTCTAATTTCACACTGGACAGAATATTACGAAAATCTAATAGTATCAAATACATAATAATATTATGATAATACATTTGATAATTATAACTGACCCGGGGCATCGCCCGAGCTAAAATACTAGTTTATATTTATAAACTGATAAATTTGTGCCCATTAACTGATGGTTGATAGCCTTCAACTGATAAGTTTGGGCCCATAAAATAAAAGGTTTATGCCCATAAAATGACAAGTTAATACCTGAAAAGTTCTTCACATAATAATATTATAGTCTTGATCTTGTTATAATTTCTTTTTTTGTTAATTATATGTCTCTTATGCACGAATCACAATCAAAATCAAAATAAATATTTCGTTTTAATCTCGAAAGTTATAATTTAATAGGTTGTACACTTGTAATCTTGTATCATAAATGAATCTTCTTTTGAAAAATATGTCGAGCATTGTGAAATGCTATTATAATTTTATTATTATGAAGTATGTAACAAAGATTATACTATATTTATATACTATAATATTCTTAAGTTATTTATTCAAAACCAAACTCCATTTTCTCATTACCAAAAACCCTACGTATATGTTTTTCCTATCTGTAGAAAACTCTGCTTTTTTTATAATCTTACTTTTAAAAATTGTGACACAATGACAATAGAGTATGATTAATAATGTTTAATATAAACTTGCAAATAATTGATACATACAAATTTTTGTCTACATCCTCCATCCCATTTTAGTTGTCAAAATTTTCGTTTTATGAATATACCAAAATAGTTGTCAAGTTCCAAAAATAAACAACAAAAGTATTTGAAGTTCCAATAAACATAGAATTTTTTCCCTGAATAATGTCAAACGGAGTATTAATCCTCCTATGCGTTGAACTTGAAATTAATTTCATGGATACCTTCCACGTAGGACAACACGTCAAATATTTGGTTTTCTAATAAAACCGCTACTCCAAGTAGCAGTTAATACCAATAATGTTTCACTGAAGTTGATCGCTACTTCAAATAGCGGTTATATTGTGTCCCTAATACAAGCTATAAGGCACGCATATAAATGCTACTGAGAGTAGTGATTCATTACAGAAGACAAGCGACGCAAGAGAACAAGGAGAATATGCATGCCACACAGTAGCTGCGCGTACCGCGCACGTGGCTTGAGTGGCGCGCAACAACTATTTTCACTGTATTCCTCAGTGGCGATTTACCGGTAAAAACCGCTACCCCAAGTAGCTGTTTTACCTCGTAAACCACTACCATCAGTAGCGATGGTAAAAACCGCTACGTTAGTAGCTGTTTTACCTCTTAAACCGCTACCATCAGTAGCGACTTAACTTAAAGTTAACCGCTACCCTGAGTAGCGGTTTGCTTTGCCGAAAATAAAATAAAAAAATTTCTCGCGTGTTGTCATACGTGGACGGTATCCATGGAATTAATTTCAAGTTCAGCGCATAGGAAAAATAAATACTCCCTTTGACATTATTTAAGTAAAAATTCTTAAACTTAATTTCTATTGGACAAGAGTAATATAATAGTGGAGAAACAATATAATAAATGATGTTTCCTTATCTGCTTTATTCCTCAAACATGAACTGATATGGGATTGAGGGAGTATTATACTAAGTTGCTAGCCTATTTGAAAAGTCAAAAGGCAAGGGTTAATATGAAGTTCATATTTAAATGTAACTATTAGATAATGTCATGATGTTTGCACCTAAAAAAAAAGCTAAGCGAGAATGTAAGAGTTTTTCATCATATTAAGTAGTAGTATACATATTTTTTTTTTTGGGCTCTCATTGGGGACCCCATAGTAAGATGAATGGCCCTGTCAGACCGACACCTCTCGAAGGTTAACCCGGCCTGAATTTACGGGCAAACACTTTGAGATTGGGGGATGGTAAGGGAAAACCCTCTCCAGTATATATTATTATGATATTATCATATATTGCCGTTTGAACGGAATTGATATCCAAATCAGTTGTAGACATTTTTTTTTTGACATCGAGAAAATGTGCATTGATTAAAAAACGAAGTACAACCTATTGCTAATACAACCATACAGAAAACAAAGGAAAACCTAAAGGAGCTTTATGAGCTCTTACATGCACTAAAAAACAAAAATAAGCAAAGCCGATAAAGAGTCGCCTATTAAGTAGCGCGCCGCTGGTCCATGAATGTGCTGGTGGAGTCAAAACTCTGATGACTGATGGATGTGGTAGGAGAAGCAAAAGTGGATCACGATCTGGACAACGAACCAAAGGCAAGATTCGCATCTCGCCGCATGAGCAATCCCAACAAACTTTTGACGCGTGGGATTCTTGGCTCATGATCTGATGAAGAGTCACATTCCTAGGTGACTCATGACTCTCTTTCGAGAGTATGTCATGTTTCTCCGTAAAGGAGGAGAAACGGGGCGTGCTGAAATCCACCAGATGAAACTGGGGTGCCGCCTGCAGATTTGAATTTTTCAAGGCAAAGACCAGTAAGATCATTGCCAAGCGAAAATGAGAGCTAAACATAGTGAGCTCTCGAACACACCTCCGGTTTATGAAACCGGAAAACACAAAGTCCAACCATGAATAACGGACATCGCCTCGACCATACTCACACTTCTCATCCATCTGAAGTACCCATTCCTTGAACAAACATTTCAAAGAAACTACAGATTTTACTACTACAACCTTACACCACCATCCCTGATTCAACTGGCAAACATTTTTTAAAAGCCAGAACCAACAACAAGCTATATCCTTAACAACTCGGACGAACCAACTTACACCAACTATTGGACCACTAACCATACATACTGAGAATAAAACCATCAAACTGATAAATAACATAGCTAGGGGGGAATGGGAAAGGGAAGCCCAACGACCTGGGGGGGAAGGGAAGGGGAGGCCCGAACAAAACCAACCAACAACGGGGAGGGGGATTCAACCGAAAACTCGAACGGGGGATGGGGTGATGACTCGACCGAACCACTCGAACATGGGAGGGGAAAGGGGAGGGGAAGCCCGACTAACTAAAACCAGGGGAGGGGAGGGGAGGGAAGCCCGACTAAGGAACAGGGTAGGGGAAAAGAACACACTAACCCAACAAACGAAAAAACGGGGAGGGGGAAGTAAACCCGACCGACGCGACGGTGGTGGGAACCGACGACCTGGAGACCGCCGGAATTTGGCGCTGCTCACGGCGAAGAAAAGCAAAACACAAGAACTAAGATAACCCGAAGCAAAGGGGAGAGAGAGGAGACGACAGTAGACAAGGGGAAGGGGGGAAAGAAGACAGAGAACGCGAGGGGGAGGGGAGAAGACGACGGAGGACGCTGGGGGAGGGGACAAGACGACGGCGGACGCGAGGGGGAGTGTATTGGACGACGGAGGTCGCAGGGGGGAAAGGGTTACTGTGCGGAAACCATCAACTGGAGTAGGCTCGTCGGCGGCAAGGCTGGGTCTCCAGCCACCGGCGAGCCTAGGGCGGGGCGGCTGTTGTTTTTAGGGTTAGGGTTTGCTTTTGTTTAGAGGAGAGGAGAGTGAAACTTTTTAGTTGTAGACATTTAATGTTGGAACATTTATAGGGTAATGGGTTTTATAAGCTCATATGGTTCTATACTAGAAGAGGAGGAGGTCTAGTATGCTAAGATTAGAATGCACAAAATCACGTGGAGCAATCAAGCAAAACAGAAGGTTGGTCGCGGGTCGCGACCATGGGGCCGTCGCGGGTCGCAACACCTGTCGCGGGTCGCGATCAGTGCACTTTCGCGACTTGCGATCTGTATCACGGGTCGCGACGTGTGTTCTGTTTTGGGCGTGAAATTTTGCGTGGACGGTTTATAACCGTTGTATTGCATACGTTTTCCGTTTAATGATGATTAAGTATTCTTAATCAGGGGATTAAAGGGAGATCAATGCTATAACAGCTCTAATCAAGAGGGAATATGTTATATGACCCTTGTCATTCATATGAGAGGAAAAAAGAAAATCAGTTTTTCAGATTCTAATCTTCTTGCTTTGCTTGAGAGAAAATTTGCTACTTTCTCTCTAGTGTTCTTCACAAACTTAAAACTCAAAGTTCTTGTTGATTCACATAGAAGATCATCATGTGAATTGTTTCTCTCCATTGTATCTCATTAGTTATTTCGTGTTAACCCGGTGATCCTAGAGGGGTGAAATTAATCTAATAGGAAAGCGTAGTTTCCGTGCCTTGGAGTGGTGTATCCGGTTCCCTTGTTTGATCACACTTTTAATAATCTATTAGATTAATTTTCTTCTTTTCGGATATGGCTCAATCACTCAAGGACATGACTATGAACTTCCAAAAGTTGGACAAGTTTGAGGGGGTGGGTTATCGAAGATGGCAAAAGAAAATGCAGTTCTTGTTGACAACTTTGAATGTGGTGTATGTTCTTTCAACACCCATGCCACCATTCCCGAAAGATGGAGAGGAAGAGTCCGTGGAGATTTCAAGGACAAGAACAAAGTGGGAGAATGATGACTACATTTGTCGGGGTCACATCCTCAACTCTCTTACCGACCCTTTGTTCGACCTTTACCAAAATGTGGAGAGTGCAAAGGATCTTTGGGATGATCTTGAGGCCAAGTATATTTCGGAAGATGCTTCAAGTAAGAAATTTCTTGTTAGTAATTTTAATTCATTTAAAATGACTAATGATCGGCCTATTATAGAGCAATTTCATGAAGTTCATCATATTTTGAACCAAATTAGATCACATGGTATGGTGATGGATGAGGCTATTGCCGTAGCCTCAATCATTGATAAATTACCACATTCATGGAAAGAAACTAAGCATTCCTTGAAACATAGGAAGGAAGATATGTCCATGGAGCAATTAGGAACTCATCTTCGTATTGAAGAGGGTATCCGGGCTCAAGATGGGGTTAAGGATATTACTCCTAGTATTCCTAAGTCTACCGTGAATATGGTAGAGGTTGGTGGGTCTAGTGGGACCAAGAAATCCAACAATAACAACTCTAAAACCAACTTTGCAAACAAGAAGCGGAAGACCCTCACTTGTTGGGTATGCAATGGACCTCATCTCAAGAGGGATTGTCCTTCTAAGAAGAAGAAGACAAAGAATGGACAACCTAGTGTTGTTCAAAACCAAGGTAAAGTTGCACATGAAAATGTAATTGAAGAAATGAATTTTGTGGCTATGATTTCTGAAATTATGTTTGTGCAGGTTGATGATTCTTGGTGGATAGATTCGGGGGCCTCTAGACATGTGTGCAATCATAAGCACTTCTTCAAGTCTTTGGAAGAATTGGATGATGGTCCAATCTTGTATATGGGGAATGATTCTACGGTAAAGGCCAAGGGTATAGGCCAAGTAGAATTGTTGTTAACCTCGGGAAAGACTTTAACTCTCTGGGATGTTGTTTATGTACCGAAAGTTAGGAAGAATCTTGTGTCGGGGGGTCTTTTGAATAAGTTTGGTTTTAAAGTTGTATTTGAATCGGATAAGTTTATTGTTTCCAAGGGTGGTATTTTTGTTGGACAAGGATTTTATTGTAATGGGATGTTTAAATTTAGTATTAATAATGCAATTGATACTAGTTCTATTTACATGCTTGATGTTTCTTCTCTATGGCACAATCGTTTATGTCATGTAAACTATCGTAGATTATATGACATGTCTAAGCTAGGTTTAATACCTTCTTTCGATTTAAAGTTAGAGAAGTGTAAGACATGCATGCTAAATAAGATTACAAAGAATCCTTATCCTAGTGTGACTAGACAAACGGTATTGCTTGAATTGGTGCATAGTGACTTGTGTGACTTTCATAGTTCACCTTCTTTAGGAAATAAAAAATATATTGTGACTTTTATTGATGATTATTCAAGGTTTTGTTACAGGGAGGGAAAAAAAAAAAAAAAAAAAAAAAAAAAAAAAAAAAAAAAAAAAAAAAAAAAAAAAAAAAAAAAAAAAAATAAAAAAAAAAAAAAAAAAAAAAAAAAAAAAAAAAAAAAAAAAAAAAAAAAAAAAAAAAGAAAAAAAAAAAAAAAAAAAAAATATATATTTATTATTTACTAAAGATGAAGCACTAGAAAAGTTTAAGATTTTTAAGGCCGAAGTGGAACTTCAACTTAATGAAAAAGTTAAAAGACTTCGGACGGATAGGGGTGGTGAATACTATAATCCTAGCTATTTTAGTTCCATTGGTGTAATTCATGAAACAACCACCCCATACTCACCTCAAAGTAATGGTATAGCGGAAAGGAAAAATAGGGTTCTAAAAGAAATGGTTAACACCATGCTTTCTAATTCGGGTCTAAATGACGGTTTTTGGGGTGATGCAATTTTAACTGCATGTTATATATTAAATCGAGTTCCTAATAAGAGGAATAAGACTACCCCTTATGAACTTTGGTGTAACAAAAAGCCTAATCTCAATTACCTTAAGGTATGGGGTTGTAGGGCAATTGTCAAATTGACGGAACCTAAAAGGAAAACTTTAGGTGAAAAAGGAATTGATTGCATTTTTATAGGCTATGCGGTACATAGCAAAGCCTATAGGTTTTATGTCATTGAGCCAAATGATTTTGTCTCTATCCATACTGTGATAGAGTCAAGGGATGCAATATTTGATGAGACTCGATTCTCATCGATTCCAAGACCAAAGGACATGATACCTAGTACTAGTTCCAATGTTGTGGATGACATTAACAATGATCATGATACTACAACACCGGAAATTAGGAAAAGTAAAAGAATTAGAAAAGAGAAATCTTTTGGATCGGATTTTCAACTATATTTAGTTGAAGGGTCAAGGGAGTCTATTGTGACTCAAATTTCATATTGTTACAATATGGAGGAGGATCCTAGGACCTTTGATGAGGCTATGAAGTCTCATGATTCCCGCTTTCGGAAAGAGGCGCGAATGATGAAATGGATTCAATAATGGGAAATCATACTTGGATTTTAGCTAATTTACCTCCCGGATGCAAACCTTTAGGTTGTAAGTGGATTTTCGTAAGGAAAAGGAAGATCGATGGAACCATACTAAAACATAAGGCCCAGTTAGTGGTCCAAGGTTTTAGGCAAAGATATGGTATCGATTATTTTGACACTTATGCTCCGGTTGCTAGAATAGCTACCATTGGACTTTTGATAGCATTGGCTGCGATTCATGGTCTAGTAATTCACCAAATGGATGTCAAAACTGCCTTCCTTAATGGTGAATTGGAGGAGGAAGTGTACATGAATCAACCTGAAGGTTTTGTGGTCAAAGGTCAAGAGACTAAGGTTTGCAAATTAGTTCGATCTTTGTATGGTCTTAAACAAGCACCTAAGCAATGGCATCAAAAATTTGATGAGGTCATTTTGTCTAGTGGGTTCAAAATAAATCAGTCCGATAAGTGTGTATATAGTAAATTTGATAATAACGGTAATGGAGTTATAATTTGCTTATATGTTGATGATATGCTTATCTTTGGGACTGATTTGGAACAAGTGGAAAAAACCAAAGTCTTTCTCTCTTCTAGCTTCTCCATGAAAGATTTGGGTGAAGCGGATGTTATTCTAGGTATTAGAATAATGAGAGGTAAAGGGTCCATTTCTTTATCACAATCTCATTACATTGAGAAAGTGATTAAGAGGTTTAATGAATCGAACTCGACTCATTTTGCTACTCCGATGGATCCTAGTGTTCACTTGGTTCCGAGTAGTGGTACTCCTATTTCACAATTGGAGTATGCAAGCTTAATTTGAAGCATGATGTATGCTATGACTAGCACTCGGCCGGATATAGCTTTTGCTATTGGCAAACTCAGTAGGTATACTAGTAATCCTAGTATGTTGCATTGGCAAGCATTGAGAAGAGTGTTTAGGTATTTGAATAAAACCTTGGATTATGTCATAACTTACAAAGGAGAACCTTCTATTCTAGAAGGTTACTCGGATGCTAGTTCGATTTCCAACAAGGAAGATTATTCATCCACAAGTGGATGGGTGTTTCTTCTTGGAGGAGGTGCTATTTCATGGGCATCCAAGAAGCAAACATGAATAACGGATTCCACTATGGCATCGGAATTCATTGCATTGGCATCTTGTTGCCAAGAAGCGGAATGGCTAAGGAATGTGTTGAGTGAGGTTGACTTGTGGGTCAAACCTATGTCACCTCTTGCTATTAATTGTGATAGTGCATCAACCATAGCTAAAGCTTATAGTCAAGTCTACAATGGCAAGTCAAGGCACATTGGAGTTAGACATAGCTATGTGCGTGAAATGATAAGGAATAGTTGTATAACTATTAATTTTATTCGGTCTAGTTTGAACTTGGCGGATACGTTTACTAAACCGTTGTCCAGGGAACTAGTGAACAAAATGAACAAAGGGATGGGTCTTAAGCCTATTGATCAACCTTTAGCTAAGGAAAACTCAATTTGATGTCTAATACAACGTTAGATCTCAAATTCAATGAGGATAGTACTTTTCTTAAAGGTTGGAAGCACTTGTGTTATTTACATCCCGAGGTTAGTGCTTGTTACTACAATGTAAAGAGGTTTGATAAGTGCTCAATTGTAGGAGCATGTGCATAAAGATTTACCTATATAAGCTAGAGGTTTGGCCGCTTCACCAAGTCTAAGGCTTAACTTGGAATGCTTATGAAAGGATATGGACACCAAAGCGTCATAGGTGTCGGAGGTTAAGAGCTAAGTTTATGCTTATGTGTATTAGTATCTTCAATGATTTGTGGTGGTTATATGATTCAAAGCTTTGTCTATCATTATGATCGAAATTGTTGTAAAGTTACTTTTACTAAGTGGAGATTCAATCGTAAGATATTTCCATGATGCATGAGCATGTTTTGTTTGTGATTTATAGCAAGTTGAAAACTTTTCAACATTACCCTATAAATGAGAGGAGGATTGTTGGAACATTTATAGGGTAATGGGTTTTATAAGCTCATATGGTTCTATACTAGAAGAGGAGGAGGTCTAGTATGCTAAGATTAGATTGCACAAAATCACGTGGAGCAATCAAGCAAAACAGAAGGTTGGTCGCGGGTCGCGACCAGGGGGCCGTCGCGGGTCGCGACCAGTGCACTTTCGCGACTCGCGATCTGTATCGTGGATCGCGATGTGTGTTCTATTTTGGGCGTGAAATTTTGCGTGGACGGTTTATAACCGTTGTATTGCATACGTTTTCCGTTTAATGATGATTAAGTATTCTTAATCAGGGGATTAAAGGGAGATCAATGCTGTAACAGCTCTAATCAAGAGGGAATATGTTATATGACCCTTGTCATTCATATGAGAGGAAAAAAGAAAATCAGTTTTTCAGATTCTAATCTTCTTGCTTTGCTTGAGAGAAAATTTGCTACTTTCTCTCTAGTGTTCTTCACAAACTTAAAACTCAAAGTTCTTGTTGATTCACATAGAAGATCATCTTGTGAATTGTTTCTCTCCATTGTATCTCATTAGTTATTTCGTGTTAACCCGGTGATCCTAGAGGGGCGAAATTAATCTAATAGGAAAGCGTAGTTTCCGTGCCTTGGAGTGGTGTATCCGGTTCCCTTGTTTGATAACACTTTTAACATTTAATGAGGAATGGAAATACCCATTAGTTCTCTTGGGTAATCATTTTTCTCATTATCGTTTAAGATAATATCTTTTAATAAACCGACATTCTCCGCCTTAATTTTGCTCATCTTGCATAAAGTAGTCTGATAGCATTGATATCAGACACATCTGCGCATTTCAAAGTACAAAATTTATTCCGCAAATCAAGATGTAGTTTGTCGTTCTCACTCCAAAATTATTTTGAAGTTGAATGGCAACACGAGCTTCGATCACCGTTAATCTTGTCATAAGACTTTTGCAACAAAAAAAAAAAAAAATATGACACTTGAAATCAAATCTAAAATGTTATCATAAGAAGAATATGTAGCTCTTGGCCCTTGAGTATGATTTACCTTACGGTTTCGATTGGCGTCAAAATCATTAGTGCTTCACCAAATAGAATGCAAAAACTGTAACTAAAAAGAAAACAAACTTCAATTTGTTAACATATTGAAGGAAAAAAAGAGGTGAAAGTTCTTAGAATTGAGAAGTTTGAAGCTGACTAACTCACCCTATTGTAAAACTAAAACATATTTGGTCCGTTGGTTAGCATATTATCAATCATATTACACAAAGTAGCTGCCATAAGTTAAACGTAAATGATGTTAATATTTTATAAGTTGACTTGAATAACGAATATAATAAGCATATGATGTAATGAATGATATAAACTTACGTGATAGGAGGTAGGTGCGAAAGCAGTTTCCCAACATGTTGCTTTAAGGATCATACATGAATACTTAGAACGTGTTGGAATTAAAGCCTCAAAGTTAGCCATATTCATGAAGTATTTCTTTGTTTGCTTTTGTTTATGAAATATTCAAGAAAGACTATAAAGGTCCTACCTTGTTTATATACTATTATGTTCCTTTAAGCCTTGTTGAGCAATGGGCTAAGAGAATGCCAAACCACACACGCGCGCGTGTCGGGCTTGGGCTTGGGCCCGTGGCTAGTGTGGCGCGGGTGTGGTTTGTGGCCTGTTTTATGATCTCCTATATTTTTGGGATTGGTTTTTCCGACATTTCTTTTGCGAGATTCTCACAATGAGTTTGTAACGGCAAATCAATTCTTGTCGTTTTTGCCGCACCTATTATTCCTTAATCTTCTCCCAGAATATTTCTTTGCCGTTTTTCCTTGCTTCTCTACTCTATTTAAACCCTCAATCTCTGGTCAGACCTATACACAAAAATAATTATGTCTTCCTCTCTACACAAAAATGTTCTCTTAAATTTAGGGCTAAGTTCAGTCACTCCATCAGAATGCTTGTGAGTGCACACAAACGGGCGGCGTTGTGTTAATCCTGGAGGGTGGTCGTCGGGAGGAAGTTTGCACCCGTGCTGCGGCGAAATCACCTTAAAGGACAGTGGATCTCCACGTCACAACATTCTCATCTCTTCTCATTTCTCATATTCAAGTAAGATCGTTCTAACTATTTTTCTGTGTTCTGTCTCCTTGCGTGTTAGTTACAACAATCCTAAAGGTGATTTGTGTTATTCTGTTATCATGACTTCTCGTCAATCCATTCCGGATATGTCAAAGATTGAGTCTCTTGAGGGGAAAAACTATAAACATTGGGATGTCAGGGTTTGGTTTTACCTTGAACAAATTGATGTGGCTTATGTTCTTGATGATCTTGTTATTCCTTCTTATGAGACTGAGAAATTGGCTTATGAGACCAAATTTGCTAAGGATGACTGAACCTGTAAGGGGATGTTACTACACTATATGTCCAATGCGCTCCTTGATATTTACATGACTTATAACCATGCTAAGGACATTTGGGATACTCTAGAAAAGAAATATGGTGTTGATGATGCTGGATCCAAACGATACTGCATTAGTATGTGGCTTAATTTTATGATAGATGATGAGAAACCCATTATTATCAGGTTCATGACTATGAAACTATTTGCACCAATATTGCTGTTGAGGGTCTTGTTATTTGTGAGTATACCTAGGCTATCGTTCTTATTGAGAAATTGCCCCCTTCTTGGAAGGATTACAGGAACCAGCTTATGCACAAAATGAGAGACCTTACCCTTGAAAAACTTGTTGGTCATCTAAAAATTAGGAATCAAACAACTAGTAAATACTTTTCATGCAACACCATTTTCCGTGGAAAATGTTTTCCATCAAACCAAACAGACCCTAAATGAAAGCCCTTGGCTGATACCGTCTTAGTCGACCGGATGACCGAGACCGTCATGTAGTTTAGAACGCCGGTGAAAATAGAGATGATGGAAAATAAACCTTTCTCAAAGGTTAATCGGACGTGTTCAAGAGAATTTGCAAGGCAATCCACAATAGCAATACCATCTTTCTCTCTCCTCACCACTCTAATTTGGTCTGAGCTACTGGAAAACGAGATGGAGGAAGAGAAAACAAGATGTTGGCATACGACAACGATACCATTGGTGTCGATGGCGGGGTGGTGGTGGTGCAATCTCTGAGATGGCTTACATAATCCTCCATTAAGTCGAAGAAACATAAAGGCTTCTGACGTAGGAAGGTTAGCGGAAAAGTTCGACGAAGAAGTTCGTCGAAAAAGCCTGAAATGATTTCTACTAGTCACGCTCCTTTTCAGAAAGGGAAATGGGTCAACGAGTCAAACTCACTGCTAAGCTGTGACCGACAGGTTTTTTTATCCATCTGAGTTCGTTTAAGGCCCGAAAACAGCATTTTAATTATTTTCGATTTTTATTATTTCCTAATTTCCGTATTAGCCGTCATTAGAAGGCAGCTTTTCTTCTAATAATAATATCTCAGAGTTTTAACTCTTTTCTGGTGGATTCCGGAGTTTGTTTTACAGATTTATCGCTTGTAAATCTGTCAGTTCGTTCAATGAATTGCGCTTGCTTTTCCTTTGATAATTCCGACTGCGTCAGCATTAGAGGGGGGTCGATGGAGAGAAGATAACAAGATGATGAAGAGAGAGAAGGCGGAGATGGTAGAAGAAAGAACCAAAACTGAGATGTAGTGGATGAGAGAGATAGTTACGTTGAAAAACATAATAAGGTATGTGTTTAAACTAATAAAAATTATCGATAAATATATACAAATATATTAAAAGGCGTTCCTATCAAAGGAACGATGCCAAGTAGCACTCTTCTCAAGCTTCTAATACATATGTTTATAATCTCAATAAAAAAAACAATGTGTAGTTATTAGGTTTCGGAAACATGATCTTTGAAATAAAATGTGAGAGTTTAACAACTAATCCACTACAATATCAATGCTTAATGTTTCAGAGTAAAACATAATAAAGACTTATAATTATATATAATTATAAAAACATGTAAATAAGTTTTTTGATCTTTAACCCTTAATAAGTAATAACATTCTTTCACCCAAATTGCATTGAAATTATTATTCTTATCCCCAATTCCTTAGAAGTTTTTTTGAATAATTTATCATGCCATAACGTCCATTTTCTAATCTCGCACTAGACAGAACATTACGAAAAGCTAATAGTATCAATTATGAAATTTATGAATGATAATACATTTGATAATTATAACTGACCCGGGGCATCGCCCGGGCTAAAATACTATTTTATATTTATAAACTGATAAATTTGTGCCCATTAACTGATGGTTTATAGCCTTAAACTGATAAGTTTGGGCCCATACAAAAGAGGTTTATGCCCATAAAATGATAAGTTAATGCCTGAAAAGTTCTTCACATAATAATATTATAGTATTGATCTTGTTATAATTTCTTTTTTTGTTAATTATATGTCTCTTATGCACGAATCACAATCAAAATCAAAATAAATAATACGTTTTAATCTCGAAAGTTATAATTTAATAGGTTGTACACTTGTAATCTTGTATCATAAATAAATCTTCTTTTGAAAAATATGTCGAGCATTGTGAAATGCTATTATAATTTTATTAATATGAAGTATGTAACAAAGATTATACTATATTTATATACTATAATATTCTTAACTTATTTATTCCAACCAAACTCCATTTTCTTATTACCAAAAACCCTACGTATATGTTTTTCCTATCTGTAGAACACTCTATTTTTTTATAATCTTACTTTTCAAAATTGTGACACAATGACAATAGAGTATGATTAATAATGTTTAATATAAACTTGCAAATAATTGATACTTACAAACTTTTGTCTAGATCCTCCATCCCATTTTAGTTGTCAAAATGTTCCTTTTCTGAATTTACCAAAATAGTTGTCAAGTTCCAAAAACAAACAACAAAAGTATTAAAAGTTCCAATAAACTTAGAATTTTTTTCCTGAATAATGTCAAACGAAGTATTAATCCTCCTATGCGTTGAACTTGAAATTAATTTCATGGATACCTTCCATGTAGAACAACACGTTAGAATTCTGGTTTTCCAATAAAACCGCTACTCCAAGTAGCTGTTAATACCAATAATGTTTCACTGAGGTTGATCGCTACTTCAAATATCGATTATATTGTGTCCCTAAGACAAGCTATAAGGCACACATATAAATGCTACTGAGAGTAGTGATTCATTACAGAACACAAGCGACGCAAGAGAAAAAGGAGAATATGCATGCCACACAGTAGCTGTGCGTACCGCGCACGTGGCTTGAGTGGCGCGCAACAGCTATTTTCACTATTTTCCTCAGTGGCGATTTACCGGTAAAAACCGCTACCCCATGTAGCTGTTTTACCTCGTAAACCACTACCATCAGTAGCGATTCACCGGTAAAAAACGCTACCCAAAGTAGCGGTTTTATCTCGTAAACCGCTACCATCAGTAGCGACTTAACTTAAAGTTAACCGCTACCCTGAGTAGAGGTTTGCTTTGCCGAAAATAAAATAAAATTTTTTCTCACTTGATGTCATACGTGGACGGTATCCATGGAATTAATTTCAAGTTCAGCGCATAGGAAAAATTAATACTCCCTTTGACATTATTTAAGTAAAAATTCATAAACTTAATTTCTATTGGACAAAAGTAATATAATAGTTGAGAAACAATATAATAAATGATGTTTCCTTATCTACTTTGTTCCTCAAACATGAACTAATATGGGATTGAGGGAGTATTATACTAAGTTGCTAGCCTAGTTGAAAAGTCAAAAGGCAAGGGATAAAATGAAGTTCATATTTAAATGCAACTATTAGATATTGTCATGATGTTTGCACCTAAAAAAAAAGTTAAGCGAAAATGTTAGAGTTTTTCATCATATTAAGTAGTAGTATACATTATTATCATTTTTTTTGGGCTCTCATTGGGGACCCCATAGTAAGATGAATGGCCCTGCCAGACCGACACCTCTCGCAGGTTAACCCGTCCTGAATTTGCGGGCGAACACTTTAAGATTGGGGGGATGGTAAGGGGAAACCCTCTCCAGTATATATTATTATCATATTATCATATATTGCCGTTTGAACATAATTGACATCCAAATCCGTTGTAGACATTTAATGTGGAATGGAAATACCCATTAGTTCTCTTGGGTAATCATTTTTCTCATTATCGTTTAAGATAATATCTTTTAATAAACCGACATTCTCCGCCTTAACTTTGCTCATCTTGCATAATTTAGTTTGATAGCATTGATATCAGACACATCTACGTAATTTAAATTACAAAATTTATTCCGCAAATCAAGATGTATGTTTTGGATAAATTTCACCAAAGAAGATCAATATATCAATGATAGTTTAGGCAATAAATCTAAGTGCTTTATGAACTGAATAAAAAAGTAGAGTTCGTATTATTGACAATGGAATAATGAGAGAATACAAGAATGTTGAGTGCAAAGTAGTAAAGGAGAGTGAGAAAAAGCTAATGCCTTATATTTGTCTACATGATCCCTATTTATAATAAAATAATCTGACTAATATTACCGTTTTAGGTTGTTACAAATGATAGATATTCCAGCTAAATATCCCTGATCATTTGGCGTGCTTCCCTTCTTTCTCTCAACTGCTTCAACCGACTTATGACTTTATTCAACGCGGGATTACATCACTTGCTTGCCGGTCATGTAGACGAAATCAGGACATGTCCACAACCCTGGTCATGTCCCTGAATCTGGACAGGTACAAGTTGATTTTTACTGCACAACAATTGCCCCTAATTTTGCTTGATTAATTGTGCCAGAAATTTCAAAAGTGAAATTACAACTGCCCACTACAGCCTTGATGTGATTACTGCGCCTAGGAATCCGCAAAATAACTGCAACACGTCTCTAAATCGAAAAAATAACCATCATTACACTTCTTTCAACCGCCCATTTTTGCAACTCATTTATTAACCCACTTATGCTATTTCAAACACACTTCCAATCTTTTCATCTTCCGCTTTTCCCACGTAACTTCTCTCTCTGTAACTCGTCCTTTTCGCCATTTTTTTACAATTCTTGCTTCGACCTTTCTTGTGTTTTCCAAATGGGGAAGAAAACGACTGCTTCAAAGAAGAGGGCCCATGAAATCGACATTTCTTCATCTTCGTATGAAAAAAGCGAACACGACCTCATTCCCTCTAACATTTTAGAACCCGCAAACTCCAAACCCAATTCTCTCTCCACTGTTGATGTTGAGAGTTTAGTTAACTCAGGAATCCTCCCTTCTTCCACCATTTTCTTTGTAGCCAATGAAAGTGAAATAGCAGACTGGACAAAACTAGGTTGGTCTTATTTTTATGAATACCCTTTCTTGAACGGATCCTCAATCCCCTTCTCTCCTTTAATCAAGCCCATGGTTTGGAGAGTTCTGGTCTCTGCTGACATTTTAGCCGAGAGATTAGGGTTTGACTTCACCCTAGGAGATTTGGCGTACACTTATGCAGTCAAAATTTGGGGGAATGGTAGAGTGAGTTTGTCAACCAAAACAAAGCGACACCCTCTTATTCCGAAGGCTGACAGACAAGATAGAGGATGGATGACTAGATACTTTTTTGTGGAGATAGATTCTTTGGGCGAAGAGAGTGGATGGATCCTTTCCAACTGGAAGGTTAAGGGTAAGAATTGTGAATTTGTGTTTAGAGTTCTGATTTTGGTATAACTTTCTCTTGAAGACGTCAAGGTTGACGAAGAATCTGCGAAGGCAAAAACCAAGGCGATACTGGACTTGGGGGAAGAGGCAAGAGAATACAGACTAGTACCAGTCACCCCAATAGAGGATCTCCAATCAAACGAACCATCTTCAGGCAACATGTCTTCAGGTAATATTTTGGTCATTCTTGTCTCTGAGATCGGACACGTTCCATGGGTAACTGATATGTATAACTGTGCAGACACCTCAAAGAGTAGCAAAAGCCTCAAAGAGCTGTCCACCAGGGAAATCATCAAGCTTAGGGCTGCCAAGAAACCAAAGGTCGCCCATGATGCTGCTGCTCCTGCTACAGACGTCAAACCTGCTGACATTGGACTCACTCCCAAGAGCATGCCTCCTCCGTCGTCTCCTGCAACTTCTTCTCCGCAAACATCTACGTCCGCTGCTGGTCCAAAGCTGCCTGTCCTGAACATGGCATTTCCTGGAGACTATGGCAAAGAATTCAAGAGCGTCACCGCTCTCTGGCCATACATTGATCAACTCTGGTTCCATGCAAGCACAACACGCCACAACAAGGCCAAGCCAGAGAATACTGCTGGTGAGGCTGTCCAATGCGCCTTCCAGGTATTGCATTCCTGCCTATACATGAAACAAGATTCGGTCAAGTAGCACTTCCCTTTAGATTATACTCACCTGATCTTTTGCTTGTCACAGAGCCTTCAAGCCACCCTGGGCAACGTCAAGAACATCCTCTCCTATCACAAGGAATTGGAGAGGGTGACTGGAGAGTTGTCCAGTACTCAGAAAAAGCTGAAGGACCAGGAGAAGGCCTGGAATGGCAACAAGGAGCGCCTGGAAGCAAACATTATTGTGCTTAAAAGGGAAAAGCTGGATAAGATTGAGGAACTTGAGAAAGTGAGCCAAACCCTGGCAGCCAAGGAGGACGAGCTGAAGAAGAAGGAGGAAGAACTGGTTGACAGCGCCATCTACTATGCCATGAAGACTACTGCTGAGCTGATGAAGGAGTTCAAGGAGGGAAAGGCTCACACCTGGGAACCGGACCAGACCATTGACGAGTATGCCCAGGCCTACCCTGAGGAAGGCGAGGTCAACTCCAAAAAGGCAGAAAATGGGCAGGTCAACCAAGGTGAGCAGCTTGCTGGAGAAGATGACCAGAAGACTCCTGCTGCTGACCAGGTTATGACGGAGGCGAACCCCGAGGAGAAGACAGAGGATGTAACCACAGTTTGATTAGTCTATGCTTTAAACAATATTTACCTTTGGTTTGTTGAACAGTAGTTTAACTGTCTTGCCCATGGGGGCAGACAGGTTTGAAGTGTGTTATTGTTGAACAATTATCCTGCATGTCCACTGTTTTGGTGGGCTTTATCAATTGCATTTGCTTTTGTTTGTGTGAATTTATCAAGTTGCATTGCTAGTGCTGAAGTTGCAGCTGTTAATTTGCAGTTGTCAATTTGTAGTTGTCAAATTATAGTTGTCAAATTGTAGAGTTGTAAGACTGTTGTGATGTTGCAAGGTTGCCTAGCTGTTATGCAGACCATGTCCTGTAGAAGGACTGGTGTGGACAAGTCTTGAATACCTGAGTAGGTAGTTGTCTTAATGTAGTTGCCCCATGTGAGTTTGATGTATGAGTAGTTCTGCAAAACAAAAGGTTAGAAGCGTTGGCCGTTGGTGCGGCCAATGGCCCTCCGATGCTTAAGTCAGTAATGGCTTTGAAAAGAAATAAATAAGAAACGAAATACCAAAATAACAAATAGGTAAAGGGAAACATACCTGTCTGAGGTGTCATAACTACTGGACAAATGACAAGCAGGATTTAGAAATAATACCTCTTCAGATGCGTTGCATTCCAGCTTCTTGGAATAGGTGTCCCATCTTGCTTGATAAGAGAATATGCCCCTTGTCCTATGACCTTACTTATTTGGTATGGTCCTTCCCAGGTGGGACCTAACTTACCATCAGTGGGATTTTTTGTGTTATGGAAAACTTTTCTGAGGACCCATTCACCTTCTTGGAACACTTTTATCCTCACATTTTTGTTGTAGCTGCGAGCCACACCTTGCTGGTAGACCGCCATTCTGACTTTGGCTTGTTCCCTTATTTCGTCAACAGTATCTACATCATGGGTTAGTGCATCATCATTTTTATTTTTAGTCATGAAACCATACCTGGCAGAAGGGACTTGTACTTCTGTTGGGATGACAGCTTCACATCCATAAATGATGGAGAAGGGAGTATGTCCAGTTGCGTTCTTTGGAGTTGTCCGGTCAGCCCATAGGACAAGTGGGAGCTGTTCTGCCCATTTCCCTTTAGCATCTTCTAAGCGGCGGTTCAGCTGATTGGCAACGATTTTGTTGGTGGACTCTGCTTGACCATTGGCCTGTGGATATCTAGGTGTGGATGTGTGGAGTCCAATTTTCCATTTTGCACAAAAAGCTCTGGTCTTGTCGCTTATGAACTGGGAGCCATTGTCACATACTATGTCTACGGGGACACCGTACCTGCACAGTATATTACGTTTTATGAAAGAAATAACTTCCTTATCTTTTACCTGTTTGAATGCTTCAGCTTCTATCCACTTTGAGAAGTAGTCCGTCATGGCTAGCATGAAGACTTTCTTGCCAGTTTCCTGAGGCAGCTTGCCTACTATGTCCATGCCCCACTTCATGAATGGCCATGGCGTCAATGTGGGATGCAAGGTCTATGATGGTTGATGTTGGACCGGAGCATGCAATGACAGGCGTCGTACTTTTTGGCAATGTCTGCGGCATCTTGACGCATGGTGGGCCAATAGTATCCCATGAGATGGATCTTGGTTGACAGGCTTCGTCCAGCAGCATAGTTGCCTCCGATACCGCAAAGGGTTTCTTCCAAGACTTGCTTTGCTTCCGCAGCTTCCAGGCACCTAAGATAGACACCTGAAACAGATACTTTAAACAAGACATTTTAAATTAGTGTGTAACGCGACGCTTTCATCCTAAATGCTTTGGCGTCTTCTCCAGGAGGAGTGGTGTCGTCCTTGAGCCAAGCGATGAATGGTAGAGTTCATCCAGTATTGGGGGTGGAGGTGCCGACATTGAGGCGCCGTCATTTTCATTCTGGATCACAAAGATGTCCTGCTCAATAGCTGGATAAGCTAGATGGACAATAGGAACACTGGTCAACTTGGATCCTTTGAGGGATGAGCCTAGGCTGCAAGTGCTTCAGCTTGGGAATTTTACTCTCTGGGTACCTGTCTTATATTACAATACTCAAACGATTTCGTAAGTCGATTAAAAACATCTAAGTAGGCACTCATTTTTGTGTCTTTGGCAGCATAATCTCCGTTAATCTGACTTAATATAAGCAAAGAGTCGCATCTTACCTCCAGGTTCTTTACCTTTAGCTCCCTAGCTGCCATTAGGCCGACAAGTAGAGCCTCATATTCTGACTCATTATTGGTGGCCCGAAAGTTGCACTGGACAGCTTGGGGGATTTCGTCGCCTTCTGGGGATACCAGCATGATTCCAAGGCCAATGCCACTGACGTTGGAGGCACCATCATTCAGCACTGTGCTGACTTCCTCATCAGCGAAGGGTTTGAGACCAGGCGTGAAGCCAGAAACGAAGTCAGCTAGGACCTGCGATTTGATAGCTGTCCTGGGCTCATACTGATTGTCATAAGCACTAAGTTGAATGGACCACTTGGCCATCCTACCTGTTAGTTCTGGTTTTCGCAAGACAGTCTTAATGGGATAGTTAGTTTTTACGGTTTTTTCACCATATACCCCCGACAAATTGGAAAATTCACCATATACCCTCAATGTTTCAAATATGCACCATATACCCCTGAGTTTTCGAAAACGTTCACCATATACCCTTTTTCTAACTGCCCTTAACTCACCGTTAGCTTTATTTACGATTTTGCCATCATTAAGCCCTAACCCTAAAATGTAAACCTTAATCTAAACCCTAACATCTAATCTAAACCCTAACCCTAAAATCTAAACCCAAACCCACCCCCCCCCCCCCCCCACCGGCCCCCCACCCCCTCTCCACCCGCCCCTCCACCCCCTCCACCGCCGCCGCATGCCCCCCTCACCCCGCCCGCCACCCCCACTCCCACCCCCTCCCCTCGACAGGCGCGATTTCCCCACCCCCCCCCCGCGCAGCCCCACCCCCCCCCCCCTGCGATTTCCCCCCCCCCCCCGCGATTTTCCCATTGACCCTTCCCGCGATTTCCCGATCCCCCACCCCTCCTCGCGATTTCTCTCTCTCCCCCACCCCCTCCTCGCGATTTCTCTCTCCCCGACTCGAATTCTTTCTCTCTAACCTCAAACCTCCATTTTTGAATATTTTGAGCTCCGATTTTGGCTTGAAACTTGAAAATTCTTTCATATTTGGGCTAGGGGAGTCTTTATTTACACTTGGTTGCAAATTTTGTGTGGTTTTTGCACACTTTTGTGCGGTTTTGTGAGGTTTGGAGGCTCGAAATTTTCGAACCATTTTTGTGCCTTTTCCGGCAGAAACGCCGGTGTCATAGAGGAGAGGTGTCGGGGAGAGTGCGGCGGAGGGGGAGGGGGGAGGGGAGGGAGGAGGGAAGGGGAGGGGGGAAGGGGAGGGGTGGGGGGGGCGGCGGCGGTGGAGTAGAGGGGGGGTCGGGCTGCCGGCCTGAGGTGGAGGGAGAGGGGTGGGGGCCTGGGGTGGTGTGGAGGGTGAGAGGAGAGTGGGTTAAGGGTTAGATTAGGGTTAGATTAGGATTAAGGTTAGAGTTAGATTAGGGTTAGGGTTAGATTAGAATTAGGGTTTAGGGTTAATAATGGAAAAATGGTAAATAAAGCTAACGGTGAGTTAACAGAAGTTAGAAAAAGGGTATATGGTGAACGTTTTCGAAAACTCAGGGGTATATGGTGCATATTTAAAACATTGAGGGCATATGGTGAATTTTCCAATTTATCGGGGGTATATGGTGAAAAAACCGTAGTTTTTACTATGATGGGGTGAGATTCAAAGTAAAGGCGTAATTTCATAGAAGACATGACCAGTGCCAGAACTAATTTCCCGAGATAAGCGTACCTGGTTTCAGCGTCAAGTAAAGACTTACTCACATAGCAGACAGGTAGTTGTTTGTCATCGTCCTCCCTGACCAGTACTGCACTGACGGCAGACTCTGACACCGACAAATACAGTTGCAACTTCTCGTCAGGTTTAGGTTTGGACAACAAGGGAGGATGAGGCAAGTAGATCTTCAGATCTTGTAATGCTTTCTCGTGCTTTGCGATCCACTCGAACTTGGTGTTTTTCCTGAGGACAACATAAAATAAATGGCATTTATCTGAGTATTTAGAGATGAACCTGTTTAGGGCAGCCACTCGTCCAGTCAACTTCATAACATCTTTGGGACAACGTGGTGAATGGAGGTTGAGGACAACTCATATTTGCTCAGGACTAGCTTATATTTCTTTCTGGGTGACTATGTAACCCATGAATTTTCCGGATGACACACCGAAAGAACATTTAGATGGATTGAGCTTCATGTTGTACGAAGGACTTGAAAAGTTTCTTCCAAGTGTTTGACGTGGTCGGCTGCTTTTGTTGACTTGACCAGCATGTCGTCTATATATACTTCCATGGTACGCCCGATTTGTTTCTCAAACATTTTGTTGACCAGTCTCTGGTAAGTTGCCCCTGCATTTTTCAATCCAAAAGGCATAACCTTATAATAGTAGATGCCCCTTTCAGTCATGAACGCTGTTTTCTCCTGATCTTCTGGGTGCATTAGGATTTAATTATAACCACGAAAGGCATCCAGCATTGTCAGCGTTTCATGGCCAGCGGTAGCATCAATCATGGCATTTATAAGGGGCACATGAAAAGAGTCTTTGGGACATGCTTTATTGAGGTCAGTAAAATCAATACAAACACGCCACTTACCGTTTTTTTTTTACAACTACCACGTTAGCCAACCAGTCAGGGTAATGTACCTCTCTAATCTTACCAGTCTCAAGCAGTTTTTCAACTTCTTCATTTATGGCTTGGTTGCGTTCTGGTGCAAACTTTTGTCGCTTTTGGCGGACTGGGGGATGCTCAGGGTTAACCCGTAATTTGTGTGTGATGACGTCTGGGCTAATGCCTGTCATGTCATCATGCTTCCAAGCGAAACAATCACCGTTAGCACGTAAAAAAGTAATAATTTCAGTCCTTACCTCGTCAGGTAGATCGGAGCCAACATGTACTACTTGATCAGGAAATTCCGGGTCAAGGATAACTTCGTCAAGGAGTTTAGATTTTGGCTCCACATAGTTGCTTGGTGCGGACTGCTCCCGTAATTGCTATGCCACCTCTTTCTGGGCACTGGAAGGTTTGAGCGTGACTTTGTAACACTCCTTGGCAACTCTTTGGTCACCTTTGATCTCCTAGATGCCCCAGGGGGTTGGAAATTTCACCGTTTGATGGTAAGATGACGGAATAGCCTTCATCTCATGGATCCAGGGCCTGCCAAGAATTATGTTATAGGCAGATACGCATTCTATGACCAGAAATTTTACCTGTAGGTTGACGCCTTCAGCATAGACAGGTAAGGAGATTTCTCCAATGGTGTTATAAGCCTCTCCACTGAAGCCAACCAGAACTGTAGATTTCCCCATCTGGACGAGTGTATCTAGCATGATAATATTGGCTAAGCTTCCATTGTCCACCAAGATCCTTTTAATTAGGCAGTTGCCTACGGAGAGAGAGAGATGACCAAGCCGTCATGGTGGAATGCTGAGGCATCTACCGCGTCCACATCATCGAAAGTGATTGTTGGTCCCGGATTGATTGTACGTCTTAGGGCAGGCTTGTCAGCATAGCATTCCTTGGCATGTCTCTTAGCTGCAGAATAAGTCAAACCACAAACGTCAGATCCTCCTATAATAACATTAATAACTTTAACATGAGAAGGAGGGTTAGGAGGTTTTTGGGGAGCATATGTGGATTTCTCCTTTGAGACAGTTGTCTTGGCCTTCTCGGACATGATTTCTTTAAGATGTCCATTCTTCAGGAGATAAGTGACTTCTCTTCGGAGGGCGATGCAATCATCAGTCACATGACCAATGTCTCCATGATAGTCACACCATTTAGATGGGTCTTTACGGTCTCTTGGGCGTGACGATTTAGGTGGCCACTTGACAGCATCTCCGAGCTTTGCCAGATGGTTGATGAGTCCTCCGGTGCTCACGCAAAAGTTGTATTCTTCGATCTTCGGGTGATGCTTGGACTCTTCCTTCCACTCTGGTTCCTCGTCTTCCACCGCTGCGACATATTGGTCGTTGACTGGTCGATCATATGGCTTTGGTCTGCTATCTCGCCGTCGATTCCACGTGTACTTTCTGCTGGACCGGTCAGGTTCAGAGGGCTCCTTTCTGGCATCCATATCTTCTTCTAGGCGGACTTGCGTGAGAGCCTTATTCAATGCATCTTCAAACTTGGTGCACGGGTACTTGGTCAGATCTTTGTAGAGGTTAGAATCTCCGTACAGTCCTTATCTAAATGCTTCGATAACGGTTGGGATGTCGCAATTAGGAATGGACGCCTTTTCTCTGTTAAAGCGATGAATATATTCTCTGAGACTTTCTCCATAGCGTTGGGCGACACGGTACAGATCACTTGTCTGCTTCTGGACTTTTCAACTACTGGCGAAAAGCTGATTAAACATGTTCTGAAGTTCTGCGAACGAGGTGATGCATCCATTTGGCAGATTAGTCAACCAATCTAAGGCAGGTTCGGACAGAGTGGACCCGAATCCTTTGCATAGACTAGCTTCTCTCATATCACGAGGAATAGAAATGGTCATCATTCTCTTCTTGTATTGCTTGATATGCACGCTAGGGTCAGTGGTCCCATCATATAGCTGAATGTTCAGAGCACTGAACCTTTTAGGGATGTCAATATTATCAATATGATCCGCATAGGGGGAGTCAGCGTAGCTATTTGGCTTTGCCTCAGCTATTGCAGGGGTCATCCCTGGAATTTTATTTATCATTTCTTGCAAGAGGGCGAACTTCTGTTCCATGGCCTCATTCATGCTTCCAAGGACAGGTTGAAGAAATCCCATCCCTGGCGGCAGGTTAGGGTTGAACTGGACATAAGAGGCAAGGGCGCCGACTCTATGAGTGAAAGGCACGCTAGCAGGCTGACTCAGAGGAGGCACATTTTGAGTGAATGCGACAGAAGGAGTTCAAAGAGGAGGAGGAAGAAGAGTCTCCGGAAAGGTGACACAAGTCCGATTTGGAGTGTTGGACACATTGACATTTCTAGAATAGTTCGGACGAGGGGGTGCATTGGGAATGGACCTGGATGACGACCCGAAGGTTGGAAATGTTGAAGGGGTTTGAAAAGGATTAGAACCAATCAGATGGGTTTCATCTTCGACCATGATGAAGTCACTGGCCAAAGGGATAGCAGCAGTAGTGACTGCAGGGCGCGTCACTAGAGGGTTTGATATTTGTGAGATGATTGGGGTAGGCATAGGAGAATTTTGTGGTGCTGGGAGACTTCGAGAAGGAGTGACGGTATCCACGTCAAGGCGAGTGGTTGCGCCTTCGATGATACGGCATGCCTGGTGGCGAGAAGATGAAGCCGCCATAGAGACGGCGGATTGGACTTGGCCATGCAGGACGTCATTTTCTTTCTGGAGAATATCGAACTTTTCATTGAGGCGCTTCCAGATTTCTTCCACAGAGGAAGGGATGTTTCCAGCCATTGTATTGTGACGGATTTTTGTGAAATAAGAATTTCGAAAGAGCACTTTTTAGACTAAATGCCCCACAGTAGGCGCCAAATTGTTTTGGATAAATTTCACCAAAGAAGATGAATCTATCAATGATAGTTTAGGCAATTAATCTTAGTGCTTTATAAACTGAATAAAAATGTAGAGATCGTATTATTGCCAATGGAATAACGAGAAAATCATAAGCATATGATGTAATGAATGATATAAACTTACGTGACAGGAGGTAGGTGCGAAAGCAGTTTCCCAACATGTTGCTTTAAGGATCATACATGAATACTTAGAACATGTTGGAATTAAAGCCTCAATGTTAGCCATATTCATGGAGTATTTCTTTGTTTGCTTTTATTTATGAAATATTCAAGTCCCACATGGAAAGAATATAGAGGTCCTACCTTGTTTATATACTATTATGTTCCTTTAAGCCTTGTTAGGCAATGGGCTAAGAGAACGCCAAACCACACATGCGCGCGGGCGTCGGGCTCATGCTTGTGGCTTGTGTGGCGTGGTTTATGGTCTATTTGATGATCTGCTATATTTTTGGAATTGGTTTTTCCGAGATTTCTTTTGCGAGATTCTCGCAATCAGTTTGTAACGGCAAATCAATTCTTACCGTTTTTGCCGCACCTATTATTCCTTGATCTTCTTCCAGAATATTTCTTTGCTGTTTTTCCTTGCTTCTCTACTCTATTTAAACCCTCATTCTCTGGTCAGACATATACACAAAAATAATTATGTCTTCCTCTCTACACAAAAATTTTCTCCTAAATTTTGGGCTAAGTTCAATCACTCCATCAGTGTGCTTGTGAGTGCACATAAACGGGCGGCGCTGTGTTAATCCTGGAAGGTGGTCGTCGGGAGGAAGTTTGCACCCGTGCTGCTGTGAAATCACCTTTTAGGACAGTGGATCTCCACGTCACAACATTCTCATCTCTTCTCATTTCTCATATTCAAGTAAGATCGTTCTAACTATTTTTCTATGTTCTGTCTCCTTGCGTGTTAGTTACAACAATCTTAAAGGTTATTTGTGTTATTTTGTTATCATGGCTTCTCGTCAATCCATTCATGATATGTCTAAGATTGAGTCTCTTGAGGGGAAAAACTTTAAACGTTGGGATGTCAGGGTTTGGTTTTACCTTGAACAAATTGATGTGACTTATGTTCTTTATGATCCTGTTATTCCTTCTTATGAGACTGAGAAACTGGCTTATGAGACCAAATTTGCTAAGGATGACCGAACCTGTAAGGGGATGTTACTACACTATATGTCCAATGCGCTGTTTGATATTTACATGACTTATAACCATGCTAAGGACATTTGGGATACCCTAGAAAAAAAATATGGTGTTGATGATACTGGATCCAGACGCTACTGCATTAGTAAGTGGCTTAATTTTATGATAGACGATGAGAAACCCATTATTAACCAGGTTCATGACTATGAAAATATTTGCACCAATATTGCTGCTGAGGGTCTTGTTATTTGTGAGTATACCCAGGCTATCGTTCCTATTGAGAATCTGCCCCCTTCTTGGAAATACTACAAGAACCAGCTTATGCACAAAAAGAGAGACCTTACCCTTGAAGAACTTGTTGGTCATCTGAAAATTAGGAATAAAACCGCCTTACGGATAAACCTTCTTATCATGCTGTTTTTCCTAGAGCTAATCTTGTGGAGCCCAAACACTCCAATTATGACAGGAACAAACAGAAGGCAAAGAGTTCTCACAAGGGAGATAATAGTCTCAAACCTCATGGAGGTGTGCACAGATACTTGTTCAAAGGTAGCTGTCATGAATGCGGTAAGCCTGGACACAAAGCTGTAAATTGCTGGAACAAAAAGAAGAACGATGCAAACTTGGTGGAAGAAGCTGAAAACTTTATTGTTGTTGTATCCAAGGTCAACCTTGCTGGACAATTGAATGGGCCACCTAATCTAAATCTAAATCACATCATATCATATCATATCATATCATATCACATCATATCATATCATATCACATCATATCATATCATATCATATCATATCATATCATATCATATCATATCATATCATATCATATCATATCATATCATATCATATCATATCATATCATATCATATCATATCATATCATATCATATCATATCATATCATATCATAATAATAATAATAATAATAATAATAATAATAATAATAATAATAATAATAATAATAATAATAATAATAATAATAATAATAATAATAATAATAATAATAATAATAATAATAATAATAATAATAATAATAATAATAATAATAATAATAATAATAATAATAATAATAATAATAATAATAATAATAATATGTAAAGTAGAGTCCAAACACCAACTCACGAGGTTGCGACATTTGGCGGCCTCATTAGACGTCATTTGTCGCGCTTTTTAACTGTCATGTCATTTTAAAAAAAATAAATAGAGTTACAAAGTAATAAAAATATATGTATAGAGTTTTGGATACGAAGAAATAGAGTTGAGTTCACAATGAACAATTTAAGTTTTAATAAATCAATGAAATTTTTTAATATATATTTCGGAAAATTATAATTTTTGTATCATTGGAAAGTATTTAAAAACTACTCCCTCCGGTTCCGAAAGATCCTCCTTGTTACTGTTACTACAGATACCAAGGAGGATCAATTTGTGTGGGGTCTGGGGTGGGTAAAGTAGGAGAGAGAAAGGGGGTTAAGGAAAATAAACAAATAAAAAGGGGGTAAAGTTGGAGAGAGAAAGGGAGTAAAATTGAATTAATAGTGTAATGGTGGACCATATGATAGGGATATGAGAAGGTAAAAAGGGGAAAAAATTTGCCAAATAAGGAATAAAGTAAAAGAGGGAGGATTTTTTGGAAACGCACTTAAACGGAAAGAGGGAGGATCTTTAGGAACCAGAGGGAGTACTTTAAAAAAAAGATCCATTTATACTATGTTTAAAATTTTATATTAAACAAAAGAAATATTGACTATACTAACGTATTAAAGTAACAAACTGCAGTTTGAATTAGAAACTCAATTAGAATTAGGGCTTTTCTACAAAACATATTTATGTTAGAATTAGAATATTCAAAGTTATTACATTATAACTTTTGTTATTGTATGTAGGACAAAAATACGTTCAAACAGGGTATGTGAATTATCAATAATCTACATCTCCTCCACGAAGAGAACGGGCATTTGCTCGGGTCCTAAATACTAGTAAATATATATAAAGTATAAACTTTTCGATAGTATAGGGAGCTCTTCAAGATTTCGAGGTCATAGAGCGATCCACGTAAGACTGACATGTCATCAATTTTTTTTTATAAAAATAGAGTATAGGGAGCTCTTGAAGAATTCGAGGTTATAGAGCGCGCCACGTAAGAGTGCCATGTGAACAATTTATATTTTTTTTTACAAAAACAGAGTTCTACATAGATTTAAATACATATAAGGAGTTTTGGATAAGCGAAAATTAGAGTTTGGTTTTGAATGAATAACCTAAATTATTATATTATGTAAATTGTGTATAACTTTTGCTACATAATTCAGAATAATATAATTTTTGTACCATCGGATAGTGCTCGAAATATGATTCGAAATAAGATATTTTACAATATAGTTCTACGACTTATGGAATAGATAGTGCCACGTAGGATTGTTATGTCATTTATTTTTATATTAAATATTTAAAAAAATAGAGTTCTATATATATTTAAATACATAAAAGTAGCTTTGGATAGGGGGGAAAAAGGAGGTCTACATATAGTTTTACAAATGCAAGGAAATGTATTTAATTATATAAATTGTAAGACACTACTAAGTCTTTCTTTTAGATAAATATAATAATAGCTATAAGTATAGTACTGTACTATATGTGGTTATAGTATTTGATCATAGGTCCAATTTATAAGATTAAACATTTAATCTTTCAAAACCTCAGTCTTACTCAACTGAACCAAAACAATTTACTATTGCAACAAAATTAATTAAGGAAACTTTGTTGTGACAACAAAATACAAATCTATAGCGATAAACGTACATATATTTTAGAGTTTTGGATGATGAAAAAATTAGAGTTTGATTTTAAAAAACAACCTTAGAATATTGTAGAGAGATCCGCCTAAGCATGCTATGTCATTCTTTTTAATTTTTAATTTTTAATTTTTTTTTAAATAAAATGTTCAACATAGATATAAATACATATAAGGTGTTTTAGACAAGTGAAGGATACCGTCTAATTTTAAATGAACAACCTAAATTATTATACTATATGTAAATTAAATATAATTTTTGCTACATAATTGCAATACGATCCATATACAATATAGTTTTACAACTTATGAAATATATTTAGATGAACAATAATGTATTATTTATTCTTTATTTTAAATACGCATTAAAATCACTATAAAATAACGTATTATATGTGACAATAGCAATTATGTCTTTCAAAATCATACTTTTAAAAATTAAGTTATATAAAGATAGCATACCATGATGGCATTACATGAAGAATCAAATGAAAGTTTGTCAACGACATTGCAGAGGTATTAAGCAATTGACTAATTATTTTATTTCTTGAATTTTATTATATTCATAATTATTTATGTTTTTCTTTTCCTTATATCTATATGTCAGATCTTATTATTTTCTCCATGAACTTACTTATACTAAAACTAATTGGGAAATCAAAGTTCGCGTTTCTAGAATATTTGAGGTCACGGATCATAAAAACGGGGGAATTTAATAAGTCTTGATATGGTCATGATTGATGAAGATGTATTTTTTTTTTCTCTTAAATTGTATTTTTCAATTATTAGTAGAGGTTAGTTTTATATTTATTCAATTTTATTCATGATGCCATCATTATGCTCTTCTTTTTAGCTTTCACATCTTTCATTCTATAAGCATTAGTGTTTATGTGCTATATTAAAAGTCGAAGTTGTGGCTAGCAGCAATCATGTTTTACTCTATTCTTTTTGTCCTGCATCTATTAAAGTTTTACCTTTCTTAAAGTATCATTCGGATATTTTTCATGTTAAAACTGTTTTAGTTATTGTTAGTCATACCAATTATTAGAATACCATTTAATAATAAACTTAGCTACAATATTCAATTGAGTATTAAAAATTATAAAATTTATATATCGCAATAACAAATATATAAATTAGAGTATAATGACAAATACTTTCTCGGTTCTTTTTCTACTGCAATAATGGGTTTGGGCATGGTTTTTAAGAAAATAAAAAAATGGGTAGTTTAGCATAGAGGTACCCCTTTAATTAACTAGAGTAGGGGATCAATAAATCCTTAATAAAGTAAATGCAACTTTATGGGGCAATTTAAGTAATTAATGATGGTTTTATTAACACAAAGTAAAGGCAATATTGTCTATAGTTACTTTTTTTTACCAGAAGTGGAATGGTTCCAATAGACGAAACTACCCAAAGTGGTAATTACTGCAATAAAAAAAGACCGGAGGAAATATGTAAATACAATGGTGTTGAAAATTTTCATTTCACAACACAGAAAATAAAAAATGTTAACAAAAAATTTGCAAAAAACCAAATAACCAACAACCTGTGCAATGCATGAGTTTCAAAACTAGTTATCCTAATGTTTTTGTTTTAGAGTTGCAATTCTTTGAGACTGGTTCTCCCGCGTTAACTGTAGGACTTTAATGACGTACTTCACATGTTTGCCTTGTCTAAGTGGTGGATCGAGAAAAATCGAAAATGGAGTTGGTAAAATAAATTTTAATTTGATCTCATAATTAGTGAAAAAAAGTTGGTCTTTATATTTGTAGAAAATGAAATTTGTCAATCGTATGTTAAAATAGGTCTAGTTTTAAAGATTAAAAATATTGTTGGTATATTTCACTTATATTTTTGCTTAGTAATTCTCAAAATATGATTATTGAAAGATATGTAATATTTTTCTCCATCCTTTAATACATAACAAGTGTCAGCCCAATGACTGGACTCCAACTGCTTCACATCCTTACTAATCAATCACGTGGTACACTAAGATTTTTAATTACTCACAAAAGGGGAAAAAAATTACTTTCACATTATTCCTACTTTTTTCAGACTTTCACGTGAAGCAAATGTGCACGATATCCCAACACTTGCTTTCGAACTCCCGTCTTTTAGTAATACATGACTCGTATCTTTTAAGAATGTTGCACAAGAAATGATTTTTTTTATCTTTAAAATTGGACTTAACCTAAACACTTGGTCAAAATTTTAGACAATGGGGATGCACTTGATTTTGGTCAAGAAATGAGCATCGGCAATCGATAAACGTCCGGCGATTAACGGTGTAATCCCCCGTAAATTTATGGATCTTATAAATATATTTTAATGTATAGTTATTTATATTTAAATATATTTATGTATTTTAACGATTTATTCCTTCAAAGGTTGACTATTTGAAAGTCAAAGGATTTGTTTTAATGATTTATGCAAGTCAAATATTTTATTAAAGTCATGCTTTGAAAAGTATTTGAAATATTTGAAACACTTATTGGATTTAGAAAAGGGTTTGTAAATGGGTGTGAGGAGCCCAAACCTTTTGGCATAATCTATGGTCATTCTCATTTAATTAACCCATCAAAGCCCAATTCTTTATTGGACCCCGAATGGGGGGAACTATAAATACCCTCATTTACCCAAATCCCCACACATTAAACACATTATTTTTCTCTATCCTCCTCCCCCTCACTTTCGGCCCTCCACTTCTTTCTCTTCTCTCTCTTCCTCTTCGGCCTTCTCCTCCTCGCCGTTCTTCACAGCAGCCGGCAGCCGACCGCCGCCAGCAGCCCACCGGACCGCCTGCAGCAGCCAGCGCTGCTCCCTCGTGCCGCGCGTCCTTTCCTCCTCTTCCTTGGTTGGTTGTTATTTCTTCCTCCTCAAGTTTTATTTAATGCAAAGTTTGTATCTTTAAGGTTTGTTTTAATAAGTTTATGTTTAAAAAGTTATGATTTGATGATTTGTTTATGAATCTAAGATTATATAAATTATGTATTGAAGAAATAAAATTTCAGATTTACTTGTTATGTTAAAATAGTGTTTAAAAATATCAAAGCATGGATTTTTAGGGTTTTACATGTTGGAAAATCATAGTATCATGTTATGGTTTATGATTATGGGTTTTCTTATTATTATAAGCATGTTTAAATATGTTTAAAAAAGGTTTTAGTGTATATTATGTTGCTGGAAATTTGGAAAGAGTAGTGTTGATGGAGTTTTTATGTTTTAAACATGAGTTTTAAGGGTTTTTAATCATCTAGTATAGTAGTACTATACTAGGAGTTTGTACTAAGTAAGTTTTAATGATGGAAAAAGTTTTTAAACACTTTTAAGAAGGGTTTAAAATATTTTATTATTGCTGTAAATTCATGGTGTATTGATTATGAATTTATGTTGATTATTTTGGGCGGAGAATTCTCTCTAGGCGATTTTTAAGTCTGTTATAGTGGCATCTCAGTTTGTCTACACAAGGTACGTACATACCTATGTGTTGGTTGATGTAGTATCATGATTTAAGAAGGAGAATTATGTAGTATCATGTATAGGAACTATGTTTAGTTCATATATGATATCTATTATATTGGATTTTGCATGTTTGATGCTATTGTGTGAACATGTTGAATATGAGAATTACATTTTGAGATATATATTATGTTTGTATGGAAGATTGATGCAAGCATGTTGGTTGGGAACTTTATTTTTATTAATTCACATGGGGGAATTAATATGTTTATTAGTATTGGATCATGATTGATCATTGTTCCCTTTTGAGTATTTCACTGCTTTATGGATCGAGGGCCTTATTTGGTAAGTTGATATTTTATACCTATGAAAGGTAAGTTGATATTTTATACCTATGAAAGGTAAGTTGGTTGTTGGCTAGGTTCAACAAGTAAGAAAGATTGGATTAAAGTGGAATTAATCTTGGATTGTTAAGTTGTGTGATCACTTATCTAATCCTAAGATAAAAAGAGAAAGTTGTGATTGTTTGTTGATTCTATTATTGGTGTTGCTTGTGAGTCATAAGAAATAATAATTGGTAAACCATGTAAAGTGAAACTGGATAGCAATGGCTTTAGGCTGGTGCACGTCTGATGTGTTGGACAATTAGGAGTTGGGGTACATGGTGAGCGTGCCATGGCTTTTTCTGGGGCCGGATTGATCACTGTGTCCTATTTTTCAGTTAGAAAGGTTCCTCGATATCGTAGGTCATGGGAATACGGAGTCGCGCCCGTATTTCGTCTTCCAAAGGGAAGGCTGGTTTTAGTTAGACAACTCGGTCCATTGACTATTCCATTTAAAGTAATAAGAATGTTGTTAAAGTTTGGTTCAGTAAAAGTTATCTGCAAGTTATTATGTTATTATTTATTCTTGCCTATTATTTATTAGGATCATGTTAGGATTGTTTACTTGCTTTGTATGTAGTACTCAGCTTTACTGATTACGTGCTTTTGTTGTGTATGTTGATCATGGCTTTGCCTTATTGATCCCGTGATGACCCATTTCGGTGAGCAGTCTCTAGGGATCAATAGTGCATTGTCTATCTACAGGTTTGAAGATGATGCATCATTGGGATCAGGATTTTGGAGAGCTTGTGTAGTTTATTTACAATACCTTTGAGTTATATTTTCATAGTTGGTTTGGTTTGGTTTTAAGTTGACTTTGGTTTTGTTGGTTGGTTTTGGAGTTGATTTTGGTTTTGTTGGTTGGTTTTGGAGTTGACTTTGTTGTTGACTAAGTTTTAGTTTTTAAAGTTATTATTATGTTTTCTGCTGCAAAATTCTGAATAAGCCGATACGTTTTCACACGGGCGATAATACTTTGTTAATTCTCTATGTTTTGTATTAAAAATGTATTTTAGAAAAGAGAGAATTATCGGGGTGTTACAAAGTGGTATCAGAGCTTTAGGTTTTTATTGGCCTTTCGTGCCAACTTTAATTTTTTAGGCGCCTAACTAGCTAGTTACTTAAAATGAATTTCTTAGAATTGAGCTCCTACTTATTCGTGGTATTTAAATTAACTTCGAAAAGTCTTTTTCAAGAATCTAATATTATTTCGATTTTTTTTTATATAGTGTCCGAATTTTTTTTTATTTTTTATTATTATTTTCTTTATTTTGTTCGAATTTTCAAACCATGTAATTTTTATGTTGTTCGTTTTTAATTATTTATTTAAATAATTTTTAATACTCTAGTTTATTTTATGAGAGATGGGTAGTATAGGAAGGGCATATAGCATAGAAATATTATATGTCTGCATTAAATAGTTAGTTCAGCATGATTATATTTTTCTTCCCTGCTAACTGTTTATGTGATTCCTATGCCTTATGTTGTTGGTTATTCTTGCTTATTGTTATTGTTGGGATTATACGTTAAGTGAGAGTGCCAGTTATTTATAGAAGTTATATTTATTGTTATAGATTCCTAGCCATGTCTGAAAGAGAAGATACTAGAATAGGGAGCTATTACAACCCTATTGTGCTCAGTAATGAAAGTGATGGAGATTATGAGTCTGATGATGATAGCTACACCGAACTAGAGTTCATTAGGCGTAATGCATTAAGAGCAGGCATGCCTGATAGTGATGATGAGGTTCTTCATGAGTTTGACCATGTTAGAGGACAGTCGAGAAGGGATATCTATCGTGCTGTTATGAGACATGAGACTGACTCTGAGTCAGAGGAGGATGAGCCTCAACCTAAACGGAGATCCACGAGATTTAGAAGATATGTTTATTATAATACTGAAGACATCGATGAATTTGAAGATAAGCTTTTTACTGCAGAGAGCTACATGGAATCAAAGGATAGGACTGATGATGTTTCACCTTAGATTATTTATATTGTATTTATGCTCTAAAGAATAATGTTGGATAATTCGTCCAACAGTGGTTTAAATTTATTTCATAGTACCTTTATTTTATTTTTAGGAAAAGTATAGTATTATGGTTGAGAAAATTATTATTAGCATCTTTTGAGGAATAAAAGTTAAATATTTAGTTATCCAAGTGAGCAAGAATTTATTTTGGGCACACGAATGGGAATACTTTATTTATTTGTTATGATTGAAATTTTATTCAATGTTCCTAAACTGTGAATTCTTGATGTGAATGTTCTTCATGGATGATTGATGATGATTAGTCTGTAATATTGTTGTAACTTCATGAGAAATTGTTTGTTGATGCGATCTTTATGGTCAAATCAAATGTTGCCTTTATAGAGAATGGCATATAAGTTATGTTTTGAACCTAAAGTAGAGTCCGTTAATTTCAGGTCGCGCACTAAAATGGCAAACAACAATATCGATTTAGCGGCTGCTATTCACCTTTTGGCGGAGAGATTGACTCAAGATAGAACTGAGCGTCCCGATTCTGCTGGGGACATGTTTGAGAGGCTAGCCAAGGTTAAACCACCATATTTTAAGGGGCAAGTTGATCCTACCTTTTTAGAGAACTGGATTAGAGAGTTTGAGAAAGTCTTTGGGGCTGTGAACTGTCCTGAGAATATGAGAGTAGGTCAGACTGTGCTGTACCTAAAGAATGAGGCTGACTTATGGTGGAGAGAAAATAGGGCTATACTGAGTGCTGTTGAGGGATTCAATTAGGATTCTTTTGTTACTGCCTTGAGAGGGAAGTTTTACCCTGCCTTTATGAGGAAGCAGAAAGCCCAAGAGTTTATCAACCTTAGGATGGGGAGTATGACCTGATATGACATATTTATATATAGTTTTTGGGTGCATTTAGATTGTATTTTAGAGCATTTAGATTCATATTTAGGTTCATTATTGCATCATATTCTTAAGTTATGTTATTCTACTCCTATTCGGTATGTTTTCTTGTTTTTGATGAATTTCAGGTAATGAGAACGTATTTGGAGTATATTTAGCTAAGCTTGAGGATTATGAGCACTTGTAAAGAAGCTACGATGCATAAGGATCGTATGGAAATGTCATAGTACGAGTTTGAGCGAAAACGAAGTGGAAAATCATTAGAAGAAATGTGAAAAAAGAGTCATGTTTACTCTTTTGATCATAACTTTGGATGTGCTTGTGAGAATCAAGAAATTCTAGTTGGGTTAAAAACTAGACTTGAAGGGCTTTCCAACGATAGGTCACACGTCCCAAACGGACTTCTGGTTTGAGAGATACAACCTTCGCAAGTTGACGCAAAATAGCAGTTTTCTCGCCCTGTCGACCGGGCGGTTTCGCCAGACCGGGCGAGAAAAAATCTTCATCAGAGCACAAGACTTGTTCGCCCGGTCAACCGGGCAAAAGAGACGCCAAAACTGCTTACGCGCCCGACCGGGCGGCTTTTCCCCTTTTGTCGTAATTTCATATCACCGTCGCCCGACCGGGCGGTTTTTCAGGAAGGTTAATTTTTGCCTTTTTTAGCCGGTTTTGTAAAAACTATAAATAGTCTTTTAGTATTTTCGATTAGATATTATTTTTCTGCGTTTTTAGTTTAGTTTTTTTCTTTTCTCTCTCTTTAGTTTAAACCCTAGTTTTTCATGTTCTTCTTTAATTCATTAGTTTTATTATTTCATTCTCTCTCTTTAATTGATTTCTATTAATTATGTTTTCCTTTCTCTTTCTAGATGTAGTTTTTATTCTTTATTTCATGATTGAGTAATTTTATTTCTAAGGTTTGGGAATCCATGTTTATATGCTATAATTCTTGATGGATGTTTATTAATGGTTTCATTAGTCATTGTTATTTCTAATTGATTAGTGTTTTTATTATTAATCTTGCAATCTGATCAATTGTCTGATTAAATATTGCTAATATCGAGTCATAGATCGAGAGATAGTACTCTTTAGAGGCTTACCTACAATTAGCAAATCTGATTATGTTGAGCGACCGTACTAGCATATGTGGATTTGAGAGCGTTAAGGTCCGACCGTAGGATTAACATGTGCTCTAGATATCTGATTCATTGAACCATTGATGATATTTTGATAGATTATAGTTATAAACATGGTAAACCATTGCCCTAGATCCTTTTTAGTTTGATTTTCGTAGTTTGATTAGTTTAGAACTTTAATTCAATACTCCTGATTTTGTTTAGTTTCTCTATACCTTAGAAGCTAGATTAAAACGACCATCTCTCTGTGGATTCGACCCTACTTACCCTACTACATTGTTAGAAGGTTTGCGGGAATTATTTTTGACAGTGTACGACATCCTATCAAATTTTGGCGCCGTTCTTAGGGAGACGGTATAGTTTTATTTAGTTTTTATTGTTGGTGAGACTAAACTGTATATATTTTTTCCCCTTTTGTGAATAGTTTTATTTTTTTTGTATAATGGAGTCATGTTATTTTGATGATGGGAATAATTCTTTTGCTAGGCAACATAATAATAGTTCTTGGGATTCTCATGTTTACAGTTTTGATACATCATATCAAAATCCTCCTAATTTTTGCATGAGTTCTCCTGAATTACCTCATATGTTATGTGAGCCCCATGTATATGCTAGTAGTTCTAGAGCAATTTTTTCTTTTCCTCAGTATGAGAATGAAGCGTTTTGGAAATACTATCATAGGCTTGGTGATTATATTGGTCCTAATCATGGAATTGAACTCTGGGATATGTGCCTAGTGATTTATGAGGGGTTAAATGAAGAAACTAGGATGGTGGTAGAATCTATGTCTAATGGGGAATTTCTATTCCGATCACCTGATTATTGTTGGGATTTAATTGTGTGGTTGGCTAGGGATACTTATGAGTGGGAGATGTCTTCATCTGCTCTTTCACCCCAAACTTACATGACACCAACCCCTGATTGTTCAATTTATCAGTCTTCACATGATTTTTCTTCATGTGATGTGACATTAGTTTATGGTTTTAACCCCTCTTCCCAATATGAATGTCAATCTGCTCAAAATTCTAGCCCCAAACCGTTTATTTATGATGATGAGGAGGGTTGGATAATAAATGAGAGCTATTGGGATGATGAAAAGATTGAGAGAGAGACTATTATGATGGATGTTTTGCAGGAGCAAGAAACCATGGTTGAAGTTTCCTCTTTGGAGGTAAGTCAAGTTGAGAGTGAGGTGATTTATGAGTCTTTATCGGTACCACCTATTGTTTTTGAGTCTCATGTTCCTTTCTCTCAAAAACTTGACCTTATTCCTTCTTCTCCTATATTATATCCTCCATCGTTCCTTCTTTCTCCCCTTTTGAATGACTCTCATGATAATGTAAATAATGTACAGTTTGTATCTTTTCCTTCTTTTGAGTCATGTAAAAAGACTAACGATTTTTCTTTTTCTTCTTCTTGTAAATATAATTTTTCCTTTGATTTTTCTTTTGGTAGATTTAGTAATATTTTAGTACTAACTTTTTTCATTTTTCCTTTCCACTCTTATATAATATGCTCTGAGATGTTTGCAGGAACATATGATAAGCTTCTTAGAGCATTAAACTATTATGAGTGATCTACTAATCTTAAATGGTCATGCAAGACCTTAAATTTGCGCTTATCGGGAGGCAACCCGACTTTGTTCATTTTTTTTTTGGTTTGACTAACTTTGCTAATGTGTGATGAAGTCTTTTGCTAGGTACAAGCATAGCCAATTTTTTTGGCTAAGTTCACTGCCTCATTACAACTATCGATTGTGGTGGAGGTGTCGATGCTTTTTGACACTCCCTTTGATTACCCACCCCTTTTATAAGTTGTACCTCTCCCTCATTTAATTCCTCTTTGTTCACATTAAGGATAATGTGTCATTCAGCTTGGGGGAGGATGTTTATCATCATTACTTAGCGCATGTTAGTGCATTTAGAGTAGTTTTTTCATTGCTTTCATAGGATGTTGCACGGTTTGTACCGCTCACTAGGAGTGGGAGTTTACGTGTAACCAAAAACATTGTATTGCTTTCGTAGTTGCATTGGCATATTTCATCTCATATTAGATTTCATGTCATTTTAGTTGCATCTATGGGACTATTGCTAGCACTTATTGAGAACCTTGCTGATATTTTACTACAATTCCTAAGCATAATTCATCTTGTTCATGATTCTTCATAGCACGATTGTTTCGCAATTGATTGTTTGTGGTAAGATTGATTGATCTCTCTAGCTCGATTTAACTTTATTGTGCAGAGACCTTAAACTAAGTGAGCTTCTGTGCTTATAAACTGATGTATCTGTGTCAGTTATGTTCTTTCATGTGTGATTAGTTCCTTAGTTGTCGCATTGATCTTGATTTTGACTTGGTACTCTTTGATATTTGATAGTGCATACATTTTGATATGATTGAGGCATTCTATTTAATGATCTTAGCTCCAGAGTTATTCTTGTTTTCATATTATCCTTCCTCTAGCCCCGCCCGAGCCTTTTCGACTATGTTTGATTGCTACCTACATTACAAGTCATTGGCCTCATTTGATATTTGTCCTAAGCCTAGCTTGGGGGAGCGAGTATTAGTTTTGGTTTGGTTTCTATTGAATTGAAGTGCTCTAGTTGTGGTTTAGATGGATGGAAAAATATGTTTAGTGAGCTTGGAAATTGATAAGAAAGTTCAAAAAAAAAAGAAACACAAAAGAAAAAGTGAAAAATGAAATGAAAAAGAAGTGAAAAAAAAAGTTGTGAATAAAGTGAAATAAAAAGGGTTATGATTGAATTTCTTGAGTGAAAAGTGTTGTTGATTATATTTGGAGATTGTTGGTTGTTGCACGGAGTTATTGTGACCTTTCTTGATCATGTTTTTAGTTATATGATGCTCCCCCTTCTTGGTTTTTCCACCACAATTCCCAAATTATTTTCCATACCTTTAACCTCAACCCCATTACAACCATTAAAAGTCCTCTTGATCATTGTGCATTGTATTGTTGAGTATTAAGTGAGTCGAAAAGTCAAAGTTAAAGAGTTTATGTTTCATCTGTGTCGACTTTTTTTAGGTTGAGTGTCATCATTTATCCTTTAAACACATGAGAGATTTGAGCACACATGACTATAGTGAGGTCTGTCAGGTTTGGTTAAATCCAACTTGGGAGAGATGTTATGTGGTATGATTGGAGAGTCGATTGCGATACATGACATGCTATGCGGCTTTGTTCGAGCTTATTTTGATGCTTGGTTTGTGTAGTGGTTTTATCTCTTGTGTTTTCAATTGAGTGTTTAGCCCTGTTGTAGTCCTATACTGTAGGTCGTCTTTCTTTTCCAATGTTTATGTCTTATAGCTTGGGGACAAGCAATGGTTTAGCTTGGGGGAGTTTGATATGACATATTTATATATAGTTTTTAGGTTCATTTAGGTTGCATTTTAGAGCATTTAGATTCATATTTAGGTTCATTATTGCATCATATTCTTAAGTTATGTTATTCTACTCCTATTCGGTATGTTTTCTTGTTTTTGATGAATTTCAGGTAATGAGAACGTATTTGGAGTATATTTAGCTAAGCTTGAGGATTATGAGCACTTGTAAAGAAGCTACGATGCATAAGGATCGTATGGATATGTCATAGTACGAGTTTGAGCGAAAACGAAGCGGAAAATCATTAGAAGAAATGTGAAAAAAGAGTCATGTCTACTCTTTTTTATCATAACTTTTGATGTACTTGTTAGAATCAAGAAATTCCAGTTGCGTTGAAAACTAGACTTCAAGGGCAAACGATAGGTGACACGTCCCAAACGGACTTCTGGTTTGAGAGATACAGCCTTCGCAAGATGACACAGAATAGCAGTTTTCCCGCCCGGTCGACCGGGCGAGAAAAAATCTTCATCATACCACAAGACTTGTTCGCCTGGTCAATTGGGCGAAAGAGGCGCCAAAACTACTTACGCGCCCGACCAGGAGGCTTCGCCCGGTTGACCGGGCGGGATCTCCCCTTTTGTCGTAATTTCATATCACCGTCACCCGACCAGGCGGTTTGGCCCGGTCGACCGGGCGGTTTTTCGGGATGGTTAATTTTTCCCTTTTTTAGCCGATTTTGTAAAAACTATAAATGGGCTTTTAGTATTTTCGATTAGATAAAGGTGGACCTTTTCATTCAAAATATGGCGAAATCATTTTCAAAAATTTTCTTTTTCTGCAATGCATTCTGCAATATGTAGCTTTTTCCTCTTTTCTTTTAATTCTTTTTTGTCTACCTTTAGGTCCAAAAAGAAGAAATTTGTCCCTTCTCTTGTGGTATTTGATTTTTGACTGTCTTAATTAACGGTCTGAATCCCACGAAAGTCTCTCATTGGACTATGAGTTTTACAAAACTTTGAAGTCGCCACCCTGTTAATATCTAAATAGGGACATATTTATTTAATAAATCATTTTAAAATCAATTTCAAGAAATATCATTTAAAACGATGATGACTTCATATGGATAAGGCTTTTCGAAAATTGGTTTTTCATATCATGAGATAGGGTTCGGGGTTTAGGTTAAGAGGTGCAAACGTCTGAAACTCGTCTCCTCTTCCGTTCTAAAGAACGGGCTCTTACTAAATGCGTTATTTTCCATTTTAAAGTAATCATGGCTATTAAAAAGAAAGAAAATCACATAGTTTGCATATATACACATCAACCATTTTTATTTAGGACCAATATATCATTTGTACATGGTAGGTTTGAGCACTGAAGTTGCACTACATACCAATCATTGAGGGATTGAAATCCACTCATGGATCAAAATCATCGTAGTTCGATCTTATGTCTCACCCTAAATGGCCAATTCCATTGGGGAAGAAAAGAAAACAATAGATTATGAATAACTCACATTTGGAATTAAACAAATCTATTTGGAATAAGGTAATCACTCCAATTAGTGATTGAAATGAGATTAAGATAATCACTTTAATTAGTGAATAAAATGAAGGATTAAGATAACAACCTTAATTAGTGATTACAGGAAGGAAAGATAATCACCTTAATTAGTGATTAACAATGAAGGTTAGGAAGTAATTACCCTAATTGATGATTATTCAAGGTTTAAGATAATCACTCTAATTAGTGATTAAATGAGAAAGATAGTCGCTCTAATTAACAATTATTAAGGTTTTAGATAATCACTCTAATTAGTGATTAAATGAGAAAGATAATCGTCCTAATTAACGATTGTTAAGGTTTAAGATAATCACTCTAATTAGTGATTAAATGGAGAGGGTTAAGTTAATCACCTTAATTAGTGATTAACCAAGGTTTAAGATAATCACTCTAATTAGTGATTAAATATGATGAAAGGTTAAGCTAATTACCTTAATTAGTGATTAAACAAGATAATCACCCTAATTAGTGATTAAATGAAAAGTTTGAGTTAATCGCTCTAATTAGCGATTAATCGAGGATTGAAATAACCACCTTAATTAGTGATCAAGTTTATGATTTTTAAGAGGTCTGAGAAGAAGAGGTTTGCTTCCTAATTGAAGGCTTTTGAGAAATAATCTTAATTGAAGATTATTAAGTCATTAAGAGAGAAATGATCAATTTGAGATCAAATTTGGAGATTGTGTTTGGCTAATTGGAATTTGGCCATTTAAAGCGAGACACGTGAAACGACCTAAAATCAATTCGGAGATCATAATTTCAAATCTAATTATGTCAAATTATATTATTAATCCATTTCAATATGGAGAACACATTTTTAAAAATGTAAGATGGATCATCATACAATTTAACTTTGTTAGATTTGTAATTTTTCCTCTTAATTGAGATTGGGTCATTTGATTCATATACTATGATATATTGGCCCAACATGCAAATTTTGTAACATTGGTTGCTCATTTTATTAAAAGAATTGTGGAATTATTTATGAAAATTATGCATAAACATCTCCATGTTTTTTATTAATTGAGTGATGTAATAATTATTTACAAAGAATCATTATTACAACAAAATGTACAAAACCTATTATCTATACAAATCTTCAATCTTGATCTTCACCATGAGGCTCCTTGATCTTCATCTCCTTGAATGGGCTTTGGAATTCATGTTTATTAGAGATTAATTAACCTCTTTGATTTTGATTTTTTATGACAATTTTTATTGATTTTTATTTTCATGATAAAATAAGATATTTTAAGAGAAACTTACAAATTTCATGATTTTTAATTCACATTTTCGTATGAAGAAAACAATTTTTTTTTTATGAAAGTTAAGTTAATCACTTTATTTCATTTTCCAGATTGCACTTTTGTTCTTGTACTGACTTGTAAAAATCATAACTTTCTGTAGAAAGTGTTAAACTGAGCATGTGATATACCTATGGATAGGTCAGTGAATTATTTATGTTGTGTCTAAATTTCACAACTTTTTAGTGAAACATGAATTATGGTGAATTTTATGTCAAAACAGGACCTTTATTCAATTGGTTCTTTCAAATCCAACTTATTGAACTGATCTTGAAGTGAATTTTAGTATGAACATTCTAGACACTTTAAAAGACTAGACTGGAAATTTTCACTTGAATTCAATACTTTTAAGACCATTTTTTGTTTGTTTTCTCAACTGAAAAGAAAATCAGTTTTCTGGAATTCAGTGATTTACATGAACGATTTTGTAAAAATGATGTAAAATCGTATAAAATTCATATGAATATGATTTTTATATTTGTGAAAAGCTACTGATGTTTTCTTCAAACTTGATGTTATTTAGTTTTTCCTAAATGATTTTATTTTAAACTTTATTGACAGAACAAACTTAAGTGGTACTGGACAAAATTAGTTTTGCACAACAAAGTTGTATGATTTTTAATTATTTACACAAAATTCGTCTTTTAGAAATTCCAAAGCCCGGTTGCTGGAAACATCTTGCACTTCATAGGAAAAATTTTAAATCTTTTCCATCTATAAAAGAGGCATGGTTCTTTATTTCCAAATGCACCACTTCCACTACACCAATCTCTTCTCTAACTTTCTTCTTTCACAAAAAAAATGGCTCCTAACTATGAAGAAGCTAATGAAATGGGAAGTCGGGAGAAAAAAAAACTCTCGGGGGTCACAAAGAATTTGGAGCAACCAAGGTAATCTTTTTCTTCTTCCCGCTTTACTAAGGCTCTTATGCCTTTGCTTTCTCTTTCCATATGTTATGACATGATTCATGCTGCTTCCCAATTTCGGGATAAAATTCGTCATCTCTTCCGCTTTGGAGACCAGGAGATCTAGGTGTACTCTGTGTAGAGCTGAAGTCTCTCATCTCTAACCCTCCAAATTCCTATCGTTTGAGATATGATGTGTAACACCCCAGAATTTCAAAGGCGGAAAAGAAAGAAATAATAATATATTTAATAGGACGATGACGGAAACATCGTCTTCTGGGAATGTCACTACTACAAGTATAGTGTTTAAATAACTAAGTGGTAAAAACAAACATAAGTAAATACTATAAGTAAATTAATTACTTAGATTAAAAATCGAAATGAGAAAACTATCTCAAACTAAAGAGAAGTCTAGAACTAAAGCCCTAATAGATTATTTCTCGCATCTCAACCCGAGCCCAAAATCAAAGAAAATCCCCATCAACAAAACCTGCAAAATATACAACAAATATCCACAATCAGTGGGGAGTAACACTAGAGGAAAAAAGCCCAAGGGCTGCGATACAAGGGCTGCGGTTTATTGCAAAACGCAGCCCTTAATAGTGAAGGGCTGCGGTTAGTCCTAAAACCGCAGCCCTTTAGTGAAGGGCTGCGGGCCATATTAAAACGCAGCCCTTAGTTCTTGACTTACACGCGGAAGTTTCCGCAAGCGTTCCAATTTCAACCCAGTCCTTGAACCCTAACTTTTCCCCCCCTCTCTCTCCCCCATCCCCGAATCCCGATTTTTCCCTCTCTCACCTCATCAAACCCCCTTCTCTCTCTTCGCACCGATTTTTCCCCAGCCAGCCATGACATTTGAACGAATCCTTCATCTCAATCCTCCACTTCCCGTGCTTAATTTCTTCCGAATTCCTACAGACTTTGGAAATCTTGTAGTTAAATTGTGACCAATCGAAGTAACAAAGTACCGAGATCATAAAACCTTTGATCTTAGATCCGGAATCATCAATGGAGGTTCTGCAAAGTGGATTGGAGAGAGAAAAGTCGAGCTCATCTTCAGCTTCTCCAGTTTCTGCTGTCACCAATTTCTGGAAAGGTATTAAACTTAAATGTTTCCATCATTTTAAGTTGCATTTCCATTGAATTTGACGAAGTGCGATTCTTCGATCGATGTTAGGTAAAAATTATTCTCGCCGCTGGCGATATTATTCTCGTCGGTCTTCGCGATTATCAGGTTTTTGATTTTCTTCTTCTGGATTCTTGGTTGTTTTTGCTTTTTATTTCGCGAAATTTGTGATTTTTTTGACTTATTGTTGTTGTTCGGCAACGATTACTTATCTTTTTCGTCCTCCGCTGCCGATTCTTCTGGTAAATTTTTTTTTTGATTTTTTTCGAAATTTTTGTGTCATTTTGATGATTGTTTGAACATTAATGGAAATGGAGGTAAGAATGGGGAATTTTTTGTTCTTGTTGATCTCGTTTGTGCGTTTTTTCCCGGCAAATAATGGAAGAATTTGTAAATCTTAATTTATTGATCAATTGCACATCTCAAATGTGAGCAGAATATGCCTAATCTTGTTTTTTTTGGATTGTATAGATTGAATTAGATTGAAAAAATTAAGTTTTTGGACTTAGATTTTTAATGTATCAGTAGTTCAGTGAATTTTGTTGTTCCTGTAATGATAGAATTAGCTAGATTGTTCCGGTTGTTTTGATAGAAAGCGTGTGTAGTTTCATTTTGCATGGCCTTATGAGTTCTAATTTCGATATACAACGCGTTTTGAAATGCAAACGTATGTTGAAGCTCAGATTTCATTGCCTGTTATTTATCTTAGTGTCACTAGACTTGTATCATTTGTATTTTGTGACCTAACAGTGAGGCTGCGTGGTCGAGTTCTGTATATTGTGCCTGTGTTAAATGTTGTTCATTACATCTGTAATTTAGCTGAAGACTTTAGAGCCAACAAGTTCAGAAGTGTATAGTTATTATTAATTTTGCAATTGTATATGGTAACATCATAGTACGTTGGAGTTCACCAGGTTTAGACTTGGAGTAGGGCTAGGTCTTAGGTGCACCTAGTATAGTTGGAGTTCTAAACATAAAGATGATTTCTATGGTATAGCTTGTTTCCCAGTGTTGGAATTCACAAAAATTAATGCGTGGATCTCATTTTCATTAACCCATGGCCTTAGGGAGCTTGACCTCCGCATTCATGTGAGGGAGGCAGGGGGTGTGCAATGCCCTCAGAAATTTTCACTAGTGAAACATTGGAGGTGTTGAAGCTTGATGTTAACCTTGGTCTTGATCAAGTTTCAGCCATTCCGTCCTTTTGTCTTCCAAACTTGAAAATACTTGTTATCGTTGCGACTGTCATACCAGGTGATGGCCTTGTGACAAGGCTCGTTTCAAGCCCTTTCTTGGAAGACCTCACCGTGGAAGCCAGGTGGAACCATGCCAATTCAGTAAGTATCTCTTCTCCTTCTCTTTGGAGATTGCGTTTTAGCGTGTTCAATCAAATTGATGAGTATCATAGCAGTGACTCTGTACTTATTCATACTCCTAACTTGGAATATCTTGAGTACTATGATGATCTAGCTCAACATTACTCTATCACAAACATGGATTGTCTTGTATTATGGTATCTATATTATAAACATAAACAACTTTTTGGGACATAAGCTCTAAAAATTACAGATATCTCATATTGTTTGTTATTTATCGAATGATTATTTTGGATTTCTGCCCGGGCTAGGTTCGGTAGTGTTTTTAGCCTTATTGTTAAAGGGTATTGAGAGGTTGATATCTTATGCGATTTGATGGGTGAGCAAAATGATTGTGTTATTATCTTACTGATTTGAATGATAGGTTATGCACAGGTCGCGAAAGACTAAAGCATATTGGTAGTGATGTTTATAAAATACTTTAATTTACTTCCCTTAAATCATAAAGATTGTTCATTAGAGCAATATTAGGAAATTAATGTTATTGGATGGTGCTTGAATTCAGTTGGAGGTAACATGCTAGATGCCATAATGAAATTAGTAATTCATATTAGTTTATTGTGTTCTTTTTTTACTGGTTGCCTTTTCCACTTTCCACATTACTTTTTAAACCATGACTACTTTCTATTCTATAATTATATGATTTTTATGGGGTTCGTAACTCCTATCTGCTCATTTTAACTGGTCAGATTTCATCCAATTCAATGCTTCTCTTTTTTTTAATGAATTTCATACATCTATGTGGTGAACTGAATATATGGTACATAAGTACCGCTGTTTATGATAGGATATTTCTTTTGTTATTTGAGTAAGCCTACTTTTGATGGGAAGCCTTTTGAATAAATTATAGGTTGTCGACTTCGGACAACTTGCTCCTGACAATTCAAGAGAAGATAAAATGTGTTGATACCATGAGTGAGATGGACAAGAAACATAAAAAAGAAGTTGAAGGCATGTGATAGCTATGAACTGCTGGTTTTGGACAGTGGCAACCTACACGGATATCTGCAATTGAAGATGACTGGACTTAGTTTTGAACCATTATCACTGATCTCTAACCTTTACAAACATGGCAAAAGTTAAAAGCCCCGTGAACATGTGTTTATTCATTTCTATTTATTCGTATTTTTCTTACTTTCTCTATATTTGTATAAAAAACATAATTTGTAATGATAAATGATACTTTTACATATATATAACTGTTTGGGAACATTTAGGATTAATATATGCAAAAAAAAAAAAAAAAAAATTTTTTTTGGGTCACAAGGGCTGCGGGCATGGGCAATAACCGCAGCCCTTGGTGGGTTAAGGGCTGCGGTTAAGGGCCAAAACCGCAGCCCTTAACCCACCAAGGGCTGCGGTTTTGGCCCTTAACCGCGACCCTTAACCCACGAAGGGTCGGGTTTTTGTCTTGCGGTTAACGCAGCCCTTTAACGTGCCAAGGGGCTAGTCAATGGCTGCTTGGGCCTTTTTTCCTCTAGTGTTTTTCCTCTAGTGTACTCTCCCGTAACAATAGCAATCAAAGCACGATTCAGAAGAAGATTATTATTAAGAAAGGAATAACATGCAATCATTACATCAATAGCATGCACATAGAAATCATAAAGCTCATAGATGAAACAAGTGATCATCAACAATAAGTAAACATGATAGAGTGAGTGACATAATTCTAATATATATAAATAATAATAAATCAAGAATTCAACAAGTTATTGAGTCAGAAACCGAACGCCAGTGATTCACAAATCACTTCCTAAGGTTTGTCAGATCGCAATCTCCAAGTCGGCCTATGGGCTTACGTTCCCCACCGCCTGTGTCTAAGAATGGCCAAACTCCCGATGCGGGGGTAGAACACGAGAACTCCCCGACTCTCGGACGACAACAATTAACCAGGTGTACCCCTAGTTCGCAAACCAGGTGGTTGGCATGTTCTTCACCGGGGACTACATCTATCCCACCGGATATTCTTATCTCAAAATACAATCATGCATACAATCCAAGTATCATTCATCAAAATATTCATCAAAAAGGGATGCCACTAGGCCTTATACCCACACAGTTCATCAAAACAGTTCTTCATAATTCCTCAAAATAAATCGCTTATAAATTTTCAACAAATATCTCTCATAATAACACTTGAACATCTCCAAACATCATCAATGATAATATACTGGTTTTTACAGCATCCACAATTCAATCAACAATACACCACCAAATAACTCTAAATCATATTCATTAAAAGAGTAGTAACACTTAATCATTTTCTTCCATAAATCAAACATAAACATGTGGTTACCCAATGATACATACTGTATACTACTGAAAATCAGCAACCCAGAATATAATAAATTATGAATTATTTCTGATTTACAAGCCCTCAAACAATTTTAAAGTGTATCCTTAATTTCACAACAAAAACACCATAATAATTATTAAAATAATAATTTCGAGCAGTAAAATCATACAAAAATTATCATACGACCCTAATGGTTCTACTGACATGATAAAATTTTTTATTTATAATTTTCGGACTCCAAAAGTATTTTTAACAGTTAATATACAGATTCCTCAAATAAGCCATTATAATAATTAAAAATATAAATAGACGCCGAAAAATTACCACAAATTTAGATAACATGTAAAAACTAACGGAAATACATAATAGTCAAAGAAATTAATTTTTTTACCTCTACCAATAATTTCCATGATTTATATACTGACAGAACCGAAATTACAAAAATAGATATATCTATTAAATAAAATAGTAAACAGTGGGAAAAAATTATTCCAAGGCATGGAATACATACTACGCATACAACATCATCAAAGAAAAATAATTTCAGCAATTTTAACATCCTTTTAATAATTATTATGCAATTTAGCCAAAAACGCATAAAACACCAATTAAATCAAATAAATACCAAAAATCATACGAAAATTATTTTTCCCATTACAGTACTCACACAGCATGCATCAAGTATATTCATGTCAAATTTCGTCAATAATTTCATTCAAAAAGTATTTTAAATAATTCCTAGCGTAATAATCTAATACCGAATAATACCCTAATCACTATGGTTCTAAGATAACAACCAGTTACCTGGATCGTCGGGAGGAGAGCTGAGTCTAAAGAGACAATCACAAGTTAAGCATGCAATCCAAATCCTCTTCTAACCCCAAGGCATAACAAACGAGAATTGTAGCAACAAGTCACTAAGCATTTCTTCTTGAACGTTGAAAACTCTTGTTTCGCACTGCTCTATTACGACCATGATTCCCGATGATCAGAAGCTCAGATTCTAAATCGCTCCGGTCAGAATGTAGAACAAGACGTTATAAACGTTGTGTCCAAAATTGAAGACGATCCAACGGTTATTTTCGTGAAGGTGCGACAGGAAAAACCGGGTTGAAACTTTCTATTCTTTTCCTCTTCCTTTTCTATCTTCCTTTTCTTGAAAAACGGTGGGTGATAAATGCAAATGATGCTTAACTTCTATGAATAAAAATCAGAATTTTATGGATGTTTAATGGTTGAAATAAAGGGTTTTAATGAAGGAGAATGATTAGGGGGTTATAGGAGTTACAAAGCTACCAAGAGTCACAAGGAAAAATAAAAAGAAAAGAAAGAAGAGAGGCTCTCCTTTTCCTTCACTTGACTGGCTGTCAAGCCCAACACACCCACCAAAAATCTTCGGCCCAAAACAACAAGGGTCCACGCTTCAAAAGCCCGCTACGCGATAAATCGATAAATTCCTAAATTGCGTCTAAACTTTGAAAATACTTAATAATGAAAATAATTCAAATAAATTATATTATAAATATAAATATAATGCACACATTAGCACGCCACATGCGATGCAACATTTCATCACCCAAGTCGGTCCAACAACGTTACAAAAACGCTACACGACAAAACTGCATCCTAAACGCCTAAACAAATAACGAAATTAATATAACCTTTAAAATAAATAACTAACAACTTAAAATAATATATATATATATATATAAATATATCACAACATATAAATATATATACACATTTTCACAACACGTTCCAAAATAATCTAAATAATAAATTATTTATTTTTACGAAAAATATCATTTTAATGTAAACAAACACCAAAAATAAAGAGTGAAAATTACGGGGTGTTACAATCACTCCCCCTTAAAAGAGTTTCGTCCTCGAAACTTCAAAATAACCAAGGGACAAAAGAAAATACTTTAGACAAAGAACATTAAGAAAACATAAATCGATGAATTTAGTTAAAAACTAAACAACCTTGCAGGTATAAAAATTTGATAACTCAAATAATATATATATTTTATTTTGGAAGACCAAAAGAGTTGTACAGTAAAGAAGCATGGTAACAACCATCATTTATACAATGTGAAAGAACCAAAGACAGTATTAGAAAGTTTAAGGTAAAAACTGTTGCACAATAAACTATAGGTAATTTTGTAAAAGAAGCAGGAATAAATATTTACGTAAAATTATAAAAGAATAAATCCGACCATACATAAATATTTTTAGAAAAGAAACGAAGAAGAAAAGTTCGTAAATAGATAGCCAAACCAATTTATATAGAGGTAACCACACAGGCTTATACTCCACTTAAAGAGATAAGAACACTTTAATAAAGAGTAGCTAGCTGCTTTATTAAAATAGCACTTACGAACACAAGTCATGACATATGTTATAAGAGCGTACACTTCCTAAACATATATATGAAATTTAAAGTTCACAAAAGAAATTGATAATTTTAAAATAAATTTTACAACGACGAAACACTATTAATAAATAGGCGATAAAGTAATAAATTATTAACAACAATTATAAAATTTGCCAAGTCGACACAAACGTGCATGGAACCACCCATTGCAACCTAGTATCAACAAAACAATATTTGAAAGCCAACTTATCAAATCGACATTAGAGTTTACTGGAATCACCCAATATAAACTTAATATCAACTGAAAAAGGAAATTAAATCAAAACAGATAAAATGTGTCAACTTATCAAATTGACATACAAGTCACAGGAATCACCCATTATGACTCAATATCAACTCAAACAAGTTTAAAATTTAGACTTATCAAATTGACATACAAGTCAAAGGAATCACCCATTATGACTTAATATCAACTCAAACAAGTTTAAAATTTAGACTGAGTATATAAATTTCGTTTTCAAAGAATATAAAACAGATCAGTCAAAACCAAAGAATTAAATAAGAAGTATTGAAAACAACCAAAATTTTGCTATGAAATGAGAAAGCACTAAATATGTAGACAAGAAACAACAAATAGTAAACAAGATCCTTTCCCACATTTGAGTTTGAAAAATAATGCTAATAAGAAAAGTAAGTAAAGTAAAAGTTGTTGAATGATAACCTTTAAAACAAAATAGTTTGCGTCTACATTTCAATCTAACACCAAGACAACTCATTAAAGTACTTTTATTTTCAAAGACTACAAAACTTATTACCATAATTAAAGGCTAAACAAGGATTAACACGAAAATACAAATATTAAAAGAGAAATATATATATATAAACATATATCGTCAAAAAGACGGTAAAAGAAATTTGAAGAATATCTTGAAAGACAATTTCAAAACCCCTTTCCTTTTCCAAACCATTACACAAAAATTGAAATTAAACGTTTTTTTTTCCAAAAGAGTATGTCAAAATATTAACAATAACAAAATTTAAATACCAAAATATAACTCTTATATAAGTATGAAATTTATTAAGATCAAAGATCTAAAATATAATTTGGAATATAAACTCAAACTAAAAAGTTTCGTAAAATAATAAAACAGATACGTAGCACTCACATAAAAGCAACACTTAATTGAAAAAGAACAGAAAGTATATACTGTCTCACATAATAACATATACTATCAAGCAACTAGCAAATAAAATTAATGCAATTGGGCGAGCGCGGATGTGTCGTTGTGCACCGCACCCGGCCAAAGATAAAATTTCTCCTACTCTCTTTTACACTAAGATAGTATAATGGAAGTAGGGGTCGTATCCACAGGGAAACAGGGACGAGTTTAGTATTCAGCGTGATTCGAAACCTAGATTAAGCTAAGGGCCGAGAAACCTAATAATAATTACAAAGGGGGGTTTCAAGTAGATTTACGAACAAAGTAAAACTAACTAGCATATAAACAAAATGAGAAATCAATATGGGAAGATCTTGAATCCGATTAACATCCACTTCAATTCATTATCGATCCTTGAACCTCCACTCTAATTATTTCCATGATTATCTATTGTCGAGAATTAATCTCATGTTCTCCTTATTCTTAGTTGAATAGCACGATCAGCGTGACTATAAAACCCTAACTAAGGATAACCTGTCGATCGCGTCTAAGTTCAATCCAATAGCAATAAACAAGGGGAATCATACAGCGATAAACATTCAACGTTAATTCAATTTCCCAGAAATAACCGATGATCGCATCGAGTTACTCCCTAGTTTGCTACCAATTAATAAAGAATAAAACAATCGATTCTATTCTTATATCTAGCATTAGATTAATTACACAATCAAACTAGTAACATTCCTAGCATAATCTACAAAAATCATAAGCAAGCATAGAAATTAAACCATAATCAAAGAAAATAAAGAGGAAAGATCTCACAATAATGCTTAGCTCCTATTAATCTCGTAGAACGTTAGTCATGGCATAGCATAAGCCAATCCCATAATTGAAATCTACAAAACTAAACTAGAAATAAAAACTAAAGAGAAGACAACAAGAGGGAGGGAGTTTGGACTCCTCCTTGTGTCCCCCTGGTCCAAAATCAAGTTTAGTATTTATACTAAAGCTCAATCATTTGACCGACCTAGGGGGCAGTCCGGTGCACCAGCAGAGTACTCGCCTTCCTCACGGCAGAACCGGGCGGTCGCACCGTGCGGGAATCTCGCGGGTGCGCGGGTCGCGGTGCACCATGCTCCGGTGCGGCCGGCGTGCTCGCCGCGCGACGCGGGCCGGCGGGCGCCGGGTGCGCTGGCTGCGCGCGTGGGCGGCGCTTGGCGTGGGCTGCTTCTGTGGTTTTGCTTTTGAGACGATGTTGTGGAACCATTCATGCTTCCAAAAGCTCGGAACTTACAACTTTAACAATAATTAATATATAAAATTCCGAACTTCCGCTAAGGTCGATTTACATGCAACATTAACAATTACAAATAAATCCCCTAGCAAAGTGTACCTAAAATACCACAAAAACATCGTATAACTTGAGCGTATCAAATACCCCCACACTTGAACTTTACTCGACCTCGAGTAAACTAAAAAATGAGAAATATCAATTAAATCATCGCCCAAGTTATCGACACCAACCTACACTCCCCATCAACTACATCATCATCATCACATCTCAACAAAATACGCTCAAAACCTGAACGTAAGGGACGATGATTCCCCCACACTTAGATTCAAGCTCACCTGAAATATACAAAGACGCGACAACAATAATAACCAGCAACGCCAACAAGTTTAACCAACAACACCAACAAGAATCAAAATGCCAGCTCACGACACACTGAACTCCGGCAAATGAGTTTTCAAAGTGTATAATTCTCTCTTAATCTCTCATTTTGCCTAGGAGCCCTTTCGGGTTTTCATCCTAGCTTCACACATTTCTTTTTGGTTGTATCTCACCATCTTACCCGCTCAATATAAGCCACTTTTTTGCATAGGTTGCCCTTTCGGGTTTTCAACCTATCCGGGCACCCAATTTTGCCCGAGTCGCCCACCCTTGTGGGTTTTCAACTCAGCGGGTTTCATTTCATCACTTTTTTTTATATTTTTTTTTATTTTTCATTTTTTTTTTCATTTTTCATTTCAAATTAAAAGTAATATATACAACATAGATACATGAGAATGAGAATACCCTCCCCCCTACTTAAACTACACATTGTCCTCAATGTGTCGACAATTAAAAGAAAAAGTAAACTGGAAAAGGGGGGAGAAAATCGAAAATCGGGTAAATCGAAGATCGAATGCTCAAAACTCATGACCAAACAATCCGTCAAACTCAAATTTCTTAACAACACCATCTCAAATCTCCTAACTCAACTCACAACCCTCTCCCTCGAATCACTCAAACAAATGACAAATTCAAAAGTTTAAATTCTTGAAATTTGCACCTAACTTAAGAGATCGAAAAGATACATTAACAATCTCAATCCTCTAGTGTTACCAACTCCTAGCTATTGAAGTCCTCCCAACGGGTTTTCTTTTGTGGATTTTGGTTCCAAGCGGATTAAGATTGGTTGTGGATCTTTTTAGTGGGTGGGCGGTGGGTGAAAGAAAATTTGTTGTGGTGGTGGAAATTTGATGAAAAATAAAGGAAAAGAAAGAAAATAAAGAGGGTCTCGGGTTGCCTCCCGAGAAGCGCTGTTGTTTAAAGTCGTGAGCTCGACTTAGTACCTTAAGCTTAATCATTGGGTTGTGCTCCATGTGTGACAGTAGTGGTTCCATGTCAATCTCCACTTCAAGTACCTGCAAAATTGATTGAGAAGAACTCTTGCAATGCATCGTTAGTATCTAGCTTACTACATCATGGTTGAGCATATAACATCAGATTATATCCAAAACCTAGCATTAAGTCAACAACAAACATCAACTAGTAGTACTCCTAGCTAATCCAAGTCATGACCATTAATATAAATGTTTAAAGCTAGACAATAACCAAGATATAGAGTATGAGTCAATCAACCATTCCCAAGAGAGTTTAAGCAACAAGTTCCATGCTTCTTGTCCAAAATACAAAAGTGAAATACATAGAGCTCAATGGAAGATGAAAACTAGAAACTAAAACAAAAAGGGAATTCTTTATATGAGTGGCCAACCAAAAACAAAGAGCACAAGCAGTACTATCCAAAAATCACACTAAATACAAACAAGTAACACCGTTTCCCCGGCAAACGGCGCCAAAATTTGGGCGAGCGCGGATGTGTCGTTGTGCACCGCACCCGGCCAAAGATAAAATTTCTCCTACTCTCTTTTACACTAAGATAGTATAATGGAAGTAGGGGTCGTATCCACAGGGAAACAGGGACGAGTTTAGTATTCAGCGTGATTCGAAACCTAGATTAAGCTAAGGGCCGAGAAACCTAATAATAATTACAAAGGGGGGTTTCAAGTAGATTTACGAACAAAGTAAAACTAACTAGCATATAAACAAAATGAGAAATCAATATGGGAAGAATTTGAATCCGATTAACATCCACTTCAATTCATTATCGATCCTTGAACCTCCACTCTAATTATTTCCATGATTATCTATTGTCGAGAATTAATCTCATGTTCTCCTTATTCTTAGTTGAATAGCACGATCAGCGTGACTATAAAACCCTAACTAAAGGATAACCTAGTCCGATCGCGTCTAAGTTCAATCCAATAGCAGCAATAAACACAGAGAACCAACAGACCTGCTAACGTCATACAAGCGATAAACATTCAACAGTTAATTCAATTTCCCCAAGAAATAACCAAGATGATCAGCATCTGAGTTACTCCCTAGTTTGCTACCAATTGATAAAAGAATAAAACAATCCGATTCTATTCTTAAATCTAGCATTAGATTAATTACACAATCAAACTAGTAACATTCCTAGCATAATCATGCAAAAATCATAGAAAGCAAGCATAGAAATTAAACCATAATCAAAGAAAATAGAAAGAGAGGAAAGATCTCACAATAATGCTTGAAGCTCCATATTAATCTCGTTCAAGAACGGTTCAAGCTACAATTGCCATAGCATAAGCCAATCCCATAATTGAAATCTACAAAAACTAAACTAGAAAATAAAAACTAAAAGAGAAGACAACAAGAGAGGAGTGGAGTTTTGGAGACTCCCTCTCCTTGTGGCTGCTGCCCCCTAGGTCCAAAAATCAAGTTTAGTATTTATACTAAAGCTCAAAAATCAGTCGACATTTAGACCGACCTAGGGGTCGCGAGGTGCGAGTCTGGTCGCACCGTGCGAAGAGTATTCTGCCTTCCTACACGAGCTGAAGAACTGGGCCAAGCCAAGCAGGTCGCACCGTGCGAGGAATCTCGCGAGGTGCGAGCAAGGCAGGTCGCGAGGTGCGACCATGCTCGCGAGGTGCGAGCGCTGGGCGTGCCTGCTGCTGAGCGTTGGGCGAGCGCCCGGGCCGAGCCGGGCGAGCGCCGGGCCGGGCGAGGTGCGAGCACTGGGCGTGCATGCTGCTGGGCGCCGAGCGATGCTCATTGGGCCGCGGCTTGCTTCGAGCGCGCCGGGCCGGGTCTTTGGGCATGCTTGCGATGTGGTTGCTTGGAGCTTGGTTGTGGCGGAGCTTGGTTGGTGAGACGATGTTGTGGAACCATTCATGCTTCCAAAAGCTCGGAACTTACAACTTTAACAATAATTAATATATAAAATTCCGAACTTCCGCTAAGGTCGATTTACATGCAACATTAACAATTACAAATAAATCCCCTAGCAAAGTGTACCTAAAATACCACAAAAACATCGTATAACTTGAGCGTATCAGCAATGCAACACACATTAAAATTAAAATGAAAGTTTTATTTTTAAATTGCAAAACACGAAACAAATTAAACACACAACTAAACCGTTAAGGCTATAAATTACTTCGTTTTCGCTGCGCACTCTGATAAAAGAGAAAATAAATTACATGTAAGAGGCCCTGCAAATAAGATTAGCAAACTTGGTAGACTAATTCCACCAATAATACAAGTAACTATACATATAACATATGCTCCATAAGCATGAGAGCACACCACATTCCCATAAGGCTTCCCTTTACTTACTCTATACCCATCACACTCTCATTATAGTGAAACAACTAAACTTAATTCTAAACAAATTTTATCTCCTATGGCTAACTAATAATTCTAAAGAATCATTAGCAACTCTGTTTAAGAGTTTAGGAGCGTTTCGCTCTGATACCAACTGTAACACCCCAGAATTTCAATGGCGGAAAAGAAAGAAATAATAATATATTTAATAGGACGATGGCGGAAACATCGTCTTCTGGGAATGTCACTACTACAAGTATAGTGTTTAAATAACTAAGTGGTAAAAACAAACATAAGTAAATACTATAAGTAAATTAATTACTTAGATTAAAAATCGAAATGAGAAAACTATCTCAAACTAAAGAGAAGTCTAGAACTAAAACCCTAATAGATTATTTCTCGCATCTCAACCCGAGCCCAAAATCAAAGAAAATCCCCATCAACAAAACCTGCAAAATATACAACAAATATCCACAATCAGTGGGGAGTAACTAGCAGCTTCTCCCGAACAATAAGCAATCAAAGCACGATTCAGAAGAAGATTATTAAGAAAGGAATAACATGCAATCATTACATCAATACCATGCACATAGAAATCATAAAGCTCATAGATGAAACAAGTGATCATCAACAATAAGTAAACATGATAGAGTGAGTGACATAATTCTAATATATATAAATTATAATAAATCAAGAATTCAACAAGTTATTGAGTCAGAAACCGAACGCCAGTGATTCGCAAATCACTTCCTAAGGTTTGTCAGATCGCAATCTCCGAGTCGAGCCTATGGGCTTACGTTCCCCACTGCCTGTGTCTAAGAATGGCCAAACTCCCGATGCAGGGTAGAACACGCAGAACTCCCTGACTCTCGGACGACAACAATTAACCCAGATGTACCCCTAGTTCGCAAACCAGGTGGTTGGCATGTTCTTCACCGGGGACTACATCTATCCCACCGGATATTCTTATCTCAAAATACAATCATGCATACAATCCAAGTATCATTCATCAAAATATTCATCAAAAAGGGATGCCACCCGGCCTTATACCCACAGTTCATCAAAACAGTTCTTCATAATTTCTCAAAATAAATCACTTATAAATTTTCAACAAATATCTCTCATAATAACACTTGAACATCTCCAAACATCATCAATGATAATATACTGGTTTTTACAGCATCCACAATTCAATCAACAATACACCACCAAATAACTCTAAATCATATTCATTAAAAGAGTAGTAATACTTAATCATTTTCTTCCATAAATCAAACATAAACATGTGGTTACCCAATGATACATACTGTATACTACTGAAAATCAGCAACCCAGAATATAATAAATTATGAATTATTTCTGATTTACAAGCCCTCAAACAATTTAAAAGTGTATCCTCAATTTCACAACAAAAACACCATAATAATTATTAAACTAATAATTTCGAGCAGTAAAATCATACAAAAATTATCATACGACCATAATGGTTCTACTGACATGATACAATTTTTTTATTTATAATTTTCGGACTCCAAAAGTATTTTTAACAGTTAATATACAGATTCCTCAAATAAGCCAATATAATAATTAAAAATATAAACAAACGCCCAAAAATTACCAAAAATTTACATAACATGTAAAAACTCACGGAAATACATAATATTTAAAGAAATTAATTTTTATGCCTCTACCAATAATTTCCATGATTTATATACTGACAGAACCGAAATTACAAAAACAGATATATCTATTAAATAAAATAGTAAACAGTAGGAAAAAATTATTCTAAGTCATGGAATACATACTACGCATACAAAATGATCAAAGAAAAATAATTTCAGCAATTTTAACATCCGTTTAATAATTATTATGAAATTTAGCCAAAAACGCATAAAACAACAATTAAATCAAATAAATACCAAAAATCATACGAAAATTATTTTTCCCATTACAGTACTCACACAGCATGAATCAAGTATATTCATGTCAAATTTCGTCAATAATTTCATTCAAAAAGTATTTTAAATAATTCATAGCGTAATAATCTAATACCGAATAATACCCTAATCACTATGGTTCTAAGATAACAACCAGTTACCTGGATCGTCGGGAGGAGAGTTGAGTCTAAAGAGACAATCACAAGTTAATCATGCAATCCAAATCCTCTTCTAACCCAAAGGCATAACAAACGAGAATTGTAGCAACAAGTCACTAAGCATTTCTTCTTGAATGTTGAAAACTCTTGTTTCGCACTGCTCTGTTACGACCATGATTCCCGATGATCAAAATCTCAGATTCTAAATCGCTCCGTCAGAATGTAGAACAAGACATTATAAACGTTGTGTCCAAAATTGAAGACGATCCAACGGTTAGATCTCCGGCTATGGTTATTTTCGTGAAGGTGCGACAGGAAAAACCGGGTTGAAACTTTCTATTCTTTTCCTCTTCCTTTTCTCTCTTCTTTTTCTTGAAAAACGGTGGGTGATAAATGCAAATGATGCTGACCTTCTATGAATAAAAATCAGAATTTTATGGATGTTTAATGGTTGAAATAAAGGGTTTTAATGAAGGAGAATGATTAGGGGGTTATAGGAGTTACAAAGCTACCAAGAGTCACAAGGAAAAATAAAAAGAAAAGAAAGAAGAGAGGCTCTCCTTTTCCTTCACTTGGCCGGCTGTCAAGCCCAACACACCCACCAAAAATCTTCGGCCCAAAACAACAAGGGTCCACGCTTCAAAAGCCCGCTACGCGATAAATCGATAAATTCCTAAATTACGCCTAAACTTTGAAAATACTTAATAATGAAAATAATTCAAATAAATTATATTATAAATATAAATATAATGTACACATTAGCACGCCACATGCGATGCAACATTTCATCACCCAAGTCGGTCCAACAACGTTACAAAAACGCTACACGACAAAACTGCATCCTAAACGCCTAAACAAATAACGAAATTAATATAACCTTTAAAATAAATAACTAACAACTTAAAATAATATATATATATATAAATATATCACAACATATAAATATATATACACATTTTCACAACACGTTCCAAAATAATCTAAATAATAAATTATTTATTTTTACGAAAAATATCATTTTAATGTAAACAAACACCAAAAATAAAGAGTGAAAATTACGGGGTGTTACATGATGAGATTAGAATCTCCATATACAGTGAGATATCTTGCTCCTGCTACCAAAGCGGCCACATGTACCTCGAGTGGTAGCTTTAGACAATGCTCGAGGTGTTCATGGGCTAATGGGCTCCATGCACCTTGAGTGACGGCTTTAGACCATGATCGAGGTGTTAAGGGGATAATGAGCCGCATGTGCCTCGAGTAGTAGCTTTAGACGATGCTCCAGGTGTTCAGGGGCAAATGAGCCCCATCTACTTCGAGTCACAGCTTTAGGCCTTGGTCGAGTTGTTCAGGGGCTAATGAGCCCGATGTACCTCGAGTGGTAGCTTGAGACCATGCTCGAGGTGTTCAGGGGCGAATGGGCCCCTTGTACCTCGAGCAGTAGCTTTAGACCATGCTCGAGGTGTTCAGGGGCTAATGAGCTCCATGTACTTCAAGTGACAGCTTTTGACCATGCTCGAGGAGTTCAGGGGCTAATGAGCCTCCATGTACCACGCGTGACAGCTTTAGACCATGCTCGAGGTGTTCAGGGGATAATGAGCCCTATGTACCTCGAGTGGCAGCTTGAGACCATAGTCGAGGTGTTTTGGGAATAATGGGCCACATGTACCTCGAGTAGTAGCTTTAGACAATGCTCGAGGTGTTCATGGGCTAATGGGCTCCATGTACCTTGAGTGACAGCTTTAGACCATAATCGAGGTGTTAAGGGGATAATGAGCCGCATGTGCCTCGAGTGGTAGCTTTATACGATGCTCCAGGTGTTCAGGGGCTAATGAGCCCCATCTACTTCGAGTGACAGCTTTAGGCCATGTTGTTCAGGGGCTAATGAGCCCCATGTACCTCGAGTGGTAGCTTGAGACCATGGTCGAGGTGTTCTGGGAATAATGGGCCACATGTACTTCGAGTGGTAGTTTAGCCAATGCTCGAGGTGTTCATGGGCTAATGGGTTTCATGTACTTTGAGTTATAGCTTTAGACCATACTCGAGGTGTTAAGGGGATGATGAGCCCCAGGTACCTCGAGTGGTAGCTTTAGACGATGCAGCAGGTGTTCAGGGGCTAATGAGCTCCATGTACTTTGAGTGACAGTTTTAGACCATGCTCGAGGAGTTCAGGGTCTAATGAGCCTCCATGTACCTCGCGTGAAAGCTTTAGACCATGCTCGAGGTGGTCAGGGGCTAATGAGCCCCATGTACCTCGAGTGGCAGCTTGAGACCATGCTCGAGGTGTTATGGGCTAATGAGCCACATGTACCTCGAGTGGTAGCTTTAGACAATGCTAGAGGTGTTCATGGGCTAATGTGCTCCATGTACCTTAAGTGACAACTTTAGACCATGATCGAGGTGTTAAGGGGATAATGAGCCGCATGTGCCTCGAGTAGTAGCTTTAGACGATGCTCCAGGTGTTCAGGGGCTAATGAGCCCCATTTACTTCGAGTGGTAGCTTTAGACAATGCTTGAGGCGTTCATGGGCTAATGGGCTCCATGTACCTTGAGTGACAGCTTTATACCATGATCGAGGTGCTAAGGGGATAATGAGCCTCATGTGCCTCGACTGGTAGCTTTAGACGATGCTCCAGGTGTTCAGGGGATAATGAGCCCCATCTACTTCGTGTGACAACTTTAGGCCGTGGTCGAGGTGTTCAGGGGCTAATGAGCCCCATGTACCTCGAGTGGTAGCATGAGACCATGCTCGAGGTGTTCAGGGGCGAATGGGCCCCTAGTACCTCGAGTGGTAGCATTAGACCATGCTCGAGGAGTTCAGGGGATAATGAGCTCCATGTACTTCAAGTGACAGCATTAGACCATGCTCGAGGAGTTCAGAGGCTAATGAGCCTCCATGTACCTCGCGTGACAGCTTTAGACCATGCTCGAGGTCATCAGGGGCTAATGTGCCCCATGTACCTCGAGTGGCAGCTTGAGACGATGGCCGAGGAGTTCTGGGGATAATGGGCCACATGTACCTCGAGTGGTAGCTTTAAACAATGCTGGAGGTGTTCATGGGCTAATGTGCGCCGTGTACCTTGAGTGATTGCTTTAGACCATGCTCGAGGTGTTAAGGGGATAATGAGCCCATGTACCTCGAGTGGTAGCTTTAGACAATGCTCCAGGTGTTCAGGGGCTAATGAGCTCCATGTACTTTGAGTGACAGCTTTAGACCATGCTCGAGGAGTTCAGGGGCTAATGGGCCTCCATGTACCTCGCGTGACAGTTTTAGACCATGCTCGAGGTGGTCAGGGGCTAATAAGCCACATATACCTCGAGTGGCAACTTGAGACCATGCTCGAGGTGTTCATGGGCTAATGGGCTCCATGTACCTTGAGTGATAGCTTTAAACCATGATCGAGGTGTTAAGGGGATAATGAGCCCCATGTGCCTCGAGTGGTAGCTTTAGACGATGCTCCAGGTGTTCAGGGGCTAATGAGCCCCATCTACTTCGAGTGACAGCTTTAGGCCATGGTCGAGTTGTTCAGAGGCTAATGAGCCCCATGTACCTCGAGTGGAAACTTGAGACCATCCTCGAGGTGTTCAGGGGAGAATGGGCCCCTTGTACCTCGAGTAGTAGCTTTAGACCATGCTCGAGGTGTTCAGGGGGTAATGAGCTCCATGTACTTCAAGTGACAGCTTTAGACCATGCTCGAGGAGTTCAGGGGCTAATGAGCCTCCATGTACCTCGCGTGACAGCTTTAGACCATGCTCGAGGTGTTCAGGGGCTAATGAGCCCTATGTACCTCGAGTGGCAGCATGAGACCATAGTCGAGGTGTTCTGGGAATAATGGTCCACATGTACCTCGAGTAGTAGCTTTAGACAATGCTCGAGGTGTTCATGGGCTAATGGGCTCCATGTGCCTTGAGTGATAGCTTTAAACCATGATCGAGGTGTTAAGGGGATAATGAGCCGCATGTGCCTCGAGTGGTAGCTTTAGACGATGCGCATTGCCTCAGTGGTATTTGAGTGTTCGGGGGCTAATGAGCCCCATCTACTTCGAGTGACAGCTTTAGGCCATGGTCGAGTTGTTCAATGGCTAATGAGCCCCATGTACCTCGAGTGGTAGCATGAGACCATGCTCGAGGTGTTCAGCGGCGAATGGGCCCCTTGTAGCTCGAATTGTAACTTTTGACCATGCTCGAGGTGTTCAGGGGCTAATGGACTCTATGTACTTTGAGTGACAGTTTTAGACCATGCTCGAGGAGTTCAGGGGCTAATGAGCCTCCATGTACCTCGCGTGAAAGCTTTAGACCATGCTCGAGGTGGTCAGGGGCTTATGAGCCCCATGTACCTCGAGTGGCAGCTTGAGACCATGCTCGAGGTGTTCTAGGCTAATGGGCCACATGTACCTCGAGTGGTAGCTTTAGACCATGATCGAGGTGTTCAGGGGCGAATGGGCCCCTTGTACCTCGAGTGGTAGCATTAGACCATGCTCGAGGAGTTCAGGGGCTAATGAGCTCCATGTACTTCAAGTGACAGCATTAGACCATGCTCGAGGAGTTCAGAGGCTAATGAGCCTCCATGTACCTCGCGTGACAGCTATAGACCATGCTCGAGGTCATCAGGGGCTAATGAGCCCCATGTACCTTGAGTGGCAGCTTGAGACCATGGTCGAGGTGTTCTGGGGATAATGGGCCACTTGTACCTCAAGTGGTAGCTTTAGACAATGCTCGAGGTGTTCATGGGCTAATTTGCGCCATGTACCTTGAGTGATTGCTTTAGACCATGCTCGAGGTGTTAAGGGGATAATGAGCTCCATGTACCTCGAGTGGTAGCTTTAGACGATGCTCCAGGTGTTCAGGGGCTAATGAGCTCCATGTACTTTGAGTGACAGCTTTAGACCATGCTCGAGGAGTTCAGGGGCTAATGGGCCTCCATGTACCTCGCGTGACAGTTTTAGACCATGCTCGAGGTGGTCAGGGGCTAATAAGCCGCATATACCTCGAGTGGCAACTTAAGACCATGCTCGAGGCGTTCATGGGCTAATGGGCTCCATGTACCTTGAGTGACAACTTTAAACCATGATCGAGGTGTTAAGGGGATAATGAGCCCCATGTGCCTCGAGTGGTAGCTTTAGACGATGCTACAGGTGTTCCGGGGCTAATGAGCCCCATCTACTTCGAGTGACAGCTTTAGGTCATGGTCGAGTTGTTCAGAGGCTAATGAGCCCCATGTACCTCGTGTGGTAGCTTGAGACCATGCTCGAGGTGTTCAGGGGCGAATGGGCCCCTTGTACCTCGAGTAGTAGCTTTAGACCATGCTCGAGGTGTTCAGGGGGTAATGAGCTCCATGTACTTCAAGTGACAGCTTTAGACCATGCTCGAGGAGTTCAGAGGCTAATGAGCCTCCATGTACCTCGCGTGACAGCTTTAGACCATGCTCGAGGTGTTCAGGGTCTAATGAGCCCTATGTACCTCGAGTGGCAGCATGAGACCATAGTCGAGGTGTTCTGGGAATAATGGGCCACATGTACCTCGAGTAGTAGCTTTAGACAATGCTCGAGGTGTTCATGGGCTAATGGGTTCCATGTGCCTTGAGTGACAGCTTTAAACCATGATCGAGGTGTTAAGGGGATAATGAGCCGCATGTGCCTCGAGTGGTAGCTTTAGGCGATGCTCCAGGTGTTCAGGGGCTAATGAGCCCCATCTACTTCGAGTGATAGCTTTAGGCCATGGTCGAGTTGTTTAATGGTTAATGAGCCCCATGTACCTCGAGTGGTAGCTTGAGACCATGATCGAGGTGTTCAGGAGCGAATGGGCCCCTTGTACCTCGAGTAGTATCTTTAGACCATGCTCGAGGTGTTCAGGGGCTAATGAGCTCCATGTACTTCAAGTGACAGCTTTAGGCCATGCTCGAGGAGTTCAGGGCTAATGAGCCTCCATGTACCTCGCGTGACAGCTTTACACCATGCTCGAGGTGTTCAGGGGCTAATGAGCCCCATGTACCTCGAGTGGCAGCATGAGACTATGGTCGACGTGTTCTAGGAATAATGTGCCACATGTGCCTCGAGTGGTAGGTTTCGACAATGCTCGAGGTGTTCATGGGCTAATGGGCTTCATGTACTTTGAGTGATAGCTTTAGACCATACTCGAGGTGTTAAGGGGATGATGAGCCCCATGTACCTCGAGAGGTAGCTTTAGACGATGCTCCAGGTGTTCAGGGGCTAATGAGTTCCATGTACTTTGAGTGACAGCTTTAGACCATGCTCGAGGCGTTCAGGGGCTAATGAACATCCATGTACCTCGCGTGACAGCTTTAGACCATGCTCGAGGTGGTCAGGGGCTAATGAGCCTCATGTACCTCGAGTAGTAGCTTTAGACCATGATCGAGGTGTTCATGGGCTAATGGGCCACATGTGCCTCGAGTGAAAGCTTTAGACGATGCTCCAGTTGTTCAGGGGCTAATGTGCCCTATCTACTTCGAGTGGTAGCTTTAGACAATGCTTGAGGCGTTCATGGGCTTATGGGCTCCATGTACCTTGAGTGACAGCTTTAGACCATGATCGAGGTGTTAAGGGGATAATGAGCCGCATGTGCCACGAGTGGTTGTTTTAGACGATGCTCCAAGTGTTCAGGGGATAATGAGCCCCATCTACTTCGAGTGACAACTTTAGGCCATGCTCGAGGTGTTCAGGGGCGAATGGGCCCCTTGTTCCTCGAGTGGTAGCTTTAGACCATGCTCGAGGTGTTCAGGGGCTAATGAGCTCCATGTACTTCAAGTGACAGCTTTAGACCATGCTCGAGGAGTTCAGAGGCTAATGAGCCTCCATGAACCTCGCGTGACAGCTTTTGACCATGCTCGAGGTCATCAGGGGCTAATGAGCCCCATGTACCTCAAGTGGTAGCTTGAGACCATGGTCGAGGTGTTCTGGGGATGAAGGGCCACATGTACCTCGAGTGGTTGCTTTAGACAATGCTCGAGGTGTTCATGGGCTAATGGGCGCCATGTACCTTGAGTGATCGCTTTAGATCATGCTCGAGGTGTTAAGGGGATAATGAACCCCATGTACCTCGTGTGGTAGCTTTAGACGATGCTCCAGGTGATCAGGGGCTAATGACCTTTATGTACTTTGAGTGACAGCTTTAGACCATGCTCGTGGAGTTCAGGGGCTAATGGACCTCCATGTACCTCGCGTGACAGTTTTAGACCATGCTCGAGGTGGTCGGGAGAGCGCATATACCTCGAGTGGTTGAGACCATGCTCGGGTGTTCTGGGCTAATGGGCTCCATGTGACAACTTTAAACCATGATCGAGGTGTTAAGGGGATAATGAGCCCCATGTGCCTCGAGTGGTAGCTTTAGACAATGCTCCAAGTGTTCAGGGGCAAATGAGCCTCATCTACTTCGAGTGACAGCTTTAGGCCATGGTCGAGTTGTTCAGGGGCTAATGAGCCCCATGTACCTCGAGTGGTAGCTTGAGACCATGCTCGAGGTGTTCAGGGGCGAATGGGCCCCTTGTACCTCGAGTAGTAGCTTTAGACCATGCTCGAGGTGTTCAGGGGCTAATGAGCTCCATGTACTTCAAGTGACAGCTTTAGACTATGCTCGAGGAGTTCAGGGGCTAATGAGCCTCCATGTACCTCGCGTGACAGCTTTAGACCATGCTCGAGGTGTTCATGGGCTAATGAGCCCTATGTACCTCGAATGGCAGCTGGAGACCGTAGTCGAGGTGTTCTGGGAATAATGGGCCACATGTACCTCGAGTAGTAGCTTTAGACAATGCTCGAGGTGTTCATGGGCTAATAGGCTCCATGTACCTTGAGTGACAGCTTTAGACCATGATCGAGGTGTTAAGGGGATAATGAGCCGCATGTGCCTCGAGTGGTAGCTTTTGACGATGATCCAGGTGTTCAGGGGCTAATGAGCCCCATCTACTTCGAGTGACAGCTTTAGGCCATGGTCGAGTTGTTCAGGGGCTAATGCGCCCCATGTACCTCGAGTGGTAGCTTGAGACCATGATCGAGGTGTTCAGGGGCGAATGGGCCCCTTGTACCTCGAGTAGTATCTTTAGACCATGCTCGAGGTGTTCAGGGGCTAATGAGCTCCATGTACTTCAAGTGACAGCTTTAGACCATGCTCGAGGAGTTCAGGGCTAATGAGCCTCCATGTACCTCGCGTGAGAGCTTTAGACCATGCTCGAGGTGTTCAGGGGCTAATGAGCCCGATGTACCTCGAGTGGCTGCTTGAGACTATGGTCGACGTAATCTAGGAATAATGGGCCACATGTACCTCGAGTGGTAGCTTTTGACAATGCTCGAGGTGTTCATGGGCTAATGGGCTTCATGTACTTTGAGTGATAGCTTTAGACCATACTCGAGGTGTTAAGGGGATGATGAGCCCCATGTACCTCGAGAGGTAGCTTTAGACGATGCTCCAGGTGTTCAGGGGCTAATGAGTTCCATGTACTTTGAGTGACAACTTTAGACCATGCTCGAGGCGTTCAGGGGCTAATGAACATCCATGTACCTCGCGTGACAGCTTTAGACCATGCTCGAGGTGGTCAGGGGCTAATGAGCCTCATGTACCTCGAGTGGTAGCTTTAGACGATGCTCGAGGTGTTATGGGCTAATGCGCCACATGTACCTCGAGTGGTAGCTTTAGACCATGATCGAGGTGTTCATGGGCTAATGGGCCGCATGTGCCTCGAGTGATAGCTTTAGACGATGCGCCAGTTGTTCAGGGGCTAATGAGCCCCATCTACTTCGAGTGATAGCTTTAGGCCATGGTCGAGTTATTCAGGGGCTAATGCGCCCCATGTACCTCGAGTGGTAGCTTGAGACCATGCTCGAGGTGTTCAGGGGCGAATGGGCCCCTTGTTCCTCGAGTAGTAACTTTAGACTATGCTCGAGGTGTTCAGGGGCTAATGAGCTCCATGTACTTCAAGTGACAGCTTTAGGCCATGCTCGAGGAGTTCAGGGCTAATGAGTCTCCATGTACCTCGCGTGACAGCTTTAGACCATGCTCGAGGTGTTCAGGGGCTAATGAGCCCCATGTACCTCGAGTGGCAGCTTGAGACTATGGTCGACGTGTTCTAGGAATAATGGGCCACATGTACCTCGAGTGGTAGCTTTTGACAATGCTCGAGGTGTTCATGGGCTAATGGGCTTCATGTACATTGAGTGATAGCTTTAGACCATACTCGAGGTGTTAAGGGGATGATGAGCCCCATGTACCTCGAGAGGTAGCTTTAGACGATGCTCCAGGTGTTCAGGGGCTAATGAGTTCCATGTACTTTGAGTGACAGCTTTAGACCATGCTCGAGGCGTTCAGGGGCTAATAAACCTCCATGTACCTCGCGTGACAGCTTTAGACCATTCTCGACGTGGTCAGGGGCTAATGAGCCTCATGTACCTCGAGTGGCAGCTTGAGACCATGCTCGAGGTGTTCTGGGCTAATGGGCCACATGTACCTCGAGTGGTAGCTTTAGACCATGATCGCGGTGTTCATGGGCTAATGGGCTGCATGTGCCTCGAGAGATAGCTTTAGACGATGCTCCAGTTGTTCAGGGGCTAATGAGCCCCATCTACTTCGTGTGGTAGCTTTAGACAATGCTTGAGGTGTTCATGGGCTTATGGGCTCCATGTACCTTGAGTGACAGCTTTAGACCATGATCGAGGTGTTAAGGGGATAATGAGCCGCATGTGCCTCGAGTGGTAGTTTTAGACGATGCTCCAAATGTTCAGGGGATAATGAGCCCCATCTACTTCGAGTGACAATTTTAGGCCATGCTCGAGGTGTTCAGGGGCGAATGGGCCCCTTGTACCTCGAGTGGTAGCTTTAGACCATGCTCGAGGTGTTCAGGGGCTAATGAGCTCCATGTACTTCAAGTGACAGCATTAGACCATGCTCGAGGAGTTCAGAGGCTAATGAGCCTCCATGAACCTCGCGTGACAGCTTTTGACCATGCTCGAGGTCATCAGGGGCTAATGAGCCCCATGTACCTCGAGTGGCAGCTTGAGACCATGGTCGAGGTGTTCTGGGGATAAAGGGCCACATGTACCTCAAGTGGTAGCTTTAGACAATGCTCGAGGTGTTCATGGGCAAATGGGCGCCATGTACATTGAGTGATCACTTTAGACCATGCTCGAGGTGTTAAGGGGCTAATGAGCCCCATGTACCTCGAGTGGTAACTTTAGACGATGCTCCAGGTGTTCAGGGGCTAATGAGCTCCATCTACTTTGAGTGACAGCTTTAGACCATGCTCGAGGAGTTCAGGGGCTAATGGGCCTCCATGTACCTCGCGTGACAGTTTTAGACCATGGTCGAGGTGGTCAGGGGCTAATGAGCCACATGTACCTCGAGTGGCAGCTTGAGACCATGCTTGAGGTGTTCATGGGCTAATGGGCTCCATGTACCTTAAGTGACATCTTTAGACCATGATCGTGGTGTGAAGGGGATAATGAGCCCATGTGCCTGGAGTGGTAGCTTTAGACGATGCTCCAGGTGTCTAGGGGCTAATGAGCCCCATCTACTTCGAGTGACAGCTTTAGGCCATGGTCGAGTTGTTTAGGGGCTAATGAGCCCCATGTACCTCGAGTGGTAGCTTGAGACCATGCTCGAGGTGTTCAGGGGCTAATGAGCTCCATGTACTTCAAGTGATAGATTTAGACAATGCTCGAGGAGTTAAGGGGCTAATGAGCCTCCATGTACCTTGCGTGACAGCTTTAGACCATGCTCGAGGTGTTCAGGGGCTAATGAGCCCCATGTACCTCGAGTGGCAGCTTGAGACCATGATCGCGGTGTTCATGGGCTAATGGGCTGCATGTGCCTCGAGAGATAGCTTTAGACGATGCTCCAGTTGTTCAGGGGCTAATGAGCCCCATCTACTTCGTGTGGTAGCTTTAGACAATGCTTGAGGTGTTCATGGGCTTATGGGCTCCATGTACCATGAGTGACAGCTTTAGACCATGATCGAGGTGTTAAGGGGATAATGAGCCGCATGTGCCTCGAGTGGTAGTTTTAGACGATGCTCCAAGTGTTCAGGGGATAATGAGCCCCATCTACTTCGAGTGACAATTTTAGGCCATGCTCGAGGTGTTCAGGGGCGAATGAGCCCCTTGTACCTCGAGTGGTAGCTTTAGACCATGCTCGAGGTGTTCAGGGGCTAATGAGCTCCATGTACATCAAGTGACAGCATTAGACCATGCTCGAGGAGTTCAGAGGCTAATGAGCCTCCATGAACCTCGCGTGACAGCTTTTGACCATGCTCGAGGTCATCAGGGCTAATGAGCCCCATGTACCTCGAGTGGCAGCTTGAGACCATGGTCGAGGTGTTATGGGGATAAAGGGCCACATGTACCTCAAGTGGTAGCTTTAGACAATGCTCGAGGTGTTCATGGGCAAATGGGCGCCATGTACCTTGAGTGATCACTTTAGACCATGCTCGAGGTGTTAAGGGGCTAATGAGCCCCATGTACCTCGAGTGGTAACTTTAGACGATGCTCCAGGTGTTCAGGGGCTAATGAGCTCCATCTACTTTGAGTGACAGCTTTAGACCATGCTCGAGGAGTTCAGGGGCTAATGGGCCTCCATGTACCTCGCGTGACAGTTTTAGACCATGGTCGAGGTGGTCAGGGGCTAATGAGCCACATGTACCTCGAGTGGCAGCATGAGACCATGCATGAGGTGTTCATGGGCTAATGGGCTCCATGTACCTTAAGTGACATCTTTAGACCATGATCGTGGTGTTAAGGGGATAATGAGCCCCATGTGCCTCGAGTGGTAGCTTTAGACGATGCTCCAGGTGTTTAGGGGCTAATGAGCCCCATCTACTTCGAGTGACAGCTTTAGGCCATGGTCGAGTTGTTTAGGGGCTAATGAGCCCCATGTACCTCGAGTGGTAGCTTGAGACCATGCTCGAGGTGTTCAGGGGCTAATGAGCTTCATGTACTTCAAGTGATAGATTTAGACAATGCTCGAGGAGTTAAGGGGCTAATGAGCCTCCATGTACCTCGCGTGACATCTTTAGACCATGCTCGAGGTGTTCAGGGGCTAATGAGCCCCATGTACCTCGAGTGGCAGCTTGAGACCATGGTCGAGGTGTTCTAGGAATAATGGGCCACATGTTCCTCGAGTTGTAGCTTTAGACAATGCTCGAGGTGTTCATGGGCTAATGGGCTTCATGTACTTTGAGTGATAGCTTTAGACCATACTGGAGGTGTTAAGGGGACGATTAGCCCCATGTACCTCGAGTGGTAGCTTTAGACGATGCTCCAGGTGTTCAGGGGCTAATGAGCTCCATGTACTTTGAGTGACAGCTTTAGACCTTGCTCGAGGAGTTCAGGGGCTAATGTGCCTCCATGTACCTCACGTGATAGCTTTAGACCATGCTAGAGGTTGTCAGGGGCTAATGAGCCCCATGTACCTTGAGTGACAGCTTGACACCATGCTCGAGGTGTTTTGGGCTAATGGGCCACATGTACCTCGAGTGGTAGCGTTAGACAATGCTCGAGGTGTTCATGGGCTAATGGGCTCCATGTACCTTGAGTGACAGCGTTAGACCATGATCGAGGTATTAAGGGGATAATGAGTCGCATGTGCCTCGAGTGGTAGCTTTAGACGATGCTCCAGGTGTTCAGGGGTTAATGAGTCCCCATTTACTTCGAGTGACAGCTTTAGGCCATGCTCGAGGTGTTCTGGGGCGAATGGGTCCCTTGTACCTCGAGTGGTAGCTTTAAACCATGCTCGAGGTGTTCAGGGACTAATCTGCCCCATCTACTTCGAGTGGTAGCTTTAGACAATGCTTGAGGCGTTCATGGGCTTATGGGCTCCAAGTACCTTGAGTGACAGCTTTAGACCATGATCGAGGTGTTAAGGGGATAATGAGCCGCATGTGCCTCGAGTGGTAGTTTTAGACGATGCTCCAGGTGTTCAGGGAATAATGAGCCCCATCTACTTCGAGTGACAACTTTAGGCCATGCTCGAGGTGTTCTGGGGCGAATGGGCCCCTTATTCCTCGAGTGGTAGCTTTAGACCATGCTCAAGGTGTTCAGGGGCTAATGAGCTCCATGTACTTCAAGTGACAGCTTTAGGCCATGCTCGAGGAGTTCAGGGCTAATGAGCCTCCATGTACCTCGCGTGACAGCTTTAGACCATGCTCGAGGTGTTCAGGGGCTAATGAGCCCCATGTACCTCGAGTGGCAGCTTGAGACTATGGTCGACGTGTTCTAGGAATAATGGGCCACATGTACCTCGAGTGGTAGCTTTTGACAATGCTCGAGGTGTTCATGGGCTAATGGGCTTCATGTACATTGAGTGATAGCTTTAGACCATACTCGAGGTGTTAAGGGGATGATGAGCCCCATGTACGTCGAGAGGTAGCTTTAGACGATGCTCCAGGTGTTCAGGGGCTAATGAGTTCCATGTACTTTGAGTGACAGCTTTAGACCATGCTCGAGGTGGTCAGGGGCTAATGAGCCTCATGTACCTCGAGTGGCAGCTTGAGACCATGCTCGAGGTGTTCTGGGCTAATGGGCCACATGTACCTCGAGTGGTAGCTTTAGACCATGATCGCGGTGTTCATGGGCTAATGGGCTGCATGTGCCTCGAGAGATAGCTTTAGACGATGCTCCAGTTGTTCAGGGGCTAATGAGCCCCATCTACTTCGTGTGGTAGCTTTTGACAATGCTTGAGGTGTTCATGGGCTTATGGGCTCCATGTACCTTGAGTGACAGCTTTAGACCATGATCGAGGTGTTAAGGGGATAATGAGCCGCATGTGCCTCGAGTGGTAGTTTTAGACGATGCTCCAAGTGTTCAGGGGATAATGAGCCCCATCTACTTCGAGTGACAATTTTAGGCCATGCTCGAGGTGTTCAGGGGCGAATGGGCCCCTTGTACCTCGAGTGGTAGCTTTAGACCATGCTCGAGGTGTTCAGGGGCTAATGAGCTCCATGTACTTCAAGTGACAGCATTAGACCATGCTCGAGGAGTTCAGAGGCTAATGAGCCTCCATGAACCTCGCGTGACAGCTTTTGACCATGCTCGAGGTCATCAGGGGCTAATGAGCCCCATGTACCTCGAGTGGCAGCTTGAGACCATGGTCGAGGTGTTCTGGGGATAAAGGGCCACATGTACCTCAAGTGGTAGCTTTAGACAATGCTCGAGGTGTTCATGGGCAAATGGGCGCCATGTACCTTGAGTGATCACTTTAGACCATGCTCGAGGTGTTAAGGGGCTAATGAGCCCCATGTACCTCGAGTGGTAACTTTAGACGATGCTCGTGTGTTCGAGGGCTAATGAGCTCCATCTACTTTGAGTGACAGCTTTAGACCATGCTCGAGGAGTTCAGGGGCTAATGGGCCTCCATGTACCTCGTGTGACAGTTTTAGACCATGGTCGAGGTGGTCAGGGGCTAATGAGCCACATGTACCTCGAGTGGCAGCTTGAGACCATGCTCGAGGTGTTCATGGGCTAATGGGCTCCATGTACCTTAAGTGACAGCTTTAGACCATGATCGTGGTGTTAAGGGGATAATGATCCCCATGTGCCTCGAGTGGTAGCTTTAGACGATGCTCCAGGTGTTTAGGGGCTAATGAGCCCCATCTACTTCGAGTGACAGCTTTAGGCCATGGTCGAGTTGTTTAGGGGCTAATGAGCCCCATGTACCTCGAGTGGTAGCTTGAGACCATGCTCGAGGTGTTTAAGGGCTAATGAGCTCCATGTACTTCAAGTGATAGATTTAGACAATGCTCGAGGAGTTAAGGGGCTAATGAGCCTCCATGTACCTCGCGTGACAGCTTTAGACCATGCTCGAGGTGTTCAGGGGCTAATGAGCCCCATGTACCTCGAGTGGCAGCTTGAGACCATGGTCGAGGTGTTCTAGGAATAATGGGCCACATGTTCCTCGAGTTGTAGCTTTAGACAATGCTCGAGGTGTTCATGGGCTAATGGGCTTCATGTACTTTGAGTGATAGCTTTAGACCATACTGGAGGTGTTAAGGGGACGATTAGCCCCATGTACCTCGAGTGGTAGCTTTAGACGATGCTCCAGGTGTTCAGGGGCTAATGAGCTCCATTTACTTTGAGTGACAGCTTTAGACCTTGCTCGAGGAGTTCAGGGGCTAATGTGCCTCCATGTACCTCACGTGACAGCTTTAGACCATGCTAGAGGTTGTCAGGGGCTAATGAGCCCCATGTACCTTGAGTGACAGCTTGCCACCATGCTCGAGGTGTTTTGGGCTAATGGGCCACATGTACCTCGAGTGGTAGCGTTAGACAATGCTCGAGGTGTTCATGGGCTAATGGGCTCCATGTACCTTGAGTGACAGCGTTAGACCATGATCGAGGTATTAAGGGGATAATGAGTCGCATGTGCCTCGAGTGGTAGCTTTAGACGATGCTCCAGGTGTTCAGGGATTAATGAGCCCCATTTACTTCGAGTGACAGCTTTAGGCCATGCTCGAGGTGTTCTGGGGCGAATGGGCCCCTTGTACCTCGAGTGGTAGCTTTAGACCATGCTCGAGGTGTTCAGGGACTAATGTGCCCCATCTACTTCGAGTGGTAGCTTTAGACAATGCTTGAGGCGTTCATGGGCTTATGGACTCCAAGTACCTTGAGTGACAGCTTTAGACCATGATCGAGGTGTTAAGGGGATAATGAGCCGCATGTGCCTCGAGTGGTAGTTTTAGACGATGCTCCAGGTGTTCAGGGAATAATGAGCCCCATCTACTTGGAGTGACAACTTTAGGCCATGCTCGAGGTGTTCAGGGGCAAATGGGCCCCTTGTTCCTCGAGTGGTAGCTTTAGACCATGCTCGAGGTGTTCAGGGGCTAATGAGCTCCATGTACTTCAAGTGACAGCTTTAGACCATGCTCGAGGAGTTCAGAGGCTAATGAGCCTCCATGAACCTCGCGTGACAGCTTTTGACCATGCTCGAGGTCATCAGGGGCTAATGAGCCCCATGTACCTCAAGTGGTAGCTTGAGGCCATGGTCGAGGTGTTCTGGGGATAAAGGGCCACATGTACCTCGAGTGGTAGCTTTAGACAATGGTCGAGGTGTTCATGGGCAAATGGGCGCTATGTACCTTGAGTGATCGCTTTAGACCATGCTCGAGGTGTTAAGGGGATAATGAGCCCCATGTACCTCGAGTGGTAGCTTTAGACGATGCTCCAGATGTTTAGGGGCAAATGAGCTCCATGTACTTTGACTGACAGCTTTAGACCATGCTCGAGGAGTTCAGGGGCTAATGGGCCTCCATGTACCTCGCGTGACAGTTTTAGACCATGCTCGAGGTGGTCAGGGGCTAATGAGCCACATATACCTCGAGTGGCAACTTGAGACCATGCTCGAGGTGTTCATGGGCTAATGGGCTCCATGTACCTTGAGTGACAGCTTTAGACCATGATCGAGGTTTAAGGGGATAATGAGCCCCATGTGCCTCGAGTGGTAGCTTTAGACGATGCTCCAGGTGTTCAGGGGCTAATGAGCCTCATCTACTTCGAGTGACAGCTTTAGACCATGGTCGAGTTGTTCAGGGGTTAATGAGCCCCATGTACCTCGTGTGGTAGCTTGCGACCATGCTCGAGGTGTTCAGGGGCTAATGAGCTCCATGTACTTCAAGTGACAACTTTAGACCATGCTCGAGGAGTTCAGGGGCTAATGAGCCTCTTGTACTCGCGTGACTTTAGACCATGCTCGAGGTGTTCAGGGGCTAATGAGCCTCTATGTACCTCGAGTGGCAGCTTGAGACCATAGTCGAGGTGTTCTGGGAATAATGGGCCACATGTACCTCGAGTAGTAGCTTTAGACAATGCTCGAGGTGTTCATGGGCTAATTGGCTCAATGTATCTTGAGTGACAGCTTTAGACCATCATCGAGGTGTTAAGGGGATAATGAGCCGCATGTGCCTCGAGTGGTAGCTTTAGACGATGCTCCAGGTGTTCAGGGGCTAATGAGTCCCATCTACTTCGAGTGATAGCTTTAGGCCATGGTCGAGTTGTTCAGGGGCTAATGCGCCCCATGTACCTCGAGTGGTAGCTTGAGACCATGCTCGAGGTGTTCAGGGGCGAATGGGCCCCTTGTACCTCGAGTAGTAACTTGAGACCATGCTCGAGGTGTTCGGGGGTAATGAGCTCCATGTACTTCAAGTGACAGCTTTAGGACATGCTCGAGGAGTTCAGGACTAATGAGCCTCCATGTACCTCGCGTGACAGCTTTAGACCATGCTCGAGGTGTTCAGGGGCTAATGAGCCACATGTACCTCGAGTGGCAGCTTGAGACCATGGTCGAGGTGTTCTAGGAATAATGGGCCACATGTTCCTCGAGGTGTTCATGGACTAATGGGCTTCATGTACTTTGAGTGATAGCTTTCGACCATACTGGAGGTGTTAAGGGGACGATTAGCCCCATGTACCTCGAGTGGTAGCTTTTGACGATGCTCCAGGTGTTCAGGGGCTAATGAACTCCATGTACTTTGAGTGACAGCTTTAGACCATGCCAGAGGTTGTCAGGGGCAAATGAGCCCCATGTACCTCGAGTGACAGCTTGACACCATGCTTGAGGTGTTCTGGGCTAATGGGCCATATGTACCTCGAGTGGTAGCGTTAGACAATGCTCGAGGTGTTCATGGGTTAATGGGCTCCATGTACCTTGAGTGACAGCGTTAGACCATGATCGAGGTGTTAAGGGGATAATGAGTCGCATGTGCCTCGAGTGGTAGCTTTAGACGATGCTCCAGGTGTTCAGGGGCTAATGATCCCCATTTACTTCGAGTGACAGCTTTAGGCCATGCTCGAGGTGTTCAGGGGTGAATGGGCCCCTTGTACCTCTAGTGGTAGCTTTAGACCATGCTCGAGGTGTTCAGGGACTAATGTGCCCCATCTACTTCGAGTGGTAGCTTTAGACAATGCTTGAGGCATTCATGGGCTTATGGGCTCCATGTACCTTGAGTGACAGCTTTAGACCATGATCGAGGTGTTAAGGGGATAATGAGCCGCATGTGCCTCGAGTGGTAGTTTTAGACGATGCTCCAGGTGTTCAGGGGATAATGAGCCCCATCTACTTCGAGTGACAACTTTAGGCCATGCTCGAGGTGTTCAGGGGCGAATGGGCCCCTTGTTCCTCGAGTGGTAGCTTTAGACCATGCTCGAGGTGTTCAGGGGCTAATGAGCTCCATGTACTTCAAGTGACAGCTTTAGACCATGCTCGAGGAGTTCAGAGGCTAATGAGCCTCCATGTACCTCAAGTGGTAGCTTTAGACCCTGCTCGAGGTCATCAGGGGCTAATGAGCCCCATGTACCTCAAGTGGTAGCTTGAGACCATGGTCGAGGTTTTCTGGGGATAAAGGGCCACATGTACCTCGAGTGGTAGCTTTAGACAATGCTCGAGGTGTTCATGGGCAAATGGGCGCCATGTACCTTGAGTGATCGCTTTAGACCATGCTCGAGGTGTTAAGGGGATAATGAGCCCCATGTACCTCGAGTGGTAGCTTTAGACGATGCTCTAGGTGTTCAGGGGCTAATGAGCTCCATGTACTTTGAGTGACAGCTTTAGACCATGCTCGAGGAGTTCAGGGGCTAATGGGCCTCCATGTACCTCGCGTGACAGTTTTAGACCATGCTCGAGTTGGTCAGGGGCTAATGAACCACATATACCTCGAGTGGCAACTTGAGACCATGCTCGAGGTGTTCATGGGCAAATGCGCTCCATGTACCTTGAGTGACAGCTTTAGACCATGCTCCAGGTGTTCAGGGGCTAATGAGCCTCATCTACTTCGAGTGACAACTTTAGGCCATGGTCGAGTTGTTCAGGGGTTAATGAGCCCCATGTACCTCGAGTGGTAGCTTGAGACCATGCTCGAGGTGTTCAGGGGCGAATGGGCCCCTTGTACCTCGAGTAGTAGCTTTAGACCATGCTCGAGGTGTTCAGGGGCTAATGAGCTCCATGTACTTCAAGTGACAGCTTTAGACCATGCTCGAGGAGTTCAGGGGCTAATGAGCCTCCATGTACCTCGCGTGACATCTTTAGACCATGCTCGAGGTGTTCAGGGGCTAATGAGCCCTATGTACCTCGAGTGGCAGCTTGAGACCATAGTCGAGGTGTTCTAGGAATAATGGGCCACATGTACCTCGAGTGGTAGCATTTGACAATGCTCGAGGTGTTCATGGGCTAATGGGCTTCATGTACTTTGAGTGATAGCTTTAGACCATACTCGAGGTGTTAAGGGGATGATGATCCCCATGTACCTCCAGAGGTAGCTTTAGACAATGCTCCAGGTGTTCAGGGGCTAATGAGCTCCATGTACTTTGAGTGACAGCTTTAGACCATGCTCGAGGCGTTCAGGGGCTAATGAACCTCCATGTACCTTGCGTGACAGCTTTAGACCATGCTCGAGGTGGTCAGGGGCTAATGAGCCTCATGTACCTCGAGTGGCAGCTTGAGACCATGCTCGAGGTGTTCTGGGCTAATGGGCCACATGTACCTCGAGTGGTAGCTTTAGACCATGATCGAGGTGTTCATGGGCTAATGGGCTGCATGTGCCTCGAGTGATAACTTTAGACGATGCTCCAGTTGTTCAGGGGCTAATGAGCCCCATCTACTTCGAGTGGTAGCTTTAGACAATGCTTGAGGCGTTCATGGGCTTATGGGCTCCATGTACCTTGAGTGACAGCTTTAGACCATGATCGAGGTGTTAAGGGGATAATGAGCTGCATGTGCCTCGAGTGGTAGTTTTAGACGATGCTCCAAGTGTTCAGGGGATAATGAGCTCCATGTACTTCAAGTGACAGCATTAGACCATGCTCGAGGAGTTTAGAGGCTAATGAGCCTCCATGAACCTCGCGTGACAGCTTTTGACCATGCTCGAGGTCATCAGGGGCTAATGAGCCCCATGTACCTCGAGTGGCAGCTTGAGACCATGGTCGAGGTGTTCTGGGGATAAAGGGCCACATGTACCTCGAGTGGTAGCTTTAGACAATGCTCGAGGTGTTCATGGGCAAATGGGCGCCATTTACCTTGAGTGATCGTTTTAGACCATGCTCGAGGTGGTCAGGGGCTAATGAACCTCCATGTCCCTTGCGTGACAGCTTTAGACCATGCTCGAGGTGGTTAGGGGCTAATGAGCCTCATGTACCTCGAGTGGCAGCTTGAGACCATGCTCGAGGTGTTCTGGGCTAATGGGCCACATGTACCTCGAGTGGTAGCTTTAGACCATGATCGAGGTGTTCATGGGCTAATGGGCTGCATGTGCCTCGAGTGATAACTTTAGACGATGCTCCAGTTGTTCAGGGGCTAATGAGCCCCATCTACTTCGAGTGGTAGCTTTAGACAATGCTTGAGGCGTTCATGGGCTTATGGGCTCCATGTACCTTGAGTGACAGCTTTAGACCATGATCGAGGTGTTAAGGGGATAATGAGCTGCATGTGCCTCGAGTGGTAGTTTTAGACGATGCTCCAAGTGTTCAGGGGATAATGAGCTCCATGTACTTCAAGTGACAGCATTAGACCATGCTCGAGGAGTTTAGAGGCTAATGAGCCTCCATGAACCTCGTGTGACAGCTTTTGACCATGCTCGAGGTCATCAGGGGCTAATGAGTCCCATGTACCTCGAGTGGCAGCTTGAGACCATGGTCGAGGTGTTCTGGGGATAAAGGGCCACATGTACCTCGAGTGGTAGCTTTAGACAATGCTCGAGGTGTTCATGGGCAAATGGGCGCCATGTACCTTGAGTGATCGCTTTAGACCATGCTCGAGGTGTAAAGGGGATAATGAGCCCCATGTAGCTCGAGTGGTAGCTTTAGACGATGCTTCAGGTGTTCAAGGGCTAATGAGCTCCATGTACTTTGAGTGACAACTTTAGACCATGCTCGAGGAGTTCAGGGGCTAATGGGCATCCATGTACCTCGCGTGACAGTTTTAGACCATGGTCGAGGTGGTTAGGGGCTAATGAGCCACATGTACCTCGAGTGGCAGCTTGAGACCATGCTCGAGTTGTTCATGGGCTAATGGGCTCCATGTACCTTAAGTGACAGCTTTAGACCATGATCGTGGTGTTAAGGGGATAATGAGCCCCATGTGCCTCGAGTGGTAGCTTTAGACGATGCTCCAGGTGTTTAGGGGCTAATGAGCCCCATCTACTTCGAGTGACATCTTTAGGCCATGGTCGAGTTGTTTAGGGGCTAATCAGCCCCATGTACCTCGAGTGGTAGCTTGAGACCATGCTCGAGGTGTTCAGGGGCCAATGAGCTCCATGTACTTCAAGTGATAGATTTATACCATGCTCGAGGAGTTAAGGGGATAATGAGCCCCATGTACCTCGAGTGGCAGCTTTATACCATACTGGAGGTGTTAAGGGGACGATTAGCCCCATGTACCTCGAGTGGTTGCTTTAGACGATGCTCCAGGTGTTCAGGGGCTAATGAGCTCCATGTACTTTGAGTGACAGCTTTAGACCATGCTCGAGGAGTTCAGGGGCTAATGTGCCTCCATGTACCTCGCGTGACAGCTTTAGACCATGTTAAAGGTTGTGAGGGGCTAATGAGCCCCATGTACCTCGAGTGACAGCTTGACACCATGCTCGAGGTGTTCTGGGCTAATGGGCCTTATGTACCTCGAGTGGTAGCGTTAGACAATGCTCGAGGTGTTCATGGGCTAATGGGCTCCATGTACCTTGAGTGACAGCTTTAGACCATGATCGACGTGTTAAGGGGATAATGAGTCGCATGTGCCTCGAGTGGTAGCTTTTGACGATGCTCCAGGTGTTCAGGGGCTAATGAGCCCCATTTACTTCGAGTGACAGCTTTAGGCCATGCTCGAGGTGGTTAGGGGCAAATGGGTCCCTTGTACCTCGAGTGGTAGCTTTAGACCATGCACGAGGTGTTCAGGGGCTAATGAGCTCCATGTACTTCAAGTGACAGCTTTAGACCATGCTCGAGGAGTTCAGAGGCTAATGAGCCTCCATGAACCTCGCGTGACAGCTTTTGACCATGCTCGAGGTCATCAGGGGCTAATGAGCCCCATGTACCTCGAGTGGCAGCTTGAGACCATGGTCGAGGTGTTCTGGGGATAAATGGCCACATGTACCTCGAGTGGTAGCTTTAGACAATGCTCGAGGTGTTCATGGGCAAATGGGCACCATGTACCTTGAGTGATCGCTTTAGACCATGCTCGAGGTGTTAAGGGGATAATGAGCCCGATGTACCTCGAGTGGTAGCTTTAGACGATGCTCCAGGTGTTCAGGGGCTAATGAGCTCCATCTACTTTGAGTGACAGCTTTAGACCATGCTCGAGGAGTTCAGGGGCTAATGGGTCTCCATGTGCCTCGCGTGACAGTTTTAGACCATGCTCGAGGTGGTCAGGGGCTAATGAGCCACATATACCTCGAGTGGCAACTTGAGACCATGCTCGAGGTGTTCATGGGCTAATGGGCTCCATGTACCTTGAGTGACAGCTTTAGACCATGATCGAGGTTTAAGGGGATAATGAGCCCCATGTGCCTCGAGTGGTAGCTTTAGACGATGCTCCAGGTGTTCAGGGGCTAATGGGCCTCATTTACTTTGAGTGACAGCTTTAGGCCATGGTCGAGTTGTTCAGGGGCTAATGAGCCCCATGTACTTCGAGTGGTAGCTTGAGACCATGCTCGAGGTGTTCAGGGGCTAATGAGCTCCACGTACTTCAAGTGACAGCTTTTGACCATGCTCGAGGAGTTCAGGGGCTAATGAGCCTCCATGTACCTCGCGTGACAGATTTAGATCATAGTCGAGGTGTTCTGGGAGTAATGGGCCACATGTACCTCGAGTAGTAGCTTTAGACAATGCTCGAGGTGTTCATGGGCTAATAGGCTCCATGTACCTTGAGTGACAGCTTTAGACCATGATCGAGGTGTTAAGGGGATAATGAGCCGCATGTGCCTCGAGTGGTAGCTTTAGACGATGATCCAGGTGTTCAGGGGCTAATGAGCCCCATTGGCAGGCGCGGATGTGTCGTTGTGCACCGCACCCGGCCAAAGATAAAATTTCTCCTACTCTCTTTTACACTAAGCTAGTATAATGGAAGTAGGGGTCGTATCCACAGGGAAACAGGTACGAGTTTAATACTTAGCGTGATTCAAAACCTAGATTAAGCTAAGGATCGAGAAACCTAATAATAATAACAAAGGGGGGTTTCAAGTAGATTATAACTAAACTACAACTAACTAGCATATAAACAAGATGAGAAATCAATATGGGAAGATCTTGAATCCGATTAACATCCACTTCAATTCATTATCGATCCTTGAACCTCCACTCTAATTATTTCCATGATTATCTATTGTTGAGAATTAATCTCGCATTCTCCTTATTCTTAGTTGAATAGCACGATCAGCGTGACTATAAAACCCTAACTAAAGGATAAACTAGTCCGATCGCGTCTAAGTTCAATCCAATAGCAGCAATAAACACAGAGAACCAACAAACCTGCTATCGTCATACAAGCGATAAACATTCAACAGTTAATTCAATTTCCCCAAGAAATAACCAAGACGATCTGCATCTAAGTTACTCCCTAGTTTGCTACCAATTGATAAAAGAATAAAACAATCCGATTCTATTCTTAAATCTAGCATTAGATTAATTACACAATCAAACTAGTAACGTTCCTAGCATAATCATGCAAAAATCATAGAAAGCAAGCATAGAAATTAAACCATAATCAAAGAAACTAAATGGAGAGGAAAGATCTCACAATAATGCTTGAAGCTCCATATTAATCTCGTTCAAGAACGGTTCAAGCTACAATCGGCATAGCATAAGCCAATCCCATAATTGAAATCTACAAAAACTAAACTAGAAAATAAAAACTAAAAAGAGAAGACAACAAGAGAGGAGTTGAGTTTTGGAGACTCCCTCTCCTTGTGGCTGCTGCCCCCTAGGTCCAAAAATAGAGTTTAGTATTTATACTAAAGCTCGTAAATCGCCCGACAATTACACCGACCTAGGGGTCGCGAGGTGCGAGTCTGGTCGCACCGTGCGAAGAGTGCTCTGTCTACCGCACATTTGGCTGGGCAAGGCAGGTCGCGAGGTGCGAAGGAACTCGCGAGGTGCGAGCAAGCTGGTCGCGAGGTGCGACCTGCGAGCTGCTGGGCGTGCGGTGCTGGGCAGCCTTGCTTCGAGCGCGCGCTGGGCTTGCGATGATGGGCGATGATGCGCGCGAGAGAGCTTGGCTTGACTGCTGAGCGTGCACGCGAGAGCTGGGCGATGATGCCGAGCTTGCGGTGCACGAGAGCTTGGTGATGAGCGCGCACAAGAGCTTGGTTGTGAGCGCGCACGAGAGCTTGGTTGGTGAGACGATGTTGTGCTTGCGATGCAGCTTGGTACTTTGCTTGGCTCAAATGCATTTCACCTTGAAAGCTCGGAATACATGACATTAACACAAATTATCTCGCAAAACTCCGAACTTCCGCTAAGGGTTAAATAAAACACGAACGTTAACAATTACAATCAAACCCTTAGCAAAGTGCACCCAAAATATAATATGAACACCGTATAACTTGAGCGTATCAAATACCCCCACACTTGAACTTTACTCGACCTCGAGTAAACTCAAAATGAGGATCTCCCAATAGATCTTCACCCAAATTATCGACACCAAACTACACTCTCCATCAACTATATCATCATCATCACATCTTAACAACATCCGCTCAAAACCTAAACGTAAGGGACGATGATTCCCCCACGCTTAGATTCAAGCTCACCTGAAATATATAAAGACGCGACAACAATAATATCCAGCAACACCAACAAGTTTAACCCACAACACCAACAAGAATCAAAATGCCAGCTTACGACACACTAAACTATCAGCTCTCCCAAACCTCAAAAGATGACCTATTACTACAACAACTAATTTAAAATAGCAAGCCATGGAACAAAGACAAAAAGGGATAAATTCCATGCTTACTCCCAAAAACAATCAATCAACCAAAAGAATGAAAAAGCCAAAATAAATCTTCACAAAATCAAGGATGAATTAACCAACCCAACCCGAAAACGCTTTCCACCTTATGACACCATCTCCGGCAAATGAGTTTTCAAAGTACAAAATTCTCTCTTAATCTCTCATTTTGCCTAGGAGCCTTTTCGAGTTTTCATCCTAGCTTCTCACATTTTTTTTCATCTCACCATCTTACCCGCTCAACTAGCTCTTTTTTGCATAGGCCGCCCTTTCGGGTTTTCGACCTATCCGAGCCCCCAATTTTGCCCGAGTCGCCCGCCCTTGCGGGTTTTCAACTCAGCGGGATTCTTTTCATCACTTTTTTTTTTATATTCTTTTTTTTCATTTTTTTTCATTTTCATTTTTTTCAAATTGAAAGTAATATGTACAACATAGATACATGAGAATGAGAATACCCTCCCCCCTACTTAAACTACACATTGTCCTCAATGTGTCGACAATTAAAAGAAAAAGTAAACTGAAAATGGGGGGGAAATCGAAAATCGGGTAAATCGAAGATCGAATGCTCAAAACTCATGAAAAGCAATCCGTCAAAATCAAATTTCTTAACAACACCAACTCAAATCTCATAACTCAACTCACAACCCTCTCCCTCGAATCACTCAAACAAATGACGAATTCAAATTTTTAAATTTTTGAGATTTGCACCTAGCTTAAGAGATCGAAAAGATACATTAACAATCTCAATCCTCTAGTTGTACCAACTCCTAGCTATTGAAGTCCTCCCAACGGATTTTCTTTTGTGGATTTTGGTTACAAGTGAATTAAGATTGGTTGTGGATCTTTTGTAGTGTGTGGGCGGTGGGTGAAAGAAAATTTGTTGTGGTGGTGGAAATTTGATGAGAAATAAAGGAAAAGAAAGAAAATAAAAGGGATCTCGGGTTGCCTCCCGAGAAGCGCTGTTGTTTAAAGTCGTTAGCTCGACTTAATACCTTAAGCTTAATCATTGGGTTGTGCTCCATGTGTGACAATGGTGGTTCCATGTCAATCTCCACTTCAAGTACCTGCAAAATTGATTGAGAAGGACTCTTGCAATGCATCGTTAGTATCTAGCTTACTACAACATGGTTGCGCATATAACATCAGATTATATCCAAAACCTAGTATTAAGTCAACAACAAACATCAACTAGTAGTACTCCTAGCTAATCCAAGTCATGACCATTAATATAAATATTTAAAGCTAGACAATAACCAAGATATAGAGTAAATCTTACAATAAACCGTCAAAAGCTTCAATCAACCATTCCCAAGAGAGTTTAAGCAACAAGTTCCATGCTTCTTGTCCAAAATACAAAAGTGAAATACATAGAGCTCAATGGAAGATGAAAACTAGAAACTAAAACAAAAAGGGAATTCTTTATATGAGTGGGCAACCAAAAACAAAGAGCACAAGCAATACCATCCAAAAATCACGCTAAATACAAACAAGTAACACCGTTTCCCCGGCAACGGCGCCAAAATTTGGCAGGCGCGGATGTGTCGTTGTGCACCGCACCCGGCCAAAGATAAAATTTCTCCTACTCTCTTTTACACTAAGCTAGTATAATGGAAGTAGGGGTCGTATCCACAGGGAAACAAGGACGAGTTTAATACTTAGCGTGATTCAAAACCTAGATTAAGCTAAGGACCGAGAAACCTAATAATAATAACAAAGGGGGGTTTCAAGTAGATTATAACTAAACTACAACTAACTAGCATATAAACAAGATGAGAAATCAATATGGGAAGATCTTGAATACGATTAACATCCACTTCAATTCATTATCGATCCTTGAACCTCCACTCTAATTATTTCCATGATTATCTATTGTTGAGAATTAATCTCGCATTCTCCTTATTCTTAGTTGAATAGCACGATCAGCGTGACTATAAAACCCTAACTAAAGGATAAACTAGTCCGATCGCGTCTAAGTTCAATCCAATAGCAGCAATAAACACAGAGAACCAACAAACCTGCTATCGTCATACAAGCGATAAACATTCAACAGTTAATTCAATTTCCCCAAGAAATAACCAAGACGATCTGCATCTAAGTTACTCCCTAGTTTGCTACCAATTGATAAAAGAATAAAAAAATCCGATTCTATTCTTAAATCTAGCATTAGATTAATTACACAATCAAACTAGTAACGTTCCTAGCATAATCATGCAAAAATCATAGAAAGCAAGCATAGAAATTAAACCATAATCAAAGAAACTAAATAGAGAGGAAAGATCTCACAATAATGCTTGAAGCTCCATATTAATCTCGTTCAAGAACGGTTCAAGCTACAATCGGCATAGCATAAGCCAATCCCATAATTGAAATCTACAAAAACTAAACTAGAAAATAAAAACTAAAAAGAGAAGACAACAAGAGAGGAGTGGAGTTTTGGAGACTCCCTCTCCTTGTGGCTGCTGCCCCCTAGGTCCAAAAATAGAGTTTAGTATTTATACTAAAGCTCAGAAATCAGCCGACAATTACACCGACCTAGGGTCGCGAGGTGCGAGTCTGGTCGCACCGTGCGAAGAGTGCTCTGTCTACCGCACATTTGGCTGGGCAAGGCAGGTCGCGAGGTGCGAAGGAACTCGCGAGGTGCGAGCAAGCTGGTCGCGAGGTGCGACCTAGCTCGCGAGGTGCGACCTCGCGAGCCGCCGGGCGTGCGTGTCTTGGGCGGCCTTGCTTGAGCGCGCGCCGGGCTTGCGATGATGGGCGATGATGCGCGCGAGAGAGCTTGGCTTGGGCTGGCCGAGCGTGCACGCGAGAGCTGGGCGATGATGCCGAGCTTGCGGTGCACGAGAGCTTGGTGATGAGCGCGCACAAGAGCTTGGTTGTGAGCGCGCACGAGAGCTTGGTTGGTGAGACGATGTTGTGCTTGCGATGCAGCTTGGTACTTTGCTTGGCTCAAATGCATTTCACCTTGAAAGCTCGGAATACATGACATTAACACAAATTATCTCGCAAAACTCCGAACTTCCGCTAAGGGTTAAATAAAACACGAACGTTAACAATTACAATCAAACCCTTAGCAAAGTGCACCCAAAATATAATATGAACACCGTATAACTTGAGCGTATCAAATACCCCCACACTTGAACTTTACTCGACCTCGAGTAAACTCAAAATGAGGATCTCCCAATAGATCTTCATCCAAATTATCGACACCAAACTACACTCTCCATCAACTATATCATCATCATCACATCTTAACAACATCCGCTCAAAACCTAAACGTAAGGGACGATGATTCCCCCACACTTAGATTCAAGCTCTCCTGAAATATATAAAGACGCGACAACAATAATAACCAAGCAACACCAACAAGTTTAACCCACAACACCAACAAGAATCAAAATGCCGCCTACGACACACTAAACTATCGGCTCTCCCAAACCTCAAAAGATGACCTATTACTACAACAACTAATTTAAAATAGCAAGCCATGGAACAAAGACAAAAAGGGATAAATTCCATGCTTACTCCCAAAAACAAACAATCAACCAAAAGAATGAAAAAGCCAAAATAAATTTTCACAAAATCAAGGATGAAATAACCAACCCAACCCGAAAACGCTTTCCACCTTATGACACCATCTCCGGCAAATGAGTTTTCAAAGTACAAAATTCTCTCTTAATCTCTCATTTTGCCTAGGAGCCTTTTCGAGTTTTCATCCTAGCTTCTCACTTTTTTTTCATCTCACCATCTTACCCGCTCAACTAGCTCTTTTTTGCATAGGCCGCCCTTTCGGGTTTTCGACCTATCCGAGCCCCCAATTTTGCCCGAGTCGCCCGCCCTTGCGGGTTTTCAACTCAGCGGGATTCTTTTCATCACTTTTTTTTTATATTCTTTTTTTTCATTTTTTTTCATTTTCATTTTTTTGAAATTGAAAGTAATATGTACAACATAGATACATGAGAATGAGAATACCCTCCCCCCTACTTAAACTACACATTGTCCTCAATGTGTCGACAATTAAAAGAAAAAGTAAACTGAAAATGGGGGGGGAAATCGAAAATCGGGTAAATCGAAGATCGAATGCTCAAAACTCATGAAAAGCAATCCGTCAAACTCAAATTTCTTAACAACACCAACTCAAATCTCATAACTCAACTCACAACCCTCTCCCTCGAATCACTCAAACAAATGACGAATTCAAATTTTTAAATTTTTGAGATTTGCACCTAGCTTAAGAGATCGAAAAGATACATTAACAATCTCAATCCTCTAGTTGTACCAACTCCTAGCTATTGAAGTCCTCCCAACGGATTTTCTTTTGTGGATTTTGGTTACAAGTGAATTAAGATTGGTTGTGGATCTTTTGTAGTGTGTGGGCGGTGGGTGAAAGAAAATTTGTTGTGGTGGTGGAAATTTGATGAGAAATAAAGGAAAAGAAAGAAAATAAAAGGGATCTCGGGTTGCCTCCCGAGAAGCGCTGTTGTTTAAAGTCGTTAGCTCGACTTAATACCTTAAGCTTAATCATTGGGTTGTGCTCCATGTGTGACAATGGTGGTTCCATGTCAATCTCCACTTCAAGTACCTGCAAAATTGATTGAGAAGGACTCTTGCAATGCATCGTTAGTATCTAGCTTACTACAACATGGTTGAGCATATAACATCAGATTATATCCAAAACCTAGTATTAAGTCAACAACAAACATCAACTAGTAGTACTCCTAGCTAATCCAAGTCATGACCATTAATATAAATATTTAAAGCTAGACAATAACCAAGATATAGAGTAAATCTTACAATAAACCGTCAAAAGCTTCAATCAACCATTCCCAAGAGAGTTTAAGCAACAAGTTCCATGCTTCTTGTCCAAAATACAAAAGTGAAATACATAGAGCTCAATGGAAGATGAAAACTAGAAACTAAAACAAAAAGGGAATTCTTTATATGAGTGGGCAACCAAAAACAAAGAGCACAAGCAATACCATCCAAAAATCACGCTAAATACAAACAAGTAACACCGTTTCCCCGACAACGGCGCCAAAATTTGGCAGGCGCGGATGTGTCGTTGTGCACCGCACCCGGCCAAAGATAAAATTTCTCCTACTCTCTTTTACACTAAGCTAGTATAATGGAAGTAGGGGTCGTATCCACAGGGAAACAAGGACGAGTTTAATACTTAGCGTGATTCAAAACCTAGATTAAGCTAAGGACCGAGAAACCTAATAATAATAACAAAGGGGGGTTTCAAGTAGATTATAACTAAACTACAACTAACTAGCATATAAACAAGATGAGAAATCAATATGGGAAGATCTTGAATCCGATTAACATCCACTTCAATTCATTATCGATCCTTGAACCTCCACTCTAATTATTTCCATGATTATCTATTGTTGAGAATTAATCTCGCATTCTCCTTATTCTTAGTTGAATAGCACGATCAGCGTGACTATAAAACCCTAACTAAAGGATAAACTAGTCCGATCGCGTCTAAGTTCAATCCAATAGCAGCAATAAACACAGAGAACCAACAAACCTGCTATCGTCATACAAGCGATAAACATTCAACAGTTAATTCAATTTCCCCAAGAAATAACCAAGACGATCTGCATCTAAGTTACTCCCTAGTTTGCTACCAATTGATAAAAGAATAAAAAAATCCGATTCTATTCTTAAATCTAGCATTAGATTAATTACACAATCAAACTAGTAACGTTCCTAGCATAATCATGCAAAAATCATAGAAAGCAAGCATAGAAATTAAACCATAATCAAAGAAACTAAATAGAGAGGAAAGATCTCACAATAATGCTTGAAGCTCCATATTAATCTCGTTCAAGAACGGTTCAAGCTACAATCGGCATAGCATAAGCCAATCCCATAATTGAAATCTACAAAAACTAAACTAGAAAATAAAAACTAAAAAGAGAAGACAACAAGAGAGGAGTGGAGTTTTGGAGACTCCCTCTCCTTGTGGTCTTTGCGCCCCTAGGTCCAAAAATAGAGTTTAGTATTTATACTAAAGCTCGTAAATCGCCCGACAATTACACCGACCTAGGGGTCGCGAGGTGCGAGTCCGGTCGCACCGTGCGAAGAGTGCTCGTCCACCGCACATTTGGTGGGCAAGGCGAGGTCGCGAGGTGCGAAGGAACTCGCGAGGTGCGAGCAAGCCGGTCGCGAGGTGCGACCTAGCTCGCGAGGTGCGACCCGCGAGCTACGGGCGTGCGGTCTTTGGGCGGGCCTTGCTTCCGCGCGCGTGGGCTTGCGATGATGGGCGATGATGCGCGCGAGAGAGCTTGGCTTAGGCTGCGAGCGTGCACGCGAGAGCCGGGCGATGATGCCGAGCTTGCGGTGCACGAGAGCTTGGTGATGAGCGCGCACAAGAGCTTGGTTGTGAGCGCGCACGAGAGCTTGGTTGGTGAGACGATGTTGTGCTTGCGATGCGGCTTGGTACTTTGCTTGGCTCAAATGCATTTCACCTTGAAAGCTCGGAATACATGACATTAACACAAATTATCTCGCAAAACTCCGAACTTCCGCTAAGGGTTAAATAAAACACGAACGTTAACAATTACAATCAAACCCTTAGCAAAGTGCACCCAAAATATAATATGAACACCGTATAACTTGAGCGTATCAAATACCCCCACACTTGAACTTTACTCGACCTCGAGTAAACTCAAAATGAGGATCTCCCAATAGATCTTCACCCAAATTATCGACACCAAACTACACTCTCCATCAACTATATCATCATCATCACATCTTAACAACATCCGCTCAAAACCTAAACGTAAGGGACGATGATTCCCCCACACTTAGATTCAAGCTCTCCTGAAATATATAAAGACACGACAACAATAATAACCAGCAACACCAACAAGTTTAACCCACAACACCAACAAGAATCAAAATGCCAGCTTACGACACACTAAACTATCAGCTCTCCCAAACCTCAAAAGATGACCTATTACTACAACAACTAATTTAAAATAGCAAGCCATGGAACAAAGACAAAAAGGGATAAATTCCATGCTTACTCCCAAAAACAAACAATCAACCAAAAGAATGAAAAAGCCAAAATAAATCTTCACAAAATCAAGGATGAAATAACCAACCCAACCCGAAAACGCTTTCCACCTTATGACACCATCTCCGGCAAATGAGTTTTCAAAGTACAAAATTCTCTCTTAATCTCTCATTTTGCCTAGGAGCCTTTTCGAGTTTTCATCCTAGCTTCTCACTTTTTTTTTCATCTCACCATCTTACCCGCTCAACTAGCTCTTTTTTGCATAGGCCGCCCTTTCGGGTTTTCGACCTATCCGAGCCCCCAATTTTGCCCGAGTCGCCCGCCCTTGCGGGTTTTCAACTCAGCGGGATTCTTTTCATCACTTTTTTTTTATATTCTTTTTTTTCATTTTTTTTCATTTTCATTTTTTTCAAATTGAAAGTAATATGTACAACATAGATACATGAGAATGAGAATACCCTCCCCCCTACTTAAACTACACATTGTCCTCAATGTGTCGACAATTAAAAGAAAAAGTAAACTGAAAATGGGGGGGAAATCGAAAATCGGGTAAATCGAAGATCGAATGCTCAAAACTCATGAAAAGCAATCCGTCAAACTCAAATTTCTTAACAACACCAACTCAAATCTCATAACTCAACTCACAACCCTCTCCCTCGAATCACTCAAACAAATGACGAATTCAAATTTTTAAATTTCTAGCTTAAGAGATCGAAAAGATACATTAACAATCTCAATCCTCTAATTGTACCAACTCCTAGCTATTGAAGTCCTCCCAACGGATTTTCTTTTGTGGATTTTGTTTACAAGTGAATTAAGATTGGTTGTGGATCTTTTGTAGTGTGTGGGCGGTGGGTGAAAGAAAATTTGTTGTGGTGGTGGAAATTTGATGAGAAATAAAGGAAAAGAAAGAAAATAAAAGGGATCTCGGGTTGCCTCCCGAGAAGCGCTGTTGTTTAAAGTCGTTAGCTCGACTTAATACCTTAAGCTTAATCATTGGGTTGTGCTCCATGTGTGACAATGGTGGTTCCATGTCAATCTCCACTTCAAGTACCTGCAAAATTGATTGAGAAGGACTCTTGCAATGCATCGTTAGTATCTAGCTTACTACAACATGGTTGAGCATATAACATCAGATTATATCCAAAACCTAGTATTAAGTCAACAACAAACATCAACTAGTAGTACTCCTAGCTAATCCAAGTCATGACCATTAATATAAATATTTAAAGCTAGACAATAACCAAGATATAGAGTAAATCTTACAATAAACCGTCAAAAGCTTCAATCAACCATTCCCAAGAGAGTTTAAGCAACAAGTTCCATGCTTCTTGTCCAAAATACAAAAGTGAAATACATAGAGCTCAATGGAAGATGAAAACTAGAAACTAAAACAAAAAGGGAATTCTTTATATGAGTGGGCAACCAAAAACAAAGAGCACAAGCAATACCATCCAAAAATCACGCTAAATACAAACAAGTAACACCGTTTCCCCGGCAACGGCGCGCAAAAATTTGGCGGCGCGGATGTGTCGTTGTGCACCGCACCCGGCCAAAGATAAAATTTCTCCTACTCTCTTTTACACTAAGCTAGTATAATGGAAGTAGGGGTCGTATCCACAGGGAAACAAGGACGAGTTTAATACTTAGCGTGATTCAAAACCTAGATTAAGCTAAGGACCGAGAAACCTAATAATAATAACAAAGGGGGGTTTCAAGTAGATTATAACTAAACTACAACTAACTAGCATATAAACAAGATGAGAAATCAATATGGGAAGATCTTGAATCCGATTAACATCCACTTCAATTCATTATCGATCCTTGAACCTCCACTCTAATTATTTCCATGATTATCTATTGTTGAGAATTAATCTCGCATTCTCCTTATTCTTAGTTGAATAGCACGATCAGCGTGACTATAAAACCCTAACTAAAGGATAAACTAGTCCGATCGCGTCTAAGTTCAATCCAATAGCAGCAATAAACACAGAGAACCAACAAACCTGCTATCGTCATACAAGCGATAAACATTCAACAGTTAATTCAATTTCCCCAAGAAATAACCAAGACGATCTGCATCTAAGTTACTCCCTAGTTTGCTACCAATTGATAAAAGAATAAAAAAATCCGATTCTATTCTTAAATCTAGCATTAGATTAATTACACAATCAAACTAGTAACGTTCCTAGCATAATCATGCAAAAATCATAGAAAGCAAGCATAGAAATTAAACCATAATCAAAGAAACTAAATAGAGAGGAAAGATCTCACAATAATGCTTGAAGCTCCATATTAATCTCGTTCAAGAACGGTTCAAGCTACAATCGGCATAGCATAAGCCAATCCCATAATTGAAATCTACAAAAACTAAACTAGAAAATAAAAACTAAAAAGAGAAGACAACAAGAGAGGAGTGGAGTTTTGGAGACTCCCTCTCCTTGTGGTTGCTGCCCCCTAGGTCCAAAAATAGAGTTTAGTATTTATACTAAAGCTCAGAAATCAGCCGACAATTACACCGACCTAGGGTCGCGAGGTGCGAGTCTGGTCGCACCGTGCGAAGAGTGCTCTGTCTACCGCACATTTGGGCCGGGCAAGGCGGAGTCGCGAGGTGCGAAGGAACTCGCGAGGTGCGAGCAAGCCGGTCGCGAGGTGCGACCTAGCTCGCGAGGTGCGACCCGCGAGCCGCCGGGCGTGCGGTCTTTGGCGCGGCCTTGCCCGAGCGCGCGCTGGGCTTGCGATGATGGGCGATGATGCGCGCGAGAGAGCTTGGCTTGGCTGCTGAGCGTGCACGCGAGAGCTGGGCGATGATGCCGAGCTTGCGGTGCACGAGAGCTTGGTGATGAGCGCGCACAAGAGCTTGGTTGTGAGCGCGCACGAGAGCTTGGTTGGTGAGACGATGTTGTGCTTGCGATGCAGCTTGGTACTTTGCTTGGCTCAAATGCATTTCACCTTGAAAGCTCGGAATACATGACATTAACACAAATTATCTCGCAAAACTCCGAACTTCCGCTAAGGGTTAAATAAAACACGAACGTTAACAATTACAATCAAACCCTTAGCAAAGTGCACCCAAAATATAATATGAACACCGTATAACTTGAGCGTATCAAATACCCCCACACTTGAACTTTACTCGACCTCGAGTAAACTCAAAATGAGGATCTCCCAATAGATCTTCACCCAAATTATCGACACCAAACTACACTCTCCATCAACTATATCATCATCATCACATCTTAACAACATCCGCTCAAAACCTAAACGTAAGGGACGATGATTCCCCCACACTTAGATTCAAGCTCTCCTGAAATATATAAAGACGCGACAACAATAATAACCAGCAACACCAACAAGTTTAACCCACAACACCAACAAGAATCAAAATGCCAGCTTACGACACACTAAACTATCAGCTCTCCCAAACCTCAAAAGATGACCTATTACTACAACAACTAATTTAAAATAGCAAGCCATGGAACAAAGACAAAAAGGGATAAATTCCATGCTTACTCCCAAAAACAAACAATCAACCAAAAGAATGAAAAAGCCAAAATAAATCTTCACAAAATCAAGGATGAAATAACCAACCCAACCCGAAAACGCTTTCCACCTTATGACACCATCTCCGGCAAATGAGTTTTCAAAGTACAAAATTCTCTCTTAATCTCTCATTTTGCCTAGGAGCCTTTTCGAGTTTTCATCCTAGCTTCTCACATTTTTTTCATCTCACCATCTTACCCGCTCAACTAGCTCTTTTTTGCATAGGCCGCCCTTTCGGGTTTTCGACCTATCCGAGGCCCCCAATTTTGCCCGAGTCGCCCGCCCTTGCGGGTTTTCAACTCGGCGGGATTCTTTTCATCACTTTTTTTTTATATTCTTTTTTTTCATTTTTTTTCATTTTCATTTTTTTCAAATTGAAAGTAATATGTACAACATAGATACATGAGAATGAGAATACCCTCCCCCCTACTTAAACTACACATTGTCCTCAATGTGTCGACAATTAAAAGAAAAAGTAAACTGAAAATGGGGGGGGAAATCGAAAATCGGGTAAATCGAAGATCGAATGCTCAAAACTCATGAAAAGCAATCCGTCAAACTCAAATTTCTTAACAACACCAACTCAAATCTCATAACTCAACTCACAACCCTCTCCCTCGAATCACTCAAACAAATGACGAATTCAAATTTTTAAATTTTTGAGATTTGCACCTAGCTTAAGAGATCGAAAAGATACATTAACAATCTCAATCCTCTAATTGTACCAACTCCTAGCTATTGAAGTCCTCCCAACGGATTTTCTTTTGTGGATTTTGTTTACAAGTGAATTAAGATTGGTTGTGGATCTTTTGTAGTGTGTGGGCGGTGGGTGAAAGAAAATTTGTTGTGGTGGTGGAAATTTGATGAGAAATAAAGGAAAAGAAAGAAAATAAAAGGGATCTCGGGTTGCCTCCCGAGAAGCGCTGTTGTTTAAAGTCGTTAGCTCGACTTAATACCTTAAGCTTAATCATTGGGTTGTGCTCCATGTGTGACAATGGTGGTTCCATGTCAATCTCCACTTCAAGTACCTGCAAAATTGATTGAGAAGGACTCTTGCAATGCATCGTTAGTATATAGCTTACTACAACATGGTTGCGCATATAACATCAGATTATATCCAAAACCTAGTATTAAGTCAACAACAAACATCAACTAGTAGTACTCCTAGCTAATCCAAGTCATGACCATTAATATAAATATTTAAAGCTAGACAATAACCAAGATATAGAGTAAATCTTACAATAAACCGTCAAAAGCTTCAATCAACCATTCCCAAGAGAGTTTAAGCAACAAGTTCCATGCTTCTTGTCCAAAATACAAAAGTGAAATACATAGAGCTCAATGGAAGATGAAAACTAGAAACTAAAACAAAAAGGGAATTCTTTATATGAGTGGGCAACCAAAAACAAAGAGCACAAGCAATACCATCCAAAAATCACGCTAAATACAAACAAGTAACACCGTTTCCGCGGCAACGGTGCCAATATTTGGCAGGCGCGGATGTGTCGTTGTGCACCGCACCCGGCCAAAGATAAAATTTCTCCTACTCTCTTTTACACTAAGCTAGTATAATAGAAGTAGGGGTCGTATCCACAGGGAAACAAGGACGAGTTTAATACTTAGCGTGATTCAAAACCTAGATTAAGCTAAGGACCGAGAAACCTAATAATAATAACAAAGGGGGGTTTCAAGTAGATTATAACTAAACTACAACTAACTAGCATATAAACAAGATGAGAAATCAATATGGGAAGATCTTGAATCCGATTAACATCCACTTCAATTCATTATCGATCCTTGAACCTCCACTCTAATTATTTCCATGATTATCTATTGTTGAGAATTAATCTCGCATTCTCCTTATTCTTAGTTGAATAGCACGATCAGCGTGACTATAAAACCCTAACTAAAGGATAACCTAGTCCGATCGCGTCTAAGTTCAATCCAATAGCAGCAATAAACACAGAGAACCAACAAACCTGCTAACGTCATACAAGCGATAAACATTCAACAGTTAATTCAATTTCCCCAAGAAATAACCAAGACGATCTGCATCTAAGTTACTCCCTAGTTTGCTACCAATTGATAAAAGAATAAAAAAATCCGATTCTATTCTTAAATCTAGCATTAGATTAATTACACAATCAAACTAGTAACGTTCCTAGCATAATCATGCAAAAATCATAGAAAGCAAGCATAGAAATTAAACCATAATCAAAGAAACTAAATAGAGAGGAAAGATCTCACAATAATGCTTGAAGCTCCATATTAATCTCGTTCAAGAACGGTTCAAGCTACAATCGGCATAGCATAAGCCAATCCCATAATTGAAATCTACAAAAACTAAACTAGAAAATAAAAACTAAAAAGAGAAGACAACAAGAGAGGAGTGGAGTTTTGGAGACTCCCTCTCCTTGTGGCTGCTGCCCCCTAGGTCCAAAAATAGAGTTTAGTATTTATACTAAAGCTCATAAATCAGCCGACAATTACACCGACCTAGGGGTCGCGAGGTGCGAGTCTGGTCGCACCGTGCGAAGAGTGCTCTGTCTACCGCACATTTGGCTGGGCAAGGCAGGTCGCGAGGTGCGAAGGAACTCGCGAGGTGTGAGCAAGCTGGTCGCGAGGTGCGACCTAGCTCGCGAGGTGCGACCTGCGAGCTGCTGGGCGTGCGGTGCTGGGCAGCCTTGCTTCGAGCGCGCGCTGGGCTTGCGATGATGGGCGATGATGCGCGCGAGAGAGCTTGGCTTGGCTGCTGAGCGTGCACGCGAGAGCTGGGCGATGATGCCGAGCTTGCGGTGCACGAGAGCTTGGTGATGAGCGCGCACAAGAGGTTAGTTGTGAGCGCGCACGAGAGCTTGGTTGGTGAGGCGATGTTGTGCTTGCGATGCAGCTTGGTACTTTGCTTGGCTCAAATGCATTTCACCTTGAAAGCTCGGAATACATGACATTAACACAAATTATCTCGCAAAACTCCGAACTTCCGCTAAGGGTTAAATAAAACACGAACGTTAACAATTACAATCAAACCCTTAGCAAAGTGCACCCAAAATATAATATGAACACCGTATAACTTGAGCGTATCAAATACCCCCACACTTGAACTTTACTCGACCTCGAGTAAACTCAAAATGAGGATCTCCCAATAGATCTTCACCCAAAATATAATATGAACACCGTATAACTTGAGCGTATCACCCATCTACTTCGAGTGACAGCTTTAGGCCATGGTCGAGTTGTTCAGGGGCTAATGCGCCCCATGTACCTCGAGTGGTAGCTTGAGACCATGCTCGAGGTGTTCAGGGGCTAATGAGCTCCATGTACTTCAAGTGACAGCTTTAGGCCATGCTCGAGGAGTTCAGGGCTAATGAGCCTCCATGTACCTCGCGTGACAGCTTTAGACCATGCTCGAGGTGTTCAGGGGCTAATGAGCCCCATGTACCTCGAGTGGCAGCTTGAGACTATGGTCGACGTGTTCTAGGAATAATGGGCCACATGTACCTCGAGTGGTAGCTTTTGACAATGCTCGAGGTGTTCATGGGCTAATGGGCTTCATGTACTTTGAGTGATAGCTTTAGACCATACTCGAGGTGATAAGGGGATGATGAGCCCCATGTACCTCGAGAGGTAGCTTTAGACGATGCTCCAGGTGTTCAGGGGCTAATGAGCTCCATGTACTTTGAGTGACAGCTTTAGACCATGCTCGAGGCGTTCAGGGGCTAATGAACCTCCATGTACCTCGCGTGACAGCTTTAGACCGTGCTCGAGGTGGTCAGGGACTAATGAGCCTCATGTACCTCGAGTGGCAGCTTGAGACCATGCTCGAGGTGTTCTGGGCTAATGGGCCACATGTACCTCGAGTGGTAGCTTTAGACCATCATCGAGGTGTTCATGGGCTAATGGGCCGCATGTGTCTCGAGTGATAGCTTTAGACGATGCTCCAGTTGTTCAGGGGCTAATGAGCCCCATCTACTTCGAGTGGTAGCTTTAGACAATGCTTGAGGCGTTCATGGGCTTATGGGCTCCATGTACCTTGAGTGACAGCTTTAGCCCATGATCGAGGTGTTAAGGGGATAATGAGCCGCATGTGCCTCGAGTGGTAGTTTTAGACGATGCTCCAGGTGTTCAGGGGATAATGAGCCCCATCTACTTCGAGTGACAACTTGAGACCATGCTCGAGGTGTTCAGTGGCGAATGGGCCCCTTGTACCTCCAGTAGTAACTTTAGACCATGCTCGAGGTGTTCAGGGGCTAATGAGCTCCATGTACTTCAAGTGACAGCTTTAGGCCATGCTCGAGGAGTTCAGAGCTAATGAGCCTCCATGTACCTCGCGTGACAGCTTTAGACCATGCTCGAGGTGTTCAGGGGCTAATGAGCCCCATGTACCTCGAGTGGCAGCTTGAGACTATGGTCGACGTGTTCTAGGAATAATGGGCCACATGTACCTCGAGTGGTAGCTTTTGACAATGCTCGAGGTGTTCATGGGCTAATGGGCTTCATGTACTTTGAGTGATAGCTTTAGACCATACTCGAGGTGTTAAGGGGATGATGAGCCCCATGTACCTCGAGAGGTAGCTTTAGACGATGCTCCAGGTGTTCAGGGGATAATGAGCTCCATGTACTTTGAGTGACAGCTTTAGACCATGCTCGAGGCGTTCAGGGGCTAATGAACCTCCATGTACCTCGCGTGACAGCTTTAGACCATGCTCGAGGTGGTCAGGGACTAATGAGCCTCATGTACCTCGAGTGGCAGCTTGAGACCATGCTCGAGGTGTTCTGGGCTAATGGGCCACATGTACCTCGAGTGGTAGCTTTAGACCATGATCGAGGTGTTCATGGGCTAATGGGCCGCATGTGCCTCGAGTGATAGCTTTAGACGATGCTCCAGTTGTTCAGGGGCTAATGAGCCCCATCTACTTCGAGTGGTAGGTTTTGACAATGCTTGAGGCGTTCATGGGCTTATGGGCTCCATGTACCTTGAGTGACAGCTTTAGCCCATGATCGAGGTGTTAAGGGGATAATGAGCCGCATGTGCCTCGAGTGGTAGTTTTAGACGATGCTCCAGGTGTTCAGGGGATAATGAGCCCCATCTACTTCGAGTGACAACTTAGGCCATGCTCGAGGTGTTCAGGGGCGAATGGGCCCCTTGTACCTCGAGTGGTAGCTTTAGACCATGCTCGAGGTGTTCCGGGGCTAATGAGCTCCATGTACGTCAAGTGACAGCTTTAGACCATGCTCGAGGAGTTCAGAGGCTAATGAGCCTCCATGAACCTCGCGTGACAGCTTTTGACCATGCTCGAGGTCATCAGGGGCTAATGAGCCTCATGTACCTCGAGTGGCAGCTTGAGACCATGGTCAAGGTGTTCTGGGGATAAAGGGCCACATGTACCTCGAGTGGTAGCTTTAAACAATGCTCGAGGTGTTCATGGGAAAATGGGCGTCATGTACCATGAGTGATCGCTTTAGACCATGCTCGAGGTGTTAAGGGGATAATGAGCCTCATGTACCTCGAGTGGTAGCTTTAGACGATGCTTCAGGTGTTCAGGGGTTAATGAGCTCCATGTACTTTGAGTGACAGCTTTAGACCATGCTCGAGGAGTTCAGGGGCTAATGGGCCTCCATGTACCTCGCGTGACAGTTTTAGACCATGCTCGAGGTGGTCAAGGGCTAATGAGCCACATGTACCTCGAGTGGCAGCTTGAGACCATGCTCGAGGTGTTCATGGGCTAATGGGCTCCATGTACCTTAAGTGACAGCTTTAGACCATGATCGAGGTGTTAAGGGGATAATGAGCCCCATGTCCCTCAAGTGGTAGCTTTAGACGATGCTCCAGGTGTTTAGGGGCTAATGAGCCCCATCTACTTCGAGTGACAGCTTTAGGCCATGGTAGAGTTGTTTAGGGGCTTATGAGCCCCATTTACCTCGAGTGGTAGCACCATGCTCGAGGTGTTCAGGGGCTAATGAGCTCCATGTACTTCAAGTGATAGATTTAGACCATGTACCTCGCGTGACAACTTTAGACCATGCTCGAGGTGTTCAGGGGCTAATGAGCCCCATGTACCTCCAGTGGCAGCTTGAGACCATGGTCGAGGTGTTCTAGGAATAATGGGCACATGTTCCTCGAGTTGTAGCTTTAGACAATGCTCGAGGTGTTCATGGGCTAATGGGCTTCATGTACTTTGAGTGATAGCTTTAGACCATATTGGAGGTGTTAAGGGGATGATTAGCCCCATGTACCTCGAGTGGTAGCTTTAGACGATGCTCCAGGTGTTCAGGGGCTAATGAGCTCCATGTACTTTGAGTGACAGCTTTTGACCATGCTCGAGGAGTTCAGGGGCTAATGTGCCTCCAAGTACCTCGCGTGACAGCTGGACACCATGCTCGAGGTGTTCTGGGCTAATGGGCCACATGTACCTCGAGTGGTAGCGTTAGACAATGCTCGAGGTGTTCATGGGCTAATGGGCTCCATGTACCTTGAGTGACAACTTTAGACCATGATCGAGGTGTTAAGGGGATAATGAGTTGCATGTGCCTCGAGTGGTAGCTTTAGACGATGCTCTAGGTGTTCAGGGGCTAATGAGCCCCATCTACTTCGAGTAACAACTTTAGGTCATGGTCGAGATATTTAGGGGCTAATGAGCACCATGTACCTCGAGTGGTAGCTTGAGACCATGCTCGAGGTGTTCCGGTTCATGGGCTAATGGCTCCCGTGTACTTTGAGCTGTAGTGATAGCTTTAGCCCATGCTCGAGGTGTTAAGGGGATAATGAGCCCCATGTACCTCGAATGGTAGCTTGAGACCACGCTCGACGTGTTCAGGGGAAAATGGGCCCCTTGTACCTCGAGTGGTAGCTTTAAATGTTGCTCCAGGTGTTCAGGGGCTAATGAGCCCCATGTACTTCGATTGACAGCTTTAGGCCATGGTCGAGGTGTTCAGGGGCTAATGAGCCCCATGTACCTCGAGTGGTAGCTTGAGACCATGCTCGAGGTGTTCAGGGTCAAATGGAACCCTTGTACCTCGAGTGGCAGCTTTAGACCATGCTCGAGGTGTTCATGGGCTAATGGACTCCATGAACCTCGAGTGACAGCTTTAGACCATGCTCGAGGTGTTCAGAGGCTAATGATCCCTATTTATTTAAAGTGGTGGCTTTAGACCATGCTCGAGGAGTTCAGGGGCTAATGAGCGTCCATGTACCTCTCGTGACAGCTTTTGACCATGCTCGAGTTGTTTAGGGGCTAATGATTCCTATATACCTCAAGTGGGAGCTTCAGCCCATGCTCGAGGAGTTCAGGGCTAATGGGCCCATGTACCTCGAGTGGTGGCTTTACACCATGCTCGAGTAGTTCAAAGGCTAATGAGCCTCCATGTACCTCGCGTGATAGCTTTAGACCATGCTCGAGTTGTTTAGGGGTTAATGAGCCCCATGTACTTCGAGTGGTAGCTTTAGATGATGCTCCAAGTTTTCAGGGGCTAATGAGCTCCATGTGCTTCGAGTGATAGCTTTAGACCATGCTCGAGGTGTTCATGGGCTAATGAGCTCCATATGCTTCGAGTGATAGCTTTTGACCATGCTCGAGGTGTTAAGGGGCTAATGAGCCCCATGTACCTCGAGTGGCAGCTTGAGACCAGGGTCGAGGTGTTCTAGGGATAATGGGCCACGTGTAACTCGAGTGGGAGTTTAGACAATGCTCGAGGTGTTCATGGGCTAATGGGCTCCATGTACCTTGAGTGATAGCTTTAGACCATGCTCGAGGTGTTACGGGGATAATGAGCCCCATATACCTCGAGTGGTAGCTTTGGACGATGCTCCAGGTGTTCAAGGGATAATGAGCTCCATGTACTTTGAGTGACAGCTTTAGACCATGCTCGAGGAGTTAAGGCCTAATGAGCCTCCATGTACCTCGTGTGACAGTTTTAGACCATGCTCGAGGTGTTCAGGGGCTAATGGGCTCCATGTACCTTGAGTGACAGCTTTATGCCATGCTCGAGGTGTTTAGGGTATAATTAGCCCCATGTGCCACGAGTGGTAGCTTTTGATGATGCTCCAGGTGTTCAGGGGATAATGAGCCCCATGTACTACGAGTGACAGCTTTAGGCCATGGTCGAGGTGTTCAGGGGTTAATGAACATCATGTACATCGAGTGGTAGCTTAAGACCATGCTCGAGGTGTTCAGAGGCAAATGGGCCCCTTGTACCTCGAGTGGTAGCTTTAGACCATGCTCGAGGTTTTCATGGGCTAATGGACTCAATGTACCTCGAGTGACAGCTTTAGACCATGCTCGAGGTGTTAAGGGGCTAATGAGCCCCATTTATTTCGAGTGGTGGCTTTAGACCATGCTCGAGGAGTTCAGGGGCTAATGAGCCTCCATGTACCTCGCGTGATAGCTTTAGACCAAGCTCGAGGTGTTCAAGGGCTAATGATTCCTATATACCTCGAGTGGCTGCTTCAGACCATGCTCGAGGTGTTCAGAGCTAATGGGCCCCATGTACCTCGAGTGGCAGCTTGAGACCATGCTCGAGGTGTTCTGGGGCTAATGGGCCACATGTACCTCGAGTGGTAGCATTAGACAATGCTCGAGATGTTCATGGGCAAATGGGCTTCATTTACCTTGAGTGACAGCTTTAGACCATGCTCGAGGAGTTCAGGGGCTAATGGGCCTCCATGTACCTCGCGTGACAGTTTTAGACCATGCTCGAGGTGGTCAGGGGCTAATGAGCCACATGTACATCGAGTGGCAGCTTGAGACCATCCTCGAGGTTTTCTCAAGGGCTAATGGGCTCCATGTACCTTGAGTGATAGCTTTAGAAAATGATCGAGGTGTTATGGGGATAATGAGCCCCATGTGCCTCGAGTGGTAGCTTTAGACGATGCTCCAGGTGTTTAAGGGCTAATGAGCCCCATCTACTTCGAGTGACAACTTTAGGCCATGGTCGAGTTGTTCAGGGGATAATGAGCCCCATGTACCTCGAGTGGTAGCTTGAGACCATGCTCGAGGTGTTCAGGGGCGAATGGGTCCCTTGTACCTCGAGTAGTAGCTTTAGACCATGCTCAAGTTGTTTAGGGGCTAATGAGCCCCACGTACTTCGAGTGGTAGCTTTAGACGATGCTCCAGGTGTTCAGGGGCTAATGAGCTCCATGTACTTTGAGTGATAGCTTTAGACCATGCTCGAGGAGTTCAGGGGCTAATGAGCCTCCTATACCTTGCGTGACAGCTTTAGACCATGCTCGAGGTGTGTGCAGGGGCTAATGATCCCCATGTACCTCGAGTGGCAGCGTGAGACCATGGTCGAGGTGTTCTGGGGATAATAGGCCACATGTACCTCGAGTGGTAGCTTTAGACAATGCTCGAGCTGTTCATGGGCTAATGGGCTCCGTGTACTTTGAGTGATAGCTTTAGCCCATGCTCGAGGTGTTAAGGGGATAATGAGCCCCATGTACCTCGAATGATAGCTTGAGACCACGCTCGACGTTTTCAGGGGAAAATGGGCCCCTTGTACCTCGAGTGGTAGCTTTAAATGTTGCTCCAGGTGTTCAGGGGCTAATGAGCCCCATGTACTTCGATTGACAGCTTTAGGCCATGGTCGAGGTGTTCAGGGGCTAATGAGCCCCATGTACCTCGAGTGGTAGCTTGAGACCATGCTCGAGGTGTTCAGGGGCAAAATGGAACCCTTGTACCTCGAGTGGCAGCTTTAGACCATGCTCGAGGTGTTCATGGGCTAATGGACTCCATGAACCTCGAGTGACAGCTTTAGACCATGCTCGAGGTGTTCAGAGGCTAATGATCCCTATTTATTTCAAGTGGTGGCTTTAGACCATGCTCGAGGAGTTCAGGGGCTAATGAGCGTCCATGTACCTCGTGTGACAGCTTTTGACCATGCTCGAGTTGTTTAGGGGCTAATGATTCCTATATACCTCAAGTGGGAGCTTCAACCCATGCTCGAGGAGTTCAGGGCTAATGGGCCCATGTACCTCGAGTGGTGCCTTTACACCATGCTCGAGTAGTTCAAAGGCTAATGAGCCTCCATGTACCTCGCGTGATAGCTTTAGACCATGCTCGAGGTGTTCAAGGGCTAATGATTCCTATATACCTCGAGTGGCTGCTTCAGACCATGCTCGAGGTGTTCAGAGCTAATGGGCCCCATGTACCTCGAGTGGCAGCTTGAGACCATGCTCGAGGTGTTCTGGGGCTAATGGGCCACATGTACCTCGAGTGGTAGCATTAGACAATGCTCGAGATGTTCATGGGCTAATGGGCTTCATTTACCTTGAGTGACTAGCTTTAGACCATGCTCGAGGAGTTCAGGGGCTAATGGGCCTCCATGTACCTCGCGTGACAGTTTTAGACCATGCTCGAGGTTTTCTCAAGGGCTAATGGGCTCCATGTACCTTGAGTGATAGCTTTAGACCACGCTCGAGGTGTTAAGGGGATAATGAGCCCCATGTACCTCGAGTGGTAGCTTTAGACGATGCTCCAGGTGTTCAAGGGATAATGAGCTCCATGTACTTTGAGTGACAGCTTTAGACCATGCTCGAGGAGTTAACGCCTAATGAGCCTCCATGTACCTCGTGTGACAACTTTAGACCATGCTCGAGGTGTTCAGGAGCTAATGAGCCCCATGTACCTCGAGTGGCAGCTTAAGACCATGGTCGAGGTGTTCTAGGAATAATGGGCCACATGTACCTCGAGTGGTACCTTTAGACAATGCTCGAGGTGTTTATGGGCTAATGGGCTTCATGTACTTTAAGTGATTGCTTTAGACCATACTCGAGGTGGTAAGAGGATGATGAGCCCCATGTACCTCGAGTGGTAGCTTTAGAAGATGCTCCAGGATTTCAGGGGTTAATGAGCTCCATGTACTATGAGTGACAGCTTTAGACCATGCTCGAGTTGTTCAGGGGCTAATGAGCCCCATGTACCTCGAGTAGTAGCTTGAGACCATGCTCGAGGTGTTCAGGGGCGAATGGGCCCCTTGTACCTCGAGTAGTAGCTTTAGACCATGCTCGAGTTGTTTAGGGGCTAATGAGCCCAACGTACTTCGAGTGATAGCTTTAGACGATGCTCAAGGTGTTCAGGGGCTAATGAGCTCCATGTACTTTGAGTGACAGCTTTAGACCATGCTCGAGGAGTTCAGGGGCTAATGGGCCTCCATGTACCTCGTGTGACAGTTTTAGACCATGCTCGAGGTGGTCAGGGGCTAATGAGCCACATGTACCTCGGGTGGCAGCTTGAGACCATGCTCGAGGTGTTCATGGGCTAATGGGATCCATGTACCTTAAGTAACAGCTTTAGACCATGATCGAGGTGTTATGGGGATAATGAGCCCCATGTGCCTCTAGTGGTAGCTTTAGACGATGCTCCACGTGTTTAGGGGCTAATGAGCCCCATCTACTTCGAGTGACAGCTTCAGGCCATGGTAGAGTTGTTTAGGGGCTAATGAGCCCCATGTACCTCGAGTGGTAGCACCATGCTCGAGGTGTTCAGGGGCTAATGAGCTCCATGTACTTCAAGTGATAGATTTAGACCATGGTCGAGGAGTTAAGGGGCTATTGAGCCTCCATGTACCTCGCGTGACAACTTTAGACCATGCTCGAGGTGTTCAGGGGCTAAGGAGCCCCATGTACCTCGAGTGGCAGCTTGAGACTATGGTCGAGGTGTTCTAGGAATAATGGGCACATGTTCCTCGAGTTGTAGCTTTAGACAATGCTCGAGGTGTTCATGGGCTAATGGGCTTCATGTACTTTGAGTGATAGCTTTAGACCATATTGGAGGTGTTAAGGGGATGATTAGCCCCATGTACCTCGAGTGGTAGCTTTAGACGATGCTCCAGGTGTTCAGGGGCTAATGAGCTCCATGTACTTTGAGTGATAGCTTTAGACCATGCTCGAGGAGTTCAGGGGCTAATGAGCCTCCTATACCTTGCGTGACAGCTTTAGACCATGCTCGAGATGTGTGCAGGGGCTAATGATCCCCATGTACCTCGAGTGGCAGCTTGAGACCATGGTCGAGGTGTTCTGGGGATAATAGGCCACATGTACCTCGAGTGGTAGCTTTAGACAATGCTCGAGCTGTTCATGGGCTAATGTGCTCCGTGTACTTTGAGTGATAGCTTTAGCCCATGCTCGAGGTGTTAAGGGGATAATGAGCCCCATGTACCTCGAATGGTAGCTTGAGACCACGCTCGACGTGTTCAGGGGAAAATGGGCCCCTTGTACCTCGAGTGGTAGCTTTAAATGTTGCTCAAGGTGTTCAGGGGCTAATGAGCCCCATGTACTTCGATTGAAAGCTTTAGGCCATGGTCGAGGTGTTCAGTGGCTAATGAGCCCCATGAACCTCGAGTGGTAGCTTGAGACCATGCTCGAGGTGTTCAGGGGCAAATGGAACCCTTGTACCTCGAGTGGCAGCTTTAGACCATGCTCGAGGTGTTCATGGGCTAATGGACTCCATGAACCTCGAGTGACAGCTTTAGACCATGCTCGAGGTGTTCAGAGGCTAATGATCCCTATTTATTTCAAGTGGTGGCTTTAGACCATGCTCGAGGAGTTCAGGGGCTAATGAGCGTCCATGTACCTCGCGTGACAGCTTTTGACCATGCTCGAGTTGTTTAGGGGCTAATGATTCCTATATACCTCAAGTGGGAGCTTCAGCCCATGCTCGAGGAGTTCTGGGCTAATGGGCCCATGTACCTCGAGTGGTGGCTTTACACCATGCTCGAGTAGTTCAAAGGCTAATGAGCCTCCATGTACCTCGTGTGATAGCTTTAGACCATGCTCGAGTTGTTTAGGGGCTAATGAGCCCCATGTACTTCGAGTGGTAGCTTTAGATGATGCTCCAAGTTTTCAGGGGCTAATGAGCTCCATGTGCTTCGAGTGATAGCTTTAGACCATGCTCGAGGTGTTCATGGGCTAATGAGCTCCATATGCTTCGAGTGATAGCTTTTGACCATGCTCGAGGTGTTAAGGGGCTAATGAGCCCCATGTACCTCGAGTGGCAGCTTGAGACCAGGGTCGAGGTGTTCTGGGGATAATGGGCCACGTGTAACTCGAGTGGGAGTTTAGACAATGCTCGAGGTGTTCATGGGCTAATGGGCTCCATGTACCTTGAGTGATAGCTTTAGACCACGCTCGAGGTGTTAAGGGGATAATGAGCCCCATGTACCTCGAGTGGTAGCTTTAGACGATGCTCCAGGTGTTCAAGGGATAATGAGCTCCATGTACTTTGAGTGACAGCTTTAGACCATGCTCGAGGAGTTAAGGCCTAATGAGCCTCCATGTACCTCGTGTGACAGTTTGAGACCATGCTCGAGGTGTTCAGGGGCTAATGGGCTCCATGTACCTTGAGTGACAGCTTTATGCCATGCTCGAGGTGTTTAGGGTATAATTAGCCCCATGTGCCACGAGTGGTAGCTTTTGACGATGCTCCAGGTGTTCAGGGGATAATGAGCCCCATGTACTACGAGTGACAGCTTTAGGCCATGGTCGAGGTGTTCAGGGGTTAATGAGCACCATGTACCTCGAGTGGTAGCTTAAGACCATGCTCGAGGTGTTCAAAGGCAAATGGGCCCCTTGTACCTCGAGTGGTAGCTTTAGACCATCCTCGAGGTTTTCATAGGCTAATGGACTCAATGTACCTCGAGTGACAGCTTTAGACCATGCTCGAGGTGTTAAGGGGCTAATGAGCCCCATTTATTTCGAGTGGTGGCTTTAGACCATGCTCGAGGTGTTCAAGGGCTAATGATTCCTATATACCTCGAGTGGCTGCTTCAGACCATGCTCGAGGTGTTCTGAGCTAATGGGCCCCATGTACCTCGAGTGGCAGCTTGAGACCATGCTCGAGGTGTTCTGGGGCTAATGGGCCACATGTACCTCGAGTGGTAGCATTAGACAATGCTCGAGGTGTTCATGGGCTAATGGGCTTCATGTACTTTGAGTGATAGCTTTAGACCATATTGGAGGTGTTAAGGGGATGATTAGCCCCATGTACCTCGAGTGGTAGCTTTAGACGATGCTCCAGGTGTTCAGGGGCTAATGAGCTCCATGTACTTTGAGTGACAGCTTTAGACCACGCTCGAGGAGTTCAGGGGCTAATGTGCCTCCAAGTACCTCTCGTGACAGCTGGACACCATGCTCGAGGTGTTCTGGGCTAATGGGCCACATGTACCTCGAGTGGTAGCGTTAGACAATGCTCGAGGTGTTCATGGCCTAATGGGCTCCATGTACCTTGAGTGACAACTTCAGACCATGATCGAGGTGTTAAGGGGATAATGAGTCGCATGTGCCTCGAGTGGTAGCTTTAGACGATGCTCCAGGTGTTCAGGGGATAATGAGCCCCATCTACTTCGAGTGACAGCTTTAGGCCATGGTCGAGTTGTTCAGGGGATAATGAGCCCCATGTACCTCGAGTGGTAGCTTGAGACCATGCTCGAGGTGTTCAGGGGCGAATGGGCCCCTTGTACCTCGAGTAGTAGCTTTAGACCATGCTCCAGGTGTTCAGGGGCTAATGAGCTCCATGTACTTTGAGTGATAGCTTTAGACCATGCTCGAGGAGTTCAGGGGCTAATGAGCCTCCTATACCTTGCGTGACAGCTTTAGACCATGCTCGAGGTGTGTGCTGGGGCTAATGATCCCCATGTACCTCGAGTGGCAGCTTGAGACCATGGTCGAGGTGTTCTGGGGATAATAGGCCACATGTACCTCGAGTGGTAGCTTTAGACAATGCTCGAGCTGTTCATGGGCTAATGGGCTCCGTGTACTTTGAGTGATAGCTTTAGCCCATGCTCGAGGTGTTAAGGGGATAATGAGCCCCATGTACCTCGAATGGTAGCTTGAGACCACGCTCGACGTGTTCAGGGGAAAATGGGCCCCTTGTACCTCGAGTGGTAGCTTTAAATGTTGCTCCAGGTGTTCAGGGGCTAATGAGCCCCATGTACTTCGATTGAAAGCTTTAGGCCATGGTCGAGGTGTTCAGTGGCTAATGAGCCCCATGTACCTCGAGTGGTAGCTTGAGACCATGCTCGAGGTGTTCAGGGGCAAATGGAACCCTTGTACCTCGAGTGGCAGCTTTAGACTATGCTCGAGGTGTTCATGGGCTAATGGACTCCATGAACCTCGAGTGACAGCTTTAGACCATGCTCGAGGTGTTCAGAGGCTAATGATCCCTATTTATTTCAAGTGGTGGCTTTAGACCATGCTCGAGGAGTTCAGGGGCTAATGAGCGTCCATGTACCTCGCGTGACAGCTTTTGACCATGCTCGAGTTGTTTAGGGGCTAATGATTCCTATATACCTCAAGTGGGAGCTTCAGCCCATGCTCGAGGAGTTCTGGGCTAATGGGCCCATGTACCTCGAGTGGTGGCTTTACACCATGCTCGAGTAGTTCAAAGGCTAATGAGCCTCCATGTACCTCGCGTGATAGCTTTAGACCATGCTCGAGTTGTTTAGGGGCTAATGAGCCCCATGTACTTCGAGTGGTAGCTTTAGATGATGCTCCAAGTTTTCAGGGGCTAATGAGCTCCATGTGCTTCGAGTGATAGCTTTAGACCATGCTCGAGGTGTTCATGGGCTAATGAGCTCCATATGCTTCGAGTGATAGCTTTTGACCATGCTCGAGGTGTTAAGGGGCTAATGAGCCCCATGTACCTCGAGTGGCACTGAGACCAGTGGTCGAGGTGTTCGGGGATAATGGGTCACGTGTAACTCGAGTGGGAGTTTAGACAATGCTCGAGGTGTTCATGGGCTAATGGGCTCCATGTACCTTGAGTGATAGCTTTAGACCACGCTCGAGGTGTTAAGGGGATAATGAGCCCCATGTACCTCGACTGGTAGCTTTAGACGATGCTCCAGGTGTTCAAGGGATAAGGAGCTCCATGTACTTTGAGTGACAGCTTTAGACCATGCTCGAGGAGTTAAGGCTTAATGAGCCTCCCCGTACCTCGTGTGACAGTTTTAGACCATGCTCGAGGTGTTCAGGGGCTAATGGGCTCCATGTACCTTGAGTGACAGCTTTATGCCATGCTCGAGGTGTTTAGGGTATAATTAGCCCCATGTGCCACGAGTGGTAGCTTTTGACGATGCTCCAGGTGTTCAGGGGATAATGAGCCCCATGTACTACGAGTGACAGCTTTAGGCCATGGTCGAGGTGTTCAGGGGTTAATGAGCACCATGTACCTCGAGTGGTAGCTTAAGACCATGCTCGAGGTGTTCAAAGGCAAATGGGCCCCTTGTACCTCGAGTGGTAGCTTTAGACCATCCTCGAGGTTTTCATAGGCTAATGGACTCAATGTACCTCGAGTGACAGCTTTAGACCATGCTCGAGGTGTTAAGGGGCTAATGAGCCCCATTTATTTCGAGTGGTGGCTTTAGACCATGCTCGAGGTGTTCAAGGGCTAATGATTCCTATATACCTCGAGTGGCTGCATCAGACCATGCTCGAGGTGTTCTGAGCTAATGGGCCCCATGTACCTCGAGTGGCAGCTTGAGACCATGCTCGAGGTGTTCTGGGGCTAATGGGCCACATGTACCTCGAGTGGTAGCATTAGACAATGCTCGAGATGTTCATGGGCTAATGGGCTTCATTTACCTTGAGTGACAGCTTTAGACCATGCTCGAGGAGTTCAGGGGCTAATGGGCCTCCATGTACCTCGCGTGACAGTTTTAGACCATGCTCGAGGTGGTCAGGGGCTAATGAGCCACATGTACATCGAGTGGCAGCTTGAGACCATCCTCGAGGTTTTCTCAAGGGCTAATGGGCTCCATGTACCTTGAGTGACAGCTTTAGAAAATGATCGAGGTGTTAAGGGGATAATGAGCCCCATGTGCCTCGAGTGGTAGCTTTAGACGATGCTCCAGGTGTTTAAGGGCTAATGAGCCCCATCTACTTCGAGTGACAACTTTAGGCCATGGTCGAGATATTTAGGGGCTAATGAGCACCATGTACCTCGAGTGGTAGCTTAAAACCATGCTCGAGGTGTTTAGGGGCGAATGGGCCCCTTGTACCTCGAGTAGTAGCTTTAGACCATGCTCAAGGTGTTCAGGGGAAAATGAGCTCCATGTACTTAAAGTGACAGATTTAGACCATGCTCGACGAGTTCAGGGGCAAATGAGCCTCCATCTACCTCGCGTGACAACTTTAGACCATGCTCGAGGTGTTCAGGAGCTAATGAGCCCCATGTACCTCGAGTGGCAGCTTAAGACCATGGTCGAGGAGTTCTAGGAATAATGGGCCACATGTACCTAGAGTGGTAGCTTTAGACAATGCTCGAGGTTTTTAAGGGCTAATGGGCTTCATGTACTTTGAGTGATAGCTTTAGACCATACTCGAGGTGGTAAGAGGATGATGAGCCCCATGTACCTCGAGTGGTAGCTTTAGAAGATGCTCCAAGATTTCAGGGGCTAATGAGCTCCATGTACTATGAGTGACAGCTTTAGACCATGCTCGAGTTGTTCAGGGGCTAATGAGCCCCATGTACCTCGAGTAGTAGCTTGAGACCATGCTTGAGGTGTTCAGGGGCGAATGGGCCCCTTGTACCTCGAGTAGTAGCTTTAGACCATGCTTGAGTTGTTTAGGGGCTAATGAGCCCAACGTACTTCGAGTGGTAGCTTTAGACGATGCTCCAGGTGTTCAGGGGCTAATGAGCTCCATGTACTTTGAGTGATAGCTTTAGACCATGCTCGAGGAGTTCAGGGGCTAATGAGCCTCCTATACCTTGCGTGACAGCTTTAGACCATGCTCGAGGTGTGTGCAGGGGCTATAGATCCCCATGTACCTCGAGTGGCAGCTTGAGACCATGGTCGAGGTGTTCTGAGGATAATAGGCCACATGTACCTCGAGTGGTAGCTTTAGACAATGCTCGAGATGTTCAGTGGCTAATGGGCTCCATGTACTTTGTGTGATAGCTTTAGACCATGCTCGAGGTGTTAAGGGGATAATGAGCCCCATGTACCTCGAATGGTAGCTCGAGACCATGCTCGAGGTGTTCAGGGGAAAATGGGCCCCTTGTACCTCGAGTGGTAGCTTTAAATGTTGCTCCAGGTGTTCAGGGGCTAATGAGCCCCATGTACTTCGAGTGATAGCTTTAGGCCATGGTCGAGGTGTTCAGGGGATAATGAGCCCCATGTACCTCGAGTGGTAGCTTGAGACCATGATCGAGGTGTTCAGGGCTAAATGGGCCCCTTGTACCTCGAGTGGCAGCTTTAGACCATGCTCGATGTGTTCATGGGCTAATGGACTCCATGAACCTCGAGTGACAGCTTTAGACCATGTTCGAGGTGTTCAGAGCCTAATGATCCCTATTTATTTCAAGTGGTGGCTTTAGACCATGCTCGAGGAGTTCAGGGGCTAATGAGCGTCCATGTACCTCGCGTGACAGCTTTTGACCATGCTCGAGGTGTTTAGGGGCTAATGATTCCTATATACCTCAAGTGGGAGCTTCAGCCCATGCTCGAGGTGTTCAGGGCTAATGGGCCCATGTACCTCGAGTGGTGGCTTTACACCATGCTCGAGTAGTTCAAAGGCTAATGAGCCTCCATGTACCTCGCGTGATAGCTTTAGACCATGCTCGAGTTGTTTAGGGGCTAATGAGCCCCATGTACTTCGAGTGGTAGCTTTAGATGATGCTCCAGGTGTTCATGGGCTAATGAGCTCCATGTGCTTCGAGTGATAGCTTTAGACCATGCTCGAGGTGTTCATGGGCTAATGAGCTCCATATGCTTCGAGTGATAGCTTTTGACCATGCTCGACGTGTTTAGGGGCTAATGAGCCCCATGTACCTCGAGTGGCAGCTTGAGACCAGGGTCGAGGTGTTCTGGGGATAATGGGCCACGTGTAACTCGAGTGGTAGTTTAGACAATGCTCGAGGTGTTCATGGGCTAATGGGCTCCATGTACCTTAAGTGATAGCTTTAGACCATGCTCGAGGTGTTAAGGGGACAATGAGCCCCATGTACCTCGAGTGGTAGCTTTAGACGATGCTCCAGGTGTTCAAGGGATAATGAGCTCCATGTACTTTGAGTGACTGCTTTAGACCATGCTCGAGGAGTTAAGGCCTAATGAGCCTCCATGTACCTCGTGTGACAGTTTTAGACCATGCTCGAGGTGTTCAGGGGCTAATGGGCTCCATGTACCTTGAGTGACAGCTTTATGCCATGCTCGAGGTGTTAAGGGTATAAATAGCCCCATGTGCCACGAGTGGTAGCTTTAGACGATGCTCCAGGTGTTCAGGGGATAATGAGCCCCACGTACTACGAGTGACAACTTTAGGCCATGGTCGAGGTGTTCAGGGGCTAATGAGCACCATGTACCTCGAGTGGTAGCTTTAGACCATGCTCGAGGTGTTCAGAGGCAAATGGGCCCCTTGTACCTCGAGTGGTAGCTTTAGACTATGCTCGAGGTGTTCATGGGCTAATGGACTCAATGTACCTCGAGTGACAGCTTTAGACCATGCTCGAGGTGTAAAGTGGCTAATGAGCCCCATTTATTTCGAGTGGTGGCTTTAGACCATGCTCGAGGAGTTCAGGGGCTAATGAGCCTCCATGTACCTCGCGTGATAGCTTTAGACCATGCTCGAGGTGTTCAAGGGCTAATGCTTCCGATATACCTCGAGTGGCTGCTTCAGACCATGCTCGAGGTGTTCAGAGCTAATGGGCCCCATGTACCTCGAGTGGCAGCTTGAGACCATGCTCGAGGTGTTCTGGGGCTAATGGGCCACATGTACCTCGAGTGGTTGCATTAGACAATGCTCGAGATGTTCATGGGCTAATGGGCTTCATGTACCTTGAGAGACAACTTTAGACCACGCTCGAGGAGTTCAGGGGCTAATGGGCCTCCATGTACCTCGCGTGCCAATTTTAGACCATGCTCGAGGTGGTCAGTGGCTAATGAGCCACATGTACCTCGAGTGGCATCTTGAGACCATGCTCGAGGTGTTCAAGGGCAAATGGGCTCCATGTACCCAAGGTGTTAAGGGGATAATGAGCCCCATGTGGCTCGAGTGGTAGCTTTAGACGATGCTCCAGGTGTTAAGGGGCTATTGAGCCCCATCTACTTCGAGTGACAACTTTAGGCCATGGTCGAGATATTTAGGGGCTAATGAGCACCATGTACCTCGAGTGGTAGCTTAAAACCATGCTCGAGGTATTTAGGGGCGAATGGGCCCCTTGTACCTCGAGTAGTAGCTTTAGACCATGCTCAAGGTGTTCAGGGGCAAATGAGCTCCATGTACTTAAAGTGACAGATTTAGACCATGCTCGAGGAGTTCAGGGGCAAATGAGCCTCCATGTACCTCGCGTGACAGCTTTAGACCATGCTCGAGGTGTTCAGGGGCTAATGAGCCCCATGTACCTCGAGTGGCAGCTTGAGACCATGGTCGAGGTGTTCTAGGAATAATGGGCCACATGTACCTCGAGTGGTAGCTTTAGACAATGCTCGAGGTGTTCATGGGCTAATGGGCTTCATGTACTTTGAGTGATATCTTTAGACCATACTCGAGGTGGTAAGGGGATGATGAGCCCCATGTACCTCGAGTGGTAGCTTTAGACGATGCTCCAGGATTTCAGGGGCTAATGAGCTACATGTACCTCGAGTGACAGCTTTAGACCATGCTCGAGTTGTTCAGGGGCTAATGAGTCCCATGTACCTCGAGTAGTAGCTTGAGACCATGCTCGAGGTGTTCAGGGGAGAATGGGCTCCTTGTACCTCGAGTAGTAGCTTTAGACCATGCTCGAGTTGTTTAGGGGCTAATGAGCCCCACGTACTTCGAGTGGTTGCTTTAGACGATGCTCCAGGTGTTCAGGGGCTAATGAGCCCCATGTACTTCGAGTGATAGCTTTAGGCCATGGTCGAGGTGTTCAGGGGATAATGAGCCCCATGTACCTCGAGTGGTAGCTTGAGACCATGATCGAGGTGTTCAGGGTCAAATGGGCCCCTTGTACCTCGAGTGGCAGCTTTAGACCATGCTCGATGTGTTCATGGGCTAATGGACTCCATGAACCTCGAGTGACAGCTTTAGACCATGTTCGAGGTGTTCAGATCCTAATGATCCCTATTTATTTCAAGTGGTGGCTTTAGACCATGCTCGAGGAGTTCAGGGGCTAATGAGCGTCCATGTACCTCGCGTGACAGCTTTTGACCATGCTCGAGGTGTTTAGGGGCTTATGATTCCTATATACCTCAAGTGGGAGCTTCAGCCCATGCTCGAGGTGTTCAGGGCTAATGGGTCCATGTACCTCGAGTGGTGGCTTTACACCATGCTCGAGTAGTTCAAAGGCTAATGAGCCTCCATGTACCTCGCGTGATAGCTTTAGACCATGCTCGAGTTGTTTAGGGGCTAATGAGCCCCATGTACTTCGAGTGGTAGCTTTAGATGATGCTCCAGGTGTTCATGGGCTAATGAGCTCCATGTGCTTCGAGTGATAGCGTTAGACCATGCTCGAGGTGTTCATGGGCTAATGAGCTCCATATGCTTCGAGTGATAGCTTTTGACCATGCTCGAGGTGTTTAGGGGCTAATGAGCCCCATGTACCTCGAGTGGCAGCTTGAGACCAAGGTCGAGGTGTTCTGGGGATAATGGGCCACGTGTAACTCGAGTGGTAGTTTAGACAATGCTCGAGGTGTTCATGGGCTAATGGGCTCCATGTACCTTGAGTGATAGCTTTAGACCATGCTCGAGGTGTTAAGGGGACAATGAGCCCCATGTACCTCGAGTGGTAGCTTTAGACGATGCTCCAGGTGTTCAAGGGATAATGAGCTCCATGTACTTTGAGTGACAGCTTTAGACCATGCTCGAGGAGTTAAGGCCTAATGAGCCTCCATGTACCTCGTGTGACAGTTTTAGACCATGCTTGAGGTGTTCAGGGGGCTAATGGGCTCCATGTACCTTGAGTGACAACTTTATGCCATGCTCGAGGTGTTAAGGGTATAAATAGCCCCATGTGCCACGAGTGGTAGCTTTAGACGATGCTCCAGGTGTTCAGGGGATAATGAGCCCCACGTACTACGAGTGAGAGCTTTAGGCCATGGTCGAGGTGTTCAGGGGCTAATGAGCACCATGTACCTCGAGTGGTAGCTTAAGACCATGCTCGAGGTGTTCAGAGGTAAATGGGCCCCTTGTACCTCGAGTGGTAGCTTTAGACCACGCTCGAGGTGTTCTTGGGATAATGGACTCAATGTACCTCGAGTGACAGCTTTAGACCATGCTCGAGGTGTAAAGTGGCTAATGAGCCCCATTTATTTCGAGTGGTGGCTTTAGACCATGCTCGAGGAGTTCAGGGGCTAATGAGCCTCCATGTACCTCGCGTGATAGCTTTAGACCATGCTCGAGGTGTTCAAGGGCTAATGCTTCCGATATACCTCGAGTGGCTGCTTCAGACCATGCTCGAGGTGTTCAGAGCTAATGGGCCCCATGTACCTCGAGTGGCAGCTTGAGACCATGCTCGAGGTGTTCTGGGGCTAATGGGCCACATGTACCTCGAGTGGTAGCATTAGACAATGCTCGAGATGTTCATGGGCTAATGGGCTTCATGTACCTTGAGAGACAACTTTAGACCACGCTCGAGGAGTTCAGGGGCTAATGGGCCTCCATGTACCTCGCGTGACAATTTTAGACCATGCTCGAGGTGGTCAGTGGCTAATGAGCCACATGTACCTCGAGTGGCAGCTTGAGACCATGCTCGAGGTGTTCAAGGGCTAATGGGCTCCATGTACCTTGAGGGACAGCTTTAGAAAATGATCAAGGTGTTAAGGGGATAATGAGCCCCATGTGGCTCGAGTGGTAGCTTTAGACGATGCTCCAGGTGTTAAGGGGCTAATGAGCCCCATCTACTTCGAGTGACAACTTTAGGCCATGGTCGAGATATTTAGGGGCTAATGAGCACCATGTACCTCGAGTGGTAGCTTAAAACCATGCTCGAGGTGTTTAGGGGTGAATGGGCCCCTTGTACCTCGAGTAGTAGCTTTAGACCATGCTCAAGGTGTTCAGGGGCAAATGAGCTCCATGTACTTAAAGTGACAGATTTAGACCATGCTCGAGGAGTTTAGGGGTAAATGAGCCTCCATGTACCTCGCGTGACAGCTTTAGACCATGCTCGAGGTGTTCAGGGGCTAATGAGCCCCATGTACCTCGAGTGGCAGCTTGAGACCATGGTCGAGGTGTTCTAGGAATAATGGGCCACATGTACCTCGAGTGGTAGCTTTAGACAATGCTCGAGGTGTTCATGGGCTAATGGGCTTCATGTACTTTGAGTGATATCTTTAGACCATACTCGAGGTGGTAAGGGGATGATGAGCCCCATGTACCTCGAGTGGTAGCTTTAGAAGATGCTCCAGGATTTCAGGGGCTAATGAGCTACATGTACCTCGAGTGACAGCTTTAGACCATGCTCGAGTTGTTCAGGGGCTAATGAGCCCCATGTACCTCGAGTAGTAGCTTGAGACCATGCTCGAGGTGTTCAGGGGCGAATGGACTCCTTGTGCCTCGAGTAGTAGCTTTAGACCATGCTCGAGTTGTTTAGGGGCTAATGAGCCCCACGTATTTCGAGTGGGAGCTTTAGACGATGCTCCAGGTGTTCAGGGGGTAATGAGCTCCATGTACTTTGAGTGATAGCTTTAGACCATGCTCGAGGAGTTCAGGGGCTAATGAGCCTCCTATACCTTGCGTGACAGCTTTAGACCATGCTCGAGGTGTGTGCAGGGGCTAATGATCCCCATGTACCTCGAGTGGCATCTTGAGCCCATGGTCGAGGTGTTCTGGGGATAATAGGCCACATGTACCTCGAGTGGTAGCTTTAGACAATGCTCGAGGTGTTCAGTGGCTAATGGGCTCCATGTACTTTGAGTGATAGCTTTAGACCATGCTCGAGGTGTTAAGGGGATAATGAGCCCCATGTACCTCGAATGGTAGCTTGAGACCATGCTCGAGGTGTTTAGGGGAAAATGGGCCCCTTGTACCTCGAGTGGTAGCTTTAAATGTTGCTCCAGGTGTTCAGGGCCTAATGAGCCCCATGTACTTCGAGTGACAGCTTTAGGCCATGGTCGAGGTGTTCAGGGGCTAATGAGCCCCATGTACCTCGAGTGGTAGCTTGAGATCATGCTCGAGGTGTTCAGGGGCAAATGGGCCCCTTGTACCTCGTGTGGCAGTTTTAGACCATGCTCGAGGTGTTCATGGGCTAATGGACTCCTTGAACCTCTAGTGACAGCTTTAGACCATGCTCGAGGTGTTCAGAGGCTAATGAGCCCTATTTATTTCAAGTGGTGGCATTAGACCATGCTCGAGGAGTTCAGGGGCTAATGAGCGTTCATGTACCTCGCGTGACAGCTTTAGACCATGCTCAAGGTGTTCAGGGGCAAATGAGCTCCATGTACTTAAAGTGACAGATTTAGACCATGCTCGAGGAGTTCAGGGGCAAATGAGCCTCCATGTACCTCGCGTGACAGCTTTAGACAATGCTCGAGGTGTTCAGGGGCTAATGAGCCCCATGTACCTCGAGTGGCAGCTTGAGACCATTGTCGAGGTGTTCTAGGAATAATGGGCCACATGTACCTCGAGTGGTAGCTTTAGACAATGCTCGAGGTGTTCATGGGCTAATGGGCTTCATGTACTTTGAGTGATATCTTTAGACCATGCTTGAGGTGGTAAGGGGATGATGAGCCCCATGGACCTCGAGTGGTAGCTTTAGACGATGCTCCAGGATTTCAGGGGCTAATGAGCTACATGTACCTCGAGTGACAGCTTTAGACCATGCTCGAGTTGTTCAGGGGCTAATGAGCCCCATGTACCTCGAGTAGTAGCTTGAGACCATGCTCGAGGTGTTCAGGGGCGAATGGGCTCCTTGTACCTCGAGTAGTAGCTTTAGACCATGCTCGAGTTGTTTAGGGGCTAATGAGCCCCACGTACTTCGAGTGGTAGCTTTAGACGATGCTCCAGGTGTTCAGGGGCTAATGAGCTCCATGTACTTTGAGTGATAGCTTTAGACCATGCTCGAGGAGTTCAGGGGCTAATGAGCCTCCTATACCTTGCGTGACAGCTTTAGACCATGCTCGAGGTGTGTGCAGGGGCTAATGATCCCCATGTACCTCGAGTGGCAGCTTGAGACCATGGTCGAGGTGTTCTGCGGATAATAGGCCACATGTAGCTCGAGTCGTAGCTTTAGACAATGCTCGAGGTGTTCAGTGGCTAATGGGCTCCATGTACTTTGAGTGATAGCTTTAGACCATGCTCGAGGTGTTAACGGGATAATGAGCCCCATGTACCTCGAATGGTAGCTTGAGACCATGCTCGAGGTCTTTAGGGGAAAATGGGCCCCTTGTACCTCGAGTGGTAGCTTTAAATGTTGCTCCAGGTGTTTAGGGGCTAATGAGCCCCATCTACTTCGAGTGACAGCTTTAGGCCATGGTCGAGGTGTTCAGGGGCTAATGAGCCCCATGTACCTCGAGTGGTAGCTTGAGATCATGCTCGAGGTGTTCAGGGGCAAATGGGCCCCTTGTACCTCGAGTGGCAGCTTTAGACCATGCTCGAGGTGTTCATGGGCTAATGGACTCCTTGAACCTCGAGTGACAGCTTTTGACCATTCTCGAGGTGTTCAGAGGCTAATGAGCCCTATTTATTTCAAGTGGTGGCATTAGATCATGCTCGAGGAGTTCAGGGGCTAATGAGCGTTCATGTACCTCGCGTGACAGCTTTTGACCATGCTCGAGGTGTTTATGGGCTAATGATTCCTATATACCTCAAGTGGGAGCTTCAGCCCATGCTCGAGGTGTTCAGGGCTAATGGGCCCATGTACCTCGAGTGGTGGCTTTACACCATGCTCGAGTAGTTCAAAGGCTAATGAGCCTCCATGTACCTCGCGTGATACCTTTAGACCATGCTCGAGTTGTTTAGGGGCTAATGAGCCCCATGTACTTCGAGTGGTAGCTTTAGATGATGCTCCAGGTGTTCAGGGGCTAATGAGCTCCATGTGCTTCGAGTGATAGCTTTAAACCATGCTCGAGGTGTTCATGGGCTAATGAGCTCCATATGCTTCGAGTAATAGCTTTTGACCATGCTCGAGGTGTTTAGGGGCTAATGAGCCTCATGTACCTCGAGCGGCAGCTTGAGACCAGGGTCGAGGTGTTCTGGGGATAATGGGCCACGTGTAACTCGAGTGGTAGTTTAGACAATGCTCGAGGTGTTCATGGGCTAATGGGCTCCATGTACCTTGAGTGATAGCTTTAGACCATGCTCGAGGTGTTAAGGGGATAATGAGCCCCATGTACCTCGAGTGGTAGCTTTAGACGATGCTCCAGGTGTTTAATGGATAATGAGCTCCATGTACTTTGAGTGATAGCTTTAAACCATGCTCGAGGAGTTAAGGCCTAACGAGCCTCCATGTACCTCGTGTGACATCTTTCGACCATGCTCGAGGTGTTCAGGGGCTAATGGGCTCCATGTATCTTGAGTGACAGCTTTATGCCATGCTCGAGGTGTTAAGGGTATAATTAGCCCCATGTGCCACGAGTGGTAGCTTTAGACGATGCTCCAGATGTTCAGGGGATAATGAGCCCCATGTACTACGAGTGACAGCTTTAGACCATGGTCGAGGTGTTCAGGGGCTAATGAGCACCATGTACCTCGAGTGGTAGCTTAAGACCATGCTCGAGGTGTTCAGAGGCAAATGGGCCCCTTGTACCTCGAGTGGTAGCTTTAGACCATGCTCGAGGTGTTCATGGGCTAATGGACTCAATGTACCACGAGTGACTGCTTTAGACCATGCTCGAGGTGTTAAGGGGATAATGAGCCCCATTTATTTCGAGTGGTGGCTTTAGACCATGCTCGAGAAGTTCAGGGGCTAATGAGCCTCCATGTACCTCGCGTGATAGCTTTAGACCATGCTCGAGGTGTTCAAGGGCTAATGATTCCTATATACCTCGAGTGGCTGCTTCAGACCATGCTCGAGGTGTTCAGAGCTAATGGGCCCCATGTACGTCGAGTGGCAGCTTGAGACCATGCTCGAGGTGTTCTGGGGCTAATGGGCCACATGTACCTCGAGTTGTAGCATTAGACAATTCTCGAGATGTTCATGGGCTAATGGGCTTCATGTACCTTGAATGACAGCTTTAGACCATGCTCGAGGAGTTCAGGGGCTAATGGGCCTCCATGTACCTCGCGTGACAGTTTTAGACCATGCTCGAGGTGGTCAGGGGCTAATGAGCCACATGTACCTCGAGTGGCAGCTTGAGACCATGCTCGTGGTGTTCATGGGCTAATGGGCTCCATGTACCTTGAGTGACAGCTTTAGAAAATGATCGAGGTGTTAAGGGGATAATGAGCCCCATGTGCCTCGAGTGGTAGCTTTAGACGATGCTCCAGGTGTTTAGGGGCTAATGAGCCCCATCTACTTCGAGTGACAGCTTTAGGCCACGGTCGAGATATTTAGGGGCTAATGAGCACCATGTAACTCGAGTGGTAGCTTGAGACCATGCTCGAGATGTTCAGGGGCGTATGGGCCTCTTGTACCTCGAGTAGTAGCTTTAGACCATGCTCGAGGTGTTCAGGGGCAAATGAGCTCCATCTACTTCAGGTGACAGATTTAGACCATGCTCGAGGAGTTCAGGGGTAAATGAGCCTCCATGTACCTCGAGTGGCAGCTTTAGACCATGCTCGAGGTGTTCTAGGAATAATGGGCTAATTGGCATCATGTACTTTGAGTGACAGCTTTAGACCATACTCGAGGTGTTCAGGGGATGATCAGCTCCATGTACCTCGAGTAGTAGCTTTAGACGATGCTCCTGGATTTCAGGGGCTAATGAGCTCCATGTACTTTGAGTGACAGCTTATGACCATGCTCGAGGAGTTCAGGGGCTAATGAGCCTCCTTGTACCTCGCGTGACAGCTTTAGACCATGCTCGAGGTGGTCAAGGGCTAATGAGCCCCATGTACCTCGAGTGGCAGCTTCACACCATGCTCGAGGTGTTCTGGGCTAATGGGCAACACGTACCTCGAGTGGTAGCTTTAGACAATGCTCGAGGTGTTCATGGGCTAATGGGCTCCATGTACCTTGAGTGACAGCTTTAGACCATGATCGAGGTGTTATGGGGATAATGAGTCGCATGTGCCTCGAGTGGTAGCTTTAGACGGTGCTCCAGGTGTTCCGGGGCTAATGAACCCCATCTACTTCGAGTGACAGCTTTAGGCCATGGTCGAGTTGTTCAGGGGCTAATGAGCCCCATGTACCTCGAGTGGTAGCTTGAGACCATGCTCGAGTTGTTCAGGGGCGAATAGGCCCCTTGTACCTCGAGTAGTAGCTTTAGACCATGCTCAAGTTGTTTAGGGGCTAATGAGCCCCACGTACTTCGAGTGGTAGCTGTAGACGATGCTCCAGGTGTTCAGGGGCTAATGAGCTCCATGTACTTCGAGTGATAGCTTTAGACCATGCTCGAGGAGTTCAGGGGCTAATGAGCCTCCTATACCTTGCGTGACAGCTTTAGACAATGCTCGAGGTGTGTGCAGGGGCTAATGATCCCCATGTACCTCGAGTGGCTGCTTGAGACCATGGTCGAGGTGTTCTGGGGATAATAGGCCACATGTACCTCGAGTGGTAGCTTTAGACAATGCTCGAGGTGTTCATGGGCTAATGGGCTTCATGTACTTTGAGTGATAGCTTTAGACCATGCTCGAGGTGTTAAGGGGATAATGAGCCCCATGTACCTCGAGTGGTAGCTTGAGACCATGCTCGAGGTGTTCAGGGGAAAATGGGCCCCTTGAACCTCGAGTGGTAGCTTTAAATGTTGCTCCAGGTGTTCAGGGACTAATGAGCCCCATGTACTTCGAGTGACAGCTTTAGGCCATGGTCGAGGTGTTCAGGGGCTAATGAGCCCCATGTACCTCGAGTGGTAGCTTGAGACCATGCTCGAGGTGTTCAGGGGCAAATGGGCCCCTTGTACCTCGAGTGGCAGCTTTAGACCATGCTCGAGGTGTTCATGCGCTAATAAAAAATGGTTGATGTATTTAGTAAGAGCCCGTTCTGTAGAACGAAAGAGGAGACGAGTTCTAGACGTTCGCACCTCTTAACCTAAACCCCGAACCCTATCTCATGGTATGAAAGACCAATTTTCAAAAAAGCCTTATCCATATGAAGTCATCATCGTTTTAAATGATATTTCTTGAAATTGATTTTAAAATGATTTATTAATCTGTCCCTATTCAGATATTAAAAGGTTGGCGACTTCAAAGTTTTTAAAACTGATTGTCCAATGAGATACTTTCGTGGGATTCAGACCGTTAATTAAGACAGTAAAAAATCGGGTACTACAAGCTGGCGACTTCACTGGGGACTATGCTTCCACTTGAAGTATACGAGGTTTAAACCTGAACAACGCGTTATTTTTCATATGTATATATAATAAAAAAGGTTAATCATGGCTATTCACAATTTAATTTTTGTATATAGCATGCTTATGTGAAAATTACGTGTGCTTGGTAGTTTATCGATCCATACACGTGCACTCTTTTTAACCATTTTCTTATTAGGTCTGATACCTCTGTTTATTGGCAAGGGTCAAAATTTTAGAATGACAAATTAATGAATTAAGGGCATAAAACCTGCATTCGCGAGCTATTGCGACCGGCTCTGTCAGGAGCATCCACCCTCGATGGACACAATGGAAGTGACTCGAGGCCACTTTAACATAATCTCTCCCTAAATGAATCACCTTTTAGTTGACTTTTAGGACACAAGGATCAAAACACAAATATCCTTTATTTATTTTAGTTATTGAATAATGTGAAAATTTTCCAAAAAAAGATCCTCAGTCTGTTTTCAGTCAGTCAATATTTCAGTAATCATTAACAGTAGCTGAATTGCTGCTGAAATGATTATTGAAATATTAAGAGTATTCTCGTTTATTTATCATAAGTGTCATGTAAAGAAAAAAATGTGTGCTGACCCATTTTCAAAAAGAAAACACTCACATTTACTTCAAAATTCTTTTTTATTCAAATTGGTTTTACCAAAAACAAAATTGATTTCTAAAAAAAAAAATCCTGTTTTGAAAATATAATCCCAAAATAAAACAAAAAAAATTGAAAAAATGAAAAGAGTCGTAATCACGAGTTCAAAACGTGTCATGTTTAGGAATTAAAATGTAATTAAAACGTGGTTCAAAACACGAAAAGTCTAGTCTAAAAAAATTGACTTAAAAAAATTTGTGTCAAAAAGATAAAAACACATAAAGAAAAATTCATCAGTCATTGACTAACATTGTTAGTGTGTACATTTCAGGTACATCAAATTAGTCTAATCCTAAGAGGAGGGACAGACGTATTCAAACAGGATAATACATGGCCTGGCGTCTAGCAAACTGAACTCGGAAAAAGGTTGAGAAGAACCCGAGTACTTCACATGAGTCTAATCCTAAGAGGTGGAACAAACATATTCAAAAAGGAGAATACATGGCATGGCGCCCGGCAAACTGAAGTCTGAAAAAGTTTGAGAAGTACCTGAATCATTTGTACTTTATAGGTAGAGCAACGTGCGGCTCGATCCCCTAAAAAAAAACAAAAAACAAAAATTTTTGATGTTGTAATGCATCTATCTTAGTTTATTTACCATGTAATGTACTAAAAGGGGTAAGTAGGCAACTCATTTTCCGAGTGCAGCTACAAAAAAAAAAAAAGGAAAACTTATGTAAAATTTTATTTTTAATATATCAGAACTACGTTGGGCCTGAGTCTCCATTCAAAAAAAATCATCACAAGAAAAATTTCTTTCCTAAATCCAAATCCACTTATGGAGATACGTAGGCAACCTTCGGGTGCGGCCCCTTTTGCATTTGATATTTTCTTTTATGGTCTCAGCGCTTAAAAGCAATCAATACATGCAGATCTGAAGAACGATGTCTTGGGCATTATAATTTGCCAAAATGAGGACACAGGCCTCGTAATCCATCTTCTCTTATTTCTGTAACAGCAGGAAATGGAAGGATATCACCAAATTGGTTTTAGAAAAAATGTTTGTGTATTATCCCGGAAAAATATGAGTCTAAAAAGTGGAAGTTTAGAATATAAAATAAAAAGGTTCAAGTTTAAAGAGAAATAATAAGTCAATCAAATGAAAAATCCAAAACAAATGATAAAGCCAAGGTTTCACACCTTTTAATAAATGATAACTGAAATTGGGGTTAAAAGAAAAAAATAATTTTCAAAGATATCATTTCTTTCATTCCCAGAACCAAAAAAAAAAAGCAAATTCTAGACAAACTTATGTGCTAACTCTTCATCTCATTTCACAGGAACTCTGCCTGGGCTCGCTCAGGATCTAGGCTAATTCGCCGAAGTTCTGAACATAGTGAACGTTCTCTGTCAGTAATACTGTCATCCTTGTCTACACCAGCGGTATTCTCTGCTACACGTCTCAGCAACATGTCTGGAATTCCAAACAACGAGAACCAACATCAATTTACCCCTCCACCTGATCCAATGACTGAGCTCCGAGGACTTGTCCAAGCCATGCTTGACCGACAGGATAATATTGGACAAACGGTGTTGGGCATAATGCGCCAAAGCGCCCAGATGCCTCCTCCTGCTCCTCCGGAGTCGGAAATAGCCTCACCTTTTCACCTTGAGCCTATGAACAATGAGAGAGAAATTCCCACTAAGCTTGACGAAGAAGTAGTCAAGCTCAAGGAAGTCTTAAAAGGCATGACGAAGGCTGAACCATGGATGGACATTCATGGGTTAACACTTTTCCCAAAGGCACGGTTACATCATAATTTTAAGATGCCTAACCTGACAAAGTTTGATGGGACCGGCAGTCCAACTAATTTCCTGAAGATGTATGTGGGGGCAATGAGTCCCTAGGGAGTGGAAGAATCTTTGATGGCCCAACTCTTTCAACAATATTTAGATGGTGCCGCAGCACATTGGTTCCTCAACCTTGAAAACACAAAGAAATCCACTTGGGCTGACATAGTCAAAGAGTTCTCAAACCACACTAGTGGAAAAAAGCCCATCCGATCCTGTCAAAATCGGGCTTACTGATTCGGTTTTTGTCCGGATCAGGTGGGCTCGCAGCTGTTCACAATGATTAACAGATCTGGTCCTAAACCGGATCAGTTAATCATTTACTGATCCGATTTTGGGTTAAAATCGGAGTAGTTAACTTGCTTAACTGCTCCGGTTTTGACCATAACCGAAGCAATTGACCACCCCAAAAACCATTTTTTTTTGCATTTTTTCATTATTAATCAATACAAAATCAATAATATATATCAATACTCATTTTATTATGCATATTATGCTCAATTGAAGCATAAGCATAAATAATTAGACACATAAAAATATTAACAACTATAACTAGATACATTGTTTATTTACAGCATCTAGGACCCAACCAAGTAAAGCTAAGAGTCATCTACTATTAACTATATCATACTATGATAACAAAGATGCTGATATTAATTAAGCAAAAGGGAGAAACACCAAAAAGGTAGGACACCTTTGTTGGGCATTTTGCCTCTGCAAATGTTTCAGCAAGCTGAGCTGCATCAGTGTTTGATGTTACACCTTAAAAAGAAAACAAAAGACAGAAAAGAAGAAAAATAAGGGACCTGTCATTTGACGAAGCTACATATTCATTTAAAACATTAACTTGGTAATCTTTCTATTATAAGTACTCCAATATTTACAAGGCCATCCAGCTTCAAAGCCTTGCATGAAGCTAATGCTGCATTAACTTGCTCAATTGTTCTAATTTGATCTTTAGTCCTTCCCAGCAAGTCATAACCACCTTGAAAAAACAACATATAATAAATAGATTTAAAGGAAAAAGTTAAGAAGGTTCCTTATGACCAACATCATATGATTACACTCACCTTGGTTTTTATAGGTGGACATAATATCATCAGTTATCTCAAGAGTCTTTTGTGCAAATAAACCTTCTGTACCTCCTGCAAGAGGCAAAAGTACAGTTGCTTTTAAGTAAACAACAAGCTTTAATAAGGCCAATAACAAGATATATATTGCAACATGATGCAACAGCTACAAAGTAAAGACATAGCAATTTACCAAACATAAATTCTAAATGCGTAGGCATTCTCCACTCGAGTAAAACGAAAATAGTATCTACGTATATCCTAAGGGTGTAACAAAAATGGAGCTCATAAAAGACAATGAACCATGCTAAATGAGAAGTAGTTCACAACTTGATCATCACCAAAAGTGTATGATAATGACACCAAGAGAAAAGCAAATAAAATACGTAACACAAACATGATAGTTGGGTGCTCGGTTATAATTTGTGTATTAGATACCTTAGAAGTTGCCCTGAGAAAATGGGCCAAGGGTTGACCATATGTGTGGGGGAAGTACCGACTGATGGCATGGGCATCTGAAGCATCTAAAGGGGACAATGAACTAACACAAAGCCAAGAATGAAGAAAGAAGGGGTTCCACTTGGCACACTAGGACATGCAGATTAAGCAGCTAAGACATCATTCCTAAGTACTAACAAGTAAAAAGAAACTTTAATATATAAGCAATATGAAAATCTTCTCATTTTCTTCTGATTATGCATACATACCACATATCCACAATCCTTTTTGGGTCCATCTTAGAATGGAAGCAAGATGCAGTCCTTGATACTAAGGACTAGTTTCAATGTTCAAATCCTCATTGATACAGTTCGTAGCTAACAATATAATGTCATAGAAGAAACAAACTCACACTTATCTTCAAACAACATTGGAGTCACTTTTTTTTTACATGAATATATGATCAAGAAAAATACAACACATGAAGGACAATAATATGTGATTGTCATGGTGAATCTTTATCTCTCTGTGCATTTAATGCACTACTCCACATACCTTTATAACAATTACTAATTTTTAACTTTCTTATTGTGAGTAAAAAGTCAACCATGACAATCATAGAGAAACAAGCGAGGTACAAATTAACAAGCAATTCAAGGACATTATAAATTTCTTCTGTGGGAATCTTAAACATCTTTAATTTTCAATTCATCACACTATAAATTGGTAAATAATATTACGACATATGCGTCATGAACGATTCAGACAGATTATTCATGAAGAGATTTCAAGAGAATTCAAGAATATAATGAATATGACAGCAAAATGAAGAGTCAAATTTTAACATATATATGAAACGCAAGCAATACTCAGGCACTTGCCTTTTCTAGATGATAATGGATTGCCCTTTTAAAAGGTGAAATCTTAAATATCATGCACATAAGATATCTGCATCAGAACTTAAATTCTCCATCACAAAGCACCAGCACATTCAATTTCATGGCACACATGTATTAAACGCAAATTATAATGAATTCAAATTCATGAGCAAAAGCAATCTATGTATCTTTTTTTTCATACAAAGATAGTTTTTTTTTATTTCCCATTTGGATATAAAAGCCGTAATTAAAACACATCACAGGTGATTCCAAATTTAGTAAATCCTTTTTGGAAGTGTCAACTAGAAGAGCAGATCAGCTGAGATAATAAAACTTTCTATATACTCCTGCTACTCATGTATCCCATGCCATCAAACAATATTCCAACTCACACCTCATTTAAAATTCTCCCTCTTCTCTCTCTCTCTATCTATCTTATGTACGAAATCGAGTGTGACTAAGAAGTAGATAAAACCAGAAAGTTCCCTCCTTTGTAAGTTTTTTGCTCAAGTCTTCTTTTACTCACTGATTCAAATTGTTCTTTAAGTTAAATCTTTTACACTACTTAGTGACATATCATGATGACAAATATAAGGAGTTCTCTTCATTTTAGGATATATATTGTATATATTATCTTTCCTGTTATTCTGTTTCCTAAATTGATGAGAATTCTATTCTCTATCAGGCATATTAATCTAAAATTACTGCTACTTATAAATTTATAAGTATAAACAAGGGTCTAATCACAGAGGAGAATATTCACGAATCACAAATGTAACATTTGAAAATTACCATTTGACCTGCCAAGTTAGACTTAGGACGTTGAACGCCGACAAAGCTTAGGGCGTTGGGCCCATGATGCAGAATTTCGACCACCGTCGGGCATTTAACACTGGCGAAGCTTCAAGGGGAGAAATTATCTACAACATGATGGAGGAGGACAAGGAAACCTAAAAATGGAAGGAAACTTCGAGAAATAATTGAAAAAACTAATTAGATTAAACCCTAGAATTATTTCAAGTAATTCAGAAAAACCTACAAATAAGGAGAAAACAAAAACTGAAAGTGTTTGGAGGTTGAAGAGAGAGCGACGAACTTGAGGGAGGTCAACGTCATGTGACTCGACAGTGCCATTAATAGTGGACTTGAGCAAGGGAAAGAGGGAGTGAAGGACGCCTTGTGATTTCAATGAGATGACTGAACCCGAATGATCAGGGAAAGAGCCCAGTTTGATGCAAGGAGGGGTTAATTAAAAATGGATGGTTTAGTAGAGGAAGGGTTGAGAGAGAAGCAGAGAGAAGAGGGGTGAGTTGCTGAGGATGCCATAAAATTGAGGAGAGAGAAAGATTTGAGGGAGAATGAAGGTTTGGTGGTTTTGTTGAGGAGAGAGAATAAAAGGAGGTAGGGTGAAATGGGTTAGGGTAAAACCGGGTAGGGTGAGAAGGAGAGGACATATGGGCTATTGGGCTTCTTACCGTGTATCACCGGCTCGTTTTCCTCCTAACCGGATCAGTTAATTGACCCAAAATTTTGCGCCAATATATTGGTGGATTTACTGATCCGATTTTAGAAGAACCGGGTCAGTTTTGTTATGTCATATAAGGTTTTTTCCACTAGTGCTAGTACAAATATAATGAATAAATTGATGTTACTAGAAGGGATCTGGAGACCACTTCTTAAAGCCTTAATGAGACATTTTCTTCATTCATCACTCGGTGGAGAAACAAGGCTTCCAAAATGATGACTTGGCCTAATGAGGAGGAACATCTGCAAATGGTTGTGAAGAACCTTCTTCTTGTTTATCAGAAGCATATGGCCTACCAATATTTCCCGACTTTCAAAGCTTTGATTGCTACAGGAACTCTAGTTGAGGATGCTGTGAAAAGGGGAGACGTTAAGAAAGATGAACCTACTGACAACGCCACTTATAATGCAAAGATTGGAAATAACAAAAGAGCCCCAAACAATGATTTAGTAGTTCCAAAAACAACTAATGTGATCCATGCTATTGGCGCATCGTCTGCATTCCAGTTGCGACCACAAAGGAACTTTACTCCTTTGAACATGACTTATTCCCAAGCTCTCTCCAAGCCAAAAAAGGCCAATCTCATTCAACCCTTAAATTCACATCCACCTCCTAAAAATCCTTATCCTGCTTATGACCCGAATTAGAACTGTGAATATCATCAAAGCCCAGGGCATAATACTGAAAGTTGCACGGCTCTAAAGCATCAAATTCAAAACCTTGTGGATGATGGAAAACTTTCTTTAGGATCCATCTCCAGTAAACCAAACGACTCTCAGCCCAACATCACAAAAAAAACCTCTTCCTAATCATAAACCCTCATTTGCGATTAATGCAATCTCTTCTGTGTCAGACGGATGCGATCCAATCCAGTTAATCCGCAAGACAGTTCCTCAAATGTATGAAATGCCAATAGCCGCCGATTACAAGTGTATGGTCTATGACTATTCCACTTAAGAAAAACTCAAACTGATGCCTTGTAAAGACCCCAGTTTCACTCTCAACAAGGATCCATTCTCTGATATGTGTGGAACCTTGGAATATGATGGTGCCTTCTTCATTTTGGACTCAGATGCTGATGAAGATGCCTCTTCGATCTTGACAATTGTGGAAAAAAACACTGGAAGACATCCCACCACTCCGAATACATACCGGCGCCCCATCTGCCTCGATGATCTTAGTGATGAGGAGTACGTGGATATATCTCATTTGACTAGAGCAGGGCACCATTTTAAACCATCCCATTTGGAGGATGAAAATCCTTTGGAGGTATTAAGAAGGAAAGAAAAGGGCAAGGAGCCAATGATAGAGGATAGTAACAAGGAAGATGATGCTATCAAGTGCATGAAAGAAGTAAATGCTAACGTTTCCATCTGGAAATTATTAATGCATTCCCAACCTCATAGGGTAGCTGTTCTAAAACATCTCAATGAAGCCTCGGTAAGTTCTTCCATAACACCTGACCAAATGGTGGGGCTCATTCACGGTGTAGATCGAACTCTCATGTTCACTGACAATGATCTCCTTGATAAAATCAACCACAACAATTCATTACACATCACTATACGTTGTAATGGATGGGAGATACATAGAATATTGATCGACAACGGCTCCGCAATCAACGTTTGCCCTCTGCGTGTGCTAACAAGACTCGGGTATTCAAAAGAAGATCTGGTACCATCCAGCCAGGTGGTCAGAGCATATGATAATGCCAAGAGAGAAGTATTGGGTTTAATCAGCCTCCTCATTGAATGTGGTCCCGTGGCAAGGAAGGTGGAATTCATGGTCATTGACATTCAAGCATGTTTCAACCTTTTATTAGGAAGGCCGTGGCTGCATGAAAATAGAGCAGTAGCCTCTACTCTGCATCAGAAGGTAAAGCTTCTCACTGATCATGGTGCTGTGACTATTTCTGGTGATCCAGAAATTATGACCATCTCCATCACCGGAAAATCGGTATTGTATCTGAACGAAGTAGGGGGAACTAGGTTGGATGGTTACACTATCCACTGTATTCTAGCAGCACCTGAAAATTCATGGATGAACGAGGTCCTAGCAGCCACACCAGATGTAAGTGCTGAAGAAACAGAAGCAGAGTATAGTGAGGATGACGAGGAAGAAATAGGAGTTCCAAGCATCGGCGCTCATGATACGTCAGTTGAAGCATTGGAGGAATCATGTGTCGGCAATCCTCAAGATGATGATAGTGACTCAAAGAAGAGATCTATGAGTGATGATTTTGACCTGGACTTTAATATAGTAGGTCCTATCCGAGAAGTTCACACTGAATCATTGATTCTCTTTCCAGGATATCAACACGAGGATCATTATCGTGAGTTACCACAGTTCCGGAAATTTGACAAGAAAGGTGATCCTTTTGTCCACTTAGTTGGATTTGCGAATGCCTTGCACCCATGGGGCATACCAGAAGAAGATTACCCTATGTTGTTTGACAAGAGTTTAGAAGGACCAGCTTTGGACTGGCATTATGTGGATAGAGCTAGTTGGGAAAATGCTAGCCAAGCCTTTGTTAATTGGGCTCTCGAGCATAAACAGACTGACATCAAGAATCTGAAGCTAGTCACTTTGCGTCAGAGCTCCTTAGAAACTTTCTCGCACTTTTGTTCGAGATGCACTCATATCCGCACACAACTTCGTTTCCCTATTACTGATCAAGAATTCATGCTCATAGTGCTGCGAAACCTGAACAATTTCAATTATTGTCACATGGTTACTATCAAGTACACCTCCCTCAGCCACATGGAATAACATGGCTTTGACATCGATGCTCTGAAATTGCAAGAAAAACGACCTCGGGAAAATCTTGAAATTCCGAACACAAATCCAATGGTATATGCTAAGATAGATGAACCATTAAGTATGGTGTATGATCGTCTTCGGAGCCCAGGTATAATCCAAGCCTCAGCATATGTGCACTGTTTACCCCTTCCTGGAACAGACATGAGCAAACTCTGTGCTTATTGTCGCCAATTTGGACATGAAACTGATCGATGCCATGATCTTTACTACAAAGTTTAAAACCTGGTAGATCGAGGTATCATTAGTCCAACCCATAAGGAAGTGTCGGCGCGCCCTCAACCACAATCCCAAGTTGATATCTTCCGCAAATTAGTCGAGCAAGGTCGGATACATCCACTTCCTAGACGCCTAGGGGCAAGTCCCATAGGGTCTGATCTCAACAAGTACTACCAATATCATCAGTTGCTTGGTCACGGCACAAACCAATGTCATGGTCTCAACTATCGCATCAAGTAAATCACCAACCATGTGACGATAGCTCTTGTTTACCGCAAAGCTACTTGATCATCTCACAGAAGGGGAAAAATCTTCGGTAAAACACTTGTATGGGGTTAGCCCGTTTGAAAAAAAAAATCTTTCAGTTCGTTAGTATTAGAGAACTACGTGCAGCTTGAATCCCCATTATCATGTACACTTGCACTGTGAGATCATTCCACCTATGTAACACCTAGGGTACGTAGGTAGCTTAATATGAGTGCAACTGCTTTATTAAATAAAAAACTTTAGTTCTTTCTAAAATAACGAACTACGTTGAGTCTGATTCCCCATAAAATGCACCTGGAGCAATGGGGATATGTAGGCAGCCTTCGGGTTCGAATCAAATGTATTAACCATTGTATTTCAGGCAATGTGATTAGCACTCAAGATGCCAGTCATCACAGGAGCAATTTCAGGATGTTGAATTGACACATCAATGGGGATACATGCCCTAATCTCCATATTTTCTGTCTTTGTTCAATACTAAAGTAGGGAATGGAAGAATGAAAAAAAACATTTGTTATCAACCCCAATGACAGTAAAATCAGTCAAGAAAATAAAAAAAAATTATAAAAAAAAAAACCAAAATTGTAAAGGTGGACCTTTTCATTCAAAATATGGCGAAATCATTTTCAAAAATTTTCTTTTTCTGCAATGCATTCTGCAATATGTAGCTTTTTCCTCTTTTCTTTTAATTCTTTTTTGTCTACCTTTAGGTCCAAAAAGAAGAAATTTGTCCCTTCTCTTGTGGTATTCGATTTTTGACTGTCTTAATTAACGGTCTGAATCCCACGAAAGTCTCTCATTGGACTATGAGTTTTACAAAACTTTGAAGTCGCCACCCTGTTAATATCTGAATAGGGACATATTTATTTAATAAATCATTTTAAAATCAATTTCAAGAAATATCATTTAAAACGATGATGACTTCATATGGATAAGGCTTTTCGAAAATTGGTTTTTCATATCATGAGATAGGGTTCGGGGTTTAGGTTAAGAGGTGCGAACGTCTGAAACTCGTCTCCTCTTCCGTTCTAAAGAACGGGCTCTTACAAAATGCGTTATTTTCCATTTTAAAGTAATCATGGCTATTAAAAAGAATGAAAATCACATAGTTTGCATATATACACATCAACCATTTTTATTTAGGACCAATATATCATTTGTACATGGTAGGTTTGAGCACTGAAGTTGCACTACGTACCAATCATTGAGGGATTGAAATCCACTCATGGATCAAAACCATCGTAGTTCGATCTTATGTCTCACCCTAAATGGTCAATTCCATTGGGGAAGAAAAGAAAACAATAGATTTTGAATAACTCACATTTGGAATTAAACAAATCTATTAGGAATAAGGTAATCACTCCAATTAGTGATTGAAATGAGATTAAGATAATCACTTTAATTAGTGAATAAAATGAAGGATTAAGATAACAACCTTAATTAGTGATTACAGTAAGGAAAGATAATCACCTTAATTAGTGATTAACAATGAAGGTTAGGAAGTAATTACCCTAATTAATGATTATTCAAGGTTTAACATAATCACTCTAATTAGTGATTAAATGAGAAAGATAGTCGCTCTAATTAAGAATTATTAAGGTTTTAGATAATCACTCTAATTAGTGATTAAATGAGAAAGATAATCGTCCTAATTAACGATTGTTAAGGTTTAAGATAATCACTCTAATTAGTGATTAAATGGAGAGGGTTAAATTAATCACCTTAATTAGTCATTAACTAAGGTTTAAGATAATCACTCTAATTAGTGATTAAATATGATGAAAGGTTAAGCTAATTACCTTAATTAGTGATTAAACAAGATAATCACCCTAATTAGTGATTAAATGAAAAGTTTGAGTTAATCGCTCTAATTAGCGATTAATCGAGGATTGAAATAACCACCTTAATTAGTGATCAAGTTTATGATTTTTAAGAGGTCTTAGAAGAAGAGGTTTGCTTCCTAATTGAAGGCTTTTGAGAAATAATCTTAATTGAAGATTATTAAGTCATTTAGAGAGAAATGATCAATTTGAGATCAAATTTGGAGATTGTGTTTGGCTAATTGGAATTTGGCCATTTAAAGCGAGACACGTGAAACGACCTAAAATCAATTCGGAGATTATAATTTCAAATCTAATTATGTCAAATTATATGATTAATCCATTTCAATATGGAGAACACATTTTTAAAAATGTAAGATGGATCATCATACAATTTAACTTTGTTAGATTTGTAATTTTTCCTCTTAATTGAGATTGGGTCATTTGATTCATATACTATGATATATTGGCCCAACATGCAAATTTTGTAACATTGGTTTCTCATTTTATTAAAAGAATTGTGGAATTATTTATGAAAATTATGCATAAACATCTCCATGTTTTTTTATTAATTGAGTGATGTAATAATTATTTACAAAGAATCATTATTACAACAAAATGTACAAAACCTATGATCTATAAAAATCTTCAATCTTGATCTTCACCATGAGGCTCCTTGATCTTCATCTCCTTGAATGGGCTTTGGAATTCATGTTTATTAGAGATTAATTAACCTCTTTGATTTTGATTTTTTATGACAATTTTTATTGATTTTTATTTTCATGATAAAATAAGATATTTTAAGAGAAACTTACAAATTTCATGATTTTTAATTCACATTTTCGTATGAAGAAAACAATTTTTTTTTTATGAAAGTTAAGTTAATCACTTTATTTCATTTTCCAGATTGCACTTTTGTTCTTGTACTGACTTGTAAAAATCATAACTTTCTGTAGAAAGCGTTAAACTGAGCATGTGATATACCTATGGATAGGTCAGTGAATTATTTATGTTGTGTCTAAATTTCACAACTTTTTAGTGAAACATGATTTATGGTGAATTTTATGTCAAAACAGGACCTTTATTCAATTGGTTCTTTGAAATCCAACTTATTGAACTTATCTTGAAGTGAATTTTAGTATGAACATTCTAGACACTTTAAAAGACTAGACTGGAAATTTTCACTTGAATTCAATACTTTTAATACCATTTTTTGTTTGTTTTCTCAACTGAAAAGAAAATCAGTTTTCTGGAATTCAGTGATTTACATGAACGATTTTGTAAAAATGATGTAAAATCGTATAAAATTCATATGAACATGATTTTTATATTTATGAAAAGCTACTGATGTTTTCTTCAAACTTGATGTTATTTAGTTTTTCCTAAATGATTTTATTTTAAACTTTATTGACAGAACAAACTTAAGTGGTACTGGACAAAATTAGTTTTGCACAATAAAGTTGTATGATTTTTAATTATTTACACAAAATTCGTCTATTAGAAATTCCAAAGCCCGGTTGCTGGAAACATCTTGCACTTCATAGGAAAAATTTTAAATCTTTTCCATCTATAAAAGGGGCATGGTTCTTTATTTACAAATGCACCACTTCCACTACTCCAATCTCTTCTCTAACTTTCTTCTTTCACAAAAAAAATGGCTCCTAACTATGAAGAAGCTAATGAAATGGGAAGTCGGGAGAAAAAAAAACTCTCGGGGGTCACAAAGAATTTGGAGCAACCAAGGTAATCTTTTTCTTCTTCCCGCTTCACTAAGGCTCTTATGCCTTTCCTTTCTCTTTCCATCTGTTATGACATGATTCGTGCTGCTTCCCAATTTTGGGATAAAACTCGTCATCTCTTCCGCTTTGGAGACCAGGAGATCTAGGTGTACTCTGTGTAGAGCTGAACTCTCTCATCTCTAACCCTCCAAATTCCTATCGTTTGGGATATGATGAGATTAGAATCTCCATATACAGTGAGATGTCTTGCTCCTGCTACCAAAGCGGCCACATGTACCTCGAGTGGTAGCTTTAGACAATGCTCGAGGTGTTCATGGGCTAATGGGCTCCATGCACCTTGAGTGACATCTTTAGACCATGATCAAGGTGTTAAGGGGATAATGAGCCGCATGTGCCTCGAGTGGTAGCATTAGACGATGCTACAGGTGTTCAGGGGCAAATGAGCCCCATCTACTTCGAGTGACAGCTTTAGGCCTTAGTCGAGTTGTTCAGGGGCTAATGAGCCCGATGTACCATGAGTGGTAGCTTGAGACCATGCTCGAGGTGTTCAGGGGCGAATGGGCCCCTTGTACCTCGAGCAGTAGCTTTAGACCATGCTCGAGGTGTTCAGGGGCTAATGAGCTTCATGTACTTCAAGTGACAACTTTAGACAATGCTCGAGGAGTTCAGGGGCTAATGAGCCTCCATGAACCACGCGTGACAGCTTTAGACCATGCTCGAGGTGTTCAGGGGATAATGAGCCCTATGTACCTCGAGTGGCAGCTTGAGACCATAGTCGAGGTGTTTTGGGAATAATGGGCCACATATACCTCGAGTAGTAGCTTTAGACAATGCTCGAGGTGTTCATGGGCTAATGGGCTCCTTGTACCTTGAGTGACAGCTTTAGACCATAATCGAGGTGTTAAGGGGATAATGAGCCGCATGTTCCTCGAGTGGTAGCTTTTTACGATGCTCCAGGTGTTCAGGGGCTAATGGGCTCCATGCACCTTGAGTGACATCTTTAGACCATGATCGAGGTGTTAAGGGGATAATGAGCCGCATGTGCCTCGAGTGGTAGCTTTAGACGATGCTCCAGGTGTTCAGGGGCTAATGGGCTCCATGCACCTTGAGTGACATCTTTAGACCATGATCAAGGTGTTAAGGGGATAATGAGCCGCATGTGCCTCGAGTGGTAGCATTAGACAATGCTACAGGTGTTCAGGGGCAAATGAGCCCCATCTACTTCGAGTGACAGCTTTAGGCCTTGGTCGAGTTATTCAGGGGATAATGAGCCCGATGTACCTCGAGTGGTAGCTTGAGACCATGCTCGAGGTCCCCTTGTACCTCGAGCAGTAGCTTTAGACCATGCTCGAGGTATTCAGGGGCTAATGAGCTCCATGTACTTCAAGTGACAACTTTAGACCATGCTCGAGGAGTTTAGGGGCTAATGAGCCTCCATGTACCACGCGTGACAGCTTTAGACCATGCTCGCGGTGTTCAGGGGATAATGAGCCCTATGTACCTCGAGTGGTAGCTTTAGACCATTGTCGAGGTATTTTGGGAATAATGGGCCACATATACCTCGAGTAGTAGCTTTAGACAATGCTCGAGGTGTTCATGGGCTAATGGGCTCCTTGTACCTTGAGTGACAGCTTTAGACCATAATCGAGGTGTTAAGGGGATAATGAGCCGCATGTGCCTCGAGTGGTAGCTTTATACGATGCTCCAGGTGTTCAGGGGCTAATGAGCCCCATCTACTTAGAGTGACAGCTTTAGGCCATGTTGTTCAGGGGCTAATGAGCCCATGTATCTCGAGTGGTAGCATGAGACCATGCTCGAGGTGTTCAGGGGCGAATGGGCCCCTTGTACCTCGAGTAGTAGCTTTAGACCATGCTCGAGGAGTTCAGGGCTAATGAGCCTCTATGTACCTCGCGTGACAGCTTTAGACCATGCTCAAGGAGTTCAAGGCTAATGAACCTCTATGTACCTCGCGTGACAGCTTTAGACCATGCTCGAGGTGTTCAGGGGCTAATGAGCCCCATGTACCTCGAGTGGCAGCTTGAGACCATGGTCGAGGTGTTCTGGGAATAATGGGCCACATGTACCTCGAGTGGTAGTTTAGACAATGCTCGAGGTGTTCACGGGCTAATGGGCTTCATGTACTTTCAGTGATAGCTTTAGACCATACTCGAGGTGTTAAGGGGATGATGAGCCCCATGTACCTCGAGTGGTAGCTTTAGACGATGCTCCAGGTGTTCAGGGGCTAATGAGCCCCATCTACTTCGAGTGGTAGCTTTAGACAATGCTTGAGGCGTTCATGGGCTAATGGGCAGCATGTACCTTGTGTGACAGCTTTAGACCATGATCGAGGTGTTAAGGGGATAATGAGCCGCATGTGCCTCGAGTGGTAGCTTTAGACGATGCTCCAGGTGTTCAGGGGATAATGAGCCCCATCTACTTCGAGTGACAACTTTAGGCCATGGTCGAGGTGTTCAGGGGCTAATGAGCCGCATGTGCCTCGAGTGGTAGCTTTAGACGATGCTCCAGGTGTTCAGGGGCAAATGAGCCCCATCTACTTCGAGTGACAGCTTTAGGCCTTGGTCGAGTTATTCAGGGGATAATGAGCCCGATGTACCTCGAGTGGTAGCTTGAGACCATGCTCGAGGTGTTCAAGGGCGAATGGGCCCCTTGTACCTCGAGCAGTAGCTTTAGACCATGCTCGAGGTGTTCAGGGGCTAATGAGCTCCATGTACTTCAAGTGACAACTTTAGACCATGCTCGAGGAGTTCAGGGGCTAATGAGCCTCCATGTACCACGCGTGACAGCTTTAGACCATGCTCGCGGTGTTCAGGGGATAATGAGCCCTATGTACCTCGAGTGGCAGCTTTAGACCATTGTCGAGGTATTTTGGGAATAATGGGCCACATATACCTCGAGTAGTAGCTTTAGACAATGCTCGAGGTGTTCATGGGCTAATGGGCTCCATGTGCCTTGAGTGACAGCTTTAAACCATGATCGAGGTGTTAAGGGGATAATGAGCCGCATGTGCCTCGAGTGGTAGCTTTAGACGATGCTCCAGGTGTTCAGGGGCTAATGAGCCCCATCTACTTAGAGTGACAGCTTTAGGCCATGGTCGAGTTGTTCAATGGCTAATGAGCCCCATGTACCTCGAGTGGTAGCTTGAGACCATGCTCGAGGTGTTCAGGGGCGAATGGGCCCCTTGTACCTCGAGTAGTAACTTTTGACCATGCTCGAGGTGTTCAGGGGCTAATGGGCTCCATGTACTTTGAGTGACAGTTTTTGACCATGCTCGAGGAGTTCAAGGGCTAATGAGCCTCCATGTACCTCGCGTGACAGCTTTAGACCATGCTCGAGGTCATCAAGGGCTAATGAGCCCCATGTACCTCGAGTGGCAGCTTGAGACCATGGTCGAGGTGTTCTGGGGATAATGGGACACATGTACCTCGAGTGGTAGCTTTAGACAATGCTCAAGGTGTTCATGGGCTAATGGGCGCCATGTACCTTGAGTGATTGCTTTAGACCATGCTCGAGGTGTTAAGGGGATAATGAGCCCCATGTACCTCGAGTGGTAGCTTTAGACGATGCTCCAGGTGTTCAGGGGATAATGAGCTCCATGTACTTTGAGTGACAGCTATAGACCATGCTCGAAGAGTTCAGGGGCTAATGGGCTTCCATGTACCTCGCGAGACAGTTTTAGACCATGCTCGGGGTGGTCTGGGGCTAATAAGCCACATATACCTCGAGTGGCAACTTAAGACCATGCTCGAGGTGTTCATGGGCTAATGGGCTCCATGTACCTTGAGTGACAGCTTTAAACCATGATCGAGGTGTTAAGGGGATAATGAGCCCCATGTGCCTCGAGTGGTAGCTTTAGACAATGCTACAGGTGTTCAGGGGCTAATGAGCCCCATCTACTTCGAGTGACAGCTTTAGGCCATGGTCGAGTTGTTTAGGGGCTAGTGAGCCCCATGTACCTCGAGTGGTAGCTTGACACCATGCTCGTGGTGTTCAGGGGCGAATGGGCCCCTTGTACCTCGAGTAGTAGCTTTAGACCATGCTCAAGGTGTTCAGGGGCTAATGAGCTCCATCTACTTCAAGTGATAGCTTAAGACCATGCTCGAGGAATTCAGGGGCTAATGAGCCTCCATGTACCTCGCGTGACTACTTTAGACCATGCTCGAGGTGTTCAGGGGCTAATGAGCCCTATGTTCCTCGAGTGGCAGCATGAGACCATAGTCGAGGTGTTCTGGGAATAATGGGCCACATGTACCTCGAGTAGTAGCTTTAGACAATGCTCGAGGTGTTCATGGGCTAATGGGCTCCATGTGCCTTGAGTGACAGCTTTAAACCATGATCGAGGTGTTAAGGGGATAATGAGCCGCATGTGCCTAAAGTGGTAGCTTTAGACGATGCTCCAGGTGTTCAGGGGCTAATGAGCCCCATCTACTTCGAGTGACAGCTTTAGGCCATCGTACCTCGAGTGGTAGCTTGAGATCATGCTCGAGGTGTTCAGGGGAGAATGGGCCCCTTGTACCTCGAGTAGTAACTTTTGACCATGCTCGAGGTGTTCAGGGGCTAATGGGCTCCATGTACTTTGAGTGACAGTTTTAGACCATGCTCGAGGAGTTCAGGGGCTAATGAGCCTCCATGTACCTCGCGTGAAAGCTTTAGACCATGTTCGAGGTGGTCAGGGGCTAATGAGCCCCATGTAACTTGAGTGGCAGCTTGAGACCATGCTCGAGGTGTTCTGGGCTAATGGGCCACATGTACCTCGAGTGGTAGTTTTAGACAATGCTAGAGGTGTTCATGGGCTAATGGGCTCCATGTACCTTGAGTGACAGCTTTAGACCATGATCGAGGTGTTAAGGGGATAATGAGCCGCATGTGCCTCGAGTGGTAGGTTTATACGATGCTCCAGGTGTTCAGGGGATAATGAGCCCCATCTACTTCGAGTGACAACTTTTGGCCATGGTCGAGGTGTTCAGGGGTTAATGAGCCCCATGTACCTCGATTGGTAGCTTGAGACCATGCTCGAGGTGTTCAGGGGCGAATGAGCCCTTTGTACCTCGAGTGGTAGCATTAAACCATGCTCGAGGTGTTCAGGGGATAATGAGCTCCATGTACTTCAAGTGACAGCATTAGACCATGCTCGAGGAGTTCAGAGGCTAATGAGCCTCCATGTACCTCGCGTGAAAGCTTTAGACCATGCTCGAGGTCATCAAGGGCTAATGAGCCTCATGTACCTCGAGTGGCAGCTTGAGACCATGGTGGAGGTGTTCTGGGGATAATGGGCCACATGTACCTCGAGTGGTAGCTTTAGACAATGCTCGAGGTGTTCATGGGCTAATGTGCGCCATGTACCTTGAGTGATTGCTTTAGACCATGCTCGAGGTGTTAAGGGGATAATGAGCCCCATGTACCTCGAGTGGTAGCTTTAGACGATGCTCCAGGTGTGCAGGGGCTTATGAGCTCCATGTACTTTGAGTGACAGCTTTAGACCATGCTCGAGGAGTTCAGGGGCTAATGGGCCTCCATGTACCTCGCGTGAGAGTTTTAGACCATGCTCGAGGTATTCAGGGGCTAATGAGCCACATATACCTCGAGTGGCAACTTGAGACCATGCTCGAGGTGTTCATGGGCAAATGGGCTCCATGTACCTTGAGTGACATCTTTAGACCATGATCGAGGTTTAAGGGGATAATGAGCCCCATGTGCCTCGAGTTGTAGCTTTAGACGATGCTCCAGGTGTTCAGGGGCTAATGAGCCTCATCTACTTCGAGTGACAGCTTTAGGCCATGGTCGAGTTGTTCAGGGGCTAATGAGCCCGATGTACCTCGTGTGGTAGCTTGAGACCATGCTCGAGGTGTTCAGAGGCGAATGGGCCCCTTGTACCTCGGGAAGTAGCTTTAGACCATGCTCGAGGTGTTCAGGGGCTAATGAGCTCCATGTACTTCAAGTGACAGCTTTAGACCATGATCGAGGAGTTCAGGGGCTAATGAGCCTCCATGTACCTCGCGTGACAGCTTTAGACCATGCTCGAGGTGTTCAGGGGTTAATGAGCCCTATGTACCTCGAGTGGCAGCTTGAGACCATGGTCGAGGTGTTCTGGGAATAATGGGCAACATGTACCTCGAGTAGTAGCTTTAGACAATGCTCGAGGTGTTCATGGGCTAATGGGTTCCATGTACCTTGATTGACAGCTTTAGACCATGATCGAGGTGTTAAGGGGATAATGTGCCGCATGTGCCTCGAGTGGTAGCTTTAGACGATGCTCCAGGTGTTCAGGGGCTAATGAGCCCCATCTACTTCGAGTGACAGCTTTAGGCCATGGTCGCGTTGTTCAGGGGCTAATGAGCCCCATGTTCCTCGAGTGGTAGCTTGAGACCATGCTCGAGGTGTTCAGGGGCGAATGGGCCCCTTGTACCTCGAGTAGTAACTTTAGACCATGCTCGAGGTGTTCAGGGGCTTATGAGCTCCATGTACTTCAAGTGACAGCTTTAGGCCATGCTCGAGGAGTTCAGGGCAAATGAGCCTCCATGTACCTCGCGTGATAGCTTTAGACCATGCTCGAGGTGTTTAGGGGCTAATGAGCCCCATGTACCTCGAGTGGCAGCTTGAGACTATGGTCGACGTGTTCTAGGAATAATGGGCCACATGTACCTCGAGTGGTTGCTTTTGACAATGCTCGAGGTGTTCATGGGCTAATGGGCTTCATGTACTTTGAGTGATAGCTTTAGACCATACTCGAGGTGTTAAGGGGATGATGAGCCCCATGTACCTCGAGAGGTAGCTTTAGATGATGCTCCAGGTGTTCTGGGGCTAATGAGCTCCATGTACTTTGAGTGACAGCTTTAGACCATGCTCGAGGCGTTCAGGGGCTAATGAACCTCCATGTACCTCCCGTGACAGCTTTAGACCATGCTCGAGGTGGTCGGGGGCTAATGAGCCTCATGTACCTCGAGTGGCAGCATGAGACCATGCTCGAGGTGTTCTGGGCTAATGAGCCGCATGTGCCTCGAGTGATAGCTTTAGACGATGCTTCAGGTGTTCAGGGGCTAATGAGCCCCATCTACTTCGAGTGGTAGCTTTAGACAATGCTTGAGGCGTTCATGGGCTTATGGGCTCCATGTACCTTGAGTGACAGCTTTAGACCATGATCGAGGTGTTAAGGGGATAATGAGCCGCATGTGCCTCGAGTGGTAATTTTAGACGATGCTCCAGGTGTTCAGGGGATAATGAGCCCCATCTACTTCGAGTGACAACATTAGGCCATGCTCGAGGTGTTCAGGTGCGAATGGGCCCCTTGTACCTCGAGTGGTAGCTTTAGACCATGCTCGAGGTGTTCAGGGGCTAATGAGCTCCATGTACTTCAAGTGACAGCTTTAGACCATGCTCGAGGAGTTCTAAGGCTAATGAGCCTTCATGAACCTCGCGTGACAGATTTTGACCATGCTCGAGGTCATCAGGGGCTAATGAGTCCCATGTACCTCGAGTGGCAGCTTGAGACCATGGTCGAGGTGTTCTGGGGATAAAGGGCCACATGTACCTCGAGTGGTAGCATTAGACAATGCTCGAGGTGTTCATGGGCTAATGGGCGCCATGTACCTTGAGTGATCGATTTAGACCATGCTCGAGGTGTTAAGGGGATAATGTGCCCCATGTACCTCGAGTGGTAGCTTTAGACGATGCTTCAGGTGTTCAGGGGCTAATGAGCTCCATGTACTTTGAGTGACAACTTTAGACCATGCTCGAGGAGTTCAGGGGATAATGGGCCTCCACGTACCTCGCGTGACATTTTTAGACCATGCTCGAGGTGGTCAGGGGCTAATGAGCCACATGTACCTCGAGTGGCAGCTTGACACCATGCTCGAGGTGTTCATGGGCTAATGGGCTCCATGTACCTTAGGTGACAGCTTTAGACCATAATCGAGGTGCTACAGGGATAATGAGCCCCATGTGCCTCGAGTGGTAGCTTCAGACGATGCTCCAGGTGTTTAGGGCCTAATGAGCCCCATCTACTTCGAGTGACAGCTTTAGGCCATGGTCGAGTTGTTTAGGGGCTAATGAGCCCCATGTACATCGAGTGGTTGCTTGAGGCCATGCTCGAGGTGTTCAGAGGAGAATTGGCCCCTTGTACCTCGAGTAGTAGCTTTAGACCATGCTCGAGGTGTTCAGGGCTTAATGAGCTCCATGTACTTCAAGTGATAGATTTAGACCATACTCGAGGAGTTAAGAGGCTAATGAGCCTCCATGTACCTCGCGTGACAGCTTTAGACCATGCTCGAGGTGTTCAGGGGCTACTGAGCCCCATGTACCTCGAGTGGCAGCTTGAGACCACGGTCGAGGTGTTCCAGGAATAATGGGCCACATGTACCTCGAGTTGTAGCTTTAGACAATGCTCGAGGTGTTCATGGGCTAATGGGCTTCATGTACTTTGAGTGATAGCTTTAGACCATACCGGAGGTGTTAAGGGGATGATTAGCCCCATGTACCTCGAGTGGTAGCTTTAGACGATGCTCCAGGTGTTCAGGGGCTAATGAGCTCCATGATTTTTGAGTGACAGCTTTAGACCATGCTCGAGGAGTTCAGGGGCTAATGAGCCTCCATGTACCTCGCGTGACAGCTTTAGACCATGCTCGAGGTGATCAGGGGCTAATGAGCCCCATATACCTCGAGTGGCATCTTGACACCCTGCTCGAGGTGTTCTGGGCTAATGGGACACATGTACCTCGAGTGGTAGTGTTAGACAATGCCCTAGGTGTTCATGGGCTAATGGGCTCCATGTACCTTGAGTGACAGCTTTAGACCATGATCGAGGTGTTAAGGGGATAATGAGTCGCATGTGCCTCGAGTGGTAGCTTCAGACAATGCTCCAGATGTTCAGGGGCTAATGAGCCCCATCTACTTTGAGTGACAGCTTGAGACCATGCTCGAGGTGTTCAGGGGCGAATCGGCCCCTTGTACCTCGAGTAGTAGCTTTAGACCATTCTCGAGTTGTTTAGGGGCTAATGAGCCCCACGTACTTCGAGTGGTTGCTTTAGACGATGCTCCAAGTGTTCAGGGGCTAATGAGCTCCATATACTTTGAGTGATAGCTTTAGACCATGCTCGAGGAGTTCAGGGGCTAATGAGCCTCCAATACCTTACGTGACAGCTTTATACCATGCTCGAGGTGTGTGCAGGGGCTAATGATCCCCATGTACCTCGAGTGGCAGCTTGAGACCTTGGTCGAGGTGTTCTGGGGATAATAGGCCACATGTACCTCGAGTGGTAGCTTTAGACAATGCTCGAGGTGTTCATGGGCTAATGGGCTCCATGTACTTTGAGTGATAGCTTTAGACCATGCTCGAGGTGTTAAGGGGATAATGAGCCCCATGTACCTCGAATGGTAGCTTGAGACCATGCTCGAGGTGTTCTGGGGAAATGGGCCCCTTGTACCGCGAGTGCTAGTTTTAAATGTTGCTCCAGGTGTTCAGGGGCTAATGAGCCCCATGTACTTTGAGTGACAGCTTTAGGAACATGGTCGAGGTGTTCAGGGGCTAATGAGCCCCATGTACCTCGAGTGGTAGCTTGAGACCATACTCGAGGTGTTCAGGGGCAAATGGGCCCCTTGTACCTCGAGTGGCAGCTTTAGACCATGCTCGAGGTGTTCATGGGCTAATGGACTCCATGAACCTCGAGTGACAGCTTTAGACCATGCTCGAGGTGTTCAGAAGCTAATGAGCCCCATTTATTTCAAGTGGTGGCTTTAGACCATGCTCGAGGAGTTCAGGGACTAATGAGCCTCCATGTACCCCGTGTGACAGCTTTTGACCATGCTCGAGGTGTTCAGGGGCTAATGATTCCTATATACCTCAAGTGGGAGCTTCAGCCCATACTCGAGGTATTCAGGGCTAATGGGCCCATGTACCTCGAGTGGTGGCTTTAGACCATGCTCGAGTAGTTCAAAGGCTAATGAGCCTCCATGTACCTCGCGTGATAGCTTTAGACCATGCTCGAGTTATTTAGGAGCTAATGAGCCCCTTGTACTTCGAGTGGTAGCTTTTGATGATGCTCTAGGTGTTCAGGGGCTAATGAGCTCCATGTGCTTCGAGTGATAGCTTTAGACCATGCTCGAGGTGTTCTTGGGCTAATGAGCTCCAAGTGCTTCGAGTGATAGCTTTTGACCATGCTCGAGGTGTTTAGGGGCTAATGAGCCCCATGTACCTCGAGTGGCAGCTTGAGACCAGGGTCGAGGTGTTCTGGGGATAATGGGCCACGTGTAACTCGAGTGGTAGTTTTGACAATGCTCGAGGTGTTCATGGGCTAATGGGCTCCATGTACCTTGAGTGATGGCTTTAGACCATGCTCGAGGTGTTTAGGGGATAATGAGTCGCATGTGCCTCGAGTGGTAGCTTTAGACGATGCTCCAGGTGTTCAGGGGCTAATGAGCCCCATCTACTTCGAGTGACAGCTTGAGACCATGCTCGAGGTGTTCAGGGGCGAATCGGCCCCTTGTACCTCGAGTAGTAGCTTTAGACCATTCTCGAGTTATTTAGGGGCTAATGAGCCCCACGTACTTCGAGTGGTAGCTTTAGACGATGCTCCAGCTGTTCAGGGGCTAATGAGCTCCATGTACTTTGAGTGATAGCTTTAGACCATGCTCGAGGAGTTCAGGGGCTAATGACCCTCCAATACCTTGCGTGACAGCTTTATACCATGCTCGAGGTGTGTGCAGGGGCTAATGATCCCCATGTACCTCGAGTGGCAGCATGAGACCATGGTCGAGGTGTTCTGGGGATAATAGGCCACATGTACCTCGACTGGTAGCTTTAGACAATGCTCGAGGTGTTCATAGGCTAATGGGCTCCATGTACTTTGAGTGATAGCTTTAGACCATGCTCGAGGTGTTAAGGGGATAATGAGCCCCATGTACCTCGAATGGTAGCTTGAGACCATGCTCGAGGTGTTCTGGGGAAATGGGCCCCATGTACCTCGAGTGCTAGTTTGAAATGTTGCTCCAGATGTTCAGGGGCTAATGAGCCCCAAGTACTTCGAGTGACAGCTTTAGGCCATGGTCGAGGTGTTCAGGGGCTAATGAGCCCCATGTACCTCGAGTGGTAGCTTGAGACCATGCTCGAGGTGTTCAGGGGCAAATGGGCCCCTTGTACCTCGAGTGGCAGCTTTAGACCATGCTCGAGGTGTTCATGGGCTAATGGACTCCATGAACCTCGAGTGACAGGTTTAGACCATGCTCGAGGTGTTCAGAGGCTAATGAGCCCCATTTATTTCAAGTGGTGGCTTTAGACCATGCTCGAGGAGTTCAGGGGCTAATGAGCCTCCATGTACCCCGCGTGACAGCTTTTGACCATGCTCGAGGTGTTCAGGGGCTAATGATTCCAATATACCTCAAGTGGGAGCTTCAGCCCATACTCGAGGTATTCAGGGCTAATGGGCCCATGTACCTCGAGTGGTGGCTTTAGACCATGCTCGAGTAGTTCAATGGCTAATGAGCCTCCATGTACCTCGCGTGATAGCTTTAGACCATGCTCGAGTTGTTTAGGAGCTAATGAGCCCCTTGTACTTCGAGTGGTAGCTTTCGATGATGCTCCAGGTGTTCAGGGGCTAATGAGCTCCATGTGCTTCGAGTGATAGCTTTAGACCATGCTCGAGGTGTTCTTGGGCTAATGAGCTCCAAGTGCTTCGAGTGATAGCTTTTGACCATGCTCGAGGTGTTTAGGGGCTAATGAGCCCCATGTACCTCGAGTGGCAGCTTGAGACCAGGGTCGAGGTGTTCTGGGGATAATGGGCCACGTGTAACTCGAGTGGTAGTTTTGACAAAGCTCGAGGTGTTCATGGGCTAATGGGCTCCATGTACCTTGAGTGATGGCTTTAGACCATGCTCGAGGTGTTAAGGGGATAATGAGCCCCATGTACCTCGAGTGGTAGCTTTAGACGATGCTCCAGGTGTTCAAGGGATAATGAGCTCCATGTACTTTGAGTAACAGCTTTAGACCATACTCGAGGAGTTAAGGCCTAATGAGCCTCCATGTACCTCATGTGACAGTTTAAGACCATGCTCGAGGTGTTCAGGGGCTAATGGGCTCCATGTACCTTGAGTGACAGCTTTATGCCATGCTCGAGGTTTTAAGGGTATAATTAGCCCCAAGTGCCACGACTGGTAGCTTTAGACGATGCTCCAGGTGTTCAGGGGATAATGAGCCCCATGTACTTCGAGTGACAGCTTTAGGCCATGGTCGAGGTGTTCAGGGGCTAATGAGCCCCATGTACCTCGAGTGGTAGCTTGAGACCATGCTCGAGGTGTTCAGGGGCTAATGGGCCCCTTGTATCTCGAGTGGCATCTTTAGACCATGCTCGAGGTGTTCATGGGCTAATGGTCTCCATGAACCTCGAGTTACAGCTTTAGACCATGTTGGAGGTGTTCAGAGGATAATGAGCCTTTCAAGTGGTGGCTTTAGACCATGCTCGAGGAGTTCAGGGGCTAATGAACCTCCATGTACCCCGCGTGACAGGTTTTGACCATGCTCGAGATGTTCAGGGGCTAATGATTCCTATATACCTCATGTGGGAGCTTCAGCCCATACTCGAGGTATTCAGGGCTAATGGGTCCATGTACCACTAATGGTGGCTTTAGACCATGCTCGAGTAGTTCAAAGGCTAATGAGCCTCCATGTACCTCGCGTGATAGCTTTAGACCATGCTCGAGTTGTTTAGGGGCTAATGAGCCCCTTGTACTTCGAGTGGTAGCTTTCGATGATGCTCTAGGTGTTCAGGGGCTAATGAGCTCCATGTGCTTCGAGTGATAGCTTTAGACCATGCTCGAGGTGTTCTTGGGCTAATAAGCTCCATGTGCTTCGAGTGATAGCTTTTGACCATGCTCGAGGTGTTTAGGGGCTAATGAGCCCCATGTACCTCGAGTGGCAGCTTGAGACCAGGGTCGAGGTGTTCTGGGGATAATGGGCCACGTGTAACTCGAGTGGTAGTTTTGACAATGCTCGAGGTGTTCATGGGCTAATGGGCTCCATGTACCTTGAGTGATGGCTTTAGACCATGCTCGAGGTGTTAAGGGGATAATGAGCCCCATGTACCTCGAGTGGTAGCTTTGACGACGCTCCAGGTGTTCAAGGGATAATGAGCTCCATGTACTTTGAGTAACAACTTTAGACCATACTCGAGGAGTTAAGGCCTAATGAGCCTCCATGTACCTCGTGTGACAGTTTTAGACCATGCTCGAGGTGTTCAGGGGCTAATGGGCTCCATGTACCTTGAGTGACAGCTTTATGCCATGCTCGAGGTGTTAAGGGTATAATTAGCCCCATGTGCCACGAGTGGTAGTTTTAAATTATGCTCCAGGTGTTCAGGAGATAATGAGCCCCATGTACCTCGAGTGGTAGCTTGAGACCATACTCGAGGTGTTCAGGGGCAAATGGGCCCCTTGTACCTCGAGTGGCAGCTTTAGACCATGCTCGAGGTGTTCATGGGCTAATGGACTCCATGAACCTCGAGTGACAACTTTAGACCATGCTCGAGGTGTTCAGAGGCTAATGAGCCCCATTTATTTCAAGTGGTGGCTTTAGACCATGCTCGAGGAGTTCAGGGGCTAATGAGCCTCCATGTACCCCGCGTGACAGCTTTTGACCATGCTCGAGGTGTTCAGGGGCTAATGATTCCTATATACCTCAAGTGGGAGCTTCAGCCCATACTCGAGGTATTCAGGGCTAATGGGCCCATGTACCTCGAGTGGTGGCTTTAGACCATGCTCGAGTAGTTCAAAGGCTAATGAGCCTCCATGTACCTCGCGTGATAGCATTAGACCATGCTCGAGTTATTTAGGAGCTAATGAGCCCCTTGTACTTCGAGTGGTAGCTTTCGATGATGCTCCAGGTGTTCAGGGGCTAATGAGCTCCATGTGCTTCGAGTGATAGCTTTAGACCATGCTCGAGGTGTTCTTGGGCAAATGAGCTCCAAGTGCTTCGAGTGATAGCTTTTGACCATGCTCGAGGTGTTTAGGGGCTAATGAGCCCCATGTACCTCGAGTGGCAGCTTGAGACCAGGGTCGAGGTGTTCTGGGGATAATGGGCCACGTGTAACTCGAGTGGTAGTTTTGACAATGCTCGAGGTGTTCATGGGCTAATGGGCTCCATGTACCTTGAGTGATGGCTTTAGACCATGCTCGAGGTGTTTAGGGGATAATGAGTCGCATGTGCCTCGAGTGGTAGCTTTAGACGATGCTCCAGGTGTTCAGGGGCTAATGAGCCCCATCTACTTCGTGTGACAGCTTGAGACCATGCTCGAGGTGTTCAGGGGCGAATCGGCCCCTTGTACCTCGAGTAGTAGCTTTAGACCATTCTCGAGTTATTTAGGGGCTAATGAGCCCCACGTACTTCGAGTGGTAGCTTTTGACGATGCTCCAGGTGTTCAGGGGCTAATGAGCTCCATGTACTTTGAGTGATAGCTTTAGACCATGCTCGAGGAGTTCAGGGGCTAATGAGCCTCCAATACCTTGCCTGACAGCTTTATACCATGCTCGAGGTGTGTGCAGGGGCTAATGATCCCCATGTACCTCGAGTGGCAGCTTGAGACCATGGTCGAGGTGTTCTGGGGATAATAGGCCACATGTACCTCGAGTGGTAGCTTTAGACAATGCTCGAGGTGTTCATGGGCTAATGGGCTCCATGTACTTTGAGTGATAGCTTTAGACCATGCTCGAGGTGTTAAGGGGATAATGAGCCCCATGTACCTCGAATGGTAGCTTGAGACCATGCTCGAGGTGTTCTGGGGAAATGGGCCCCTTGTACCTCGAGTGCTAGTTTTAAATGTTGCTCCAGGTGTTCAGGGGCTAATGAGCCCCATGTACTTCGAGTGACAGCTTTAGGCCATGGTCGAGGTGTTCAGGGGCTAATGAGTCCCATGTACCTCGAGTGGTAGCTTGAGACCATGCTCGAGGTGTTCAGGGGCAAATGGGCCCCTTGTACCTCGAGTGGCAGCTTTAGACCATGCTCGATGTGTTCATGGGCTAATGGACTCCATGAACCTCGAGTGACAGCTTTAGACCATGCTCGAGGTGTTCAGAGGCTAATGAGCCCCATTTATTTCAAGTGGTGGCTTTAGACCATGCTCGAGGAGTTCAGGGGCTAATGAGCCTCCATGTACCCCGCGTGACAGCTTTTGACCATGCTCGAGGTGTTCAGGGGCTAATGATTCCTATATACCTCAAGTGGGAGCTTCAGTCCATACTCGAGGTATTCAGGGCTAATGGGCCCATGTACCTTGAGTGGTGGCTTTAGACCATGCTCGTGTAGTTCAAAGGCTAATGTGCCTCCATGTACCTCGCGTGATAGCTTTAGACCATGCTCGAGTTGTTTAGGAGCTAATGAGCCCCTTGTACTTCGAGTGGTAGCTTTCGATGATGCTCCAGGTGTTCAGGGGCTAATGAGCTCCATGTGCTTCGAGTGATAGCTTTAGACCATGCTCGAGGTGTTCTTGGGCTAATGAGCTCCAAGTGCTTCGAGTGATAGCTTTTGACCATGCTCGAGGTGTTTAGGGGCTAATGAGCCCCATGTACCTCGAGTGGCAGCTTGAGACCAGGGTCGAGGTGTTCTGGGGATAATGGGCCACGTGTAACTCGAGTGGTAGTTTTGACAATGCTCGAGGTGTTCATGGGCTAATGGGCTCCATGTACCTTGAGTGATGGCTTTAGACCATGCTCGAGGTGTTAAGGGGATAATGAGCCCCATGTACCTCGAGTGGTAGCTTTAGACGATGCTCTAGGTGTTCAAGGGATAATGAGCTCCATGTACTTTGAGTAACAGCTTTAGACCATACTCGAGGAGTTAAGGCCTAATGAGCCTCCATGTACCTCATGTGACAGTTTTAGACCATGCTCGAGGTGTTCAGGGGCTAATGGGCTCCATGTACCTTGAGTGACAGCTTTATGCCATGCTCGAGGTGTTAAGGGTATAATTAGCCCCATGTGCCACGAATGGTAGCTTTAGACGATGCTCCAGGTGTTCAGGAGATAATGAGCCCCATGTACTTCGAGTGACAGCTTTAGGACATGGTCGAGGTTTTCAGGGGCTAATGAGCCCCATGTACCTCGAGTGGTAGCTTGAGACCATGCTCGAGGTGTTCAGGGGCAAATGGGCCCCTTGTATTTCGAGTGGCAGCTTTAGACCATGCTCGAGGTGTTCATGGGCTAATTGACTGCATGAACCTCGAGTTACAGCTTTAGACCATGCTGGAGGTGTTCAGAGGCTAATGAGCCTTACAAGTGGTGGCTTTAGACCATGCTCGAGGAGTTCAGGGGCTAATGAACCTCCATGTACCCCGCGTGACAGCTTTTGACCATGCTCGAGATGTTCAGGGGCTAATGATTCCTATATACCTCAAGTGGGAGCTTCAGCCCATACTCGAGGTATTCAGGGCTAATGGGCCCATGTACCACTAATGGTGGCTTTAGACCATGCTCAAGTAGTTCAAAGGCTAATGAGCCTCCATGTACCTCGCGTGATAGCTTTAGACCATGCTCGAGTGGTTTAGGGGCTAATGAGCCCCTTGTACTTCGAGTGGTAGCTTTCGATGATGCTCCAGGTGTTCAGGGGCTAATGAGCTCCATGTGCTTCGAGTGATAGCTTTAGACCATGCTCGAGGTGTTCTTGGGCTAATGAGCTCCATGTGCTTCGAGTGATAGCTTTTGACCATGCTCGAGGTGTTTAGGGGCTAATGATCCCCATGTACCTAGAGTGGCAGCTTGAGACCAGGGTCGAGGTGTTCTGGGGATAATGGGCCACGTGTAACTCGAGTGGTAGTTTTGACAATGCTCGAGGTGTTCATGGGCTAATGGGCTCCATGTACCTTGAGTGATGGCTTTAGACCATGCTCGAGGTGTTAAGGGGATAATGAGCCCCATGTACCTCGAGTGGTAGCTTTAGACGATGCTCCAGGTGTTCAAGGGATAATGAGCTCCATGTACTTTGAGTAACAGCTTTAGACCATACTCGAGGAGTTAAGGCCTAATGAGCCTCCATGTACCTCGTGTGACAGTTTTAGACCATGCTCGAGGTGTTCAGGGGCTAATGGGCTCCATGTACCTTGAGTGACAGCTTTATGCCATGCTCGAGGTGTTAAGGGTATAATTAGCCCCATGTGCCACGAATGGTAGCTTTAGACGATGCTCCAGGTGTTCAGGGGATAATGAGCCCCATGTACTTCGAGTGACAGCTTTAGGCCATGGTCGAGGTTTTCAGGGGCTAATGAGCCCCATGTACCTCGAGTGGTAGCTTGAGACCATGCTCGAGGTGTTCAGGGGCAAATGGGCCCCTTGAATCTCGAGTGGCAGCTTTAGACCATGCTCGAGGTCTTCATGGGCTAATGGACTCCATGAACCTCGAGTTACAGATTTAGACCATGCTCGAGGTGTTCAGAGGCTAATGAGCATTTCAAGTGGTGGCTTTAGACCATGCTCGAGGAGTTCAGGGGCTAATGAGCCTCCATGTACCCCGCGTGACAGCTTTTGACCATGCTCGAGATGTTCAGGGGCTAATGATTCCTATATACCTCAAGTGGGAGCTTCAGCCCATACTCGAGGTATTCAGGGCTAATGGGCCCATGTACCACTAATGGTGGCTTTAGACCATGCTCGAGTAGTTCAACGGCTAATGAGCCTCCATGTACCTCGCGTGATAGCTTTAGACCATGCTCGAGTTGTTTAGGGGCTAATGAGTCCCTTGTACTTCGAGTGGTAGCTTTCGATGATGCTCCAGGTGTTCAGGGGCAACTGAGCTCCATGTGCTTCGAGTGATAGCTTTAGACCATGCTCGAGGTGTTCTTGGGCTAATGAGCTCCATGTGCTTCGAGTGATAGCTTTTGACCATGCTCGAGGTGTTTAGGGGCTAATGAGCCCCATGTACCTCGAGTGGCAGCTTGAGACCAGGGTCGAGGTGTTCTGGGGATAATGGGCCACGTGTAACTCGAGTGGTAGTTTTGACAATGCTCGAGGTGTTCATGGGCTAATGGGCTTCATGTACCTTGAGTGACAGCTTTAGACCATGCTCGAGGAGTTTAGGGGCTAATGGGCCTCCATGTACCTCGCGTGACAGTTTTAGACCATGCTCGAGGTGGTCAGGGGCTAATGAGCCACATGTACCTCGAGTGGCAGCTTGAGACCATGCTCGAGGTGTTCATGGGTTAATGGGCTTCATGTACCTTGAGTGACAGCTTTAGAAAATGATCGACGTGTTAAGGGGATAATGAGCCCCATGTGCCTCGAGTGGTAGCTTTAGACGATGCTCCAGGTGTTTAGGGGCTAATGAGCCCCATCTACTTCGAGTGACAGCTTTAGGCCATGGTCGAGATATTTAGGGGCTAATGAGCACCATGTACCTCGAGTGGTAGCTTGAGACCATGCTCGAGGTGTTCAGGGGCGTATGGGCCCCTTGTACCTCGAGTAGTAGCTTTAGACCATGCTCGAGGTGTTCAGGGGCAAATGAGCTCCATGTACTTCAAGTGACTGATTTAGACCATGCTCGAGGAGTTCAGGGGCTAATGAGCCTCCATGTACCTCGCATGACAGCTTTAGACCATGCTCGAGGTGTTCAGGGGCTAATGAGCCCCATGTACCTCGAGTGGCAGCTTGAGACCATGGTCGAGGTGTTCTAGGAATAATGGGTCACATGTACCTCGATTGGTAGCTTTAGACAATGCTCGAGGTGTTCATGGGCGAATGGGCTCCATGTACTTTGAGTGATAGCTTTAGACCATGCTTCGAGGTGTTAAGGGGATAATGAGCCCCATGTACCCCGAATGGTTGCTTGAGACCATGCTCGAGGTGTTCAGGGGTAAATGGGCCCCTTGTACCTCGAGTGGCAGCTTTAGACCATGCTCGAGGTGTTCATGAGCTAATGGACTCCATGAACCTCGAGTGACAGCTTTAGACCATGCTCGAGGTGTTCAGAGGCTTATGAGTCTTATTTATTTCAAGTGGTGGCTTTAGACCATGCTCGAGGAGTTCAGGGGCTAATCAGCGTCCATGTAACTCGCGTGACAGCTTTTGACCATTCTCGAGGTGTTTAGGGGCTAATGATTCCTATATACCTCGAGTGGGAGCTTCAGCCCATGCACGAGGTGTTCAAGGATAATGGGCCCTTGTACCTCGAGTGGTAGCTTTACAACATACTCGAGTAGTTCAAAGGCTAATGAGCCTCCATGTACCTCGCGTGATATCTTTAGACCATGCTCGAGTTGTTTAGGGGCTAATGAGCCCCATGTACTTCGAGTGGTAGCTTTAGATGATGCTCCAGGTGTTCAGGGGCTAATGAGCTCCATGTGCTTCGAGTGATAGCTTTAGACCATGCTCGAGGTGTTCATGGGCTAATGAGCTCCATATGCTTCGAGTGATAGCTTTTGACCATGCTCGAGGTGTTTAGGGGCTAATGAGCCCCATGTACCTCGAGTGGCAGCATGAGACCAGGGTCGAGGTGTTCTGGGGATAATGGGCCACGTGTAACTCGAGTTGTTGTTTAGACAATGCTCGAGGTGTTCATGGGCTAATGGGCTCCATGTTCCTTGAGTGATAGCTTTAGACCATGCTCGAGGTGTTAAGGGGATAATGAGCTCCATGAACTTTGAGTGACAGCTTTAGACCATGCTCGAGGAGTTAAGGCCTAATGAGCCTCCATGTACCTCGTGTGACAGCGTTAGACCATGCTCGAGGTGTTCAGGGGCTAATGGGCTCCATGTACCTTGAGTGACAGCTTTATGCCATGCTCGAGGTGATAAGGGTATAATTAGACCCATGTGCCACGAGTGGTAGCTTTAGACGATGCTCCAGGTGTTCAGGTGATAATGAGCCCCATGTACTACGAGTGACAGCTTTACGCCATGGTCGAGGTGTTCAGGGGCTAATGAGCACCATGTACCTCGAGTGGTAGCTTAAGACCATGCTCGAGGTGTTCAGAGGTAAATGGGCTCCTTGTACCTCGAGTGGTAGCTTTAGACCATGCTCGAGGTGTTCATGGGCTAATGGACTCAATGTACCTCGAGTGACAGCTTTAGACCATGCTCGAGGTGTTAAGGGCTAATGAGCCCCATTTATTTCGAGTGGTGGCTTTAGACCATGCTCGAGGAGTTCAGGTGCTAATGAGCCTCCATGTACCTCGTGTGATAGCTTTAGACCATGCTCGAGGTGTTCAAGGGCTAATGATTCCTATATACTTTGAGTGGCTGCTTCAGACCATGCTCGAGGAGTTCAGAGCTAATGGACCCCATGTACCTCGAGTGGCAGCTTGAGACCATGCTCGAGGTGTTCTGGGTCTAATGGGCCACATGTACCTCGAGTGGTAGCATTAGACAATGCTCGAGATGTTCATGGGCTAATGGGCTTCATGTACCTTTAGTGATAGCTTTAGACCATGCTCGAGGAGTTTAGGGGCTAATGGGCCTCCATGTACCTCGCGTGACAGTTTTAGACCATGCTAGAGGTGGTCAGGGGCTAATGAGCCACATGTACCTCGAGTGGCAGCTTGAGACCATGCTCGAGGTGTTCATGGGCTAATGGGCTTCATGTACCTTGAGTGACAGCTTTAGAAAATGATCGACGTGTTAAGGGGATAATGAGCCCCATGTGCCTCGAGTGGTAGCTTTAGACGATGCTCCAGGTGTTTAGGGGCTAATGAGCCCCATCTACTTCGAGTGACAGCTTTAGGCCATGGTCGAGATATTTAGGGGCTAATGAGCACCATGTACCTCGAGTGGTAGCTTGAGACCATGCTCGAGGTGTTCAGGGGCGTATGGGCCCCTTGTACCTCGAGTAGTAGCTTTAGACCATGCTCGAGGTGTTCAGGGGCAAATGAGCTCCATGTACTTCAAGTGTCTGATTTAGACCATGCTCGAGGAGTTCAGGGGCTAATGAGCCTCCATGTACCTCGCATGACAGCTTTAGACCATGCTCGAGGTGTTCAGGGGCTAATGAACCCCATGTACCTCGAGTGGCAGCTTGAGACCATGGTCGAGGTGTTCTAGGAATAATGGGCTACATGTACCTCGATTGGTAGCTTTAGACAATGCTCGAGGTGTTCATGGGCTAATGGGTATCATGTACTTTAAGTGATAGCTTTTGACCATACTCGAGGTGTTAAGAGGATGATGAGCCCCATGTACCTCGAGTGGTAGCTTTAGAAGATGCTCCAGGATTTCAGGGGCTAATGAGCTCCATGTACTTTGAGTGACAGCTTAAGACCATGCTCGAGGAGTTCAGGGGCTAATGAGCCTCCATGTACCTCGCGTGACAGCTTTAGACCATGCTCGAGGTGGTCAGGGGCTAATGAGCCACATGTACCTCGAGTGGCAGCTTCACACCATGCTCGAGGTGTTCTGGGCTAATGGGCCACATGTACCTCGAGTTGTAGCTTTAGACAATGCTCGAGGTGTTCATGGGCTAATAGGCTCCATGTACCTTGATTGACAGCTTTAGACCATGATCGAGGTGTTAAGGGGATAATGAGTCGCATGTGCCTCGAGTGGTAGCTTTAGACGGTGCTCCAGGTGTTCCGGGGCTAATGAGCCCCATCTACTTCGAGTGACAGCTTTAGGCCATGGTCGAGTTGTTCAGGGGCTAATGAGCTCCATGTACCTCGAGTGGTAGCTTGAGACCATGCTCGAGTTGTATAGGGGTGAATGGGCCCCTTGTACCTCGAGTAGTAGCTTTAGACCATGCTCGAGTTATTTAGGGGCTAATGAGCTCCATCTACTTCGGGTGACAGGGTTAGGCCATGGTCGAGATATTTAGGGGCTAATGAGCACCATGTACCTCGAGTGGTAGCTTAAAACCATTCTCGACGTGTTGAGGGGCGAATGGGCCCCTTGTACCTCGAGTAGTAGCTTTAGACCATGCTCAAGGTGTTCAGGGGCAAATGAGCTCCATGTACTTCAAGTGACAGATTTAGACCATGCTCGAGGAGTTCAGGGGCTAATGAGCCTCAATGTACCTCGCGTGATAGCTTTAGACCATGCTCGAGGTGTTCAGGGGCTAATGAGCCCCATGTACCTCGAGTGGCAGCTTGAGACCATGGTCGAGGTGTTCTAGGAATAATGGGCCACATGTACCTCGAGTGGTAGCTTTAGACAATGCTCGAGGTGTTCATGGGCTAATGGGCTTCATGTACTTTGAGTGATAGCTTTAGACCATACTCGAGGTGGTAAGGGGATGATGAGCCCCATGTACCTCGAGTGGTAGCTTTAGACGATGCTCCAGGATTTCAGGGGCTAATGAGCTCCATGTACTTTGAGTGACAGCTTTAGACCATGCTCGAGTTGTTCAGGGGCTAATGAGCCCCATGTACCTCGAGTAGTAGCTTGAGACCATGCTCGAGGTGTTCAGGGGCGAATGGGCCCCTTCTACCTCGAGTAGTAGCTTTAGACCATGCTCGAGTTGTTTAGGGGCTAATGAGCCCCAGGTACTTCGAGTGGTAGCTTTAGACGATGCTCCAGGTGTTCAGGGGCTAATGAGCTCCATGTACTTTGAGTGATAGCTTTAGACCATGCTCGAGGAGTTCAGGGGCTAATGAGCCTCCTATACCTTGCGTGACAGCTTTAGACCATGCTCGAGGTGTGTGCAGGGGCTAATGATCCCCATGTACCTCGAGTGGCAGCTTGAGTCCATGGTCGGGGTGTTCTGGAAATAATAGGCCACATGTACCTCGAGTGGTAGCTTTAGACAATGCTCGAGGTGTTCATGGGCTAATGGGCTCCATGTACTTTGAGTGATAGCTTTAGACCATGCTCGAGGTGTTAAGGGGATAATGAGCCTCATGTACCTCGAATGATAGCTTGAGACCATGCTCGAGGTGTTCAGGGGAAAATGGGCCCCTTGTACCTCGAGTGGTAGCTTTAAATGTTGCTCCAGGTGTTCAGGGGCTAATGAGCCCCATGTACTTCGAGTGACAGCTTTAGGCCATGGTCGAGGTGTTCAGGGGCTAATGATCCCCATGTACCTAGAGTGGTAGCTTGAGACCATGCTCGAGGTGTTCAGGGGAAAATGGGCCCCTTGTACCTCGAGTGGCAGCTTCAGACCATGCTCGAGGTGTTCATGGGCTAATGGACTCCATGAACCTCGAGTGACAGCTTTAGACCATGCTCGAGGTGTTCAGAGGCTAATGAGCCCTATTTATTTCAAGTGGTGGCTTTAGACCATGCTCGGGGAGTTCAGGGGCTAATGAGCGTCCATGTACCTCGCGTGACAGCTTTCGACCATGCTCGAGGTGTTTAGGGGCTAATGATTCCTATATACCTCAAGTGGGAGCTTCAACCCATGCTCGAGGTGTTCAGGGCTAATGGGCCCATGTACCTCGAGTGGTGGCTTTACACCATGCTCGAGTAGTTCAAAGGCTAATGAGCCTCCATGTACCTCGCGTGATAGCTTTAGACCATGCTCGAGTTGTTTAGGGGCTAATGAGCCCCATGTACTTCGAGTGGTAGCTTTAGATGATGCTCCAGGTGTTCAGGGGCTAATGAGCTCCATGTGCTTCGAGTGATAGCTTTAGACCATGCTAGAGGTGTTCATGGGCTAATGAGCTCCATATGCTTCGAGTGATAGCTTTTGACCATGCTCGAGGTGTTTAGGGGCTAATGACCCCCATGTACCTCGAGTGGCAGCTTGAGACCAGGGTCGAGGTGTTCATGGGCTAATGAGCCCCATGTACCTCGAGTGGCAGCATGAGACCATGGTCAAGGTGTTCTAGGAATAATGGGCCACATGTACCTCGAGTGGTTGCTTTAGACAATGCTCGAGGTGTTCATGGGCTATTGGGCTTCATGTACTTTGAGTGATAGCTTTAGACCATACTCGAGGTGTTATGGGGATGATGAGCCCTATGTACCTCGAGTGGTAGCTTTAGACGATGCTCCAGGATTTCAGGGGCTAATGAGCTCCATGTACTTTGAGTGACAGCTTTAGACCATGCTTGAGGAGTTCAGGGGCTAATGAGCCTCCATGTACCTCGCGTGACAGCTTTAGACCATGCTCGAGGTGGTCAGGGGCTAATGAGCCCCATGTACCTCGAGTGGCAGCTTGACACCATGCTCGAGGTGTTCTGGGCTAATGGGCCACATGTACCTCGAGTGGTAGCTTTAGACAATGCTCGAGGTGTTCATGGGCTAATGGGCTCCATGTACCTTGAGTGACAGCTTTAGACCATGATCGAGGTGTTAAGGGGAAAATGAGTCGCATGTGCCTCGAGTGGTAGCTTTAGACGATGCTCCAGGTGTTCCGGGGCTAATGACCCCATCTATTTCGAGTGACAGCTTTTGGCCATGGTCGAGTTGTTCAGTGGATAATGAGCCCCATGTACCTCGAGTGGTAGCTTGAGACCATGCTCGAGGTGTTCAGCGGCAAATGGGCCCCTTGTACCTCGAGTAGTAGCTTTAGACCAAGCATGCTCGAGTTGTTTAGGGGCTAATGTGCCCCACGTACTTCGAGTGGTAGCTTTAGACGATGCTCCAGGTGTTCAGGGGCTAATGAGCTCCATGTACTTCGAGTGATAGCTTTAGACCATGCTCGAGGAATTCAGGGGCTAATGAGCCTCCTATACCTTGCGTGACAGCTTTAGACCATGCTCTAGGTGTGTGCTGGAGCTAATGAGCCCCATGTACCTCGAGTGGCAGCTTAAGACCATGGTCGAGGTGTTCTGGGGATAATAGGCCACATGCACCTCGAGTGGTAGCTTTAGACAATGCTCGAGGTGTTCATGGGCTAATGGGCTCCATGTACTTTGAGTGATTGCTTTAGACCGTGCTCGAGGTGTTAAGGGGATAATGAGCCCCACGTACCTCGAGTGGTAGCTTGAGACCATGCTCGTGGTGTTCAGGGGAAAATGGGCCCCTTGTACCTCGAGTGGAAGCTTTAATTGTTGCTCCAGGTGTTCAGGGGCTAATGAGCCCCATGTACTTCGAGTGACAGCTTTAGGCCGTGGTCGAGGTGTTCAGGGGCTAATGAGCCCCATGTACCTCGAGTGGTAGCTTGAGACCATGCTCGAGGTGTTCAGGGGCAAATGGGCCCCTTGTACCTCGAGTGGTAGCTTTAAATGTTGCTCTAGGTGTTCAGGGTCTAATGAGCCCCATGTACTTCGAGTGACAGCTTTAGGCCATGGTCGAGGTGTTCAGGGGCTAATGATCCCAATGTACCTCGAGTGGTAGCTTGAGACCATGCTCGAGGTGTTCAGGGGCAAATGGGCCCCTTGTACCTCGAGTGGCAGCTTTAGACCATGCTCGAGGTGTTCATGGGCAAATGGACTCCATGAACCTCGAGTGAAAGCTTTAGACCATGCTCGAGGTGTTCAGAGGCTAATGAGCCCCATTTATTTCAAGTGGTGGCTTTAGACCATGCTCGAGGAGTTCAGGGGCTAATGAGCCTACATGTACCTCGCGTGATAGCTTTAGACCATGCTCGAGGTGTTCAGGGGCTAATGATTCCTATATACCTCAAGTGGGAGCTTCAGCCCATGCTCGAGGTGTTCAGGGCTAATGGGCCCATGTACCTCGAGTGGTGGCTTTAGACCATGCTCGAGTAGTTCAAAGGCTAATGAGCCTCCATGAACCTCGCGTGATAGCTTTAGACCATGCTCGAGTTGTTTAGGGGCTAATGAGCCCCATGTACTTCGAGTGGTAGCTTTAGATGATGCTCCAGGTGTTCAGGGGCTAATGAGCTTCATGTGCTTCGAGTGATAGCTTTAGACCATGCTCTAGGTGTTCACGGGCTAATGAGCCCCATGTGCTTCGAGTGATAGCTTTTGACCATGCTCGAGGTGTTTAGGGGCTAATGAGCCCCATGTACCTCGAGTGGCAGCTTGAGAACAGGGTCGAGGTGTTCTAGGGATAATGGGCCACGTGTACCTCGAGTGGTAGTTTAGACAATGCTCGAGGTGTTCGTGGGCTAATGGGCTCCATGTACCTTGAGTGATAGCTTTAGACCATGCTCGAGGTGTTAAGGGGATAATGAGCCCCATGTACCTCGAGTGGTAGCTTTAGACGATGCTCCAGGTGATCAAGGGATAATAAGCTCCATGTACTTTGAGTGACAGCCTTAGACCATGCTCGAGGAGTTAAGGCCAAATGAGCCTCCATGAACCTCGTGTGACAGCATTAGACCATGCTCGAGGTGTTCAGGGGCTAATGGGCTCCATGTACCTTGAGTGACAGCTTTATGCCATGCTCGAGGTGTTAAGAGTATAATTAGCCCCATGTGCCACGAGTAGTAGCTTTAGACGATGCTCCAGGTCTTCAGGGGATAATGAGCCCCATGTACTACGAGTGACAGCTTTAGGCTATGATCGAGGTGTTCAGGGGCTAATGAGCCCCATGTACCTCGAGTGGTAGCTTAAGACCATGCTCGAGGTGTTCTGAGGCAAATGGGCCCCTTGTACCTCGAGTGGTAGCTTTAGACCATGCTCGAGGTGTTCATGGGCTAATGGACTCTATGTACCTCGAGTGACAGCTTTAGACCATGCTCGAGGTGTTAAGGGGCTAATGAGCCACATTTATTTCGAGTGGTGGCTTTTGATCATGCTCGAGGAGTTCAGGGGCTAATGAGCCTCCATGTACCTCGCGTGATAGCTTTAGACCATGCTCGAGGTTTTCAGGGGCTAATGATTCCTATATACCTCGAGTGGCTGCTTTAGACCATGCTCGAGGTGTTCAGGGCTAATGGGCCCCATGTACCTCTAGTGGCAGCTTCAGACCATGCTCGAGGTGTTCTGGGGCTAATGGGCCACATGTACCTCGAGTGGTAGCATTAGACAATGCTCGAGATGTTCATGGGCTAATGGGCTTCATGTACCTTGAGTGACAGCTTTAGACCATGCTCGAGGTGTTAAGGGGATAATGAGCTCTATGTGCCTCGAGTGGTAGCTTTAGACGATCCTCCAAGTGTGTTCAAGGGCTAATGAGCCCCACGTACTTCGAGTTACAGCTTTAGGTCGTGGTCGAGGTGTTCAGGGGATAATGAGCCCCATGTACCTCGAGTGGTAGCTTTAGATGATGCTCCAGGTGTTGAGGGGCTAATGATCCCCATGTACTTCTAGTGACAGCTTTACGCCATGGTCGAGGTGTTCAGGGGCTAATGAGCCCCATGTACCTCGAGTAGTAGCTTGAGACCATGGTCGAGGTGTTCAGGGGCAAATAGGTCCCTTGTACCTCGAGTGGTAGCTTTAGACCATGCTCGAGGTGTTCATGGGCTAATGGACTCCATGTACCTCGAGTGACAGCTTTAGACCATGGTCGAGGTGTTCAGGGGCTAATGAGCCCCATTTATTTCGAGTGGTGGATTTAGACCATGCTCGAGGAGTCGTGGGGCAAATGAGCCTCCATGTACCTCGTGTGACAGCTTAAGACCATGCTCGAGGTGTTTAGGGGCTAACGATCCCCATGTACCTCAAGTGGCAGCTTGAACCATGCTCGAGGTGTTCATGGCCTATTGGGTCCCATGTACCTCGAGTGGTAGTTTAGACCATGTTCGAGGTGTTCATGGGCTAATGGGCTCCATGTACTTGGACTGACAACTTTAGACCATGCTTGAGGGGTTAAGGGGATAATGAGCCCCATGTACCTAGATTGGTAGCTTTAGACGATGCTCAAGATGTTCAGGGGCTAATGAGGCCCATGTACTTCGAGTGACAGCTTTAGACCATGGTCGAGGTGTTCAGGGGCGAATGAGCCCCATGTACCTCGAGTAGTAGCTTTAGACCATGGTCGGGGTGTTCAGGGGTTAATGAGCCCCATGTGCCTCGAGTGGTAGCTAGAGACCATGCTCGAGGTGTTTAGGGGCTAATGGGTCACATGTACCTCGAGTGGTAGCTTTAGACAATACTCGAGGCGTTCATGGGCTAATGGCCATGCTCGAGTTGCTAAGCGGATAATGAGCCCCATGTGCCTCGAGTGGTAGCTTGAGACCAGGCTCCAGGTGTTCAGGGGCTAATAAGCCCCATGTACCTCGAGTGGTAGCTTTTGACCATGCTCGAGGAGTTCAGGGGTAAATGAGCCTCCATTTACCTCACGTGACAGCATTAGACCATGCTCGAGGTGTTCAGGTGCTAATGAGCCCTATGTACCTCGAGTGAAAGCTTCAGACCATGCTCGAGGTGTTCAGGGCTAATGAGCCCCATGTACCTAGAGTGGTAGCTTTAGACGATGCTCGAGGTGTTCAGGGGCTTAGGAGGCTCATGTACTTCGAGTGACAGCTTTAGACCATGGTCGAGGTGTTCATGGGCTAATGAGCCTCATGTACCTCGAGTAGTAGCTTTTGACCATGCTCGGGGTGTTCAGGGGGCTAATGAGGCACATGTACCTCGAGTGGTAGCTTTAGACAATACTCGAGGTGTTCATGGTCTAAAGGGCTCCATGTACTTTGAGTGACAGCTTTAGACCATGCTCGAGGTGTTAAGGGGATAATGAGCCCCATGTGCCTCGAGTGGTAGCTTGAGACCATGCTCCAGGTGTCCAGGGGCTAATGAGCCCCATGTACCTCGAGTGGTAGCTTTTGACCATGCTCGATGAGTTCAGGAGCAAATGAGCCTCCATGTACCTCGCGTGACAGCTTTAGACCATGTTCGAGTTGTTCAGGGGCTAATGAGCCCCATGTACCTCGAGTGGGAGCTTCAGACCAAGCTCGAGGTGTTCAGGGCTAATGGGACCCATGTGCCTAGAGTAGTAGCTTTAGACGATGCTCGAGGTGTTCAGGCGCTAAGGAGGCCCACGTACTTCGAGTGACAGCTTTTGGCCATGGTCGATGTCTTCAGGGGCTAATGAGCCCCATGTACCTCGAGTGGTAGCTTTAGACCATGCTCGAGGTGTTCAGGGGCTAATGAGCCCCATGTACCTTGAGTGGTAGCTTTAGACCATGCTCGAGGTGATCAGGGCTAATGGGCCCCATGTACCTAGAGTGGTAGCTTTAGACGATGCTCGAGGTGTTCAGGGGCTAATGCGGCCCATGTACGTCGAGTGACAGCTTTAGACCATGGTCGAGGTGTTCAGGGGCTAATGAGCCCCATGTACCTCGAGTGGTAGCTTTAGACCATGCTCCATGCTCGAGGTGTTCAGGGGCTAATGAGCCCCATGTACCTCGAGTGGTAGCTTTAGACCATGCTCGGGGTGTTCATGGGCTAATGAGCCACATGTGCCTCGAGTGGTAGCTTCAGACCATGCTCCAGGTGTTTAGGGGCTAATGAGCTCCATGTACTTCGAGTGATAGCTTTAGACCATGCTCGAGGAGTTCTGGGTCTAATGAGCCTCCATGTACCTCGCGTGACAGCTTTAGACCATGGTCGAGGTGTTCAGGGTCTAATGAGCCCCATGTACCTCGAGTGGGAGCTTCGGACCATGCTCGAGGTGTTCAGGGGCTAATGGGCCCCATGTACCTCGAGTGGTAGCTTGAGACCATGTCTGAGGTGTTCATGGGCTAATGGGCTCCATGTACTTCGACTGACTGTTTAGACCATGGTCGAGGTTTTCAGGGGAGATAAAAGAAGTGGCGGCAAGAACCACTAGTGACACGGCGTCGCAGACAAACTGCGAGAATAACAACAACAGCCACAAACTAGCGGAGATAGGAGGACGACAGCGGCAAGCGCAAGTCGACAACAACAGCAGCGAACAAGAATAGGGGAGGGGAAAACAGACCGGCAACACCACCAATTCAACGCAACAGCAACACCGGTGCAGCAGCGGCAGAGCAAAGGGGAAGGATAGTTCCGGCGAGGAGGGGGAGTGACGCGGCAGCAGGTGAAAGAGAGAGAGAGAGGGGTCGGGGTTTCACCGGGAGAGGAGAGAGAATTTGATTTTTGGGGTTTTGGGTTTTTCATGTGAGAAAGAAACAGTATAAGGGAGTGGGTTTTGGTTTATCATTAAACCGACAAAGGGGTTTTATAGGTTTCCAAATAAAGCAACCGGATAAGAATGAAAATGTATACCGACTTTGTTTCCCATTTTGGTCAAATGCCACTCAACTAGAATTTAAACGCTTAAATTCAAAATAGTTCTAATAAGAATGATTTCATAAAATTTAAATTAATAAATATATTACAAATACGACGACTAAAATATCACATTCCAAATCAAATAAAATAAGAATATCTAAAACATAATTAACTTAATAAATATAATTAGCATTTAATAAGTGCTTTTAAAAATAAGCTTGTTACATACTACCACCCTTATTAAAAGATTTCTCAGTTGAATGATGGATTAATTGGATTTATCTAAACCTCAGCAATGGCAAGGAATGGGCAGTAATATTTGGCATAATAATCTGGCACATTTGGAGAATGAGGAACGATTCAGTGTTTGACAAAAAAGATGAAACCCATCAAAAGTGTTTTGAACAGTTTAACCTCCGATTTGGTTGCAAACTTGAATGTGTTTCAAGGCAAAGGCAAGGCTGAAGCTGGACAACTTAAAGGAGAACAATGGAGCCTTCCATCTGCTGGGCATCACAAAATCCAGGGCCGTAGTTGCGGGTGTGCAAAGAACCCCTCCGCACAGGGCCTCCAATCTAAAAAAAATTGGTTTTATTTGAAAGGGCCCAATTTGAAAAATATGATGCTTTGTAAAGGGTAAACGACAAATGCTCCACTCCACATCTTCATCTCTGGACTCCTTAATTCACACTATCCCCTATCATATATCTTCCTCAATCTCTTCCACCAAAAATTCAACCTTCCATATCTTTAAGTTTAGTATTGTCATTAATACTTTTTTCATAATTATCAAAAGTAAAATCAATCCATCAATTAGCTAGTATTGATTCTCTCTACTGTCTATGAAAAATTTTGGTCCTTTTCTCTCACTAAGGGGAAAGAAAGGGCCCAATTTCCATTTCAGAACAGGGCCCCATAAATATCCAAGACGGCCCTGACAAAATCAACATTGATGGATACAGGAAAGGGATTGACAATGCTAGTGGCGGGTGTGTCATCAGAAAAGAGGACGGTAGCTGGTTTGTGGGCTATTCCTTTAAGGTTAATGCGAGAGATCCAGGACATGCTGAGCTGCTTGTGGTAAGGAAAGGATTGGAGCTTGCTAGGGACTTCGGTTTAAAAAAGATCCAGGTTGAAATGGATGCACAACTTATCATACAAATGATCAAGGAGGTGGAAGATTATAAATTACAGACTGGGTATGCTGTTACAAGAAGTAGCTGACATGTTCAAGAACCACGACGTAGCTCAGCTTCTTCATGTTAAACGTCAAGCTAACTCGGTGGCTCATAAGTTGGCCAGGCACGGATTGGAAATGGATGAAGCCACAAAAATTCATGTGTTTCCTCCTCAGTTTGTACAGAAAGATTTGAAGAAGGGCCTGATTGGAGTGACGATTATTGATGAATAATTGCTTCTACTGGTCTAAAGGGATTACCCCATTTAAACAGTTGGGTTCGATTGGTTTTTGGCTAACTAGTTTGCTAGTTAAGCATGGTATGTGTAAGATAAATGGTAGTATGGTTGTTGCTGTTGTAACTAACTTTATGGTTAACTAATGATATCTACTTTTGCACCTTAAAAAAATTAGTTTTTACCAAGTAGTCATTGGTAACTTTAGAGTTATAGTTTAAAAAAGTTCATAATTTGCTGGCTTGTAAGAGGATTTGAACCTGGACCACATTTGCATAAGAGTGTTGTGTGGCAGGAGTAGTGACCATGTTGGCAGGGGTATCAGCACATTCAATTGTTCTCAACTATTGTAAATGTACCAGGGATGCTAAATGCTTCATAAACATATCGATACGCTTAATTCATATTTGATAAGTTTTATGAATTTTTGATACTAAATAAACATGTAACTTTTCATATGCGTGAACAATATGTCATAGAAAATTGTTCATGTCCTGAAGCTACTTGGGTCGTGTTCTAAAATAGTGTCTTGTATCATTATTATTTCATCTCTGGACGTTTGAATAACATATGTTTTCTTTCAAGAAAAAATTTGTTTGCAATGTTATTACTAATCTTCTTTTTATTATTATTGTTGTTACTATTGATTGTTATTATTAGTTGTTATAATTTTGGGACATGTCCTAAATATGTTTGGATCAAGTCCTTAAAGAGGTGTAGGACATGTCCTAAATTATAGGTTGTGTCTCAAAATTGATTAATTGAAACACAATTCATTTCTAAATAAAACTAATAGTGTTTTTGGATATTATTTTATTCAAAATAGTAGTAAGAGGGTTTTCATCCATACAAAAATTAGTAATCTAAATTATTCTTAAAATACATTAATACTATTTCTCGCATTTTATCTTATACAAGACAATGATCTATGGGTTTCTTCCATACAAAAGTCAATCATCGTACGAAATAGGGCTATTTTAATCCTCCATATTAATAGTTCTTCTCTAAATTGACCAATAACAATACAAATCATTCCTAAAATACATTAATACAATTCATCACATCTTATCTTACACAAAATAATGGTTTAACGGTTTCATCCATACAAAACTGAATCAAAGTACTAAAAGAGGATATTTTGATCATCCATCTTAATAGTTATTCTCTAAATTGACCAATAACAATACAAGTCATTCTTAAAATACATTTGTATCATTAGGCATATCTTATATCTTATACAAGATAATGATCTATGGGTTTCATCCATACAAAAGTCAATCATTTATCGTACTACAAGGGGTTAATTTGACCATCCATCTTAATAGTTTTTCTCTAAATTGGCCAATAACGATATAAATAATTTATAACACATTATTACCATTCCTGATAACTTATCTTATACTCCCTCCGTCCCTTAATATAGTGCTCACATTTCTTTTGGTGTCCCAAAATATTGTGGCTATTTTCTTTTTTATCAATTTGTTTGTACTAAATTATCCTTAATTTCTACACAAACTTTCCAAAATACCCATACTTTTCTCTCAAAACATATGACCCCATTATTGATTTACACCATTTCATGGAACATTTATTGTCTTTTGATTTTGTTTAAAGGAAAAAGAAATAAAGAACTAGTTTCAATACAAAAGTATCAAAAAGCACTTCATTAAATACATATTTTTTTTTGGAAATCCTGCTACTCATTCCATTTTCCTTAATTCCCGTGAAAAATGAGAAGTGAGCACTATATTATGGGACGAAGGGAGTAGTAGAAAATAATGGTCTAATGGTTTCATCCATATAAAAGCATCACGATAAACATATTTGGCTATATTTGTATCATGATTTTTTTTTTTATTGTAATTGCAATTACAAAGTAATGGTTAAGCAAACATGTTAATATTATTATTAATTTAATGATATTATTGTGATTATTATCAATTAATATTCTTAATATTGTTGATTACTAACAGTTTGTGATCAATAATAATTCAAAATCTCGTGAAAAAAGACAAGAAATCAAAGGCACTTTTAAAAAAAAAAAAAAACCACCAAACATTAAGAAAAGACTTGTGGACCATGGTATAAACATATGCTAAAGACGTTTGAACCATGGTCCAAACATCTTCTTCAGACGTTTGTTTAGTGGTCCAAACGTCTTTAGGATAGGTTTGTACCATGGCACAAACGTCTGTAGAAGCTAAGGCGTTTGGGCCATGGCCCAAAACGTGCGCTAAAAGCATTTGTGCCATGGTCCAAACGCCTTTTCTGGACGTTTGTGTCATTGAACTTACGTCTTTTTTACAAATCTCCCAAAAAAAATTTGAATTTGAATTTTTTTTATTTTCTGAAAATTTTATTTTTGGGGTTTTTATAATTTTCAAAAATTAATTTAAGGTATTTTCATAAATATTAGAAATGTTTTTGAGAAAAAAAATATATAAGTGGGCCATGTTACATTTGTGACTCATATTCATTGAGGCCCCACATTTTCAGTGATCATACTTTCACTATGATCACCTTAGAATTTTCCAGAAATCAAACAGTAAACTTCATGTTTTTTTTAACCCAAATCACCTTAGTATCATACTTCCTCCGTCTCTTAATAGATTTCCTATTTCTAATTTGGACACTATTCATAGGTTATGAAAATGCTCAAGAAAATTCCAATATACCTCCGTTTCTTTTTCCTTGCAACGTATTCCTTTAAAGAAATGTCACAATACATACAACCAAGCTCAAAATGATAACTTTTTATAGCCAAATACCACAAATACCCTTACTTAACTAACTAATCTAAACAATTAACACTCATAGGCCACCCTCCCCAATTATTTCCCACTCTCTCTCCTTAGGCCTTCAAACCCCCGTACCCCTTCAACCCAACTCCAACCCAACACTGCACCAACACCAAGACCAAGTCACCAACACCAACACCAACTGCCACAACCATTGCAGCCTACACCCCAGCATCAATTTTTCGGCAACTTTATTCCTTTTTTTTCAGCAACTTTCTCCGGCGAACTTCGACCATAAAAGCTCTTGGCACTTTCATGGTTAAATTCGACCTTTTAAAGCCAGCTAAAGGTTCTGATAACAACATCATAATACATCCAGACTTGAAAGATACGACTGCTTCGCTTCGCTGTCTTTAACCGCCTTAAAACCTTTCCTTTTTTTTCAGAGGTGGGACGGAACCACCTGTGTGATGCAGGCCGAGACCGCCTTGTAGTTCTTCCACGGCATGCTCTGAGAAAGAACATAAACCCGCAATTGCTTCAATGAAAACCACAACGAGAGGCGATAAAGTGGAGAATAGGTGGTTTGACTGGGCTAGTGGGTATAGGTTGGTGGCTGGTTTTGGAGGAGGGTGTAGCGACATTGACCGGCGGAATTAGAGGTGGATGTGATAGTGGCCGGAATTATTGTTAGGTATGGGTGGTGGTGGGTTTGCATCTGCACTGGCAGCGGTGGTGGTGGAGGCTACATCTCTGTTAGCGATGACGGTAGCTACAAGGAGGGAGGAGGAAAGGTAGGCGGTAGTGGGTAATTAGGTAATTTTTTATGGTGAATTAGTTATGTTTCTTAGCGGAGTTAAATGTCCTTTAGGACACTCTCTCTCCTATTTCTTAAAAAGTATGCAAACAGCTATGTTGGAAATAAAAAGAAACGGAGAAAGTATAAGATAAAACATAATCATGTACGGTCTTGTTTGATTCGTCTCATCGTGTAATCCAACTTTTATAATTTTTACTAATATGTAATTAAAGATATTAACGATACAAAACGTGTATTGGCAAACGTGCATTGGAGAAATGGAAAATCTAGGGACGAAGGGAGTACTAAAATAAAAGAGCAAGGATTTAAATAGATAAAAACATACCATAATAAATCATGTATCTAGAAAAACAAATTAAAAAAATGAAAACTTCTGATAATTAAACCACCACCTTTTGCCCTGCATTTCCAAAGCATGAATTTCAGAATCGATGCCTTTATGAAGACCTGTGAGCAACCTTTCTACAGATTTTCAGTAAGGCTTCAGAAACAGAACTCTACTAGTAGAGCATATCTTTTTTAATTCCTTCAGGAGTTGTTATTGCAAGATTTAATGTTTGGGCAGAAAAGACTGCAACAACCTGAATCCTCACCCCCACTAATTCTTTTTTTTCAAAAGCTTGCTGTGTCACCTGCAACAAGATTATCAGGCAAAGCCTTACTGAACTTCTCCGGAGTTGCTAAGTCCGACTATACAAAGTTGTCTATAACCTGCTATAAGTTTTATAAGCAGACAGAAGCATGATGCAACTGTGGATTTATAGACAAAATAAGATAATTACATCTCAGTAACACTCAAAGAGGAAAGCACACCCACAAAAGAGGAGAAAGAGAAAAAGGTACCAAAAGTGGATTGCTCTGCAGAATGTAAAAATAACACACTGAATGCAAGGGCAACTTCAAAATTCAAAAGTAACCAAACTGAGCAATACGATGAAGAATTCAATGGCACTATTTAAATCCACAAATTAGCATGCTTAATAGTTCAGACTTCTTTCCTTTTTTTGCAAAAAGTCAAAATCAATCCATTTGCCTGATATTTTCAGAGGCTTTGAAATAAGAGTCGGTTTAGATAGCTAAACATGTACAAAGAATCCAATGAAATCAATTTTCAAAGAACGCACAGAAAAATAGCAATTGCAAATATGAGTAAAGTCATCGTAACATTAATTCAATCATAGGGTATATATAGTACCCATTTACTGCAGCTAAACACTTCAATCAAGCAAGGTAAACAAAGATAAAAGGGAAAAAGGAAAGATAATACTATATGCTATATGCAAACTTGCATATAGTATTATGTTTGGTTCTTTCCTTCAGTGAGCAAATAATAACGAGAATACATTTTCAGGTTGAAGAATGTATTATGTTTGGTTCTTTTCTTCAGTGAGCAGAGAAGACTTGCAAGCAAGAGATAAATATCCAAGAGAAGACCAGATGATGTGCATGAAACCAAGAGGAAGAATCGAATGAAGACTTCCAAGAGAATACAAGTTTGAAATAAGGAACAAGCTTACTTATAAAGATGGACTTATAAAGATGGAAGGAATAAAATCTGGGCAAGGGTGAAAAATCTTATGTTGCAGATAAAGGAAGCAAAAAAGGCAAACATTAACAAGGTATCAGATAACAGAATTAACCCCCGTATCTTCCCAAAGTATCAAACTAATTTTATTTATATAAACTCCTGATGCATTGCTCACCATCCCCAGTTTCATCCAAGTGTACAACTCAAAAGAAATTTCATGGCTGAGCGAAGGCAACCATTCCGTTTCATGCTCTCTTGGTTAGCAGCACCCCAGCCAGCACCTGCTGCTCCTCTACCCAGCCAAGTATCATCCCGGCCAGCAGGCGAAACACCGCAGCGGCCCCCTTTTCATCCAGCAGCCGAGGCCCCAGCACAGACTGAGTCCCTATCACCCTCAACATTATCTCAAGGCCCGTCTAAGGTGCAAGTTAGTTCCCGAACTGCTTCCCCTGCAAAGGTTAGTTCGAAACTCCAACAAGAGACAAAGGCATCTCCATCACGTGGAGGTAAAAAGCCAACTAGGCTAAAAGCCACAGAAACACCACCTCCAACACCATCTCATGCAAATCTCCCATTGCCAACAAAGAAACCACCAACCATTACAAGTGAAATTTCTCAAAAACCAAAAGACATCAGAAAGCAAGAAACATCTATACCACATTCAAAAGGGCCCAAGCAAGGGCTTGTCACAGCACCTTCACCTGAGAAGGTGGTTGAACTGTTAGGAGGCCCAACAAAACAACCAGCTTTCAAAGAGCCTACAAAAGAACTTAAGGCAGACATTTCTAACCCAAAACAAGAGCCCAAACAACAACAAACAAAAGAACTTCATAGGTCATCCTACAAGGAGGTAAAACAGATTTTTAAGGATAATAATGACAAGACTAAGAAAGAAGCAGCCATTGACAGAGAAGTCATACAATCAACGGCACGAACTCAAGCACGTCCATTTGCAGGCCTAGACAAGCAGAAACAACATTCAGAGGAAGAAAACTTTGACATAAAGGAGCACTTCAAGAAAATTGAAAATTATGGATATGATAATGAAAGTGACAGCCATTGTCATGAGGAAGTCACTAGATTTCCTCATAAGCAGGTTCCTTTCCGCAAAGAGATCAAGGAAAACGTACCAAAATTTCCGCACAAGCAAGTTTCTCAACGACAAAATCATCTCTTGGATGAGAAGCCATTTAGCATTGTCACTCTTACAGGAGAAAACAATGGAGCAACCATGCACCTTAGCTGTGAGTCTCTAAACAAAGAAAGGCCCATTCACATTCATAGAAGATACAAGGTCAACCCATATGGAAGTACTAAAATGAATGATGGCGAGGGAAACTCCGGAGGAAGGAAATCCGGAGACACAAATCTACAAGAAGAGTTAGCAGCAAAGTCATATGTCAACAATAATGCACAAGGAATGAATAACTCACTCGTCTTAAACAGTACTGTGACAGAAAGAAACCCAGGCGTCCATGTGGTTCTCTCTTATAACCAAGCAGAGCAGACAAAATCACAAAAAGAGAGGGAGATGTTTGATGCACACAACGTTAAATTAAGCAGCACCCCAACTCAAAGGCTTGCATATGAACCAACCATCAGAAGAAGATGTCTACAAAGCCTCCTGTTGGAGTCAAGTGACTCGGAGACAGAAAAGCCTCGTCGCCATGGTTGTCGAATTGGATGCACTCAAAAGAGCAAAGATGGTATCAGTAATGTTTCGTAATAAGTTGTTAAGTACATAACGAAGATGATATATGCTACATCCCAATATTAGGAAACTTTGTAGCATGCCCCTGTTAATATCTCATATGATTCTTGAAAAATTATGATCTATAGAAAACAGCATAAATAATCAGTGTATTCAATTGCGCCAAACTGCCAACCATAAAGGAGAAAAAAATTGACTTACAAATGGATACACATCAAAGCCATTGAACATATATGTGAAGAAACTGACTTCCTAGTCCTTCCTTCTTTAGCTTTAGAGTAAAAAAGAAAGACTATTACAAATCAAAGTCACAACATAGATTCCTTATCTTGAAACATTAAATACATAGAAGAAAACGACAAACTAATCCATTCGATGGACCTTTTATAAACACTCCTGAAGAATCAACTTAGGCATGAGTCTACAACGGGAGGTAATCCTCCTTGGACTTAAGGAGAACTAGACCATCTTATCTACATGTAATGCTTGTATAAAAATCTCAAGCAGTTCAATATTCTAGTTGACAGTACAGATTACAGAAACCAAGCGGAAAAAAAAAAATGAAACTAAAGCATCCATGAAAAGTGACATCCTTATCAGCATTAATTCTTAGCTAAAAATTTGACATCCAGCAACAAACACCAAACTTCTTCGAGCAAGTTAACATTCGGTACCAATCAACGCATGATACTTTGCAATGAAGAATATGAATTTAAGCGATCAGACACTTCGAATTTGATGGTCACCAATCTGAATTTTCAGGTCCTACCAGTCCCACTTCCAAGAGTGAGTTCAAGATCATCCATTCCCATATCATGAATCCTCTCCCCCTCCCAAGGCGTCACCTTCATAATCTCGGCTTCGGCAACTTTTGCTCTCTCTTCAATTGCATCGTTTAGATTCATTTGCTGGACCATTGGCCTAACCAAATTAAATGTGGGAGAAGTTGGAATGGGTGGTCTAGAAAACCTCTGAAAGCTAATCCACTGGCCCGAATCAATCGTGGAGCAGTCAGATTCATCACATTCAGGTATTGTAGGTGGGGTAAAGTTCCGCCTCCTTGTAGGGCTCGACGGGGCAGAAGCGGCAAAGTGAGGATAATTAAAAGAGGCCAGAGACTCTTTAGCAATAGCCTCAAAATTAAAAACTTGCTTTGGAGCAGTTTTTGACGTTGGTGATGACAGAAGAGGAGTTACAGGGGCACTATTTGATATACGAAGAGGAGGAAGATTTGAAGGTATCGAATTGCAAAAGAAAGAAAATGGATGGCATTGTGCATTGAGGTCATTGCGAGTTGGGCTTTGTGGAGCAGAAGAAGAGGGGCTAGGTTGGTAGGAGTGCATTGGGCTCTGAAATGCTGAGGATAGAGGGCTTGGTACATGAGAAGAGCATGCACTAAAGTTGTTGAAACTTGCCACAATCTCGGGTGGCGGGCGCTTCATTCCCTGTACAACAAAGAGGCAGTACTCGTTATACAAGCAATGCAACAACAAACAAGCATTGCCAAATAGCCATAAAACCAAAAACTTATACTGCATAAAATCTTGGGAAGCGGTGCCCAAGACTCGGGACCAAATCCCGTCTACATCATTTGTCATGGTGGCTCTTTCTACACCCAAAAAAAAAAGTTATACTGGATAAAGTGTAATTCCTAGATGATTCAGTCCAAATTCTCTCCTCACACTAACACAATGAGTTGAGGAAGCAAGTATGTTTCATACCACAATCACACAACAACGCTAAACGAATGGCAATCAAACGGTTCGACTTTCGAACAAACACAACGTCCTCAATTTTACATATTTTCTCTACACATCTTTCCCATATAGACAACACAATAAATTAGTGATTAATACTAAAGGCACACACATTTCAACGATATAATTTCGGTCTAAAAACTTTTCAAAACAACTTAACATCCCTCACATACATCAGGTTAGTATTTACAACTGGAATACTGAATATCAACTATCTGACTATGTTGAACAAATCTGTCAAAGAATCTATTTCAGATCTGCAGAAGAAGAGAAAAGAGTCAAAATGAGGAGAGAGAAAAAAACCTTGCGGTAAGTAGTACCATCAGGCTCAACAATCCAACCAGCTTCAGCACAAAGTGCCTTAAGAACTTCATTATTATCACAGTGTTTAGGAAGATTAAAGTTTCCTTGAGCTCTGAGACCTGAAAATATCTTAGCAGCAATGGCTCTTCTCCTTCTCTCTCTCCTCCTATTATTCTCTCTTTCTCTCCAAGACGGCTTTCTCCTCGCAGCCGCAGCCGCAGCCGCAGCCGCTGCCATTTCTCCGCCGCCACCCTCGGCTGCCATCTACGGTAGAGAGAAAAAGAGCGATGCACTTGCCTAACTTTGCTTATTTGCTTCGTTGGTTGTGTCTTGTGTGTACAAACAACTGTTCAATTAATCAATAATTTTTGTGTCTCCTCCACTTTGTTCTTTATTTATCAAAAGGTGAAAAAGAGAAGACCACGTTAGTTATTACTTATTACTATCCATGGTAGTGAATAGTGATGCTATGCTCGGTTCAATGATTTAGAAGATTGGAGGGTCGGAGTGTGATGACTGATCTGAAGCGGAAACAAAAAGGATAAACGAGTAACATGTACATCAAACTAAAGTAGGAGTTAGGACTGCCGCGGCCCGCGGGGACATAGAGCTTTTTTTTGAGAGTAACATACTAACATCAAAACTATGGTTTACAATTATATCTTCAACTTTAAAAAACAAATATGTGGATGTCATCTAGTTTAGATGCAGTGGCAGATCCAAGGGGAGCCTACCCGGGCCATAGCCCCCCTCATGATCCAAAAAAGCTATAAATAAATTACATCAAATTTATTACACAGGAATAAGCTCAATTTCCAGTGGTCGCGCCGATAAGAGTAGATACATTTTCGTCCGCGTTCGAATCCTATTCTCCGCTTTATTTTTGCTCTACACCTTTGTCTTTAATGCTCTCGTTTGTCATTTAATGCTCTGCTTTACACTTATGTTTATTGTTCTACGTTTACATGCAACAAGCCAGCGAATATGGTTTTATTTAATTCAAACCATTTTATTTATTTGTACTTTTTTCTTTTGAGGGGAACCCATCAATTTTAGGCTTAGTATGTTAGTATTTTATAGTCAATTTTGTGTCGTATTTTATAATCAGTTTTGAGGTGACCCTGTGCACTAGATATCATATTTTAGTATATAATATAATCAATTTTTTCTAATATAGTCAGTTTTTGTATGATATAATCACCTTTTGTCAGTTTTTGTATAATAAGTCAATTTATACAACCAATTTTTGTATGATATAGTCGATTTTCTCTATTAAAGTCAATTTTTGTGTGATAAAGTCAGTTGAAGCTCACAATAATTTATTGTAAACCCTGTCCACCTAAGAATTACTGTTAAAAAAGCTGGTAACATTTAGTTCTTTAAATTTCATGTTTCCACTTTTGACTTTGTATTATAGTATTATAATTATAAATGAATATCTTAAACAATGAACTCATAATGGTAACACATTTCTTTTAAATATTTCCTTTTACACATATTTGGAATTTATGTATGCTTTCACTATCATCTTAAAAAAAGCTTCGCTTATATAGTTCCGGCCCACCCAATATAACAATTCTGGATCCGCCACTGTTTAGATGGTAAAGTTTTGTAGAGGTAGTACCCAAGACATAGGATCAAATCACATCTACATCACCCTACTTAGTCCCTCATTAGCACAAACAACTTCTTCAATTGGTTGGTTTTTGAAAAAAAAATCAATAATGAACATTTTTTCATACATTTTATTACGCAATTGACCTTTTTACTTGCTTTAACATGCATGTCGTGTTAATACGCTAGTTGTCTTTAAGCTGAGAGAGGTAAATGGAGTTTTATTTTTATTTTTTAAAGAGGTAAGATGCACTGTTAACTAGAGTTATTCATAATCATTGTAGGCGTGTTTTTATTTCGCCTACGCGGTGTGAAAGACGTATTAGATTTGACTACCCCATTGTTAAGGTTTTATTAAAAATATGTTTTTGAAGTCGCCAACAATTCTTTAGAGGAAGAATCATAAACCTAATTGGATTGAAACGGAAGGGACATCTTAGGGGCTTATCCAATGTAGATTTCCCCGTCATGACTCCATAGATGGTCAGGAACCAAAAAGTGAGTTCGGGGGTGAGGGTACAATATAGTCAGGAACTATATTGCCCATTCTTGACCTCTACTAAATACCGATTCACAACAGATTTTATACAATAGAATAATCCAAATAACATTTTAATACACCCTAAAAATTATTAATCTAGATTGGTTCAAGAAACACATAAAAAGACTAATTATTCGGAAACAAGTTATTATCCAATCATATTACAAGGTTCCTAGAGGTTGTCCAAATTATCTCGAATTAATTAGAACGGTTCTTTAGGTCTTGTTTAGCAATAATAACATGTGGGTGATAAAAATTGCAATCAGGCATGGAGGACAATCATATAATATGAATATTATATACAAAAATAAGAAAATAAAATAATGCAGGGAGTTAGTATAATATATATACAATACTTACAATCACGGGAATATATTAATAACCTACATCATGAATAGAATTTTAGTAACTTCAATAAAGTAATAAAAATAAATAAAGAAATAAAATAAAGTTAGTTAATTTAGTTGAGTCTCAGAAATTATACCACCGTCCCGGGTTATTGATTTGTACGGATCTTAGAAAATTGAATTGGAACAAGTCTTTAAAAAGTTGTTTCTTGTGTCCAATGAAATTTGCCTTGTACAGTGATGTGTTTTAGGCGTTGACTTTATGTGTTGGTGTTTAAGTGTTATGGTTCAATGTGGCAGATTAGTATTTAGGAATAAGGATGAAGGTCAGATGATGAATATTACGTGGCGGTGATGAAGATCATGGGCGTGAATTAGTAAGGGATTTGATGATGTGCCGTGTGGAGATAATGATGAGATGATGATGAATAATCAGGTGGGTTATGTATTATGGCGGTAAATTGTTGTTGTACTGTTGCTGTGTTGTTGTTAGTTTGTGTCGAGAATTATATGGAGGATGGAGGTGTGGTGATTTGTGTCGAGGGAGTATGAGGAGTTGTGAGATGAGTCGTGTATTTTGTTATGAGTGCCGTGGAATCTCCATTGTTATATGGTGATTGGTGAGGAGATGAGTTATATAGTGTAGGTTTAGGTAGTTAAGTTGCAAAAGGGTTTTAAAAGATAATCGAATTCTAAAAGATTTTAGAAAAGAGTTAGATAAAAGATATTTAAAAACAGTTGGGAAAAAGATGATTTTTTTGTAAAAGATATTTTTTTTATAAAAACTAATCAATGTAATTAATTAATTCTATTAATTAAATTGGGCTAGAAAAGAGGTTTTATAAATTGGGCTTTCATAAAAACTATTTTTAAAAGGTTTTTAAAGATGGGCCTTTAAAAAAGTTATTTTAAAACGTTTTAGGAAATGGGCTTATTAAAATTGGTTATAAAAAGGTTTTCAGAAATGAGTTAATAAAAAGGGTTAGAAAATGGTTTTGGGCTTAAAACATTTTATTTTAGACTCGTTCTTTATTCTTTCCTTGATCCGGACCAAATGGAGCAGGGTATTAGTCATCATAGGGTACTAAATGGGGAGACACGATTATGTGTCTACAGAAGCCCCCACTTTGACTGAGGTTTGTAAAACCGAAAGTCAAAGTATACGTGTCGGGACGGAGAATGATTCTAGATGCTCTGCAATCCAAAATCACTCTTTTACGCCTGTACCTGCAAAACAAACAAAAGTTTCAGGAACAGACATGCGTGAAACATATTTCCAAAGTAATTGTAAATTTGCAAAAATGAAATGATATATGGGAAAAAGAATCATGAGCTATTGTCCCGCTCCAAGGCGATTGTAATGAGTTATTGTCCCGCTCCAAGGCTGCATGGTGTAGAGCTTTTGTCCCGCTCCAAGGCGATTGTAATGAGCTTTTGTCCTGCTCCAGGGCTATGTGTAGAGCTTTTGTCCCGCTCCAAGGCGATTGTAATGAGCTATTGACCCGCTCCAAGGCTGCATGGTGTAGAGCTTTTGTCCCGCTCCAAGGCGATTGTAATGAGCTATTGTCCCGCTCTAAGGCGATTGTAATGAGCTATTGTCCCGCTCCAAGGCGATTGTGATGAGCTATTGTCCCGCTCCAAGGCGATTCTAATGAGCTATTGTCCCTCTCCAAGGCGATTGTAATGAGCTATTGTCCCGCTCCAAGGCGATTGTAATGAGCTATTGTCCCGCTCCAAGGCAGTTGTTGTAGTTGATTCACAGAGTAGCAAGGTTGCGTTTTTGCCAACTTTTGAAAGTTCGTTTAATTGTCGTGCGCAATGTCATAACGAACATTTGAATGCATTTGGGAATTAGGTGTGTGGGCTCCATATGGCTAAGAAGCCCCCAAGCGTCTTTGTACAGGGTCGTGCACGGGACGCATATGCCTGCGCTTGGCGTGGTATCTTTCTTTGGCCGGATTGTTGTACGTGACACAACGTTGTCGGTGCATTGGACGCACCATGTATATAGCACTTGTCTTACGTTGTTAATTTGTAGGGGTCCATGGGACCTTGGCGGAATATAGCTCATATAGAGCCGTTTAATGTTGGGTACCTGCGAATACCAATAACACACAGATATACAGACAACAACTAGGGGGACATGCATGTGTTCCGTAATGTGGGTGCTAGTGTATGGATAGGAAAAGACTTGACCTATAAAGAGTGACCTCTAGTACTCTAGACTTAAAGGTGCTATCGTGTGTGCATACGTGTGTGTGTATGTGTGACTCGATGATTGACGCTAGAATCCTATGGCTAAGGACGAAGGATGCAATGTTTTGACACAATATTTGGATGATGCGGATGTAGAGATATGACACTAATGCAGAGGTATGACACTAATGCAGATGATTTGATCGTTCCATTAATTAGAAGCTTCAAATTTTCGTTTTAGAAAACTATTTTTGAAATAGGAGAAATGGAAAGCCCCAAGGATGATCAATGTAAGTTATGTTTGATTCGAAATGCGTTGTAGTTGTTACGGGTCTAAGTGAGCCCATAAAACAGTTAGGATCTCGTATGGGTCTGGAGCCCACAATATTTTGTATGGACTCGTAATGAAGTCCTTATCAAGGTACACATGGAGCCTATGAAGGATGATTTGTTGGATTTGAATACATTGTAGTCCTCGTAATGCTTGAATTGTATGCGCTTCGAGTTTCGTATGTCAAGGCCTAAGTGAGCTAATACAATCGGTTCAATCTTGTCTTGTTGTGGGTTTTAAAACCCAAGATTTCATGTATGGACTCGTAATGAAGTCCTTATTACAATAGGCCTATACTTGGAGCCTATGATTTTCTGTGTGGAACAGTGATGAAGCCCCCGATAAGATGGAGTTTATGAAATACTCAGCTTGATTGCTTGATTTTGAAGATATCTCATCACGCTTAGCGGAAGTTTCGACCGAAGATTCCATATAGGGTTCCTAAGGTGAGAAGACAAGAAAGGCCAAAGAGAGGAACATTCAAGGATGAAGCGCGGTCATAGCGCTAAGTGTTGAAAGGTTATGCTAAGGTTGGCTTAGAAGCGATAATGTGGCTTAGAAAAAGGAAGGGATAAGAATTAGAAGAAGGCGGAGTCATAATGACTTGACTCACGCAATAAGGTAGGCTTATGATGCAGGTTCAAATCCCAGTCTAGTTCTAAGGGTAGGGGATGAGCATTGAAAATTCATGATTTGGGAGATCGCGCTTTTCTCATGGGCCTAGGCGAGCCTTTAAAATATATGTTTTGAATTAAAATGGTCGGGCCTCTAAAGAGGTTGCCTACTGATACGCCCAAGTTATACGTAGTATTTATGTTATTTTGGGTGCACTTTGCTAAGGGTTTGATTGTAATTGTTAACATCCGTGTTTTATTTAACCCTTAGCGGAAGTTCGGAGTTTTGCGAGATAATTTGTGTTAATGTCATGAATTCTGAGCTTTCAAGGTGAAATGTATTTGAGCCAAGCAAAGTACCAAGCAGCATCGCAAGCACAGCAGTGGGCGGGCGCGGATGTGTCGTCGTTGTGCACCGCACCCGGCCAAAGATAAAATTTCTCCTACTCTCTTCTACACTAAGGCAGTATAGTGGAAGTAGGGGTCGTATCACGGGGAAACGGGGACGAGTTTAATATTCGGCGTGATTGAAACCTAGATTAAGCTAAGGGCCGAGAAACCTAATAATAATTACAAAGGGGGTTTCAAGTTGATTTATAACTAAACTACGACTAACTAGTATATAAACAAAATGAGAAATCAATTATAGGAAGATCTTGAATCCGATTAACATTCACTTCAATTCATTATCGATCCTTGAACCTCCACTCTAATTATTTCCATAATTATCTATTGTAAATTAATCTCGTGTTCTCCTTATTCTTAGTTGAATAGCACGATCGGCATGACTATAAAACCCTAACCAAAGGATAACCTAGTCGATGGCGGCTAAGTTCAATCCGATAGCGGCAATAAACACGAGAGAACCAACGGACACCGCTAACGCCATACAAGCGATAAACATTCAACGGTTAATTCAATTTCCCCAAGAAATAACCAAGATGATCGCATCTAAGTTACTTCCTAGTTTGCTACCAATTGATAAAAAGAATAAAACAATCAGATTCTATTCTTAAATCTAGCATTAGATTAATTACACAATCAAACTAGCAACGTTCCTAGCATAATCATGCAAAAATCATAGAAAGCAAGCATAGAAATTAAACCATAATCAAAGGAAATAGAAAGAGAGGAAAGATCTCACAATAATGCTTGAAGCTCCATATTAATCTCGTTAGAACGGTTAGCTACGATCGGAATAGCATAAGTCGATCCCATAATTGAAATCTACAAAAACTAAACTAGAAAATAAAAACTAAAAGAGAAGACAAAAGAGAGGAGTGGAGTTTTGGAAACTCCCTCTCCTTTGGCTGTCCCCTAGGTCAAAACAAGCTTTAGTATTTATACTAAAGCTCAAAAGTCGCGACATTTAGGCCGACCTAGGGGTCGCGAGGTGCGAGTGTGTCGCACCGTGCGAAGAGTGTTACGCCTACGCGAGTGGATGGGCAAGCAGGTCGCACCTCGCGGCGGTCGCGAGGTGCGGCAAGCAGTCGCGAGGTGCGACCATGCTCGCGAGGTGCGAGCTCGAGCTGGGCTGGGCGAGCATCTTTGGCGCCGGGCGTTAGGCGTGCGATGTGCGAGCATCTTTCTTTGGCGCCGGGCGTTGGTCTTTGGATGGGCGAGGCTTGGGCTTGCGGTGCTCACGAGAGCTTGGCTTGGCGAGCTTGTGGTGATGCTTAGGCTTGCGGTGATGCTTGGGCTTTGCTGGCTCAAATGCACTTCACCTTGGAAGCTCGGAATACATGACGTTAACACAAATTATCTCGTACGACTCCGAACTTCCGCTAAGGGCTAAATAAAACACGAATGTTAACAATTACAATCAAACCCTTAGCAAAGTGCACCCAAGTTACGTAAATACTACGTGTAACTTGAGCGTATCAAATACCCCCGCACTTGAACTTTACTCGACCTCGAGTAAACTCGAAATGAGGATCACCAAATAAATCATCACCCAAGCTAACGACAACAACCTACACTCCCCATCAACTACACCATCATTATCACATCTTAACAAAATACGCTCAAAACCTAAACGTAAGGGATGATGATTCCCCCGCACTTAGATTCAAGCTACTATCAAAAATACGAGACGCGACAACAATAATCACCAAGCGACAACCAAAATATGAGCTCAAATCTGAAGGATCTCAAGGAATTGAACTCACTCCAACGCCACAATCAAAATGACAACTCGCCTAAAACCTCAAAAGATAAACTACTACTACTATTACAACCAACCTATATAAGCAGCCATGGAACAAAGACAAAAAGGGATAAATTCCATGCTTACTCCCAAAACAATCAACCAAAAGAAAGTGAAAGCCAAACAAATCTCGGCAAATGAGTCTTCAAAATACATAATTCTCTCTTAACTCTCATTTTGCCTAGGAGCCCTTTCGGTTTTCATCCTAGCTTCTCACATTTCTTTTTTTATCTCATCTTACCGTTCATATAAGCCACTTTTTGATAGGTTGCCTTTCGGGTTTTCAACCTATCGGCCCCATTTTTGGAGTCGCCCGCCCTTGCGGGTTTTCAACTCGGCGGGTTTCATTTCATCACTTTTTTTTATATTATTTTTTTTTTTCATTTTTTTTTTCATTTTCATTTTTTTCAAATTGAAAGTAATATATACAACATAGATACATGAGAATGAGAATACCCTCCCCCTGCTTAAACTACACATTGTCCTCGATGTGTCGACAATTAAAAGAAAAAAATAAGGTGAAAAAGGGGGAAATTTGAAAATCGGGTAAATCGAAGATCGAATGCTCAAAACTCATGAAAGCAATCAGTCGAACTCGAACTTCTTAACAACATCAGCTCGAATCTCTAACTCGACTCACGACCCTCTCCTCGAATCACTCGAACAAATGACGAGTTCAAAGTTTCGAATTTTTGAGATTTGCACCTAGCTTAAGAGATCGAAAAGATACATTAACAATCTCGATCCTCTAGTGTTACAACTCCTAGCTATTGAAGTCCTCCCAACGGGTTTTCTTTTGTGGATTTTGGTTCCAGCGGATTAAGATGTGTTGTGGTTCGTTTTAGTGGGTGGGCGGTGGGTGAAAGAAAATTTGTTGTGGTGGTGGAAATTTGATGAAAAAAATAAAGGAAAGAAAGAAAATAAAGAGGGTCTCGGGTTGCCTGAAGTGTTGTTTAAAGTCGTGAGCTCGACTTAGTACCTTAAGCTTAATCATTGGGTTGTGTCCATGTGTGACAATGGTGGTTCCATGTCAATCTCCTTAAGTACGCAAATTGATTGAGAAGGACTCTTGCAATGCATTGTTAGTGCCTAGCTTACTACATCATGGTTGAGCATATAACATCGGATTATATCCAAAACCCAGCATAAGTCGACAACAAACATCAACTAGTAGTACTCCTAGCTAATCCAAGTCATGACCATTAATATCATATTTAAAGCTAGGCAATAACCAAGATATAGAGTATGGTCAATGACCATTCCCAGAGAGTTTAAGCAACAAGTTCCATGCTTCTTGTCCAAATACGAAAGTGAAATACATAGAGCTCAATGGAAGATGAAAACTAGAAACTCGAACAAAAAAGGAATTCTTCATATGAGTGGCCAACCAAAAACAAAGAGCAAAGCAATACCATCCAAAAATCACACTAAATACAAACAAGTAACACGTTTCCGGCGCGGCGCTAAAATTTGGGCGGGCGCGGATGTGTCGTTTGTGAATTTGGCCAAGATAAAATTTCTCCTACTCTCTCTACACTAAGGCGGTATAGTGGAAGTAGGGGTCGTATCACGGGAAACGGGGACGAGTTTAATATTCGGCGTGATTCGAAACCTAGATTAAGCTAAGGGCAGAAACCTAATAATAATTACAAGGGGTTTCAAGTTGATTTATAACTAAACTACGACTAACTAGCATATAAACAAAATGAGAAATCAATTATAGGAAGATCTTGAATCCGATTAACATTCAGCTTCAATTCATTATCGATCCTTGAACCTCCCTCTAATTATTTCCATAATTATCTATTGTGAGAATTAATCTCGTGTTCTCCTTATTCTTAGTTGAATAGCACGATCGGCATGACTATAAAACCTAACCAAGGATAACCTAGTCGATAGCGGCTAAGTTCGATCAATAGCGGCAATAAACACGAGAGAACCAACGATTTAACGTCATCAGCGATAAACATTCAACGGTTAATTCAATTTCCCAGAAATAACCAAGATGATCTGCATAAGTTATAGTTTTCAATTGATAAAAGAATAAAACAATCCGATTCTATTCTTAAATCTAGCATTAGATTAATTACAAATCAACTAGCAACGTTCTAGCATAATCATGCAAAAACATAGAAAGCAAGCATAGAAATTAAACCATAATCAAGGAAATAGAAAAGAGGAAAGATCTCACAATAATGCTTGAAGCTCATATTAATCTCGTTAGAACGGTTCAGCTACAATCGGAATAGCATAGCAATCCCATAATTGAAATCTACAAAAACTAAACTAGAAAATAAAAACTAAAAAGAAGACAAAAGAGAGGAGTGAGTTTGGAAACTCCCTCTCCTTTAGTTTGCCCCTAGGTCAAAAAAGCTTTAGTATTTATACTAAAGCTCAAAAGTCAGATTTGTTAGCTATGTTGTTTTAAAGAAGAAATTTAAAAAAAAGTTAAAAAGTTCGCAAGCATGCGAACAACCAAACTCACTGCAAGCTGGTGTATAGATATGTTATATTTAACCCTATAAATAATTTTAATATTATTTTTAAACATATACAATAATAAAAACTTTAGTTATTATGTATTAAAAACTTACATATATTAGGAAATGAATATAATTATATTAACCCTTTTAATATTAATATTAATATAGATATAAATAAGATAAAACAAATAAAACAATATTAAAATAAATTAATAAACAAATAAAAAAGGTATAATATAATTAACTAACTATAAAGCATGATAATGAAACTACATATGTATTAATGAAATCTAACACTAGTGAAACATACTAGCTAACTACTACTAATAAAAAGAGATAAATGAACATGGAACAATTAGACATGAAAATAAAGGAGGAAATAAAATAAGTGAGTAACAAAACTCAAACAAACATAGAAAACTTGTATGATTAAAAACTAGTACCGCAAGTGCACGGTGTACGATATGCACAACTAGCAAATACGGGTCGAACCCACAAGGATGTTGATATTCAATAGTATTACCCACTTAATTATATGAATTAAGTCACTTAGAGTCAACTACAACTACCAGTAAGAAATCATCTAATAAAGCAAGAAAAATAACTAAGACTAAAATTATAGTAAAAATATAGGAACTGCTCAAGAACCTACCAAATCGAAACTATAAATAAACCAAATAAAAATAATAATAGGACACCACTATGAACCAAACTAGCAAACAAACTTAACTTACCCGTAAGAAGCATTGACATCAAGATGATTACGATATGATTTGATATAAGACAAACAAGAGAATACTCCAATGTTCATAAACAATTTAAGATAGGAAATCACAGGACATAGATTAAGATGATTAAAGTAACAAACAATGATGCAGCAAACAAATCGGCAAACAAAACAAGATCGGAATTTGACGTTGATGCTGCCAAAGTCCACAAAGCTTTACCAATAATTAAGAGCAACAAACTAGATTGAATAGAAGATGATAAAGCAAAACTAGATTAAAGTCAATTAAAGCAAGGAACGAAAATACCAGAGTAGATTAATAAAATAGATAGAGAATACTGAAATTGAACTAAGCTTCGCCGCCGTTGTCACCCCGTCGGCAATAACAAACAAGAATGAATTAAAACTAAAACCTAAACTATTGTGAGAATGTCTGTTGTGCGAAATCTGTCACTTTTCGCCCCCCTTGTTCTGTTCTTTGTATCTCCTTTTAAATGGTTGCGTCAGACTTAGGGTATAGAAACCCAAATCTTTGCCTCTAATTCCATCCCCCCTTGCTAGTTGCTTCTTTTATGGGATTAATTAGCAAGCCCTAATACTCTTCACTCCGTCAGTTATGTGGGTCAAGCCCAAAGTTGGTTTATTTTACATAAATAAGGGCTGCTACGTAGTAGTGCAATTTCGACCCACTAAATGATTGATTTAGCTCTTTTCTATCTCACACAAAGTTGTAGGGCTCGAACTCAGCTTTCCATAGCCCCTTAAATCGTCTCGTTTCGACTCCGCATGAGTGAGATATGGCCAAAATACGGCAACACCCCTGCACATTTCATAAAACACGAATTAAACACATTTTTAGACCTTTAGTATAAATGGGTCATCACTTAATAAATAAAATAGATATAAATACAACTTTTCAGCACTAAAATAATAAACAAGTGACCAAACCCAAACTATTACAAAAGTATAATATTTAGTCCAGATAACTTAACAGACGACACTAAAAATATCATATTAGAGGGTATAAATATGCAAAAATAAGCACTCATTAAATTCCCCCACACTTAGCTTTTGGTCGACCTCGAGCAAAAATAACGTTATTAAACCAAGTGTATCACATAAAACAAGACATTAGTAAACTACCCAACCTCAAATGAACTAAACTAATAAGCATGACAATAGACTAAAACATTTTTATTTGAGAAATCATAAGTTAGTCATGAAAACGTTTTCGTTAGGTTAGCAAGGTATGAACACAATAGAGCTATTATACTCAAGCAACATTTTATAATTAGTTTGATCTCATATGTAATCTAGGTGCTCAAGTGCAGGTGAATTGACATTCGAATACGAGGTACTTCAGTCAGACTTGATTATTGTTCGAGTTAATTTCCCTCACTTTCCTGTACGTTAGCACTTAGTACCTATACAAGGATCGTTCCTTTCCATATGACATTGCATTTTCCACTCATTGGTCTCAAAGGAGTACTCGATACTTTGCTTTTTGCTTTGCTTTTTAGGCTTTTTAATTTGCTCTTCCCAAGTTCTTTTATTTCAAGAACTGATTAATATCACTCTGTTTTTACAATGGTTCAACATCTCACCTCTTGGGATTACTAATCCACTTTTTTTTTCAAACCATTATTCTCTCGTTTCTTTAACAAAGTCAAGTAATTCTCCAGTAACCAAGAGCAGTGAAAAAGTCACCAAGGAAAGTAAGAGGTACTAGTTAAGTAGATTAAATTATAAAAGTCTTTCCTCCATACCCCGCATCTAAGCCAATAAAGATAGTGTGCTAGATTACATATAAGCATAGCATTATTAAGGTATATTTAGGAGTTGCTAGAGATAAAGTCATGAGGTTCATAACTTCAAAAAACTATTTTTTTTTTCAATTAGTTAGGAAAGAAAACTTTTTTTTTTTTAATGAAAACAAAGTTAGATTAGAGTCTACTGCATACTTTCTTATTAGTTAGTCCTTTAAAAAAAATGTGGAGAGGTGGCTACTATGTTTATTAACACTTATATTTCTAATGAGTATATTTTATGAAATTGCAGCACATTAGTAACAAAACACAGCAGCAGCAGCCATAAACATGTTAAATTATGCTAAAACAAAGTCGTAAAGAAATTTCAGCAGCATCTCCCCATAAAAGTGACTAATCCAAATTTCAAATAACCTGTGAAACATGTATATAATTTCCAGCAAACATAATCCAGCACAATTCAAGATATTCCCAGCTAATATTGTCACAATCAGAGCAAATATTTCCAACTGCCAGCATATCCAGTTATAGCAAGTAAAATCTTCAAAAATTGGCAAATAGTAGTCACTCCCCCACACTTATTTCTTACATTGGCCTCAATGTAAGCCTTAAATGTAGAGAGAAAAACAAAAAACGGAAACACACAGAGTAGTCATAGACTTTATTCCTGATAACTAGAACCAAAATAGACTAAAGAAACTTAAAACAAAGAACGAATTTACCCGGGATGGATGCTGAGGTACATGCAAACAATGCAGCAGTAAGACAATCCTCGTTCATTTCTCCGCGAGCATAGCAAAGTCTGTTATCAATCACTCAACCGAACTCAAAATTACCAACTCAATTTATACTGAACCAAAGCACGCAATAACTTGTCGAATGTAGCAGAATGGTCCTTGCAAAAATGCATATAACAGAAGTTAGAAATGAGATGGTACAAGGACATAAAAATGTAAGTTGAACCATGAAAAAATGATTTAGAAGGGCCTTTGAATCTACTAAACCTCATAATATCGCAGTGTGAGTTAACATTTAAGGCTCTTTTTAGCTTGTCAAATTCAGAAGAATAATCATGGGAAGGGTCTAATAGGCTAGCCCACTTATTCGCGTCAAGTTGGTGGTCTAAATGATTAAAGTAATGTGCAATATCAAGAATAAAACTACTTGAAACCAAGTCAAAATCTTTTATGTCATCTCTAGAAATTTTTGTCAACTTTTGGTTCAAAGAAGGATCACCAAATGACAGTGAGAGGGTGGCAGGGCCCAATGCATAAAACTTCAGGAGACAATTTGAATATCTAAATCCAGGTACAGGAGCAATTAGTAAGGTAGGGGAAAGGACTAGGCTAGTCTCATTCAAAATAAATTCATTATACTCTAAATCACATGTAATTGGTAGATTATCCTCGAAAACAGGACAAACATTTGTGTCATTGCCTACACGCTCAAAATCCACAAGAGAATCCAAATTTGTGACATTTGGTGAAATCTCACTATTATGCTCATGACTTGCACTACTCATAGAATACTGCAGAACCATAGAAAAGTCATTTTCAATACAAGAATCATCCTTAGAAACTTCAATCAAATCAGGATCATTTGCACTTGTATTAAAACTATCAGCTATACCATAACTAATGGGTATACAATCAGTAAGATGTAACTCATCACCATTGGCCTCAACATTGTCCTTCCGATTCTCCTTAATATGCTCTAAAGAATTCTCCTCAAAGGTTGGTAATATTTGAGACTCACAAAACTGATGAGGTTCTTTTAGCTCTTCCAAGAATTGAGTTGAAGTGGCAAAATCAGATTCACCAGCTAGAAAATCATTGGACTTCCCCAAAGAATTGTGCGTGTTAAAATCACTCCTCCTTAATTTGGTCATCTCTTTTACCTCCCTAGCTAAGGCCAGAACTTTGGCTTCTAAATCCTCATTATAAGTAGAACTCAAACACTGCTCATTAGTATAACTAGGTGAAATATGTGAGTCAGAATAAGGATGAGAACCCAAAAAACCTTGGTCAGTAGAATAGAATGCATAATTAGACTCCACTTCAGTATTGAAATTAATTGGTGACCATTGGGTATAATTATAAGGGCAATAAGAGGTATCATGGTCCGAGGAGTGGCAACAAGAACACCAATAGATAGGGGAAGGCGGGCGTTCATAAAATTTGAATTTTTCTAGAGACGGTTTTACATATAAAGGCCGAGAATATAAATTCAGATGCATCGTTGACTCCCATTCATAAGTCTCTTGTACTAACCATTCAAAGAAGCACCAACCCTCATCTATAGTCTTAGATAATAACCCCCCTTCACAAAGAGACTCCACATTAGCTCGAGTCTCATGATTTAGACCCTCATAAATAATTTTAATCACTTCCCATCTTTCTAAACCATGATCACCACATCGAGCAAGAAAAACTTTTAGTCTATCTATGTATCTCCAAAAAACTTCATCATCATATTGAGGAAATGAATATAATGTCATATTGAAGCCCCTTTAATATTAATATTAATATAGATATAAATCAAGATAAAACAAATAAAACACAATCGACTAAAATAAATTAATAAACAAATAATAAAAGGTATGGCAATATAATTAACTAACTACTAAAAGCACTGATAATGAAACTACATCATGTATTAATGAAATCTAACACTAGTGAAACATACTAGCTACGACTACTACTAATAAAAAGCAGATAAATGAACATGGAACAATTAGACATGAAAATAAAAGAGGAAATAAAATCAAGTGAGTAACAAAACTCAATACACAACATCCCCGGCAACGGCGCCAAAAACTTGTATGATTAAAAACTAGTACCGCAAGTGCACGGTGTACGATATAGCACAACTAGCAAATACGGGTCGAACCCACAAGGATGTTGATATTCAATAGTATTACCCACTTAATTATATGAATTAAGTCACTTAGAGTCAACTACAACTACCAGCAAGAAATCATCTAATAAAGCAAGAAAAATAACTAAGACTAAAATTATAGTAAAAATATAGGAACTGCTCAAGAACCTACCAAATCGAAACTATAAATAAACCAAATAAAAATAATAATAGGACACCACTATGAACCAAACTAGCAAACAAACTTAACTTACCCGTAAGAAGCATTGACATCAAGATGATTACGATATGATTTGATATAAGACAAACAAGAGAATACTCCAATGTTCATAAACAATTTAAGATAGGAAATCACAGGACATAGATTAAGATGATTAAAGTAACAAACAATGATGCAGCAAACAAATCGGCAAACAAAACAAGATCGGAATTTGACGTTGATGCTGCCAAAGTCCACAAAGCTTTACCAATAATTAAGAGCAACAAACTAGATTGAATAGAAGATGATAAAGCAAAACTAGATTAAAGTCAATTAAAGCAAGGAACGAAAATACCAGAGTAGATTAATAAAATAGATAGAGAATACTGAAATTGAACTAAGCTTCGCCGCCGTTGTCACCCCGTCGGCAATAACAAACAAGAATGAATTAAAACTAAAACCTAAACTATTGTGAGAATGTCTGTTGTGCGAAATCTGTCACTTTTCGCCCCCCTTGTTCTGTTCTTTGTATCTCCTTTTAAATGGCTGCGTCAGACTTAGGGTATAGAAACCCAAATCTTTGCCTCTAATTCCATCCCCCCTTGCTAGTTGCTTCTTTTATGGGATTAATTAGCAAGCCCTAATACTCTTCACTCCGTCAGTTATGTGGGTCAAGCCCAAAGTTGGTTTATTTTACATAAATAAGGGCTGCTACGTAGTAGTGCAATTTCGACCCACTAAATGATTGATTTAGCTCTTTTCTATCTCACACAAAGTTGTAGGGCTCGAACTCAGCTTTCCATAGCCCCTTAAATCGTCTCGTTTCGACTCCGCATGAGTGAGATATGGCCAAAATACGGCAACACCCCTGCACATTTCATAAAACACGAATTAAACACATCTTTAGGCTTTAGTATAAATGGCCATCACTTAATAAATAAAATAGATATAAATACAACTTTTCAAGCACTAAAATAATAAACAAGTGACCAAACCCAAACTATTACAAAAGTATAATATTTAGTCGGGATAAGCTTAATGACGACACTTTAAAAATATCATATTAGAGGGTATAAATATGCAAAAATAAGCACTCATTAGGAACGTTACTAGTTTGATTGTGTAATTAATCTAATGCTAGATTTAAGAATAGAATCGGATTGTTTTATTCTTTTATCTATTTGTAGCAAACTAGGGAGTAACTTATATGCAGATCGTCTTGGTTATTTCTTGGGGAAATTGAATCAACTGTTGAATGTTTATCGCGTGTATGACATTAGCAGGTCTATTGGTTCTCAGTGTTTATTGCTGCTATTGGATTGAACTTAGACGCTGAACGGACTAGGTTATCCTTTAGTTAGGGTTTTATAGTCACGCTGATCGTGCTATTCAACTAAGAATAAGGAGAATGCGAGATTAGTTCTCAACAATAGATAATCATGGAAATAATTAGAGTTGAGGTTCAATGATCGATATTGAAATTGAAGTGGATGTTAATCGGATTCAAGATCTTTCCATATTGATTTCTTATTTTATTTATTTGCTAGTTAATTTTAGTTTGTTTATAATCTACTTGAAAACCCCCTGCATTGGTTACTCGGTCCTTAGAGTCATCTAGGTATTGATTCACGCTAAATATTAAACTCGTCCCTGTTTCCCTGTGGATACGAACCTTACTTCCCTTCTACATTTTATTGAAAAAGAGAGTAGGAGAAATTTATCTTTTGTTAGGTGCACACGACAAATCCGCGTCCACCAAATTTTGGCGCCGTTGTCGGGGAAACGGTGTTACTTGTTTGTATTTAGCGTGATTTTTGGATGGTATTGTTTGTGCTCTTTGTTTTTGGTTGACACTCATAGCGCTAACAATGCATTGCAAGAGTTCTTCTCAATCAATTTTGCAGGTACTTGAAGTGGAGATTGACATGGAACCACCATTGTCACACATGGAGCACAAGCCCAATGATTAAGCTTAAGGTACTAAGTTGAGCTAACGACTTTAAACAACAGCGCTTCTCGGGAGGCAACCCGAGACCCCTTCTATTTTCTTTCTTTTCCTTTATTTTCTCATCAAATTTCCACCACCACAACAAATTTTCTTTCAACCACCGCCCACCCACTAAAAAGATCCACAACCAATCTTAATCCACTTGGAACCAAAATCCACAAAAGAAAACCCGTTGGGAGGAGTTCAATAGCTAGGAGTTGGTACAACTAGAGGGTTGAGATTGTTAATGAATCTTTTCGATCTCTTAAGCTAGGTGCAAATCTCAAAAATTTAAAAATTTGAATTTGTCATTTGTTTGAGTGATTCGAGGGAGCGGGTTGTGAGTTGATTTATGAGATTCGAGTTGGTGTTGTTAAGAAATTTGAGTTTGACGGATTGTTTGTCATGAGTTTTGAGCATTCGATCTTCGATTTACCCGATTTTCAAATTTCCCCCCCATTTTCAGTTTACTTTTTCTTCTAATTGTCGTCACATTGAGGACAATGTGTAGTTTAAGTAGGGGGGAGGGTATTCTCATTCTCATGTATCTATGTTGTATTTATTACTTTCAATTTGAAAAAATGAAAAAAAATGAAAAAAAATATATATAAAAAAAAGAAGTGATGAAATGAATCCCGCTGAGTTGAAAACCCGCAAGGGCGGGCGACTCGGGCAAAATTGGGGGCTCGGATAGGTCGAAAACCCGAAAGGGCGGTCTATGCAAAAAAGAGCTAGTTGAGCGGGTGAGTTTTGTGAGCCGGAAAAAGAAGAGAGATGAAAAAAAAAAGTGAGAAGCTAGGATGAAAACCCGGAAGGGCTCCTAGGCAAAATGAGAGATTAAGAGAGAATTATATACTTTGAAAACTCATTTGCCGGAGATGATGTCATAAGGTGGAAAGCGTTTTCGGGTATGGTTGGTGAATCCATCCTTGATTTTGTGAAGTTTTGTTTTGGCTTTCACATTCTTTTGGTTGATTGTTTGTTTTTGGGAGTAAGCATGGAATTTATCCCTTTTTGTCTTTGTTCCATGGCTTGCTATTCTAAGATAGTTGTAGTAGTAGTAGGTCATCTTTTGAGGTTTGGGAGAGGCGATAGTTTAGTGTGTCGTGGTCGACATTTTGATTATTGTTGGTGTTGCTGGTTAAACTTGTTGGTGTTGCTGGTTATTATTGTTGTCGCGTCTTTGTATTTTTCAGGTGAGCTCGAATCTAAGTGTGGGGGAGTCATTGTCCCTTACGTTTAGGTTTTGAGCGGATGTTGTTAAGATGTGATGATGATGATGTAGATGGTGGAGAGTGTAGGTTGGTGTTGATAATTTGGGTGAAGATTTATTGGGTGATCCTCATTTTGAGTTTACTCGAGGTCGAGTAAAGTTCAAGTGTGGGGGTATTTGATACGCCCAAGTTATACGTAGTATTTATGTTATTTTGGGTGCACTTTGCTAAGGGTTTGATTGTAATTGTTAACATTCGTGTTTTATTTAACCCTTAGCGGAAGTTCGGAGTTTTGCGAGATAATTTGTGTTAATGTCATGTATTCCGAGCTTTCAAGGTGAAATGCATTTGAGCCAAGCAAAGTACCAAGCAGCATCGCAAGCACAACAGCAAGCCCAAGCCAAGCATGCGAACAACCAAACTCCACCGCAAGCTCAGCAGCACCGCAAGCTCGGCAGCACCGCAAGCTCCGGCGATCGCACGCCATCGCACAAAGATCGCCCATCCACGCCATCGCCCATCCAGCTGCCCGCGAGCGAGCCGGCTCGCGACCCACGAGCCTTGTCGCGACTCGCGAGCCCTGTCGCGACTCGCGACCCCTTTGCCCAGCCAATTTGTGCGGGAAGACAGAGTACTCGTCGCGACTCGCGATGCTTAAGTCGGCTTGGGGCCACGTTTTGTGAGGGGTTTAAAAGCTTCCTAAAACCTAATATTTTGGGAGAGGAGACCTAAGAGGACAACACACTTGAGGAGAGAGAATCTCCAACACTCCATTCCTCTCTTGTTATCTTCTCTTTTTAGTTTTCATTTTCTAGTTTAGTTTTTAGAGATTTCAATTATGGAATTGGCTTATGCTATGCCGATTGTAGCTTGAACTGTTCTTGAACGAGATTAACATGAAGCTTCAAGCATTATTGTGAGATATTTCCCCTCTATTTAGTTTCTTTGATTATGGTTCAATTTCTATGATTGTGTTCTATGATTATTGCATAATTATGCTAGGAACGTTACTAGTTTGATTGTGTAATTAATCTAATGCTAGATTTAAGAATATAATCGGATTGTTTTATTCTTTTATCTATTTGTAGAAAACTAGGGAGTAACTTAGATGCAGATCGTCTTGGTTATTTCTTGGGGAAATTGAATCAACTGTTGAATGTTTATCGCGTGTATGACATTAGCGGAGTCTATTGGTTCTCGGTGTTTATTCTTCGCTATTGGATTGAACTTAGATCTTTGAACGGACTAGGTTATCCTTTAGTTAGGGTTTTATAGTCACGCTGATCGTGCTATTCAACTAAGAATAAGGAGAATGCGAATTTAGTTCTCAACAATAGATAATCATGGAAATAATTAGAGTTGAGGTTCAATGATCGATAATGAAATTGAAGTGGATGTTAATCGGATTCAAGATCTTTCCATATTGATTTCTCATTTTATTTATTTGCTAGTTAATTTTAGTTTGTTTATAATCTACTTGAAAACCCCCTGCATTGGTTACTCGGTCCTTAGAGTCATCTAGGTATTGATTCACGCTAAATATTAAACTCGTCCTTGTTTCCCTGTGGATACGAACCTTACTTCCCTTCTACATTTAATTGTAAAAGAGAGTAGGAGAAATTTATCTTTGGTTAGGTGCACACGACAAATCCGCACCCACCACCTACGTATCCTTGATGGAATCAGGCCAGTCGTAGCTCTTAACATTTTAATTGGTGGCCTAGCATTTTGCTTTGGAGCCATTTGCAATGAATTAAGCATTGAATTAATCATTGATTTGGAAGAGGTCATTGGCAAGGGTGGATAGTGATGGTTGTTTGGTTTGATTTAAAGCGGTCGGACCTCAGGGTGAGGTTTCCTACGTATCTTTAGCAGAATCAGACCATTCGTAGTTCAGGCTAGTGAATGAGAAGATGCCCTGAGTTTTGCCTAAGTCTCCCTTATGGGTTTTCGACCTAGCGGGCTTTGGTTTGTCTTTTATGGCTTATTGGAATGCGACATGGATGGTTATGGATTGCTTGAGGGAAGGTTTGTCAGATATATGATTTGGCTTTGGTTGTTGAGGTCAAGGCCTATTGGTTAAAGTTTTGGGTTGAAGGTTAAAGGTTTCGAAGGAAATACCTTTGACGAAGCTATTGATGGGCTTATTTGCAACACTTCTCTTTTTTTAAATTTTGCACTTTTTGTATCATTTTTTTTTCGCTTTGATTTTTTTCGTTGCTCTCTTTTTTTTACTTGCCCGTTACATTGAATTGTTGTCAAGTGTACTTCCTATGAGGTAGGTTAAAGGGAGAGGGGTGTTATTTTAGGTTGAAATGGAGGAATATTTGTGGGGAAGGGGAGGAATGCCTCTTTTATATATGCCAGTTGTTCATTGCCTTTATTAGAATAGTCATGAGAATTAGAAATTCATTTCTTTTAAGGCGACAATCGTGATTTTCATTGATGCTCATTAGTGCAGGGTTAGAAAAGAAATACTCATTTATTGATTGAAAATTATGTGTACATGCAATAAGAGGGGAAATCCTATATTAGACTGGGAAAAATAAGAGAAATGAAACAGAAAATAAAATCCTAAGTCTAGACTCCCACGTCGCATGACAAGACAGCTTTGTTGCTTCAATCTTCACGAGGTCTCTTTCTAAGCGAAAAGAGAAGTGTATTTTTTTCGCGTTGATTGGACCTAAGCGAGTCCAAGTGCTTTGATGAATATATGCTATTGGGACTGGGGCTGCGTCTTTGTAGTCTGGGTCGGATAACAATCCTTTGTACCCATGTCAACGACCCCTATCCTATCTGGGACCTCGTTCGAGAGAATTGGAAGTCTTCCCTTTTCTATCATATCGTGAATGAGGTGCTTTAACTTATAGCAATCGTCAGTTCTATGTCCGTTTCCTCTATGATACTTGCAATAGGTATTTTTGTCCCAGTTGGGCCCTTTTCTGTCTTCCTTAGGATCTGGAGTGGTTCCTATAGGGTAGAGCAATTTTCTGAAATGAAGATACTCGAATAAAGCACCGTAGCTCATGTGTAAGGATATGAACTCCCCCTTAGGCTTTCTTTTAGGCATGGTAAGAGTTGGTGCAGGTATGGAATGTATCTCGTTAGGTGAATCATTAATAATGCTTTTTCCTCCTCTAGAGCGAGACGAGCTTTCAGGGATTGATTTGATGGAAGGGTTTATCAGCGGACTGCGTTGTGTAATGTCATGTAGTTCATTGATCCTTCGTCGGTCAGTTGTGATTGCGGTAAAACTAGCTGGTGCCTTGTAATGTGCTTCTAGTCTGGCGACACGTGCTACAAGGTCCACGATTGTCCCCTTTAACTCATCAACTTATTCTTGAGGTGTGCTTGACATATTGTATTTTTCCTACAATGAATCATCCAGCAGGAGATTAGACATGGAGTGATGATGGAGAGAGAGAAATGACATGAAAGAATGTGTGTTTGTTTTATAAGAGTTGAGCTTCTGGGAACGAATCTGAATATCCTAAATGCATGATTTTTTTTTTTTGTGGATGCACCTAGACCTAATGTATGTATGCATGACTCAATCTATGCGTTCGAACCTGTAAAGGCCGCCTACATATCCCGAAAAAGGGAATCAGATCGCTTGTAGTTCAGGACTACTAAATGCGGAATGCATGAAATGAAATGGAGAGATGGATGCAATGAGACTCCTAAATGTCTAATAACTCTAGTTATGCATGAAATGTGTGAACGACGGACTATGCAATGCAGGTTGACTCTTGTATGAATGCAATCCTAATTGATATGAAATTGTAATGACTTCAGAATCCTAGACTTGATAGACTTCTAATGACGTTAGAATTCTAGATTCGACGAACTTTCGAGGATGCTAGACTCCTAATATGTATGAAACTCTAGTGGACCTAGACTCCTAAAATGGATGGAATTCTGATGAATTTAGACCTTTATATGAGCGGAACTCTAATGGATTCGAAACTCCTAAGATGAATGAATTCTAATGGATTTAGACTCCTAAGATGGACAAAATGCTAATGGCTTTAGACTCCTATTATGCATGGACTTTCTATGGATTATAGACTTCTAAGATGAGCAAGTTCTAATGGACTTAGACTCCTAAGATAGACAGAATTCTAACGACCCTAGACTTCTTAGATGGGTGAACCTAGACAGGATTAAGACTCCTAGCACGGATAGAGTTAGACGGGGTTAAGAACCCTAAATGGAATGAAACTGGATGAATCTAGACATTTCGGTCAGACGGACTTCTAGTGCAATTAGAATTCCTAAGCGGATGAGACTTTTACAACAAGATGGACGCTAAAAGGAATCCTAAATGATATACACATGAAAAGATGGATAATATACATGAAAAGATAGGACAGAGAAAAAGGATGAATTTTTGAAAAAAAAGATATGAGATAGGAAAAAAGATGAGATTTTTTTTTTGAAAAAAAGGTGGAGATAGAATTTTTGAAGTAGATAAGAGATTGAAGATGGGATGAAATTTTGAAAAAGATAGGAGAATGATTTTTGAAAAAAAGATAGGTGGTACTATTTTTCGAAAATGGAGATGATAGAAAAAAAATCCGGATAAGTTTTGGAAAGAAAAAAAAAGATGGAGATTTAGTTTGAAAAAGATGGATTTATTCTTTTAGAAAAAATGGCGATGCTTTTTTGTTGATGAAACAGGATTAGAGGAAAAAAGAGAAATCTCATCCTAGGTTTGGGTAAGAAAAGGGAAAGAGGTGTATTTGGGCCAAATAAAATGTACATCCCACGTAGGAGAGCAGAAGCTATACCCAACAAGTAGAAACAAAGCCCATCTTGTAGAAAGGAAGAGAGGAGCGCGAGCTGATGCGAAGACGCAAGAGCTGCGCCACGTGTAAAGTAATGGCGCCTCACACACAAACAAGTGAGGCACACAGGAATAAACACGCAGAATTGGGGGTCTGCGCGGGACGCTGGAATACTGTGTTGGACGCAGACGATTACGTGGAGCGCAGAGTACTTAGAGACTCTCATGTCTTACTCGTCGCGTAGATTTGTTCGATGGTTTTGAACTCGAAACATTGTGTAATACTAAACACGAAAGAACACGCACACGTAAAGATGCACAAATATGATAATATGCAAAGTTCTCAACCTAAAGTCCAGTTCCACGTTCAACTATGGTCAGGTTTTGGGTTAAGGTTGAAAAGGGTCCATGACTAAAAGATTGATCCCACGCTTCATACCCTTGCTTAAAGAGGTGGCCACGTGTAAGACGCACTCCAGTCTCAAGTCAGGAACAAGAGAACAATGCCATGGTTGGGCAGGTTTGCTTATGACTAATATCCAACACTATCGCTCAGGAAGCTTTTTGGAAGGACAAAGCGCAAACCCCCCGGGGGTGACCTCACACATAGAACATGTGCTAATGAGGCAAGGTAGATTGTCCTTATGGTGGCTGAACAATAGCCATGCACATGCAAAATAATATATTAATCTAAGGCATAAAAATAAGAATGAATCGTATTTTTCAAGTTTCACCCACTCATTTAAAAAAAATTTATTTTTTAAAATCCTCCCCAGTGGAGTCGCCAAGTTATAGGCGTGTTTTTATTTCGCCTACGCGGTGTGAGCGCGTATTAGATTTGACTACCCCATTGTTAAAGTTTTATTAAAAATATGTTTTTGAAGTCGCCAACAATTCTTTGGAGGAAGAATCATAAACCTAATTGGATTGAAACGGAAGGGACATCTTAGGGACTTATCCAATGTAGATTTCCCCGTCATGACTCCATAGATGGTCAGGAACCAAAAAGTGAGTTCGGGGGTGAGGGTACAATATAGTCAGGAACTATATTGCCCAATGCTGGCCTCTACTAAATACCGATTCACAACAGATTTTATACAATATAATAATCAAATAACATTTTAATGCACCCTAAAAATTATTAATCTAGAGTGGTTCAGGAAACACATAAAAAGACTCATTATTTAGTAACAAGTTATTATGCAATCATATTACAAGGTTCCTAGTAGGTAGTCCAAATTATCTGAATTAATTAGAACAGTTCTTTAGGTCTTGTTTAGCAATAATAACATGTGGGTGATAAAAATTGCAATCAGGCATGGAGGACAATCATATAATATGAATATTATATACAAAAATAAGAAAAGAAAATAATGGAGGGACTTAGTATAATATATACAATACTTACAATCACGGGAATATATTAATAACCTACATCATGAATAGAATATTAGTAACTTCAATAAAGTAATAAAAATAAATAAAGAAATAAAATAAAGTTAGTAATTTAGTTGACCTTCACAAATTATACCACCGTCCGGGGTCGTTGATTTGTACGGATCTTAGAAAATTGAATTGGAACAAGTCTTTAAAAAGTTGTTTCTTGTGTCGAATGAAATTTGCCTTGTACAGTGATGTGTTTTAGGCGTTGACTTTATGTGTTGGTGTTTAAGTGTTATGGTTCAATGTGGCAGATTAGTATTTAGGAATAAGGATGAAGGTTAGATGATGAATATTAAGTGGCGGTGATGAAGATCATGGGCGTTAATTAGTAAGGGATTTGATGATGTGCCGTGTGGAGATAATGATGAGATGATGATGAATAATCAGGTGGGTTATGTATTATGGCGGTGAATTGTTGTTGTATTGTTGCTGTGTTGTTAGTTTGTGTCGAGAATTATATGGAGGATGGAGGTGTGGTGATTTGTGTCGAGGGAGTATGAGGAGTTGTGAGGTGAGTCGTGTATTTTGTTATGAGTGCCGTGGAATCTCCATTGTTATATGGTGAGGAGATGAGTTATATTTTTTTTTTTTTGAAAGAGAGATGAGTTATATATATAGTGTAGGTTTAGGTAGTTAAGTTGCAAAAGAGTTTTAAAAGATAATCGAATTCTAAAAGATTTTTATTAAAAAAGATTTTAGAAAAGAGTTAGATAAAAGATATTTAAAAACAGTTGGGAAAAAGATGATTTTTTGTAAAACATATTTTTATTAATAAAACTAATCAATGTAATTAATTAATTCTATTAATTAAATTGGGCTAGAAAAGAGGTTTTATAAATTGGGCTTTCATAAAAACTATTTTTAAAAGGTTTTCAAAGATGGGCCTTTAAAAAAGTTATTTTAAAACGTTTTGTTTTCAGAAATGAGTTAATAAAAAGGGTTAGAAAATGGTTTTGGGCTTAAAACATTTTATTTTAGACTCGTTCTTTATTCTTTTCTTGATCCGGACCAAATGGAGCATGGTATTAGTCATCATAGGGTACTAAATGGGGAGACACGATTATGTGTCTACAATCATCCAATCCCATTAATCCAATCCCAAAAAAGTAGTTCACTAATCCGATTTTTAAAGTCGGATATTTCGAGTCTGATTTCCTAAAACAGTCTGATCAAATATGGATCAAGATTTCTATATTTTTAGGCATTAGAAATATCTGTTTTTTCATTAAAGTATATAATTTCATTTTTTTAAATAGATAATAAATATAAGAGTAAGAGAAACTAAAAGCAAAAAATGAAAACCCTAAACAGATGTTCATAGTACTGCTCAAGTGCTCGGCCTTCTCATTTGCAGTTCACAACCCCTTTTTAGTTCTCTCTGACTCTCCTAATGTAGGCATTTTTTCACTGCCTATGCGGAATGAGCGCGGATTTGACTACCTCATTGTAAAGATTTTTGTTTAGAAATTCGTTTTAAAAAAGAAGTCGCCAACAAGTTTTTAAAGTAAGACTCATAAACCTAATTCGATATTTGGAAACCATAGGGACAACTTAGAAACTTATCCAATGTAGATTTCTCCGTATGACTTCATAAGTGAAAGTCTTGGGTGTAATTGTTACACCATAGCTTATGGTGTAACAGTTATCTCACACGTGCGAGATTGAAGATTGAAGGATTTAAACAGTTACCTCATCCATCTTTTCCTGTTTAACTCTGACTTCTCCTTCGCTCTCTCTCTCTCTCTCTTTAATCCTTCTAGCACTCCCCCATCGCCTTCGCTTTCTTCAATGACAAAACTCTCCAGATGAGAAATTCGAATGAATGAATTTACCATAATCAGATAATCCAGACAAGAATAAGATGAAGTTTGGATGAACAAATTGAAAGAGAAGACGAATTCGAATAAAATTATGTCGGAAATGAGCAAATGAAATTCGAAGGAACGCTTTCAGATTCGATCAAATTTGTTTCGAACTATCAAGAAGATGTTGCGAATCAACAAAATCGCAACAGTAATCTAAAAAATTTGCTGGAAAATTAGCCGGAGATGGCAATGGCTAGGGAGGAGAGACAAAGCATTTGGTGGTAGAGTAGAGGATGAATTTCAAGGATAAAGAAAGCTCGAAAATTCGCAGATTTTAGTACACTTAATTGGAGTTAAAATGTAAAGAATTGATAATCTTAGGGATTTGAATGTGAGATGTAGGGAGAAGATGAGATTGGATTGTTATCAAGATTTGATCTAGGCTGACGAATCATGTATCGTAATCGAAGTTTCCACAACAAGAGCAAATTGCAATTTATCTCCTTGTTTTTTTTTCCTTCGAATCTGTATCACCAGCGACGGAGGAGGTAATAAGGAAGTGCCTGGGTGGGGTGCGTCAAGTGGTGTCAGGGTGGGGTGGGTCAATTTGTATTAGCCCGATTTTTAAGCAGCTTTTGATTAGTTATTAATTATATTTTTGTTATGATTATATTTTGGAAATTTATTATTAATTATCAAATTATGATTTCCATGTAAATAATGCAAGAAATAGTATTGACATTTATGTACAAATTATATTTTAGAAATCCCAATGAGCAAACCCATTTGTATCTTTCATTCTCAAAATTTTGAATTGTTAATCTTTAGGAGGTTTACACCTCATTTCTTTCTTCGTAGCAAACAACAACAAAGCCCAAAACATTTCTAGTTCTTGAGTTATCAATAATTCCCCATTTGAATAAGTAATCCAGATATCTTTTAAGCTAAATGAGCTAACGGAAACCACAAAAAAAAAAAGAAAAACCATCCTTCTATCTCTCTCGAACATTTTTCACTTCTTGCTCTACTCCAGCCACCTGCAAGCTAGTGCCCTGACATTCCTTTCCATTTATCGGTGTTGTATTGCGTCGATTGAGTGCATGCATACTTGGTTTCTCTCTCCTCGATATCTGGCTGCTGCTCGCCCTCGAATTTTCTCTCCTCTGCTTCGTAGCTGCTCCTACCATGAGAATATGTTGGTGTTTGTTATGGATAAATTTTCAGGATGACGTTGACGTTAACAGCAGTAGCGTGACACAAGGACTAGGTCAAAGCACAACCGATTGCCGAAGAATAAGGGTGACTAAGTCCATCCAAAGTTCAGTCAGTTCAAATGCTTCAAGTAGCAGTCAAGGGTCGTGCTAAATAAGCGGAAATATCATGCCATGATCTCGGCCAACTACTTTCGATATTCTGGGAGGCACGTGGAGATTGAGACTACTATATAAAGACGGCAGAGTTGAAGCAAAAGGAACACACATTCCACCGAACTTACACAAGCTTGAGCATTCGCAGTTTACACTATTTCATTCATCAAACACTTTACATTTCAAGTTATTATTTTCTTTACATTGCAATCAAGTTATTGTACTTAGAATAATCATCCTAGGGTGTATTGACTGTCGTTCACCCTGAACGTCAGTTGCATATAGTGGATTGGTGGACTCATATCCATCCACGATTTTTTACCCACCTTCATTGGGGGTTTTCCGTGTCACCATCTCTTTGTGTCGTTCCCCTTTGATTCCCCATTACATTTGCATTCATTTCATCACCTTAATCTGGTTATTGTCGTCCCAATTTGATAATTGTCGCTAAGGCAAAAATCTGCATAAATAATTTGGCGCCCACCGTGGGGCCTACGGCCGAGATCTCTCATTAATTCCTATTCTTAATCAAGCATCGTCATCATCCTTCCCGATCGATCCCTAAGAAATGTAAAGTTTGCCTTTGAGAAATTAAAAGGCGAAATGGAGCGGATGAAGAAGGATAACGATCGTCGACCTACGAATTAACTCGTCGAAAGAACAAGTCCAAAAGCTGCAAGAAGAGTTAGCATCGACCGAGGCGTCCAAGCAATGACATCCCAAGAACATTGGAGATATCTCAACGATGCATCGTCTCAGTGACGAGGAGACTTCCGAATCTGAAGAAGCCGAAGACTATCAAGGCGGGAGGACGAAGATATCCCCAATGACGATCAGTCCAAAGAACGCGACGTTATGGCCAAAATGGCCAGATGATGCGTCTCCTCTCTCAACTCCCTGGAGCTCCAACTCCAAGCATCGTCGAGCATCATGACGGCTATGCAGCGTCCCCGTTCGTGGAAGAGATCGCCAAGGCAGCATTGCCAAAGAAGCTCAACCTTCCCATCTTGACTGCGACTTATGATGAATCTACTGACCCATCGGAGCACGTCGCCCAATACATGCAGCGGATGTGGCAAGCGTCCATTCCATGGCACCTGGTCGAAGTGTGCATGTGCAAGTCCCTCGGAGCGCGGCGGCCGGGCTGCCCTCAAATGGCTCGGATCCCTCAAGCCAGGAAGCATTAACAACTTTTCAACCCTGGTGAACAAGTTCTATAGCAAATTTGAAGGCAGTCGCAGTCTCGAGAAGCAGACTAGTGACCTTTATGGCATCGTTCAGAACCCAGGAGAACCGATTCGGGATTATTATAATCGTTTTAATAAAAAATGATTGGGATTAAAGATCTAGATACTAAAACTGCTATTGAATGTTTCAGGAATGGAATCATCCTCAGATCCAAGCTGTACAACCGTCTCACCAAGTATCCTTGTGCGACGTTCGAAGAGGTGAAGTTAAGAGCTTTGGCGTAGATGCGATTGGAAGAAGATGACGCAATCCTCAACACAATCTCGACGTGTCACATATCAGAAGGCTCGAGTGATCGCAAGACGTTCACACCCAAAAAGCATAACTGGAGGCCTCATCCATATAGCAGGCCCAATCAGGTACATAATGTTAATGACGCGTCGGAATGTGCGGTGCGAAGTCAAAGGCGATCCCAGCGCTTATCCCGATATCGAATCGTACGGTTTTTCCGTCAATGCTGGAGGTGTTGTCAACGCACTGACCAAGAATGGAGCACCCGTCCGTTGGCCCGGGAAGAAGCGGCCGTCCGGGCGCTCGAAAGGATCGGACCAAGTGGTGTCGATTCCATCATGACCATGGCCATAAGGCCAGAAGAATGCATCACACTCGAGAGAGAGGTCGGGTTCATCTTTGAACAATGGACATCTCCAAGATCTTCTCGGCGACAAAGGGAAAGCGTCCTTTGATAAGAATCCTCCCGAAGCCGAATCCACTTGCGTTCCCTACTCATGTCGAGGTAATAAAAGTTATTTACGGTGGATCGACGTTTGCGGACTAACATACTCGGCGGCCCGAGTGGCTAGCAAGAGAGGATCCCCCTCGTCCAAAGTTCCTAAGTCTTGCGGAGTCGGACGACGAGCGAAAATTGGAGGCGATGTCTATTACCTTTGACAACGACGACGTGTGCGGCGATGAGCATCACGACGGATTGGTTATATCCTTGGCCAGTCAAGCACTCTTTGCGGCGAGTCTTTGGTCGACGGCGGAAGTTCAGCCAACATCCTGTTCGAAAATGCTCTCGAAGGTATGGGTCTTTCTGACAGGGACATAACGAAGAAATCTACAGTCCTAGTACGCCCGGCGGAGAAGCGCAACAAGCCGTCGGAGAAATCACCTTACCGAGCTTTCGCAAGGCGTCAACTTGCGGACAAGATTCAACGTCGTGGTGTCCATCTGCGTATAACGTCTTCCTCGGCATGCCATGGATCCATAAGATGAAAGCGATTCCATCAACCTATCATCGGACGCTCGAGTTTCCAACAAAGTGGGGCGTCCAAGAGATCAAAGGCGAGCAAAAGGCGACCGGGAGAATGCTATAGTTCGTCGCTCAAGCCTGTCAAGGCGTCAATCTACCAATTAACAGGCGGATCTGTGCCTGATGAGCCCGATGAGCAACAAGTAGATGAAGTGGCGCTTGATCCAGCTTTTCTTAATCGTGTCGTTCGTATTGGAGCGAGCTTTGTCGTTTGAACTTCGAAACCGGGTAATTGATTTCTTAAAAGCTAACCAAGGCGCTTTGCTTGGTCGCATGAAGATATGACGGTATAAGTCCGGACGTCATCGCCTAGAAGTTGAACGTCGATCCAGATCATAAACCAGTCAATCAAAAACGACGTAAGTTCGCTCCTGAACGCAATCAAATCATAAACGACGAGGTCCGAGCCCGATCGACACGGGTAAAGTACGCGAAGTCAAATATCTGGTCCGGTTAGCTAACGTTGTTGTTGTCGGCAAGAAAAATGGCAAGTCGAGAGTCGCATAGACTTCACGGATCTTAACAAAACTGTCCCGAGGATCCATTCCCGCTTCCCCACATAGACGCAATGGTCGACGCGACAGCAGGGCACGCGCTCCTGACGTTTTATGGACGCATACTCCGGCTACAATCAGATCCTTATGCATCCTGACGATCAAGAAAAAACAGCGTTCGTTACCGACAAAGGTATTTATTATTATAAGGTTATGCCTTTTGGACTAAAAAATGCAGGTGCGACGTACCCGGCGCCTCGTCAATCATATGTTAAAAGATCAACTAGGAGACATTATGGAAGTATACATTGATGACATGTTGGTGAAATCCAAGCAAGGAAACGACCATGTTCAACATCTGTCCGAAGCGTTCGACGTCCTCCGAAAGTACGGTATGAAACTTAACCCCACTAAGTATACATTTGGAGTTCTTTGCATGTAAATTTTTAGGATACGTCATGACGCAACGAGGAATCGAGGCGAGTCCGACCAAATCAAGGCATTGATCAATATCCAATCCCCAGAAACGTCGAAGAGGTGCGAAGTTAACTTGACGTGTCGGCTGCGTTGAATCGTTTCATATCCGGTATGCATCTCGAAAAATGCCACTGTTCTACGACGTTACGCGCAAAAACAAAGGCTTTGATTGGGCACAAGCTCATGAGGACGCTCGCAAGCGCTCAGCGGTGCTTGGCCTCCCCGCCTCTGCTATCCAAACCAAGCGAAGGAGAAACACTTCAACTTTATGCGGCGTAAGCAATACGTCCGTCATTTGTTTTTGACGAGAGAAGTTGAAAACCAACAACTCCCCATTTACTACGTCGGTAAGTCTACGTTAGACGCAGAGACCGGGTATTCTTCCTTGGAGAAACTCGTGTTAGCTTTAGTCACGTACATTTGTTAAAAAACTAAGACATTATTTTGAAACTCATACTGTCGTTGTCATGACTAATTATCCCATTAAAAGTGTTTTGCGTAGACCTGAGTTAACAGGTCGCATGGGAAAATAGGCCATCGCGCTCAGTGGATACGACATCAAGTACATGCCTAGGACATCAATCAAGTCGCAAGCCCTGGCCCATTTTGTGGTGGACTTCAGTCCAGAGCTAGAGAAGATAGCAGACGACGAAATCGCTAGGATCAACAGTGTCAGTGACGACGCTTGGATTTTATTTGTTGACGGCTCTTCTAATTTTCGTGGTGTAGGTCTTGGCGTTGTCTAGAAGTCACCACAAGGGGACAAGATAGTACAAGCCATATGTTGCGACTTCAAAGCGACTAACAACGAAGCTGAATACGAAGCGTTAATCGCAGGATTAACCCTGGCAAGCGACTTGGGGGCAATATTGTTTTGATAAATATTCTCTTAATGTTTATTGTTTTGATAAATATTTTCCTAAAAGCTTTTATTATTATCCTTTACCCATAAACCAGATTTTTAACACGGAAAATCCGATCTCCGGATTTTTAGGGATAAAAAAGGCATCATGGAAGCACGCGTAGCATAAAAAAGGAATATTACGGAATATTTCGGAATTTGCGCCGGGACGCGGCTTGCGCTCAGCGCGCCACGTGCGTCCAGCTCATTGGCCATATCGCGTCAGGCACACCAATGAGCGCCTGACACGTGGACTTGTAACTCACACAGAGTCCTGCGCCTAGCGCAAGTCTTGTGTGAGACGCCAATTAAAATTTTATCTTCTAAAAAACGTGTTTCTATGTGCAATGTTTTAATTGGACGGATCACGTCAGGCAGGCCAACCTGCGCCAGACGCGTGTCCGTGCGCCTGCCACGTAGAACTGCGCCTGGCCCAGGTCTTGCGTGGAGCGCACGCTTTGTTTTGCCTATAAATATGGACTGATTTCCCGAATCAAAGACGGCTGGGAATTATTATTTTTACGCACGCAAATACTCTCAAACACTCCGAAACATACACTTTTAATCTTCCACATTAATTCTTGTTCCTGATTCTACTATATTCCTGGTTCCAAGATTGCTTCGACTGAAGGTCATTACGCTCTTCGATCTAAACCGCATAGGTATAATCCTGAGGGCTCTTGAATAATCATATTTATTTTATTGAAGTTACTAACCTTTTTTTTGTCATGATGTAGATTCTTAATTAATAACAGTGGTTCTTTTGCAAATTCTAACCTCTTTTCTTATATTTTCGGTATATAATGTTCATATTATTATGATTGTCTTGCATGCTTTTTTATCACCCATATGTTATTATGCTAAACAAGACCTAAAGAACTGTTTTAATTAATTCAGATAATTTGGACAACCTGCTAGGAACCTTGTAAAATGATTGTATAATAACTGATCACTAAATAATTAGTCTTTTTGTGGGTTTCCTGAACCCATCTAGAGTAATTATTTTAGGGTACTTTAAAAAGTTGTTTGATTATTCTATTGCATAAAGTCTGATATGAATTGTTATTTAGTAGAGGCCAGCAATGGGCAATATAGTTCTTGACTATATTGTACCCTCACCCCCGAACTCACTTTTTTGGTTCCTGACCATCTATGGAGTCATGACGGGGAAATCTACATTGGATAAGTCCCTAAGATGTCCCTTCCGTTTCAATATCCAATTAGGTTTATGATTCTTCCTCTAAAGAATTGTTGGCGACTTCAAAACGTATTTTTAATAAAACCTTAACAATGGGGTAGTCAAATAAAAGCGCTCACACCGCGTGTAGGCATTAAAGGAATTCAAAATCCATGCCTGCAATTTGGCGACTTCATTGGGGACCTTTAGTGTCCTATTCCAAGGCAGTCGTGGTGGAATGTTTGTCCTCTTCCAATGCAATTGCCTTGGAATAGGACAAACATTCCGCAACAATTGCCTTGGAATAGGACAAACATTCCACAACAATTGCCTTGGAAGAGGACAAACATTCCACAACGATTGCCTTGGAATAGGACAAATATTCCGCAACAATTACCTTGGAAGAGGACAAACATTCCACCACAATTGCCTTGGAATAGGACAAACATTCCGCAACCACTGCCTTGGAATAGGACAAACATTCCGCAACAATTGCCTTGGAAGAGGACAAACATTCCGCAACAATTGCCTTGGAAGAGGACAAACATTCCACAACGATTGCCTTGGAATAGGACAAACATTCCGCAACCACTGCCTTGGAATAGGACAAACATTCCACAACAATTGCCATGGAAGAGGACAAACATTCCACAACAATTGCCTTGGAATAGGACAAATATTCCACAATAATTGCCTTGGAATAGGACAAACATTCCGCAACAATTGCCTTGGATGCCAAACATTCCGCAGCAATTGCCTTGGAGGAGGCCAAAAACTCTGACATGAGCCGGATCATAATAGCTCATGATTCCTTTTCCCATATGTCATTTCATTTTTGCACCCATGTCTATTCCTGAAACTTTCGTTGGTTTTGCAGGTACCGGCGCAAAAGAGTGATTTTGGATTGCAGAGCGTTCGGAATCATTCTCCGTCCCGACACGTGTATTTTGACTTTCGGTTTTACAAACCTCAGTCAAAGTGCGGGCTTCTGTAGACACATAATCGTGTCTCCCCATTTAAGGGTCCATGATTAAATATACCGCGGTCTTAGTTGGCACGGCCCAATGGAGGAGCAGTCTGAATAACCAGGCAATGTGTGTTTTGAAATAATATTATAAAAGCCCAATTAATCATTCATGATGATTAATTGTAAGTTCAACCCATAAAATGTTTTTAAATCCATTTTAAAAGCCCAATTGAATATTTACTATTTTAATAAATATTTTCCAAATATTAATTGTTTTGATAAATATTTTCTTAATGTTTATTGTTTTGATAAATATATTCCTAAAAGCTTTAATTATTATCCTTTACCCATAAACCATATTTTTAATACGGAAAATTCGATCTCCAGATTTTTAGGGATAAAAAAGGCATCTTGAAAGCACGCGTAGCATAAAAAAGGAATATTCTGGAATATTCCGGAATTTGCGCCGGACGCGGCGGCTGCGCTCAGCGCGCCACGTGCGTCCAACTCATTGGCCATATCGCGTCAGGCACACCAATGAGCGCCTGACACGTGGACTTGTGACTCACACAAAGTCCTGCTCCTAGCGCAAGTCTTGTGTGAGACACAAATTAAAATTTTATCTTCTAAAAAACGCGTTTCATGTGCAATGTTTTAATTGGACGGACCACGTCAGGCAGGCCAACCTGCGCCTGACGCGTGTCCGCGCGCCTGCCACGTAGGACCGCGCCTGGCGCAGGTCTTGCGTGGAGCGCACGCTTTGTTTTGCCTATAAATATGGCCTGATTTCCCGAATCAAAAACGGCTGGGAATTATTATTTTTACGCACGCAAATACTGTCAAACACTCCGAGACATACACTTTTAATCTTCCACATTAATTCTTCTTCCTGATTCTAACCTCTTTTCTTATATTTTCTGTTTATAATGTTCATATTATTATGATTGTCTTGCATGCTTTTTTATCACCCATATGTTATTATGCTAAACAAGACCTAAAGAACTATTCTAATTAATTCAGATAATTTGGACAACCTGCTAGGAACCTTGTAAAATGATTGTATAATAACTTATCACTAAATAATTAGTCTTTTTGTGTGTTTCCTGAACCCATCTAGAGTAATTATTTTAGGGTGCTTTAAAAAGTTGTTTGATTATTCTATTGCATAAAGTCAGCTGTGAATTGTTATTTAGTAGAGGCCAGCAATGGGCAATATAGTTCCTGACTATATTGTACCCTCACCCCCGAACTCACTTTTTTGGTTCCTGACCATCTATGGAGTCATGACGGGGAAATCTACATTGGATAAGTCCCTAAGATGTCCCTTCCGCTTCAATATCCAATTAGGTTTATTATTCTTCCTCTAAAGAATTGTTGGCGACTTCAAAACGTATTTTTAATAAAACCTTAACAATGGGGTAGTCAAATAAACGCGCTCACACCGCGTGTAGGCATTAAAGGAATTCAAAATCCACGCCTGCAATTTGGCGACTTCATTGGGGACCTTTAGTGTCCTATTCCAAGGCAGTCGTGGTGGAATGTTTGTCCTCTTCCAAGGCAATTGCCTTGGAATAGGACAAACATTCCGCAACAATTGCCTTGGAATAGGACAAACATTCCACAACAATTGCCTTGGAAGAGGACAAACATTCCACAACGATTGCCTTGGAATAGGACAAACATTCCGCAACAATTACCTTGGAAGAGGACAAACATTCCACCACAATTGCCTTGGAATAGGACAAACATTCCGCAACCACTGCCTTGGAATAGGACAAACATTCCGCAACAATTGCCTTGGAAGAGGACAAACATTCCGCAACAATTGCCTTGGAAGAGGACAAACATTCCACAACGATTGCCTTGGAATAGGACAAACATTCCGCAACCACTGCCTTGGAATAGGACAAACATTCCACAACAATTGCCATGGAAGAGGACAAACATTCCACAACAATTGCCTTGGAATAGGACAAATATTCCACAATAATTGCCTTGGAATAGGACAAATATTCCGCAACAATTGCCTTGGATGCTAAACATTCCGCATCAATTGCCTTGGAGGAGGCCAAAAACTCTGACATGAGCCGGATCATAATAGCTCATGATTCCTTTTCCCATATGTCATTTCATTTTTGCACCCATGTCTGTTCCTGAAACTTTCGTTGGTTTTGCAGGTACCGGCGCAAAAGAGTGATTTTGGATTGCAGAGCATCCGGAATCATTCTCCGTCCCGACACGTGTACTTTGACTTTCGGTTTTACAAACCTCAGTCAAAGTGGGGGCTTCTGTAGACACATAATCGTGTCTCCCCATTTAAGGGTCCAATGATGAAATATACCGCGGTCTTAGTTGGCACGGCCCAATGGAGGAGCAGTCTGAATAACCAGGCAATGTGTGTTTTGAAATAATATTATAAAAGCCCAATTAATCATTCATGATGATTAATTGTAAGTTCAACCCATAAAATGTTTTTAAATCCATTTTAGAAGCCCAATTGAATATTTACTATTTTAATAAATATTTTCCAAATATTAATTGTTTTGATAAATATTTTCTTAATGTTTATTGTTTTGATAAATATATTCCTAAAAGCTTTTATTATTATCCTTTACCCATAAACCATATTTTTAATACGGAAAATTCGATCTCCAGATTTTTAGGGATAAAAAAGGCATCTTGAAAGCACGCGTAGCATAAAAAAGGAATATTCTGGAATATTCCGGAATTTGCGCCGGACGCGGCGGCTGCGCTCAGCGCGCCACGTGCGTCCAGCTCATTGGCCATATCGCGTCAGGCACACCAATGAGCGCCTGACACGTGGACTTGTGACTCACACAAAGTCCTACGCCTAGCGCAAGTCTTGTGTGAGACGCAAATTAAAATTTTATCTTCTAAAAAACGCGTTTCATGTGCAATGTTTTAATTGGACGGACCACGTCAGGCAGGCCAACCTGCGCCTGACGCGTGTCCGCGCGCCTGCCACGTAGGACCGCGCCTGGCGCAGGTCTTGCGTGGAGCGCACGCTTTGTTTTGCCTATAAATATGGGCTGATTTCCCGAATCAAAGACGGCTGGGAATTATTATTTTTACGCACGCAAATACTGTCAAACACTCCGAGACATACACTTTTAATCTTCCACATTAATTCTTCTTCCTGATTCTAACCTCTTTTCTTATATTTTCTGTTTATAATGTTCATATTATTATGATTGTCTTGCATGCTTTTTTATCACCCATATGTTATTATGCTAAACAAGACCTAAAGAACTATTCTAATTAATTCAGATAATTTGGACAACCTGCTAGGAACCTTGTAAAATGATTGTATAATAACTGATCACTAAATAATTAGTCTTTTTTTGTGTTTCCTGAACCCATCTAGAGTAATTATTTTAGGGTGCTTTAAAAAGTTGTTTGATTATTCTATTGCATAAAGTCTGCTGTGAATTGTTATTTAGTAGAGGCCAACAATGGGCAATATAGTTCCTGACTATATTGTACCCTCACCCCGAACTCACTTTTTTGGTTCCTGACCATCTATGGAGTCATGATGGGGAAATCTACATTGGATAAGTCCCTAAGATGTCCCTTCCGTTTCAATATCCAATTAGGTTTATGACTCTTCCACTAAAGAAGGCAAAATTGGCCTCAACACCCTGAACTATAGCGCGGGTGCACCAAACAAGCCCAACTACGACTTATAGTCAGAACACCCTAAAGTACAGACCTAGGTGCAGTACGTACCATAAATGAGGTCGTGATCGGAATTCTCACTAGCTATAAGTCGAGTGCTAGATATTGGGTAGCCATAGAAGCGTTTTCCTTGATCGTGGTTGAACTTCAAAGTTGTTTGGACTACTGCAGGCAATCGATGTCGACTATAAACCCTACCATTACCTAAACTGGTATTTGAATTCTTCTTGAAACTTGAAGATGAAGCTGAGCTCATTGTTGTTATTCGGATTTCACTTTTTCAAAATTTAGGGTTCATTTGGGAAGAAAGAGGGATTTTGGGGAAGTAAGAGGGAATTTGGGAAAGAAAGTCTTTTTGTTCAGTTAAGGAAGGAGAAAATGAAGGCACGCGCCTTTTTTGTTTAAGTAAAAAGATTAGGGTTAAAAAAAAGAAAATAAGAAAGGGAAGAGAATCCGGTGAGAATTCTAGGCACCGACCTCATTTATGGTACGGACTGCACCTAGGTCCGTACTTTGGGGTGTTCTGGCTATAAGCCGTAGTTGGGATTGCTTGGTGCACCCGCGCTATAGTTCAGGGTGTTGAGGCTAATTTTGCCTCTAAAGAATTGTTGGCGACTTTAAAACGTATTCTTAATACAACCTTAGTAATGGGGTAGTCAAATAAACACGCTCACACCGCATGTAGGCATTAAAGGAATTCAAAATCCACGCCTACAAAATCATATATGAACTATAAATAGTTCCCTATACATGATACCACATCAATCCCATCCTTAGGACATGATACTAATCCAACCAACACATAGGTATGCACGTACCTTGTGTAGACAATATGCGCGACCACTTTAACAACCTTAGAAATCGCCTAAGGATAAATCTCCGCCTATCAATTATCAATACAACCACTAATAAATACTTAATCAAAATTCCAGCAACATTAAAATATGTTAAACACTCTTTAAAAGTGTTTAAAATCCTTTTTAACCATTAAAACTTCAACTATTAATGTCTCCTAGTATACTAATAAAAAAAATTCCAGCAACTTAAAATGTGTTTAAAACCCTTTAAAATATGCTTAATCATAATCATAATCATAAGGGTAATCAATTTCATAAACTATAATATAGTACTATGATTTTTCAACTCATAAAACCCTAAAAATTCATACTTTGATACTTAAAACCTTAGCTTAAACACAATAACTAAATCTGAAATTTAATTACTTCACTATATAAATTACATAATCTGAAATTTAATTACTTCACTATATAAATTACATAATCTGAAATTTATATTTAAATCATCAAACTACAACTTTAATCATGAAACATTAATTAAATCCTTAAAAACATAAACATAACATTAAATAAATTAGAAGAGGAAGAAATAAACCAAAAGAAGGAGGGAGGACACGCCGGAAGAGGAGGGAGGTCGAGGGGGACCACCGGCGGCACGACGGACTGGGCGGCAGGCTGGGCGGCGCGTGGCTGCCGGCGAGTGACGAGAGGAGAAGAGAAAATCGGGAGAGAGGGAGAAGAGTGAGGGCCGAAAAAGAGGAGGAGAGAGAGAGAAAATAAAGTGTGTTTGATGTGGGGAAAATTTTGGGTTTTGTGGGTTTATATAGTTAACCCTTGCGGGCTTAGGGAATTGTGTTTGGGCTTTCAATAATATTTAATGATTGACACTTGGCATAGTTGGGTTCCTCTAACCCATTTTAAAACCCTTTTTACTAAACTCAAAGATGTTTAAACTATTTAAATAATTTTCAAAGTATGACTAAATAAAATATTTGATTACTTCAAATCATTAAATAATTCTTTTAACTTTCAAATAGTCAACCTTTTCAGAAATAAATTATTTAAAGATTAAAATATATATAATTATACATTAAAATGTATTTATAAAATTCATAATATTATGGGGGATTACAGTCTACCCCTCTTAAAAGAAGTTTCATCTCGAAACTTGGCACGAAAACCCTCACAGTTTCAAAAAAATTCTGACTCAAACTTTCATTTGGAAATACTTGTGTCACAACGTGTACACACTTTTACCAACTTTAAACCACTTGTGTTACTCATGAACACATTTTTCCACGCAGAGAACCAATTTATTTTGCACCAACATGTGCAAATCACCAAAATAAGCATAAAATGCATAAAAATACCATAAAATAAGGCAAAAAGCGCGAAATTCTATCGCATTCTACCCCCCTTAAAGAAAACGAGTTACGCCCTCGTAACTCACCTTAATAAATAAATTTGGATACTTTTTCTTCATTTCTTCTTCGGCTTCCCACGTTGCCTCTTCAGACTCATGGTTAGACTAAAGCACTTTTACAATATTCACATCCTTATTGCATGTACTACGCGCCTTTTTGTCCAAGATTTTCACAGGCCTTTCCTCATACGTGAGGCTACTATTAATTTGAATTCTTTCGGGCTCCAAGACATGATTCTCATCAGGGATATATCTCTTGAGTTGGGAAATATGAAACACATCATACATCTTCTCAAACTCCATTGGTAAAGCCAACTTTTAGGCTACCTTCCCAATTCTTTGCAAAATCTCATATGGGCCAACATATTTAGCACTTAATTTGCCCTTTTGCCAAATCTCATTACTCCTGTTGTCGGTGACACTTTTAAAAACACTTTATCACCAACTGCGAATTCATCTTCTCTTCGCTTCAAATCAGCATAACTCTTCTGCCTATCCTGAGCAGCTTGAATTCTAGCCTGAATCAATTTGACATTCTTAACAGTCTCTTCAATAAATTCCGTCCCCAATACTATATTCTCACTAAAATCATTCCAGCAAATGGGACTTCTACACTTTCTTCCATATAATGCCTCAAAAGGAGCCACCTTAATACTCGCATGGTAACTATTGTTATACGAAAACTCAATCAAGTCCAACTGATCTTCCCAACTACCTTGGAAATCAATTGCGCACGCTTTCAACATATGTTCCATAGTCTGGTTGGTCCTTTCGGTCAGACCATCGGTCGCAGGATGAAAAGCAGTGCTCATCTTTAACGTTGTTCCAAGATTCAACTGGACGTTTTGCCAAAATTTTGAGCGGAATCTCAAATTGCGATCTTAAATAATGTCCGTCGGGACTTCATGCAGTCTCACTATATGCTTGATGTACGTCTTCGAAAGTTGCTTCTTCTTCCATGTCTCTTTGATCGGAACGAACGCGGCAGACTTCGTCAGACGGTCCACGATAACCCAAATAGTATCATTGACATTTCTTGTCTTCGGCAAAGCAATCACAAAATCCATGGATATAGAATCCCACTTTCATCCAGGAACCTCTAAGGGTTGAACCTTCCCCATTGGTCTCTTATGGTCTCTCTTTAACTTATGACAGGTCAGGCACATTGACACGAATTCAACGACTTCACGCTTCATATTCGGCCACCAATAAATCTCCTTAAGATCCTTATACAACTTGTCACCCCCAGGGTGCACAAAATATGGAGTATTATGCCCCTCATCCATAAGCCTTCTCTTAAGCTCTTTACATTTTTGTGGTACACACCACCTTCCCTTGAACCTCAAGCTTCCATTATCATGAATCTCAAAGTCAACTTCCTTACCTTGCTTCATCTTCTCCTTAATCTTATCTACGTGCTCGTCTCCAACTTGACCCTCTTTGATCTCATCGAAAACTGACAACCCCAATGATAAAGCACTCAATCTTGCCTCGATCTCCCCAGGATTTAGAATTTCTAGGCTAAGCCTTTGCATATCTCGGCACAATTCCTCGGGAACAACCAACACATTCATGCTATGGATCGATTTCCTACTCAAAGCATCGGCAACAACATTCGCCTTCCCTTCATGATATTGAATATCTACGTCATAATCTTTGATCAGTTCTAACCATCTCCTTTGCCTCATATTGAGATCCTTCTGGTGAAAATGTACTTCAAACTCTTATGGTTGGTAAAGATCTTGCAAGTTGCCCCATATAGGTGATGTCTATAAATTTTCATTACCACCCAATACCACCTTCCCAAGTGGTAATGGATGGGTAATGAGATTTTATGAAGAAAATGGATGTTTTGGGATCAAGTAGCATTACCATGGGTAATGATGTGGAATTTCCTTTACAAATTTACACTATAATGCATTACCATTACCACCATTTATGACATATAACCAAACGGGCCGTAATGGATTCGAAACTCCTAAGATGAACGAATTCTAATGGCTTTAGCCTCTTAAGATGGACAAAATTCTAATGGTTTTAGACTCCTACTATGCACGGACTTTTATGGACTATAGACTTCTAAGATGGCAAGAATTCTAACGACCCTAGACTTCTTACATGGGTGAACCTAGACTGGGTTAAGACTCCTAACATGGATAGAGTTAGATGAGATGAAGATCTCTAAATGGAGTGAAATTGGATGAACCTAGTCATATGGGCTAGATGGACTTCTAATGGAGTTATAATTCCTAGGCGAATGAGACTTTTACAACAAGATGGACAGTAAAAAAAATCCTAAGTGATGTGCACATGAAAAGATGGATAATATACATGAAAGGATGAATTTTTGAAAAAGATACGAGATAGGAAAAAAAATATGGAGATTTTTTTTTTGAAAAAAAAGGTGGAGATAGAATTTTTTTTTTTGAAAGAAAGATGAAGATAGAATTTTAAAGTAGATAAGAGATCGAAAATGGGATGGAATTTTGAAAAAGATAGGAGAATAATTTTTGAAGAAAAAAAGATGGGAGATCCTTTTTTAAAAGAAGATGGGAGATATAGTTTGGTAAATGATGGGGATAGAATTTTCGAAGTAGATAGGAAAGATGACATGATGAGATTATTTTTTTGGATTAATTTTTTTTTTGAAAGAAAGAAAAAAACAGAAAAAAGAAGAATAAAGTGGTAAAAATGGAAAAAAGTATAAAAATGGGAGGATAGGAAAGCGGAATGAGAATTACGTGCCACAAGAAACACAACCGAAATATAACAAGCACTCTACGCATAGCGCAACAACGTCGCGCATCAACCAAAAGGAAGCGCTAGAAGCAAATTCAAAGCTGCGTAGAATGCGATGGAACGCACCCATACTGCGTCAGACGCAGGAGTGTGCGGAGCGCAGCTGAACTGGAGACGATTTTTTTTTACTTTTAGCTCGACGCGTAAATGCGTTCGGTAGTTTTGACTCGAAACTCGCGTAGTATCAAAACAATTAGATACAAGCACACGCAAATATGCACATGTAGTATAATGATATGCAAAGTTCTCAACCTAAAAGTCAAGTTCTACATTTCAACTATAGTCAGGTTTAGATTAAGGCTAAAAAGGGTCCATGACTAAGAGATTGATCTCACGCTTCGTACCCTTGCTTAAAGAGGTGGCCACGTGTAAGACGCACTCCAGTTCTCAAGTCAGGAACAAGAGAACAATGCCATGGTTGGGTAGATTTGCTTATAACTAAGATCCAACACTATCGCTCAAGAAGCTTTTTGGAAGGACAAAGTGCAAACCCCCCGGGGGTGACCTCACACATAAAATATGTGCTAATGAGGCAAGGTAGATTGTCCTTATGGTGGCTGAACAATTGCCATGCATATGCAAAACAATATATTATTCTAAGGCATAAAATAAGAATGAATCGTATTTTTCAAGTTTCACCCACTCATTTAAAAAAAATTAATTAATTTTTTTTTAAACCTCCCCAGTGAAGTCCCCAAATTGTAGGCGTGGATTTTTAATTCCATTAATGCCTACACGCGGTGTGAGCGCGTTTATTTGACTACCCCATTGTTAAGGTTTTATTAAATATACGTTTTGAAGTCGCCAACAATTCTTTAGAGGAAGTATCATAAACCTAATTGAATATTGAAACGGAAGGGACATCTTAGGGACTTATCCAATGTAGATTTCCTCGTCATGACTCCATAGATGGTCAGGAACCAAAAAGTGAGTTCGGGGGTGAGGGTACAATATAGTCAAGAACTATATTGCCCATTTTCGGCCTCTACTAAATAACGATTAACAGCAGATTTTATGCAATAGAATAATCAAACAACATTTTAAAACACCCTAAAGTAATTAATCTAGATTGGTTCAGGAAACACACAAAAAGACTAATTATTTAGTGACCAGTTATTATGCAATCATTTTACAAGGTTCCTAACAGGTTGTCCAAATTATTTGAATTAATGAGAACAATTCTTTAGGACTGGTTTAGCATAATAACATGTGGGTGATAAAAAGGCATGCAGGACAATCATAATATCATAAATATTATATACAGAAAATAGAAGAAAAGAGGTTAGAATTTACAAAGAGACGCGATTATTAATTCAAAATCTACATCATGACAAGAAAACGTTAGTAACTTCAATAAAATAAACACAATTATTCAAGGGCTCTCAGGATTATACCTATGCGGTTTAGATCGAAGAGCGTAATGACCTTCTTGCGAAGCAATCTTGGCACCAGGAATATAATAGGATCAGGAACAAGAATTGATTTGGAAGATTAAAAGTGTTTGAGTGTTTTTGTATTCGAAGTGTATTTCGGAGTATTCGAGAGAATTTGTGTGCGTAAAAATAATAATTCGAAACCGTGTCTGATTCGGGAAATCAGCCCGTATTTATAGGCAAATCAAAACGTGCGCTCCACGCAAACCCTGCGCCAGGCGCAGCCCTACGTGGCAGGCACGAGGACACGCATCAGGCGCAGATTGGTCTGCCGGACGTGGTCCGTCCAGTTAATAGCTTGCACGTGGAAACGCGTTTTCAAAAAGATAAAATTTTATCTTGCGCCTCACACAGGACTTGCGCCAGGCGCAGTATTCTGTGTGAGTCACAAGTCCACGTGTCAGGCGCTCATTGGCGCACTTGACGCGATCTGGCCAATGTGCTGGACGCACGTGGCGCGCTGAGCGCAGCCGCCGCGTCCGGCGCATATTCCAGAATATTTGTTTTTTTATTCTACGCGTGCTTTCAAGATGCCATTTTTATCCCTAAAAATCCGGAGATCGAATTTTCCGGGTTAAAAATCTGATTTATGGGTAAAAAAAATAATAAAAGCTTTTAAGAAAATATTTATTAAAACAATAAATATTAAGAAAATATTTATTAAAACAATAAGTATTCAGTTGGGCTTTTAAAATGGACTTAAAAATATTTCACGGGTTGAACTTACAATTAATCATCATGAATGATTAATTGGGCTTTTATAATATTATTTCAAAACACATGTTGCGTGGTTATTCGGACTGCTCCTCCATTGGGCCGTGCCAACTAAGACCGCGGTATATTTCATCATTTGGACCCTGAAACGGGGAGACACGATTATGTGTCTACAATCCTTATTTGCTACCCTCAACTGGTGATACCCGAAACGCAAATCAATCTTTGAAAACAGTTTCGCCTGTAGCAAAAACAAACATCAACAACCGTTGGTCAATGTCTCTACAGTGTAGGGAGCTTATTCATTTTCACTAGAGGAAAAAAGGCCAAGGGCTGCGGTCTAAAGTGGCCTAAGGCCTGCATTTATTGACCGCAGCCCGTAACAATTTGGAAGGGCTGCGGTTTTCATCCGCAACACCGTAACCCTTTATCCGTTAAGGGCTGTAGTTTTGTCTCAAAACCGGAGCCCTTTATCAATTAAGGGTTGTGGTTTAGAGAGAAACCACACCCCTTAATGGATAAAGGGTTGCGGTTTTGATCAAAACCGCAGCCCTTGTGACCCAAAAAAAAGTAATTTTTTTTTGGAATTTTTTAGTCCTAAATGAACCCCAAATAGTTATGTAATTTTTTTTTTTGCATTTTTTAGTCCTAAATGAACCCCAAATAGTTATATATATAAAAGTATCATTTTTTTAAAATTGTGTCTCCCCATCGAGTATCCAATGATAAAACGAACCGTCGTCCTCATTGGTCCGATCCAAAAGAAGAGCAATCGAACGAGCTAAGCCCAAAAGCATATCGAAAGTAAAAAGTCTATTTATTAAATCCAAGCCCAATTTTAAAGGCCCAATTAATTATTCCTGATAATAAATTACCTTTTTAATATTTTAATATTAATTATTCCCGATAATTAATTTTGAAAAGGATATTTCGAAAATCATATTTTTATTCCTAAAGATAGCTGATTTCAGATTTCAAATGATAGATTTTATCAAATGATAAAAAATCTTAAAACAATAAAAAACGAGCTAGAAAGCAAGTAGCGTGGCGCAGAGCTGGGCGTCTGGCGCAGAGCTGGGCGTCTGGCGCACAGCTGTGAGGCAGGAACAAAGTTGTGTGCCAAAGGTCGTTGCATAAGATCCAGGCGACAAAGGTATAATTACCTGAGGGTCAATTCCAATTTAATTCTTTTTTTAATAACAATCTACTTGTCATGATGTAGATCTTCAAAGAATTAACAGTATACTATACATTCTTTCTTAATCTCTATTCTTTTTATATTTCTTTTTATTATTATTTATTATTATTCATATGCATGATTGTATGTTTAATGTTTTAATCACCTCACATGTTTATTATTGCTAACACAAGAACAAAATAACTGTTCTAAGTTCTAACATTAAATTCAGATAATTCGGACAATCTATTAAGTTCCCTGTAATTTGATTGCATAATAACATGTCACAAAAAATTTGTCTTTTGTTTGTTTAATGAACCGACATAGATTAATTATTAGATTGCATTAAAATATTATATAGTTATTTATTTGCATAAAACATGACATGAATCGATATTAAGTAAAGGCCATCAATATTTGATTCATGATCTTATTCGTACCCTCACCTCCGAACTCAATCAATGGTTCATTGACCATTAATGGAGTCATGACGGGGAAATCTACATTAGATAAGTCCCTAAGTTGTCCCTACGATTTTCCAATATCCAATTAGGTTTATGAGTCTTCCTTTTTTTACTTGTTGGCGACTTCAAAATCGTTTTCAATAAAACCTTTACAATGAAGAAGTCACATACGCGCTCATCCCGCGTAGGCAATAAAAACACGCCTACTATTGCAAATTATGTTTTTTTATACAAACATAGAGAAAATATTGACTGGATTACATTTTTCTGTCAAAAGTAGGAAAAAGGGTTTTCTATGGTGAAGTCCCAAGCAAAGAATAGGAATACTCTATTCTGTATCAATTTAGTTCTACCAATCAATGCTGCCAGCTAGAAGTATTAGAAATTAACAACTGCTTGCACGTGTTGTAGCTTTGCTACAAAATGCAGCTTAATGATCCAAAAAAGCCAAATAAAACACTATAGAACATACAGCTAATCTGGGCAGAATATGAACAAAAGCAAGCTATGCCACTAGGACACTCATAACAACGATCATAATCACGTTCTCCCGGATTCAGATTGTGAAGAATTGCTGCCACCACCACTTAGGCACAGAATAAGAATACCACACGCAAATTTTCGTTTGCTCAATACCTGATAATATTTAGATATTATGGCTCACATCATCACATGAAGCATGTTTAAGAATTGTAGACAAACACAAGAACCAATAAGATCATAAGGATCAGAATAGTATATAAAGGAAGTAAATAAGAGAGGTTGAGAGATTCCAAAATATACACGCCCTATAAATCAAGGGATTGACACATATCACCAGCATTTCTTTTCCCATATACCAAGGGATTGACACAAATCACCAACATTCAACACTGGCATAACAGATTCCCTGAGCATACAAGATTACTCATCTACCACTTATATACATCAAGATAGCAACATATGTATCAATCTAATATGTCAACCCAAACATCATATATTGCATGCTACATCTGTACATCATTTAATAGGCCAAGATCTAATCAGCATCCATAATCTTCAAATAACAAGTAAATTCTCCCTAGAGGTTCCCGAAAATAGATCCAACAATAACATATTCCATATCAAAACCCTATACATAGTGACATGGCACATATCAAATCAAGATGTGGAAAACAAACACTGCACCATGCAGTCAAGCATATTAGGGACATTAGACAAAAACCGTGGCTTTGGCATTTTAGCAGTTCAAAACTCAAACAAAATATAGAGTTCAAATATTCCTTTCAACTGGAAAGAAAACTACCCAACAAAGTAATAGTAGTTTACTTTTCACTTTAAAAAGACAGACAGAAAACTAACATATTCAACCAGAATAACAGAAAATGTTACTGTGAGCCAAATATTCTCAACTTTCCTAAATCAAACTCGCTAGGAATATCACACCACATAACTCTCCTGAAGCTTAGCTTTCAGGAGAATCTATCTCAAAGTTAAAATCCATTGAAACATCATATATGTTCATTCTCACTTCACCTCCCCCCTCTTCTACCACCTCTTACACACATATTCTCTCTTCCTCTTTGCCACCCAAACATACAACAACAACACACAAGTAATATGACTAAATCAACCCCATTCCTAAATTATGTCATCTACAATCAACAAGTAATCCACCCATAAAGGAAAAAAAAAGAACTACTAATAACCAAGTTGTTCCACCCTCTCTTAATCAAGTATATGACATGATTTCACTCTGCCATTACTCATTCTTTTTCTTCTTCTTACGTTAACTAGCTCACTCAAAGTAATGTCATCTTGCCATCTTTAGAAATCCAATCAAACCAATACTATTTCAGGAAAGGTGATAATTTTTTCCACATTCCAAAATTAGAGATTATATACTGTAGTATTTTCTAACTATTATTTCCGGATTCCCATCTTTTCTAGAATGCTTCCTAAAGCATTTCTTGGGAATTCTAAATGTTCAACAAAGGTGATAGCTTCATAGTATGAGAATACAAAGAATCATGTTCTTCCTTCTATAGTCTAACACTTCTATAGATTATAGTATTGCACTAAGCAATGCTCTTAAAAAGATCATAATGAAACCATAAAAAGTTTAAGTACTCCACCACAATTCGTCAGGTTTTCAAAAGTGGTAGAAATTAACAATACTATTGGCTAAAAACTTTCATTTCCCTCATGAATCACCATTTTTGTGCATGAATCAAGCAATAAAGCCCATAAAAAGAGCCACTTAAATGCTTATTAGGCCAATAAAATACCACAAAATACTAAGACATGAATGATTTCACAATGTTTTTGCATGAGTTAAGCGATAAAAGTCATGAAAACAACCACTCATATGCACATTAGGGTAGCAAATAGCATAAAAATCCATAAATAATTACATGAATCATATGTATTTAGCCATAGATCAAGCAATTAAAGCCATGAAAACAACCACTTAAGTACATATTAGTCTAAGAAATCCCACAAAATCAATAACTAACTAAATTCACCAACTTCAAGAATGAAGCAAGCAATAAATGCAAAAAATAATTCAACAAAACCAGCACCATGATCCTAAAGGGGCCTACAATGCCCATACTAATTCCTCGAACAATCATGGGGATAAATAAGGTTCATCCTCGAACAATCAACTTTGGATAAAAGAGTTCTAATTGCTAAATCATAACTGAAAAATAAGCAACATAAAATACTTGTACTTACTTGCATAGTACTTTTCGGTTCACGAGTATCAATCTTAACATTTCCAATCACTTGAGCATAAATGTGCACAAAGGAGTAATGTTCTGTAAATGTTAACAAAAGAAAAATTAAATTGCACTCTTTGGCCTTCAGAAATAAACTTGTTAACGATAATGGCGATACTATTAGGAGACAATCACATGTGATATAATGATATGAAACAACAATAAATGACACTTAATTTGCTACCAAACAAGTTTGCCAAATCCATTGCAGTAAACACACTTCAATTGGAGTGATTTAATTTTCTTCAATCATAGTTTTCAATAAACAATCAATGGTCCATAATCAATCAACAACATCATCATATAATCCTATTAACTCTCTCATTAACTATTAACTAACCAAAACCTAAAATAAAAACACATATTGAAGACAAATTTAAAAAGAAAATAAATAACATGAACAAAAATTGTGCGGGCAAACATAAAAGACAAGAGTGGTGAACAGCTAGAAAAACGAGGCACCAATTTAGTGAAGAGAAAATCACAAACCTCGAGCATCTGTTGATCAAAAGTCAATGGACAATTTGGTTGAACCTCGACGGGCTGGAAATCATCGACTGATTTCAAGCTTCCAATGAATGAAGATTCACTTCCATAGACTTCATCTATATTGAACTCCTTTCCAAGTTCTGAAACTATCTTTGTTTCAGAATCAGAGACTTCCCCTTGGTTCCTTACTGTCGGCATAGTATAGAATGGAATTTTACCTGAAAAGGATAAAAAATTGACAGATCTATTTCTCAATGCAACTTTTAAATGAATTTAAATATTCTTACCGTGATGCCGAACGGGCCCTTAGTTAGTGACCCAAATGTCATTACTCATTAGTTACTCAACCATAACTTCGATCCAGTCATGCAGAACGATCATTGCTGCTGCATCAACATCCACTACACTACCTTTCTTGAGTCTTCCCCTAACAGTGGCCATATTATGCAGAAACTCATCCACCGTATCAAAGTTAGGGACCTTGTACAATGTGACTAGCACTTGGGCAAGGCAGAGCTTTAGAATTTCCTTCGCTGCAATGGTAGAATGTAGACAAGATTAACATGGAAATTCCACGAAAAAGAGCGTTAACACTCATGGCACACACTACCATACCAAAAGAAAGTACCTTTATTGGTCAAAAATAAAGACAAAGGTTAACAAGCAACTAGGAGTTATCTATTCCTCTCTTTATGAACTTCAACCAACTAATGCAGTATGCACTTAACACAAAAAACATCAACTTCTTGTCTTTAGCTATTCACACATGTTTTCATGTGTATTTCAGCAAAGAGGCAGAAAAAAAAACCCACCTACTTATTTCATAATTAGAAATTGCATCTGTTGTTTTAATGGGAACAATACAAGGGAGGGGTGAAGTGTATTGTTGGGAAAAATGAGCAATTGTTGCCGAATTAAAATAACAACAAGAAAACTAAAGTAAGGAGACAAGAGATTTAACGAGGAAAACCTTCCTAGACCTTATAGGAAGTAATAACCTCGACCCCAAGTCCCCAAGGAATTTTAACCAGAACTCATCCACTAATAATAGGTCTACAACTTAGTACAACATATTCCTCTAGAGTTCCTTCTCTCGTTCCACTAGGAACACTGATCCCACAACAGTCCCTCAACTGTTGTTACTCTCACTCTTGACTTCACTCAAAGTCCTCTATTTTAATACACGATTTCACTCAAAATCCCAACCCCAAACTCAATTACAATAGATGAATAAACAGTATGTGAAACTCACAACAAGACTAGGAACATTAACAAGTATGAGAATAGTTATTGGCACTGACACTAGAAAAATGTTTGCTCTCTTAATATATGTAGTCAGTGATAAGAATAATATGTCAATGAGTTATTTATAGATGAGTAAGTTTACACGAGTAAACTCTTACTTATCTCTAAGTAACTCACTACTTATCTTTTTCCTAGAATAAAGTAACCACTTTTTTCAAAACCTAAAATCAGATTTTTATTTAAATATCTTTTGATAAAATCAGTTTTAACAAACTCAAGTAACACTTATCAAAATTCGATCAGATGGAATAAGAATTATCTTCATAACAAATTAATTGAGATAAATCACAAAATAGATAAACATAAGATTTTATTTAAATAAAGATACAACGGTTTTAAAAAAATCTTTAACTCTAAATAATACCAAAGGATAATAAATAACTGACGTTAATCTAAGCATATTTATTCTCAGTGTCAAATATCTACTCCTATACTAACATTGATTCCTTATATTAGAAATTGCTATGTTCCTAATCTTAGGAACAACTCTTAATTCCAGCTTATTGCTTGTGCCTTACAGATGTTCCTTAGTGCAGACTTTGGGAACTCTGCTTTCAACTGCTTCATCAAGTATTCTGAGGTCCAATACTCCTTGAATCCTTCATTGACCTTCACAAACCTGTTTCATCATCATAAACACTTTGTAGAATATTAGTCCAATTAAATTTGTCTTTGTTATATGTCATCTTCAAAACTTAGGGTCAATAATTTCCCCTTTTTTGAGGATGATAACAAAGGCAAACTCTACAGACAAATAAAAAAAAAGAGTTTATGATTAATTAAGGCATCTTTGATTTTTTACTAAAACAAATAAGAAAATAAACACATGATCCAGAAAAAAATTAGTGAAAGTAATTTGCCTTATATATTTTCCCCCTTTGTCATCTTTAGAAAGATATAGTAAGTCAGAAATAATTGGAAAGCATAAGTAGGAACACAAGCACAATACTAAAGTATGCGAACTTTTGGTTAGTAAGAGTGGGGAACGAAACTTGCTAAAACTACAATCTTATAATATGAGCCATATAAGTGCAAGTTAGGAAAAATTAGAGACACATGTTTAAGCAAACGTAGTCCATTTCATTCACTACTGCAGATCTGTACAATGAAAGAAAAAAAAAACATAAAAAAACATAAAAAAAACATAAAAAAACAGAAAAAGAGAGTTTTCTAAGGAGATGATCAAAAAGGAACAAAATAAAGTTTATGGAGCAGGTGGGGGTGAGGAAGTAGGAACAACCTCAGTAACAGTTTCCTCTACAACCATTTCCTCCAATTTTCCCATAACCTCAGCATGATTTGCAGCCACTTGTTGAACGAGTCCCTTAAGCCCATATTCTATAATCTCCACCTTGGTATACAACTAAATCTGCGCATAATTTAACTTGTTGAAGGAGTCAATCACAGAGTTTGTTCCCTTAAAAATAGTAGTCAAATGAGTGTGAAGGGAACTGGCTTGGGTATGGACTCCTTCCATACCTTGGTGAAGGGTAATTTGGTTTTGGATCATATCATAGGCAAGCTCGTAGAGGCACTCCATCCTCTCAGCATGTTTGGCTGTATATGTGTGGTCAATGGGAGGGACAAAGGTGTCTTGTTCCTTAAATGGAGGAACAGTGAGAGGTGGTAAGGATGATGTTGAGGATTGTGAGGGAGAGAGTTGAGTAATAGGAGGAGTAGGCTGGTTAGTTGTGGGGATAGTAGGAACAGATTCTGATATGGTGGTAGTAGGAACAGGTTCTGGTCTAGTAGGAGAGGGCGTTGTTTCTATTGTGGTGGTAGGGATGGGAACATGTATGGGAGTAGGAGAGACATGAGGGTTAGGCGGTGGTGATGATACTTTCGGAGGAGATGGAGGAAATTCAATCACTGGGGAGGAGGGAGCATCATTCATCTTTACATCAGTAGAGGAGGGAACAGTCTCATTAGTAGGAGGAACAACATCTTGAACAACAAAATTCGAACCAAACAATTTCTCCCAATTTTGTTTCTCTATAGTTTCTACCAAAATAATTGAATTTTCTTTTCTACACCAAGCAAGATCGATGCACATACTAAGAATGTATTTTGGCTGAGTAGAGGAAGCTTTTCTTGTTGTTCCTTTCTTGGAGACCGATTGAACTTGCATGCTTTCTTTTTCAACCAATTGTGGTTCCCCCTCAACTTGTGGCTCCTTTTCTTGCTGAATTTTAGGGATTTTTGGAGAAGATGATAGAGGAACATATTGAGTAGTTTTCGGTGATTTAGGAACTGAAGACAATAGTGGAAAAACGTTATATGTCACAACACAACCGCTGCGGTCCTTAGAATCGGATCCGTAAATCATCGAAAATTTGGGTGGGAAATCTGGGAAATTAACCGCTCCGGTTTTTAAGAGAACCGGATCAGTTAATAGAAAACTGATCTGGTTTTCTATTAACTGCTCCGATTCTCATAACCGGAGCGATTAATCAGCCTCGAAATTGCTTTTGTGAACCCCGCGTTGGATCAACCTGACCACTTAAATGAATTTAGGCCCATGTAAAAACACACGCCCTTTTCCTCTCAGCCCATGTAAACCCCACCCCTATCTCTCAAGTCTCAACAATCATCCGTTCAACACTCGACCTCACTCCATCTTTCACTCTCCTCACTTAAAGCATAATCCTCCCAACGCCACCACAGGCCACCACCCTCTCAACGCCACCGGCTGACCACCCTCTCAACGAAGCATTCTCTTAAAGGGACCTTAGTTTTAAAAGGCGCAAGGCGCACCGAGGCGCAAAGCGCAAGGCGACGGGAGGCGCAAGGCGAAGGCGCACGCATCTCGTAGGCGAAGGCGCACGCATCTCGTAGGCGAAGGCGCACGCATCTCGTAGGCGAAGGCACACGCATCTCGTAGGCGAGGCGCACCTTTGGTACCAAAATCATTAATAATCAATAATTAACATATTACATAATCAAAAGAATATAATAATTTAAAATATATAATCTATTATAATAAAAAAAGAATATAAGCTACTGTCCATTGTTTTTATTCAATATTGTAGATTTTATGATTGCTTATTTACAGTATATCAATGAAATTAAGTTGGTTGTTTTAAAAAAGCAACCTTAAGCTAAAAAGAACAAAAAGCAGTGATTTGACCATTCAAGGAAAAAAAAAGAAGGCAGGAACAGAAGGACCAGGAAAGGAGAGGATAGGGAAAAAGAAAAAAAAAGAGAAAGAAGTAATGTGACTGAACAACTTCAGTCATAAAGGGAAAAAAAACAAAGATATAATCTAGTAAAGAGGAGAGAGAAAAACAAAGGCTGAAAGCCTCGACGGTTCCACCATCATCAACTGTTCCACCACCATCAAGAAAGAGAAAAACTTTTAGAGAAGAAGAAAAGAAGAACAGAAGAACAGAAGAAAGAGAAGAAAGAGAAGAAAGAGAAGATCGAGAAGACAGAGAAAATCGAAGAGAACATACCTCAGATATGTTCACCGGCACCGACCACCGTCAATTTGTTGCTAAACATCAGGCGAGGATGCCTGCCGGCCTTCTCTGTCCAGTCTGGAAGTCCGGCGACCACTCAATTCAACTCAAATCTCAATTTCGCAAATTAGAGTTTTTTTCCCCAAATTAGGGCTTTTAATTTTCAGTTGATATTTGAGATATTTCATGCAATTAGGTGAGGGCTTTTGCTCGAAATGTGTGTATGAAACCTAATTAAGGTAACATTTAATTTAAGATTTTCTTCGTCTTCTTCTTTGAATCTAACCAAGATCAACATTTATGCGCCTCTCCCCTAAAAGCGTGCGCCTCGCTGCGCCTGCGCCTCACCCAAAGGCGGTAAAAAGCGCGCGCCTGGCTTTATCAATTTGATTTTGAATGCATTTTTTGGTAGTTGTCTATAAATTTACTTTTGCTTTTTGATAGAGTCGGTTTTTTCTAGTAAGGAAAGTAAAGAGACTAGGCTAATCCAAGAACTACTACCTGAACTCATCCTTGGTGTAATCTATACAAAAGGGTTGGCTTGGTTCATGGATGTTGATGAAGTCGTTTATCATATAGTGTTTCTGTTTATTTTCTAAGAATAGTACAAAATGTTTCAGGTGGCAAAAGAAGCTGCAGATATGGTTTTGGCAGATGATAACTTTAGTACTATAGTTTCTGTTGTTGCTGAGGGTCGCTCAATCTATAACAATATGAATTTTTAGTTTGTTATAATTATTTCGTTTGGGGCCTGGAAGTTCTGAATTTTTTAATAGCTTATGGGGTCTCGACTGTTGGATTGGATGCATTTTTTTTGTTTTATCCATTTATCCCTGACACCTATAAAGAGAATTGTGCCTTGGTTGAGATGAGATGCGTATGATGCATAGAGCCCAATCTACGAGGCTCCGCTACAGAAATGGAATGACTTTTTCCAATTGAACCATAATCACATGACTGGATGTACTTTTTTTTGTTACCATTTCTGATTAACTGGTCCGGTCATGGCACAAAACCGGATCAGTTAATTAACTGATCTGGTTTAGTGCCATGACCGGATCAGTTGATCACTCCTAGCTGTTCCGGGTCCACCCGATCCAGACTAAAACCGGATATGTAAGCCCGGTTTTGACCCGTTCCGATGGGCTTTTTTCCACTAGTGGGAGGAGAAGAAAGATCCGAAAAGAAGTAAGGAAGGAAATGTCGTTTAGGAGAGATGGGAACTACGGGGGATGAAACAAGAGAAAGGGGCACGCGGTTTAATGTAAAAATATGGCGGTAGAAGTAAAAGGTGGTGGTTAGGTGAAATAGGAGATGGATAAAAATAAGTGAAAAAATTAAGATAAAGATAGATTTGTATAGGCTTAATGATAACATCTATCCCTAAAAAAATATTTTTTGGATTTTTATTTTTGAGAAAAAGGAAGAACTACAACATCTGCAATAATGTATTTCAATAGGAACTAAATTTTACACACAACTTTAGGTCACCTAAATTTCCAAGTGGCACATTAGACAATAAGGGGCATATTAGAAGACATTAGTGAGTAGTTCCTAATCCGTTCATGTCCATGTTGGGTACATAGTAAGCTTGTGCATGGATCCAAGTCAACACATACTCAAATCATTTTTACATTATCATACTCAAATCATATCTCAAGAAACATAATGTTTCCGAACAATTCCAATAAGATAATATAACATACTTTCATGATCAATCATTATAATTTCACAAGTCAACACATACTCAAGCATCTATAACCATGGTCATGACTATAAACGATATACGATATCAAAAACACAACACACACACGGGAATGTAAATACGTTTTGCTGAACATAAATGTTACCTCGATATGATAAACACTTCAAGATTAACCAAGAATAATTATAAGCAACCTCTAAGAATCATAACCTTGACCTCCATCTTAGCTTGAATTATATATATCTCCATAGCCATCCTCCAACAACAACCTCACAATAATAACAACAATTGTCATTCATCCTCACAACAATTCAGATGAACTAATTGACTTACTCATACTTTCTAAGCTCTTCCATGAACTAATCACAAACCCTTATATACAAACCATTTCACAATCTAACTCACATTATTAATCTCACAAGCTAGCTCTACTAACCCCACTTTCGAATTTCCCAGACTGATTTCTAGACATGAAATTATGATTTGGATTTGAATTATAAGGAACATAACTTGTAAAATCCGATTTAGTAAGCTTAGTAAGATAATAAGTTCCAAAACTAATTTCAATCAATTAAACAGAAGAAAGTTTCAATCTTTTTCTCAATATAAAAAACAACAATAATCTAATTTGCTGTTATACCCAAGATTCGAATTTGGCTTTGAAGATTCAAGCAAGTATACCCATACAAATTTTGAAATTAAAAGAGAGAGAATATAGAGCTTACACCTTGATAAGATTCGCTCAAACTGATTTGGGTTGCTTTAACGAGCAAAAATGAAGCAGCAACAGAAGAAGGTAGTGTTGGCTCGTCCGGGCGGCAGCAGGGCGGGCTCATCACGGCGGCAGCAGCACACCACCAGGAAAACGAAGAAGAGGAGATGGAAAAGAACAAGTGCGAGCAGCGGCAACAACAACAGAGAGGAGAGAGAAACAAGGACAACATCGAAGAGAATACAAGGGGCAGCGACGGCGGAACCATGCCGAGCCGTGGTGGCCAAAAGCGTCAAGCGGAGGTGAGTGAGGGTCAGCCATGAGATGCATGAGGAATTGGGGTTTTGAGAGTGATTAAATAGGAAATGGGTTGTTCTTTAAAATTCTAAAAAATTCTTCGGAAATTTCCTGAGGTACCCTTGAGGTTTGGCTTATTTCTCAAAATACCCTTATTGAATTTTGAAGTTCAAAGTTTAAGTTTCAAGGGTACCTTAGGAAATTAATGCACTTGAATTTCGGTGTATGATAAGAGTATTTTGAGCCTAAACACAAAGTTCAAAGGTATGTGAGGAATTCCCCAAATGTGAGGGGTAATTTGAGAATTACGTCAAACCTCAGGGTACCTGAGGAAATTCCCCAAAATTCTTTCAAAGCTTACTCATTTCCCCCCTTTCTTTCCCCTTGAAAATCATAAAAGGATTTAGTAGTTCCAAGTTATAACCAAAAATCTTACTTAAACATAGTAGCCTACATGTAGATTTCAAATTGTTAATTAAAATAGCAATAATGATTACCTTTTAAGCAAGTTGCTTAAAATCTTAGGTTGTTACACCTAGTTCCAATCATAGTTGTTTAAATCTCTCTGTACACAAAGGTTTAGTAAGTATATCAGCAATTTGACGATCAGTTTGATAAATTCCAACTTCATTAATCCTTTTTTAACATTGTCTTTCAAGAAGTGGTGTCTTATATGAATGTGTTTGACTCTAAAGTGGTGCTAGATCTTTAGAAATACTTATGGTACTTGTATTATCGCAATAAATAGGAACACGATTAAGTCTAATTTCGTTGCCACGGAGTTGTTGCTTTATCCATAGCATTTGGGAACAGCATGCTGCAACAACAACATACTCAACTTCTGGTGTTGATAATGCAACAATGTTTTATTTCTTGGCACTCCAAGAAACTAAATAGTGACTTAGGAACTGTACCATACCTGATGTGTTTTTTCTATTTACCAAGTCTCCAGCATAATCAGCATCTGCAAATCCTTTAAGCTCAAACGTGTCACTCCTTGGATAAAACAAGTTTAATTAGGTCATCAGTTCCCTTCAAGTATATCAAGATCCCCTTTATAGCAGTTAAGTGAGATTCCTTTGGAGCTGATTGAAACCTAGCACACAAACCAACACTAAAAGCAATGTCTGGTCGACTAGCAGTTAAATACAACAAGGAACCAATCATACCTCTATATTTATTCTGATCCACCGTTGTTCCTATGGAATCCTCATCTAGCCTAGTTGCGGTTCCCATAGGTGTATGGTTGATCTTAGAATTTTCTTGTGCGAACTTTTGAATTAATTCTTTAACATATTTTTATTGATGAACAAGAATACCTTTTCCAGTTTGTTTGATTTGTAACCCAAGGAAGAAATTTAACTCACCCATCATATGCTCATTTTGGATTCATTACTCATTAGTTCTGCAAAGTACTTGCATCATGATTCGTTATTAGCACCAAATATAATGTGACCAACATAGATCTGAACAATCAGTAAATCATCATTTTTGGATTTTAGGAACAGTGTCTTCTCAACCCTACCTCTTTTAAAATCATTTTCAAGTAGGAACTTAGATAATATTTCATTCCAAGCTCTAGGAGCTTGGTTAAGTCCGTACAAAGCCTTGTCTAGTTTAAAAACATGGTTTGGAAAATCAGGGTTTTCAAATCCGGGTGGTTGTTCCACATAGATGTCCTCATTTAAGTATCCATTTAAGAAGGCACACTTAACGTCCATTTGGTACAACCTAAAACCCATGAAAGCAGCAAAGGCAATTAGAATCCGAATAGCTAGCTTCTAACCTTGCAACTGGTGCGAAAGTCTCCTCATAGTCAATCTAAGCACCAAAAGATAATAAATAACTGACGTTAATCTAAGCATATTTATTCTCAGTGTCAAATATCTATTCCTATACTAACATTGATTCCTTAGATTAGAAATTGCTATGTTCCTAATCTTAGGAACAACTCTTAATTCCAGCTTATTGCTTGTGCCTTACAGATGTTCCTTAGTGCAGACTTTGGGAACTCTGCTTCCAACTGCTTCATCAAGTATTCTGAGGTCCAATACTCCTTGAATCCTTCATTGACCTTCACAAACCTGTTTCATCATCATAAATAGTCCAATTAAATTTGTCTTTGTTATATGTCATCTTCAAAACTTAGGGTCAATAATTTCCCCTTTTTTGAGGATGACAACAAAGGCAAACTCTACAGACAAATAAAAAAAAGAGTTTATGATTAATTAAGGCATCTTTGATTTTTTACTAAAACAAATAAGAAAATAAACACATGATCCAGAAAAAAATTAGTGAAAGTATTTGCCTTATATATTTTCCCCCTTTGTCATCTTTAGAAAGATATAGTAAGTCAGAAATAATTGAAAAGCATAAGTAGGAACACAAGCACAATACTAAAGTATGCGAACTTTTGGTTAGCAAGAGTGGGGAATGAAACTTGCTTAAACTACAATATAATCTTATAATATGAGCCATATAAGTGCAAGTTAGGAAAAATTAGAGACACATGTTTAAGCTAACGTAGTCCATTTCATTCACTACTGCAGATCTGTACAATGAAAGAAAAAAAACATAAAAAAACATAAAAAAACAGAAAAAGAGAGTTTCTAAGGAGATGATCAAAAAGGAACAAAAGAAAGTTTAAGGAGCAGGTGGGGGTGAGGAAGTAGGAACAACCTCAGTAACAGTTTCCTCTACAACCACTTCCTCCAATTTTCCCATAACCTCAGCATGATTTGCAGCCACTTGTTGAACGAGTCCCTTAAGCCCATATTCTATAATCTCCACCTTGGTATACAACTGAATCAGCGCATAATTTAACTTGTTGAAGGAGTCAATCACAGAGTTTGTTCCCTTAAAAATAGTAGCCAAATGAGTGTGAAGGGAACTGACTTGGGTATGGACTCCTTCCATACCTTGGTGAAGGGTAATCTTGTTTTGGATCATATCATAAGCAAGCTCGTAGAGGCACTCCATCCTCTCAGCATGTTTGGCTGTATATGTGTGGTAAATGGGAGGGACAAAGGTGTCTTGTTCCTAAAATGGAGGAACAGTGAGAGGTGGTAAGGATGATGTTGAGGATTTTGAGGGAAAGAGTTGAGTAACAGGAGGAGTAGGCTGGTTAGTTGTGGGGATAGTGCGAACAGATTCTGGTATGGTGGTAGTAGGAACAGGTTCTGGTATAGTAGGAGAGGGCGCTATTTCTATTGTGGTGGTAGGGATAGGAACATGTGTGGGAGTAGGAGAGACATGAGGGTGACGGGTCGTTGTATACTCGCCAAATATAACCTAATTTATCCAATATAGGATAAGTATAAGGTCGAAATCCACAAGGAAGTAGGGTTAAGTCAAGAGTTAATTAGCTAACTACAATAAGCTAAATCAATTTTTGGGTTTTGATTGAAAGTTTAGCAATGATTCTAAATTCTAATTAAACTATGAAATTTGCAAAGTAAATCAACGAACAATTAAAGGAGATAAGACAAGGGTAAAGAAACTAGGGGATTAGGGGGATTCACCAACACTCAATCCAAGAATCCAATCATCAAAGCCAAGGGGAAACAAATGGGGGATCACAAGGGGAAAATCATGAACATATGAACTCTAATTACTCTCTCGAGCTAATTAGAGGAGCTTGATTAGTCACTCATGACCTATTCTCATGGCATGAGCAACCAATCTAGCCAAATCAAGCACAACATGATTAATCAGGCTTCCCTAAACTAGAAAATGCCTATTTTTATGGAGATCCTAGTCTAGCAACCAAACTTAGTTTATTCCTAGCTTCATCTCTCAATCCTTCATTAGGAATTCCAAATATGCAAGTTAAGTGGTGATCAATCACCCAACAAACCAAGTAAAACAAGTTTGATCAACAAGTTCAACCCCAAAAGTTAACCCCCTAACTTAGATCTAGGATCCAAAGAGTAAATGAAGGTTACATCCCTTCCCCTAGTAAGAAACTACTCACACATTATGAAAATAAAACAAAACAAAGCTTGAAATAACTTGATCACCATAACCATGGAGGAAAAAGAGAAAAATGCAAATAATCAACTAATAAAGCAAGATCTAAACAAACAAAGCATGAAATAAGCAAGAATAATGGAAGAAAAGAAGAAAATAAACAAAGAATACCAACTTTAAGCTTTCATAAATGAAGAATGGAGATTCAAAAGCTTCAAACTTCCACTTTTCTCTCTCCTAGGGTTTTGCTCTAAACTTGAATGCTAAAACAAGATCTAAATTCTCTTTAATGTCTAATTAAAAATTGCTTAAGTTAAAATAAGAGGAGTCCCTCTTATATAGTCATAAGAAATAAAACAGAAAATTACAAAACAACCCCCGCATTACAACAAACAAAGTCGTAAAAAGCGTTCCGAAAATATAACCCGACCCGGGCGGGTTGGATGACCCGAGCACTAGGGTGGCCTGACCCGAGCCCTCGGGTCACCTAACCCGGGCGGGTCAGCTGATCAGGACTGAAATATGAGTTCTCCGCATATTGACCCGGGCGGGTCATTTGACCCGAGCGCTCGGGTCAGTTTTCAGTTTCGTCAGTTCATTTTAAAATGGTTATATCTCACTCGTTTTTCATCGGAATTGAGCTTGCGACCACTTGTTGGAAAGATATTGAGCCAAACTTTCATCTCCAACTTGAATTGCTCAAAAATGTTTTGTGTGCTCAAAGTTATGGCTATTTGAAGTTGACCCTTGTGCGCAAACCCTTTCAAAACTTCTTATATTTGCCCCAAGAACTCGGTTATGCTTCCTTGATGCTTCCTTGACCTTCCTCCTCGATATTAATATTCGGGGTTGTGCAAGTGTCCTCCAAGCATGCTCCTAAGTCCTGAAATGAAACAAATCGCCCAAAGAAAGTGCATACAAGAAGGAAAATTGCACAAATTAAGAAAATAGCTAACAAACTAGCCTAAACTAACTCAAAAACAACTATAATACCAATTAAAATCTATCAAAAAGTAAAGTAATAAACAAGATATCAGAGGGCTAGGCGGTGGTGATGATACTTTGGCAGGAGATGGACGAAATTCAATCACTAGGGAGGAGGGAGCATCATTCATCTTTACATCAGTAGAGGAGGGGACAGTCTCATTAGTAGGAGGAACAACATCTTGAACAACAAAATTCGAACCAAACAATTTTTCCCAATTTTGTTTCTCTATAGTTTCTACCAAAATAATTGACTTTTCTTTTCTACACCAAGCAAGATCGATGCACATACTAAGAATTTATTTTGGCTGAGTAGAGGAAGCTTTTCTTGTTGTTCCTTTCTGGGAGACCGATTGAACTTGCATGCTTTCTTTTTCAACCAATTGTGGTTCCCCCTCAACTTGTGGCTCCTTTTCTTGCTGAATTTCAGGGATTTTTGGAGAAGATGATAGAGGAACATATTGAGTAGTTTTCGGTGATTTAGGAACTGAAGACAATAGTGGAAAAAACGTTATATGTCACAACACAACCGCTGCGGTCCTTAAGAGAATCAGATCCGTAAATCATCGAAAATTTGGGTGGGAAATCTGGGAAATTAACCGCTCCGGTTTTTAAGAGAACCGGATCAGTTATTAGAAAACTGATCCGATTTTCTATTAACTGCTCCGGTTCTCATAACCGGAGCGATTAATCAGCCTCGAAATTGCTTTTGTGAACCCCACGTTGGATCAACCGGACCACTTAAATGAATTTAGGCCCATGTAAAAACACACGCCCTTTTCCTCTCAGCCCATGTAAACCCCACCCCTATCTCTCAAGTCTCAACAATCAACCGTTCAACACTCGACCTCACTCCATCTTTCACTCTCCTCACTTAAAGCCTAATCCTCCCAACGCCACCACAGGCCACCACTCTCTCAAGCCACCGGCTGACCACCCTCTCAACGAAGCATTCTCTTAAAGGGACCTTAGTTTAAAAGGCGCAAGGCGACGGGAGGCGCAAGGCGAAGGCGCACGCATCTCGTAGGCGAAGGCGCACACATATCGTAGGCGAAGGTGCACGCATCTCGTAGGCGAGGCGCACCTTTGGTACCAAAATCATTAATAATCAATAATTAACATATTACATAATCAAAAGAATATAATAATTTAAAATATATAAGCTATTATAATAAAAAAAAAGAATATAAGCTACCGTCCATTTTTTTTATTCAATATTGTAGATTTTATGATTGCTTATTTACAGTATATCAATGAAATTAAGTTGGTTGTTTTAAAAAAGCAACCTTAAGCTAAAAAGAACAAAAAGCATTGATTTGACCTTTCAAGGAAAAAAAAAGGCAGAACAGAAGGACCAGGAAAGGAGAGGATAGGGAAAAAGAAAAAAAAAAAGAGAAAGAAGTAATGTGACTGAACAACTTCAGTCATAAAGGGCAAAAAAACAAAGATATAATCTGGTAAAGAGGAGAGAGAAAAACAAAGGCTGAAAGCCTCGACTGTTCCACCATCATCAACTGTTCCACCACCATCAAGAAAGAGAAAAACTTTTAGAGAAGAAGAAAAGAAGAACAGAAGAACAGAAAAAAGAGAAGAAAGAGAAGAAAGAGAAGATCGAGAAGACAGAGAAGACGGAGAAAATCGAAGAGAACATACCTCAGATCTGTTCACCGGCAGCGACCACCGTTAATTTGTTGCTAAACATCAGGCGAGGATGCCTGCCGGCCTTCTCTGTCCAGTCTGGAAGTCCGGCGACCACTCAATTCAACTCAAATCTCAATTTCGCAAATTAGGGTTTTTTCCCTAAATTAGGGCTTTTAATTTTCAGTTGATATTTGAGATATTTCATGCAATTAGGTGAGGGCTTTTGCTCGAAATGTGTGTATGAAACCTAAGGTAACATTTACTTTAAGATTTTCTTCGTCTTCTTCTTTGAATCTAACCAAGATCAACATTTATGCGCCTCTCCCCTTAAAGCGTGCGCCTCACCCAAAGGCGGTAAAAAGCGCGCGCCTGACTTCGCCTCACGTCGTGCGCTACGCCTTACCTGGCGGATGCGTTTTTGCTCGCGCCTCTACTCGCCTGGCGCCTAGGCCCGCCTTGGGCGCGCTTTTTAAAACTAAGAAAGGGACATTCTCTCAGATCTCATGCATTTCACCGTCAACGACCCACCACTCCGATGTCTTGTCAATTTTCTTTATCGGAGCAGCGGAATATCTCGGACGCTGCCGAGTCCTTGTTTGGACGGCATCGGTGCCGGCTTGCCAAAGTTGTTGAAGTTGTAGGAGCGCGCATGGCTTCTGGAGTCGCCTTATTACTAGTGACAACATGTGTAGGTTGGTAAGTTTAAGACCAAAAGGCCAATGTTTTGTTGTTAATTGTTAGATTGTTTAGTAACCTACTCGAATGAGATTGGGGTTTAGTTTTTACTCCAACAAAGCATGCTCAATATAGAAAATATGTTGGATTGTTCAATTAGAAGAGGATAATTGAAAAATTAGGACAATAGCTAATTATATAATTGTTCGAATATCAAAAGATAAATATTGGGCATTGATTAAGCAAGTTAAGACATTGGATTGAGTCATATCTACTAGTGTTAACACTAGATTTTTGTGTTTCTATGTTCAATGTAGTCATATACCCCTTGTCAATTTGTCATCATACATGCTTATGATGTGTATGGAGAATAAAATTAAGTGATTAAGTTATATAGGTTTGGTTTTATGAACAATGTTTTTCCCATTTCACTGTATTTGCCTTTGTCAACTACTATGAAGGATTATATGTAATATGTGTCTGGCAAGTTGAGTTACTTAATACTTGTTTAGGTACCGGCCAGCGAATAATGTCTCACCGGGTTCGTACATGCCGGTACTTCGCCGTGAAAGTGTAGGAGACGAGGGTTACATTGCAGCTGTACATTGTATGAAGTGGGGGTTAATTCCTAGCTTCACCACAAAGGATGAGAAACCTGATCGCTATAAGATGGTACTATTAATTCCCCTTCAATTACACTTGTTTAAATTAATTATGAATCATACTTTCTTGTAGGAAGTTGATGTTTTTTCCTTTCATTTTGGGGTGTCAATTTTGTATATCCAGTTCAATGCAAGGTCTGAATCAATTGGGGAAAAGGTCTCATTTCGTCGGCTTATTCCTAAAAATCGGTGCCTTGTTGCTGTTGAAGGATATGGATATATCTCAGGATCAATTTTTTATGCTTTTATTCGTAAATTCTTTTGCATTCGTTGCAGTTTGTTTTTACATATGGATGTTACGTCTTTTTGAATGTTAATGAAGCAAAAATGAAGTGTATTTATAATTTTATGAGATCAGCAACAAGTAGAAAATGTAAAGCTTTAACCATATTTCCTGCCTTTTTTTGGTCCCTTTCATTGGTGTTATTTACATTGCTTTCTTCTATCCCATTTTCTTTTTGTAATTGGTTTCAGATTTTACTGTTATGGTTTGGAGTCCGGACTGTTGAGTGCTGACTACCATTTTGGTGCATTGGATTTGGTTGTCTTGATTGTTCTTACATTTTGGATGCTTTGCCTCTTAAATGTCTAATATAAGCATAATCTAATGCAGTAATTGTCTTCTAAAGGTGCAAGTTTTAGTAGATATGTGAAGGTTTACCACAATTTCTGCCATATTACTTTTCTTCACTTGTTTTATTGACTTTGCTTTCTTCGATCTTCATGTTTTGTCGATAACTTATGCAACTGGCTCTAGAGTTTAGCATTGTGGGTTGCATTGGATAGCATCCATTGCGGTGATATCTCTTCAACTCAGCATATGTTCAAGTGAACTATATTGACTTGTACTAGCGTCTTTGGTTTTTTTACTAGAGAGCTTAATTCTGGTGGTTCTCATAAAAGGTGCAAAACAGTGGAAAATAAATTACAGTACAAACTCTTCCAGCCTTAATTGCATTGTTGTAAACTTTGCGTATATTTTATGGAATTTGCGGATCAAATCACTCTTGTACCAACTGAAAAGAGAGAGTGCGTCGGGTTTTAGTTAGCCAGGTACAATAGTACGTAAAATGTATTTCTACTAATAGCATACTGCTTTCATTGCCTTTGTTACTGATCTTCACTTCAAAAGGAAGGGTCAAGGATTTCCATTTCTTATCATGCATTGTCTCTAATAATTGACTACAATGAGCATAGTGTAGAGATATGGAGAATTGGGAGAACAAGAGTGGTGGAGGTAGTATTGAAGAGTGGGATGGATAATTGTAGTTACGCAAGAGTGTCAATGGAGGTAGAATCGTGGTGGTAGACTGCTAGTGGAAGGAGGGTGAGATGTTTTAATGGGTGACACTCGACTACTTTGAGTTGTATCATATGTGGAGGTGGTCTGGTTTGGTTTAACAGTGATGTTCTCTGAAGTCTTCTATTATATCCATGTTGCATCTTATTTCCTGTTTACATCACTTCACCTTGAATCTTGAGGTTATCTCTGTCAGCCATCGTGATTTCATGATGGTTGTATTACTACTGTAGACACCCCTTTCTTCTTTCTTTTAACTGTTATAGATATTTATGTACTGTAAAATTAGACTCTATCTGATAAACTGTAATATAAATTTCTTATAACTAGTACCATCCAGGTCGTAAAAATGGCACTAATAATTTGTATATGTGGTGCAGGGAGATCGATTTAGTATTGCAGATAGACCAAGTACTTGGTTTTCATGATTAATAGCATCACGGGGCATCTCACCTGTAATTAGCTATGTGATCTAATGTTATATTTATGCAGCATGCCGCACTCGTTTTCTTTTACCGTGATTGATCTCTGCTTCACTTAGTGTGTTTAAATTTATCTTTACACTGAAGTTAATAAAAAAATTCTTGAATATTTTTGTTGATTGGTCTGCAATTGTAATTATCAATTCGATTTTGAATGCATTTTTTGGTAGTTGTCTATAAATTTACTTTTGCTTTTTGATAGAATCGGTTTTTTTTAGTAAGGAAAGTAAAGAGACTAGGCTAATCCTAGAACTACTACCTGAACTCATCCTTGGTGTAATCTATACAAAAGGGTTGGCTTGGTTCATGGATGTTGATGAAGTCGTTTATCATATAGTGTTTCTGTTTATTTTCTAAGAATAGTACAAAATGTTTCAGGTGGCAAAAGAAGCTGCAGATATGGTTTTGGCAGATGATAACTTTAGTACTATTGTTTCTGCTGTTGCTGAGGGTCGCTCAATCTATAACAATATGAATTTTTAGTTTATTATTTCGTTTGGGGCCTGGAAGTTCTGAATTTTTTAATAGCTTATGGGGTCTCGACTATTGGATTGGATGCATTTTTTTTGTTTTATCCATTTATCCCTGACACCTATAAAGAGACTTGTGCCTTGCTTGAGATGAGATGCGTCTGATGCATAGAGCCCAATCTACGAGGCTCCGCTACAGAAATGGAATCACTTTTTCCAATTGAACCATAATCTCATGACTGCATGTACTTTTTTTTGTTACCATTTCTGATTAACTGGTCCGGTCATGGCACAAAACCGGATCAGTTAATTAACTGATCCGGTTTTGTGCCACAACCGGATCAGTTGATCACTCCTAGCTGTTCCGGGCCCACCCGATCCAGACTAAAACCGGATATGTAAGCCAGGTTTTGACTAGTTCCGATGGGCTTTTTTCCACTAGTGGGAGGAGAAGAAAGATCCGAAAAGAAGTAAGGAAGGAAATGTCGTTTAGGAGAGATGGGAACTACGGGGGATGAAAGAAGAGAAAGGGGCACGCGGTTTAATGTAAAAATATGGCGGTAGAAGTAAAAGGTGGCGGTTAGGTGAAATAGGAGATGGATAAAAATAAGTGAAAAAATTAAGATAAAGATAGATTTTTATAGGCTTAATGATAACATCTATCCCTAAAAAATATTTTTTGGATTTTTATTTTTGAGAAAAAGGAAGAACTACAACATCTGCAATAATGTATTTCAATAGGAACCAAATTTTACACACAACTTTAGGTCACCTAAATTTCCAAGTGGCACATTAGACAATAAGGGGCATATTAGAAGACATTAGTGAGTAGTTCCTAATCCGTTCATGTCCATGTTGGGTACATAGTAAGCTTGTGCATGGATTCAAGTCAACACATACTCAAATCATTTTTACATTATCATACTCAAATCATATCTCAAGAAACATAATGTTTCCTAACAATTCCAATAAGATAATAAAACATAGTTTCATGATCAATCAATATAATTTCACAAGTTAACACATACTCAAGCATCTATAACCATGGTCATGACTATAAACGATATACAATATCAAAAACATAACACACACACGGGAATGTAAATACGTTTTGCTGAACATAAATGTTACCTCGATATGATAAACACTTCAAGATAAACCAAGAACAATTATAAGCAACCTCTAAGAATCATAACCTTGACCTCCATCTTAGCTTGAATTATATATGTCTCCATAGCCATCCTCCAACAATAACCTCACAACAATAACAACAATTATCATTCATCCTCACTACAATTCAGATGAACTAATTGACTTACTCATACTTTCTAAGCTCTTCCATGAACTAATCACAAACCCTTATATACAAACCATTTCACAATCTAACTCACATTATTAATCTCACAAGCTAGCTCTACTAACCCCACTTTTGAATTTACCAAACTGATTTCTAGACATGAAATTATGATTTGGATTTGAATTATAAGGAACATAACTTGTAAAATCCGATTTAGTAAGCTTAGTAAGATTATAAGTTCCAAAACTAATTTCAATCAATTAAACAGAAGAATGCTTTAATCTTTTTCTCAACATCAAAAACAAGAATAATCTAATTTGCTATTATACCCAAGATTCGAATTTGGCTTTGAAGATTCAAGCAAGAATACCCATACAAATTTTGAAATTAAGAGAGAGAGAATATAGAGCTTACACCTTGACAAGATTCGCTCAAACTGATTTGGGTTGCTTTAACGAGCAAAAATGAAGCAGCAACAGAAGAAGGTAGCGTTGGCTCGTCCGGGCGGCAGCAGGGCTGGCAAGTATGGTTGATCTTAGAATTTTCTTAGGCGAACTTTTGAATTAATTCTTTAACATATTTTTATTGATGAACAAGAATACCTTTACCAGTTTGTTTGATTTGTAACCCAAGAAAGAAATTTAACTCACCCATCATATGCTCATTTCGAATTCATTACTCATTAGTTCTGAAAGTACTTGCATCATGATTCGTTAGTAGCACCAAATATAATGTGACCAACATAGATCTGAACAATCAGTAAATCATCATTTTTGGATTTTAGGAACAGTGTTTTCTCAACCCTACCTCTTTTAAAATCATTTTCAAGTAGGAACTTAGACAATATTTCATTCCAAGCTCTAGGAGCTTCGTTAAGTCCGTACAAAGCCTTGTCTAGTTTAAAAACATGGTTTCGAAAATCAGGGTTTTCAAATCCAGGTGGTTGTTCCACATAGATGTCCTCATTTAAGTATCCATTTAAGAAGGCACACTTGACGTCCATTTGGTACAACCTAAAACCCATGAAAGCAGCAAAGGCAATTAGAATCCGAATAGCTTCTAACCTTGCAACTGGTGCGAAAGTCTCCTCATAGTCAATACATTCCTGTTGATTGTAGAATTTTACCACTAAACGAGCTTTGTTCCTTACTATAGTTCCATTCTCATCTAGTTTGTTCCTAAATACCCATTATAGTCATGTCACTTTTTGATCTTTGGAATGTGGTTCTAATTGCCATACCTTGTTCCTTTCAAACTAATTTAGCTCATCTTGCATGGCCACTGTAATCCCCCACAATTTTATGAATTTTATAAATATATTAATATATTTATATATGTTTTAGTATTTAAATTATTAATTTATTAAAGTGTTGATTATTTGTAAAGCCAAAGGATTATTTAATGTCTTTAAATAATCAAATAATTTATTGAGTCATACTTTGAAAGTAATTTAATATTTAATTAGTTTGAGTTGAAGTACAAAAGATTTTAATATTGGGTTAGAGGAGCCCAAACCTTTGTAGCTTTTCGTATGACCATCTTTTATTAAACTAACCCATCAAGCCTAATTTTCTTTTGGACCCTAATAGGAACCTATAAATACTCTCCCATCTCACAAATTTAGCCACATAAATAAAAGCCCTAATTTTCTCTTCTCTCCTCTCTCTCTCTCTCACGATACTCTCTCCTCGGCTGCCACCGCAGCCCTGCCGGACCACCGTTGCAGTAGCAGCACGCTGCCGCCACCGCAGCAGCAGCCGGTCTTCCTCCCTCTCGGCCGCGCGTCTTCCTCCTCCCTCCTCTTGGTTTTTCTCTTCATCCTCTATATTATTTTAATGATTAGTTTAATGTTTTAAGTATTGTTGATGGTTAAATAATTAAAGTTTGTATCTTTTACTATTTTAATATTAATTTCAGATTATTTAATTAGTTTAGTAGAGTAAATAAATTTCATATTTGATATATATGTTTAAATTACGTTTTTAAGCATGAAAGCATGGATTTTTAATGTTTTTAAGAGTTAGAACTATAGTACTATGTTATAGTTTATGAAAATTAAGTACTTTAATCTTTATAAAATTATAACTATGTTAGAGTAAGTTTAAAAGAGTTTTAAAGATGTTATTATATTATATTATTATTTATCTCTGATTTAATGTTTATTAGTATCATGTTAGGTTTTATGTTTTATTTAGTATGTAGTATTCAACTTTGCTGATTACGTGCTTTTCTATGTGTCGATCATGGTTGTGCCTTATTGATCCTATGATGACCCTATGTGGTGAGCAGTCCTTCAGGATCAATAAAGTATCGATCATTTCATGTCTGAAGATGATGCATCATTGGGTGTCTAGGACAATGGATAGCTTGTGTTTAGACTTCCTTTATACTTTAATACTTTTGGTTAATATGTTGTGGTTTGACTTTTAAGTTGGTTTGACTATGGTTTGGTTTTGGAGTTGACTTTGTGGTTGACTAAGTTCATTTATGTTTTCAAAGTTATTTATTTATTTTCCGCTACAAAATTCTGAATAAGCCGATACGTTATCACACAGGCGATAATACTTTGGTAATTCTCTATGTTTTGTGGGAAAAAGGTATTTTATAAAATAGAGAATTGTCGGGGTGTTACAAAGTGGTATCTTGGAGCTTAGGTTTTTATTGGCCTTTCATGCCAATCTTCTTTTTTCTAGGCGCCTAGTTATTTGAAAAGAATTTCAAAAGAAAACAAGTTCTTACTTATTCGTTGTACTTAAATCACTTTAGATTAATTCAAAACATTTTTAAAAAAGGTTCGAAATTTTTGTTAAAGTTTGAAAAAATTGATGTTATTTATTTATTCCTGGCTTTAAATTATTTAAAAAAGGCATCAACTGATTTAAAAAAGGCATCAACTGATTGATATTATTCCTGGCTTTAAATTATTTATTTATTCTTGCTTATTATTTATTGTTGGGAATATACGCTAAGTGAGAGTATTATTTATTATAGATGTTATGTTCATCTGTAAGCGGACATTTAGGCATGACTGATAGTGAAGCTGCCCGAGTAGGAAGCTACTCCAACCATATTGTGCTTAGTGATGATGAGTATGACGTGAAGTCTGATAGTCAGAGCTACACCAGTCTAGACCTTGTTTTGCATTGTGTCCTGAAAGTAGCCATCCCTGATAGCGATGATGAGGTAATTCAAGAGTTTGACCGTGCTATAGGGACAACTAGAAAGGACATTTACAGGGCTACTTGGAGATCTTATCTGGACAATGACAGTGATTCAGAGTTGGAAGAGGATGGACCTCAACCCAAAAGGATTCAAAGATCTACTAGAGCTAAAAACCCAATTTATTATTATTATGATAGTGAAGACACTGAAGACTTTGAAGATGAAATGTTTACTCCAGAGAAATACAAGGAAAATAAGGATAGAAAGGATGATGTCACTCCATAGAGTATTTATTCATGTTCTAAGATTAGTTAGTTGAATAAGTAGTTAAGCTACAATGATTTAAATTTCTTTCTTTAGCATCTTTATATTATTGAGGAAAAAGTTTGGTTATTTTGGATTGGAAAAATATTATTTTTACCGTTTTGAGGAATAAAAGTGATTATTTAGTTATGTGAGTTGTGTAAGAATTTATTTTAGTACGCGAATGGGAAATATTTTATTGTAATTGATTTCATTTGATCATTATGTGATTATTGACGTGAATATTTATTCATGCGTGAATATATGATGGTTTATGGCTTATAGTGTTGAATTTAGTGCTATTATAATTCCATAGAATTTTATTTTGATACGATCTTGTATGATCAAATTGAATTAATTCCTTCATGGTGAATGGCAAGTAGTTGTGAATCGAAACCTAAATTAGAGCTACATTAAATTTCAGGTCGCGAAGTAGAATGGCACACAACGATACTGTTTTAGCTTCTGCTATCCGCCCTTTGGCTGAGAAACTAGCTCAAGAAAGGACTGAGCGTCCTGATCCTGCGGGGGATATGTTTGAGAGGTTAGCTAAGATTAAGTTGTCGTTCTTTAAGGGGCAGGCTGACCCTATGTTCTGAGAGAGCTGGATTAGGGAGTTCGATAAGATTTTTGGGGCTGTGAACTATCCCGAGGCAATGAAAGTGGGTCAGGCTGTGTTGTATTTGAAGGATGAGGCTGATTTATGGTGGAAGGAAAATGGAGATAGGATTAGTGATGTGGAAGGTTTTAATTGGGATTCCTTTACTACTGCTATAAGAGGAAAAATTTACCCTGCATTTATGAGGAAGCAAAAGGCTCGGGAGTTCATAAACCTTAGGATGGGGAGTATGACCATTTCTGAGTACTATAGCAAGTTCATAGCATTTTCTACATTTGCACCTGAGGTTGTAGCGACCGAAGAGCTGAAAGCTCAGAGGTTTTAGCAAGGGCTGACTGAAGAGATTCAATTGGGATTAGGTGGTGAGACCTTTGCGTCCCTAGATGTTGTTTATGGGAGAGTTGCCCATATTTATGGTCTTCAATCAAGGCGTGATAAGAAGAATGCCGTGGTAGGTGAGAAAAGGAAAGATTTCAATGCTGGTGGAAATCAGGAAAATTTTAAGAAGAATAGGAATGGGAATGGGAATTTCCAAGGAAGGAATGACCAAGGTTTTAATGGTAAGGGCCAGTCTGAGAGAAGTTACAACTGCAAGAGGTGTAACAAGAATCACGCTGGTAGAGACTGTAAAGGGGACCTAGTGACTTGTCATTACTGCCAGAAGAAGGGGCATAGAGAATTTGAGTGCTTTACCAAGCAGAAGAAAGAGCAGAATGGTAATGGGAATGGTAGTCAAGGAAGGTCTGGGTTCAACCAAGCGAACAACCAACGGTCGAAGCCTACGGGATTGCGGAATGGTCAAGGAAGCTATGGAAAGCCTGCTAATGAGAGCAACAACAACAACCAGAGCAAAGCTCCGGAGAAGCTGTTCGTGATGAGTCGCAATGAAGCTTAAAAGTCTGCCGACGTAGTTTCTGGTACTTTTTCTATTAACTCCGTTCTAGTTAAAGTGTTATTTGATTATGGAGCAACCTATTCATTTATCTCTTCATCCATTATAAAAAGTTTGGGGTTAGTAGACTTTGAAGTAATTGACATGCCCATAAGTATACCTACTGGAGAAGTTGTAAGGTGTACTAAGATGTATAGAGACTTACCTTTGAAGATAGGGGAAAGTGTTTTTTCCTTCTAATCTGATAGAGTTCAATCTGGGTGACCTAAACGTTATTTTGGGGATGAACTGGTTAGGTTTCTATAAGGCCAAGATAGATTGTGAAGCTCACAGGGTAGTGCTGAGAAGCCCTTTAGGGAAGTTAAGTTCATACCGACGATTTGGAAAGCCTAAGAGTTTTGGGATCATTTCCGCAATGCAAGTGAAGAAGTTGGTAATTAAAGAAGGGGTACGAGTTGTTCTTCTGTAGTGTGCGCGATGTGAGCAAAGAGGTTGAGTTAAAGATTGAGGATGTATTGATTGCGAATGAGTTTATGGATGTGTTTCCAAGCGAGATTTCTGGTATGCTGCCTAAGAGAACCGTTGAGTACACCATAGACTTAGTTCCTGGTACTGCACCTATTTCTAAGGCACCGTACAGAATGGCACATCCTGAGATGAGCGAGTTGAAGACGCAATTGCAAGAATTGTTGGAAAAAGGGTTATATTAGGCCTAGTGCGTCACCTTGGGGAGCTCCTGTATTGTTTGTGAAGAAGAAAGATGGAAGTATGAGGTTGTGCATTGATTATAGGGAGTTGAACAATGTGACCATTAAAAATAAGTATCCTTTGCCTAGAATAGATGACCTATTCGATCAGTTGAATGGAGCTAGTGTATTTTCGAAGATCGATTTGCGTTCGGGGTATCACCAATTAAAGGTAGCTGATAAGGATAAACCTAAGACTGCGTTTAGGACGTGTTATGGTCATTATGAGTTTACAGTGATGCCGTTTGGATTGACCAATGCTCCGGCTATATTCATGGACTTGATGAATAGGATATTCCATGAGTTTTTGGATAAGTTCATCGTAGTGTTTATTGATGATATTTTGATCTATTCAAAGAGCGAAGAAGAGCATGATGAACATTTGAGGATAGTTTTGGAGACGCTTAGGAAGAACCAATTGTATGCAAAGTTCTCTAAATATGAGTTCCCATTGGAGAAAGTAGTATTTTTAGGTCATTATGTATCTAAGAAAGGAGCATATGTGGATCCTGCGAAGATTCAAACTATTAGTGAGTGGACTACACCAAAGAATGTGTCTGACATTAGGAGTTTTCTGGGATTAGTTGGCTATTATAAGAGATTTGTGAGAGATTTCTCGAAGATAGCGAGGCCGATGACTAACCTGATGAAGAAAGAGTCAAAGTTTGAGTGGAGTGAGAAGTGCGAGGAAGCCTTTCAGACTTTGAAGGAGTGTCTGACCTCTGCACCTGTTTTAACCCTGCCTGACGGAAATGAAGGATTCAAGGTGTATAGTGATGCTTCGAAGAATGGATTAGGATGTGTTCTGCAGCAAAATGGGAAGGTGATCGCGTATGCATCATGTCAGTTGAAACCATATGAGTCTAATTATCCTACCCATAACCTAGAGCTCGCTGCTATTGTGCTTGCCTTGAAAATTTGGAGACATTATCTATATGGGTCGACTTGCAAGATCTTTATTAATCATAAGAGTTTCAAGTATATTTTCACCCAGAAGGATCTCAATATGAGGCAAAGAAGATGGTTGTAGTTGATTAAGGACTATGACCTAGATATTCAGTACCATGAGGGGAAAGCGAATGTAGTCGCCGATGCCTTGAGTAGAAAGTCGAGTCATAGTGTGAATGCGTTGGTAGTTCCTGAGAAATTGTACCGAGATATGCAAAGGCTTAGCCTAGAAATTTTGAATCCTAGGGAGATTGAAGCGAGAGATTGAGTGCTTTGTCATTGGGATCGTCAATTGTCGATGAGATCAAAGAGAGTGAAGTTGGAGACGAGCACCTAGATAAGATTAAAGAGAAGATGAAGCAAGGCAAGGAAGTTGACTTTAAGGTTCTTAACGATGGAAGCTTGAGGTTCAAAGGAAGGTGGTGTATACCATGCACATAAGTGTGAAGAGCTTAAGAGGAAGCTTATGGAAGAAAGGCACAATACCCCATATTCTGTGCACCCTGGTGGTGATAAGTTGTATAAGGATCTTAAGGAGATTTATTGGTGGCCTAATAGGAAGTGAGAAGTCGCCGAGTTCGTGTCAAAGTGTCTGACATGTCAGAAAGTAAAGATCGACCATAAGAGACCCATGGGGAAGGTTCAATCATTAGTGGTTCCTGGATGGAAATGGGATTCGATATCAATGGACTTTGTGACTGCTTTGCCAAAGTCGAGAAATGGCAATGATACTATTTGGGTTATTGTGGACCGTCTGACGAAGTCTGCCGTGTTCGTTCTGATCAAATAAACATGGAAGAAGAAGCAACTTGCCAAGACGTATATCAAGCATGTGGTGAGACTGCATGGAGTCCCGAAGGACATTATTTCAGATCTTAATTCGAGATTCCTCTCGAAATTTTGGCAAAAGGACCAGTTGAATCTTGGAACAATGTTAAAGATGAGTATTGCGTTTCATCCTGCGACCGATGGTCATACGGAAAGGACCAATCAGACTATGGAAGACATGTTGAGAGCGTGCACGATTGATTTCCAAGGAAGTTGGGAAGATCACTTAGATTTGATCGAATTCTCATATAACAATAGTTACCATGCAAGTATCAAGATGGCTCCATTTGAGGCGTTGTATGGAAGGAAGTGTAGAAGTCCCATTTTCTGGAATGATTTTAGTGAAAATGTAGTGTTGGGGACTGAATTTATTGAGGAGACTGTCAAGAATGTGAAGTTGATTCAAGCTAGAATTCAAGCTGCTCAAGATAGGCAGAAAAGTTATGCTGATTTGAAGTGAAGGGAAGATGAATTCGCTGTTGGTGATAAGATGTTTTTAAAGGTGTCACCAACGAAAGGAGTGATGAGATTTGGTAAGAAGGGCAAGTTAAGTGCTAAGTATGTTGGCCCATATGAGATTTTGCAAAGAGTTGGGAAGGTAGCCTATAAGTTGGCTTTACCCATGGAATTTGAGAAGATGCATGATGTATTTCACATTTCTCAGCTTCAGAGATATATCCCTGATGAGAATCATGTTCTGGAACCCGAAATAATCTAGATAGATAGTAACCTCGCGTATGAGGAAAGACCTGTGAAAATCTTGGATAGAAAGCTGCGTAGTACACGCAATAAGGATGTAAATATTGTGAAAGTGCTTTGGTCTAACCATGAGTCCGAAGAGGCAACGTGGGAAGCCGAAGATGAAATGAAGAATAAATATCCTGAGTTATTGTTATTCATTGAGGTGAGTTACGAGGGCGTAACTCATTTTCTTTAAGGGGGTAGAATGTGATAGAATTTCACGTTTTTTGCCTTATTTTATGGTATTTTAATGCATTTTGTGCTTATTTTGGCGATTTGCACATTTTGGTGCAAAATAAATTGGTTATCCGCATCGAAAAATGTATTTATGAGGTAACACAAGTGGTTTTCAAAATTGTTAAAGTGTGCACACGTTGTGACACAAGTATTTCCAAATGAAAGATTTGAGTCAAAATTTTGAAACTGTGAGGATTTTCGTGTGAAGTTTCGGGAAGAAACTTCTTTTAAGAGGGGTAGACTGTAATCCCCCACAATTTTATGAATTTTATAGATATATTTAAAGTATATTTATATATGTTTTAGTATTTAAATTATGAATTTCTTAAAGTGTTGACTATTTGTAAAGTCAAAGAATTATTTAATGTCTTTAAATTATCAAACATTTTATTGAGTCATACTTTAAAAGTTATTTAATATTTAATTAGTTTGAGTTGAAGTACAAAAGATTTTAATATTGGGTTAGAGGAGCCCAAACCTTTGTAGCTTTTCGTATGACCATCTTTTATTAAACTAACTCATCAAGCCCAATTTTCTTTTGGACCCTAATGGGAACCTATAAATACTCTCCCATCTCACAAATTTTGCCACATAAATAAAAGCCCTAATTTTCTCTCCTCTCCTCTTTCTCTCTCTCTCACGACACTCTCTCTTCTTCCTCTCTCCACCCGATTTCTTCTCTCTCTCTCTCCGTTCCTCGGCTGCCACCGCAGCCTTGCCGGATCACCGCCGCAACAGCAGCATGCCGCCGCCACAGCAGCCGTCGGTCTTCCTCCCTCTCGGCCGCGCATCTTCCTCCTCCCTCCTCTTGGTTTTTCTCTTCCTCCTCTATATTATTTTAATGATTAGTTTAATATTTTAAGTATTGTTGATGGTTTAATAATTAAAGTTTTTATCTTTAACTATTTTAATATTAATTTCAGATTATATAATTAGTTTAGTAGAGTAAATAAATTTCAGATTTGATATATATGTTTAAATTAGGATTTCAAGCATGAAAGCATGGATTTTTAATGTTTTTAAGAGTTAGAACTATAGTCCTATGTTGTAGTTTATGAAAATTAAGTACTTTAATCTTTATAACTATGTTAGAGTAAGTTTAAAAGAGTTTTAAAGATGTTACAGGTTAATGGAATTTTTATTAGCATACTTATGGTGGATTTTTAAATATCAAAGTATTGATTTTTGAGGGTTTTAATGACTAGTAGGGTGGTACTATATTAAGAGGCACTAAAGGTTGAAGTTTTAATGTATAAGAGGGTTTAAAGACACTTTTTAAGAGGGTATAAAGTATTTTAAAGTTGCTGTAATTTTTATTAGAGTATTAAATACTTGGATGTTTTGGTATTTGATAGGCGGATACCTTGAGTGATTTCTAAGGTTGAGAAAGTGGCCTCTCATATTCTCTACACAAGGTACATACATACCTATGTGTTACTAGACTAGTATCATGTCCAAAGGATTGGATTGATGTAGTATCATGTATAGGGAACTTTTTATAGTTCATATGTGGCTTATATTCAAGTGAATTTGCATGTTTTATATCTTGGTGTGAAGCATGTTGCCTATGATGAATATAATATGTTTGTATGGATGATTGATGCAAACATATGGGTTGGGAACGTTTATTATATTAATTCACATGAGGAATTAATAAATATGTTTTTTTATTGGATCATGAATTGTATCATGTTGTTCCCTTGGATTTCTTATATTATTTACTTTATAAGGACCGTGGGCCTTGTTTAGTAAAGTTGGATATTCACCTATTGACAGGTTGGTTGATTGTTGATTTAAGTCAACAAATAAAGGATGGTTGGTTATTAATTAATGAATGAGATTATTCTTCGATTAACTGAGTTGTTTGATCACAATATTTAATCCTAAGATAAAAATGGGAATTTTGTGTATCCATGATATTTATGTTGGTTGTCTTGCTTTGTGAGTCTCAACATCGAATAATTTATTAATACTTAAAGTGGAAAGTGAATAGCAATAAGCTTTAGACTTGTGCACGTCTGAAGTGTTGGACTAGTATGAGTTGGAGTACTTGGTGGTAGCCCATGGCTTTTCTTGGGACCAGATTGATCATAGTGTCCTATTTTATTTAATTAGTACCTCGATATCGTTGGTCGCGGGAGTACGGAGTCGCGCCCGTACTTCGTCTTCTATATTGAAGACAAGTTTGGTTTGGACAACTCTATCCATTGACTATTCAATTTAATTATAATTAATCTATTGGTTGTGTAGGGAAGCTGGTATGGCATGTTTCTCTGAAGACTGATCTATTATGGATTAAATAGGTCCATCAGATTTACATTCAAGATGCAAACTGGTGGAACTATAAACCACCTCCTTCAGCCAGTTGGGTTTGGAAAGGTGTTTGCATAGTTAAAGATATTTATAAAAGTGCCCACAATAGCAGAAACCAGTGGCTTGATGATAGTAGAGCTTACACTATTAGAAATGGGTACAAGTGGATTAAAGGTCAGCAGGAAACAGTGGGATGGCATCACTGGGTCTGGAGCAGCATGAATGTTCCAAACCATGCCTTTATAGCTTGGCTAGCTAGTTGTTTTGGGGAAAGTGAAAACAAAGGAAAGATTGTTTGCTGCAGGGGTGTCGACACATAATCGTGTCTCCCCATTGAAGGGCCGATGATGAAACATACCGTGGCCTTAATTGGTCCGACCCAAGGGCAGAGCACTCCGAAGAGCCATCCCAAAACTATTTCGAAAAGTGTTAAAACCGTATTTTAAAGCCCATAAATAAGATTTCAAGCGCAACTCTTTGAAAGGCCCATTTAATTATTCATTGATAATTAATTATTTTATTTCAATAAAATAAATATTTTCAAATATATTTTTTTGTAGTTAAAATCAGATTTTATCCCGTAAAATCAGATTTATGGAATTAAAAGATAAAAGAAATGGTTTTTCACCAATTACCCCGAGTTTTCAAAAAATTCACATGGTACCCTCTATGTTTTCAAAATTCACCAGGTATCCCTCAGTTACTGTATATTAGCATTAAATGCCCTTACACTTAACGGACGTTAGTGCTCCGTTAGCCCAAATTTACAAGTTTGCCATTAATTTATGGCGCCATAATGATAACCTCTTGTCAGACATCATCACTTCACTTCCAAAAAATCCGTCCCCTCAACTTCCACTCCTCTGTTTTGGTTCATCCATAGAACCCTAAAACTGGGGATTTTGAACAAAATTCTTTAACGATTTAGTGCGCATTAGGAAGCTATTTTGGTCAACTTGTTGTCGACTTGAAGAATCTCAACAGAAGATTGAAGGAAAAGTGCGATTTTGTGGAATTGCGAAGAAGTTGAAAATTTCAAAGAGACGGTTTAAAAACTGCAAAAATGTAAAAATTTTCTTCATTTTCTTCAACCTAAATTGCTTTGAAGTTAAATAATTTCACACTTGTTGCATGTATAATGTTTTGCATTGTTTTAGGATGTTAGGGTTTAGTTGTGGTTGTTTGACTAGTAATTTTTTCGAAATTTTTGTGCTTCGTACTTAGGTTTTCTTTACTTTGTGTTTGATTTTGATGTTATGTGATTATTAGGCTGGCTGCTGTGTGGTTATTCGTGCATTTCAATAATCAAGATTTTGATGTTAGGGTAGAGGATACTGATTTGTGTCATTTAATGGGCTTGTTTGAGGATTTTGTTGAGGAATCATTGAAGCAGAATGTGTACTTACCTAAACTATTTAGGGTGTTAGTTGAGAATCCTAAGACTAAGAAGAAAATTGAGTTGAGGACTGCATCTGATTTGATGAAAGTGAAGGGATGGGGCTTGGGAAAGGATACCATTGAGGTATGGGTAGAGGAGATTGCAGACCCTTGCCAAGTATTTAGGTCTGTTCTTGCAAAGAAAGATAAGGAGGAGAGGGAGAAGCTTCTGAACATTAGGAGAGTGCAGGAGATATTAAAGAGGGAGAGAGAGAAAGAGGAGGAGGAAAGAAGGAGGAAAGAAGAAGAGGAAGAGCAGAGGAGGTTGGAAGAAGAGAAGGAATATGCAACTGGGTTTTGTGTTGCTATTGAGGTACCTGTGTTGTCTGTTGACAATGATGAGGTTGAGTACATGAGAGTGTAGTCAACACAGGAAGCTGATGAAGTGGACCCTGGTTTTTCACAACCACAACCTGAGGCTGAAACCCAAGACCCTGTTGACACCTCTCAACCAACAAATGAGCCATAGCCCAGCCCAGCCCAAGTGAAGCACAGCCCACATCAACAACACCAACAAATGAGCCACAACCCACAACCACAACACCCACAAAGAGAACCCCAAGGAAAAAAACCACAGTCACCCCCAAGAAAAAGAAACTGACCCCAAGGCCCAAGAAGAAGGCTGGCCCTAAACAACCCATCCCCTCTGAGCCCACCCCCTCTGAAACACATCCCACCCACCCCACCCCCTCATAGCCTACTGAAACACGGCCCCCCCCACGGCCCCATCGAAACACATCCCACCCACCCACCCCACCCCCTCACAACCTACTGAAACACAGCCCCCCAATCACCCCCTATTCATCACACCCTAACTTAGCCCAACCCACCATCACCACTTATTTCACAAGACACCCCATTTGAGCATACCCCAACTGATAAAGCTTATGTGGTAAAAGGGAAGACCAAGAAGGTTAGGCCCTCATGTTTTAGAGTGCCTAAAATCACAGGTAAGAGGGAGGGCACCTATGTTCCAAAAGGACAAAGAACTGGGAGGCAAGGCAGTGGAAGGAGACCAAAGAGGGTGGATTTTGGTGATTATGATGGAGATGATGAACCAAGCAGTGATGATGAGGACTTCATTGTTGAGGAGGATGAAGATACATCAGAAGATGATGATGTTTTTGGGGACTTCATTGTAGATGAGGATGAGGATTCTTTTGCATATGATAATGTATCTGAGAAGGCTTTTGAAGATTTTTTAGATGGGAGCTCTAGTATGGACAAGTTGTATAGGAATGGTAAGATTTGGAATGAATAGCCATATGGGTCTATTACACTAGAGCCTTGGTTGATCTTTCCAACTAGGGAAGTGTTTTTGGAGGTTCTGAGGGATTTTTGCATTCATGAAGGCTTTGGTCTTCTTGTCTTGAATTAAGGCTGATAAAATGAGGTTTACAACTTCTTACATAATGGAAGCATGTGAATGGAGGATACATGCTTCCAGATTAACTGATGAAATCAGTTGGGCCATCAAGACCATTAAGGGGAACATACAACATGTGGGAGGCTAGAGGAGAACCCCATGGTATCTTCTTCTTGGTTGTGTAAGAAACTGTTGGAAGTCATCAAAACAACCCCTGATATTCCTGTTGAGTCTTTGCAAAAGGTGGTTCAAGAGAAGTTTAGGGTGACAGTCAAGAAGAGGTTATTTTACAAGGTGAAAACAATGGCTAAGGAGGAGATTTATGGAGGGTTTGCTGAGGCTTACAACTTACTCCCCACATATGTTGAGGTGTATAAGTCCACAAACCCATGGTCATATGCCCTTATAACATGGACAAGGAGCACAGGTCAGGTAGCACCAAGATTCAAGGCCTGTTTTTTTTCATTCGCAGCACAAGTGAGGGAGGTTTTAAGGGGTTGTAGGCCTTTGATAGGCATTGATGGGGCACACTTGAGTGGATATTATAAGGGGATCCGGTTGTCTGCTCTAGGAGTGGATGACAATAATGAAATATTTTTGATTGCATATGGGATTGTTGATACTGAGAGCACAAAATCTTGGGAGTACTTTTTTAGGAACTTGAGGTTGTGCTTTGAAAAAGAAGGGTGCAAAAAGGAAGATTGGTGCTTCATTAGTGATAGGATGAGAGGGGTTGATGCTGCTGTGCATGGGGTGTTTCCCAAGGCTACTATGAGGGTCTGCTGCCAGCATTTATACATGAACTGTAAGAATTTGGGCTGGAGTGGATCAGCCTTCCACAAGTTATTTTGGATTGCAGCAAATGCCTACAACAAATATGTGTTCAATAAAGCAATGGAGAAGATCTTGGCTTTTGATAAAGATGATGTTGCCTATCTAGGTACCACCACAGAGCAGTGGTCTAGGCATATGTTTGACACAACAATCAGTTGTGATCACAATACCACAAACTTTGTGGAAAGTTTCAATGCCTGCACCAAAGCTCAAAGAGATTTACCTGTGCTCAACCTACTTGAAGGTATACAATTGCAACTTTTATTTTTTTCAATTTTCCTTAATCTGAATTATTATTGATCTAACAATTTTGTTCACTTTTTTCAGCCATAAGAGTGTGGGCAATGAAGAGGATTGGTGCAAGGTTTGACAAGGCTATTGACATGGAGCCAGGGCACCTCACTGATTATGCTACAAAAGTGCTGGAAACTAGGAGTGGGGATTCAAGATTCTCTCATGCAACAGCTTGTGGAGGAGGGGAGTTTGAAGTCAAAGATAGGAATGTCAGTTTCCCAATTAACTTGGCTAGGTTAAGTTGTGGGTGTGGCAAGTGGCAAGGATGTGGTATCCCTTGCAAGCATGCCTTAAGGGTGATGTACAATGAGATAGTTGACCCTCTTGCCTATGTGTCTGATTATTACAAGGGGGCAGCTTACAAGGCCACTTATGCTGAGCACATCCATCCTATGGCTGATCAATCTCAATGGCCAGATTTTAACATCCCACTAATTAACCCTCCAAACAATAAGAGAGGTGTTGGCAGACCTCCAGAACAGAGGAAAAGAGGTGTGAATGAGGCTAAGAAGGCCAAGAGACACAGCTCTGTAAAGTGCAGCAGGTGCAAGGAGATGGGCCACAATGCAAGAACATGTGGCAGAGGGGATGCAGGAAAAAAGATATTAAGGCCACAAGCTGAGAGTGAGGCTAGCACTTCCAAGAAGACACATAAGAGAGCAAGAAAGGCCACCTAAGCAACCTAGCAACATTTACATCTTTTGAACAAATTTTTTTGGGTAATTAACTTAAATCAGTTTTTTTGTAAAGCTACAGTGATATGGGAAAATCAGTTTTTGTAAAGATACAATGATTTACTATCCTTTGTTATGGTGATTAGGGGAAGTCAGTTTTTTGTACAGAAACTAAACTTGGTTGATCTTTTTGGCTGCGCATACATGTTTATGCTACAATGATAATTATGTAAAGCAACTTTTTTTTCATTCTTGTGGCAAACATTACATCACTCACTTCCAAATTACAAAGAGAAGCAATACAAACATAAGTAAACCTAACTTAATTGTAAGCCTAACTAACTTCTTTTGTTCTTTAAGCTTCTTCTTCATTTGCTTCAACTCTTCTTGCATATATTCATTCTCTGATCTTCCCATGCTCTGTGCCTCATGATGGCTGCCTCCACTTTGCTCCACCCAACCTTTGCACCACCTAAAAGTGTCACAAACATCACACTTAAAGTACAATCGATGTGGGTTTAAACTTGAATCAAAACTTCTAATTGCGAATTTCCTCCCACATCTACACATTCGATTTGGAACCCTAATGTATGTAGACTCTTGGGTTGAGGAGGATATTCTAGAGAGAGAACTCATTAGGATAATTTAGAGAGATGGTAAAAAGAGACTACTAGTAAGGATGTTAAAAGGGGGATCCACAATATATAAATAAACTGAGTAAAAGCACCTAACGGCTAGTTTTTTAAAGCAGTTTCTATCCGTGAACTTGCAGGTTGTATTTGAAAACATTTAGGGGTACCTGGTGAAAAACGTTTCAATTTAAGGGTACCTTGTGAATTAAAGTTTGCTCTAACGAAGCTCTAACGGAAGGTTGACAGTAGGGGTATTTGGGTGTATTTACATAAAACTGAGGGGTACCTGGTGAATTTTGAAAACATGGAGGAAAACTCGGGGGTACTTGGTGAAAAAACCGTAAAAGAAAATCTTTAACACGCGTTTTAGAAAACCTGGCAAAGACACGTCAAGAGCCAAGTTGGTGCGCCTAGTGCACGAGCTTGCGCCTGGCGCACGTCTGTGCGTCAGGCGCACCTCTGTCCACCTATGCCAGGTGCACCAATCTGCACCTGACACGTGGATTTCTGACTCACACAGAGTCCTGTGTCAAGCGCCCTCTCTGCGTGAGACGCGACTTTTCTTTCTTATCTTTTTCAAAAGCGCGTACCACGTATACGTTTTCTACTGGGCATGCCGCGTCATGCATGTGACACGCCGGCCTGCGCCAGGCGCAGCTGGCGCGTGAGGCGCAGTTCTGTTTTTCTTATAAACTGATTTCCGTACAGATTGAAGAACGGATTTTACACACAACACTCGACTTATATATTACGAATATCTTATGAACCTCTCTACAAACTACAAAGATCTCCCTACAAAATTCATACTTTCAAACACAAAACACATTCAATATACATACATTCAGACATTCAGATTTCCTGGCTTCACGATTGCTCGTCCCGAAGGTTGTCAATCTCGCAGACCCAAGCCACGGTATAATCCTGAGGGTCCTGAAAAAAATTCTCTATTTTTATATTGAAGTTACTAACTGTTTCTTTCATGATGTAGATCTTTAATATAAAAATCGTGCCTTAGTACATTCTAATCCCTTTTCTATATTTTATTTTATATTCAAATTATTATTATTCATATCTATGCATATTATATGTTTGCCTGATTATTCTATACATATTATATGATTGTCCTGATTTATTGTTTTTATCACCCACATGTTATTTTTGCTAATCAAGACCTAAAGACTTGTTCTAACTAATTCAGATTAATTTGGGCAACCTGTTAGGTTCCCAGTAATATTGATTGCATAATAATTTGTCACCAAAAATTAGTCTTTTTATGTGTTTCCTGAACCAACCTAGACTAAATATTTTTAGGGTGTATAAAAATATTATTTGATTATTCTTTGGCATAAAATTTGTTGTGAATCGATATTTAGTAGAGGCCAGCAACGGGCAACATGGTTACTAACTGTGTTGTGCCCTCACCCCCGATCTCAATCTTTGGTTCATTTTGATCATCTATGGAGTCTAGACGGGGAAATCTACATTGGATAAGTCCCACAATTTGTCCCTACGGTTTCCCATATCCAATTAGGTTTATGATTCTTCCTTTAAAGAATTGTTGGCGACTTCAAAACGTTTTCAATACAAAAACCTTTACAGTGGGGTAGTCAAATACAAATACGCGCTCATCCCGCGTAGGCGAAATAAAAACACGCCTACAATTTGGCGACTCTACTGGGGAGGATTTTAAAAAATTAATTTTTTTTAAATGAGTGGGTGAAACTTGAAAAATACGATTCATTCTCCTTTTATGCCTTTGAATAATAAATTGTTTTGCATATGCATGGCTATTGTTCAGCCACCATAAGGACAATCTACCTTGCCTCATTAGCACATGTTCTATGTGTGAGGTCACCCCCGGGGGGTTTGCGCTTTGTCCTTCCAAAAAGCTTCCTGAGCGATAGTGTTCGATCTTAGTCATAAGCAAATCTCCCCAACCATGGCATTGTTTTCTTGTTCCTGACTTGAGAACTGGAGTGCGTCTTACACGTGGCCACCTTTTTAAGTAAAGGTACGAAGCGTGGGATCAACCTCTTAGTCATGGACCCTTTCAGCCTTAACCTAAACCTGACCAATAGTTGAACATAGAATTGGACTTTAGGTTGGAACTTTTGCATCCATGTTATATGATATTTGCCTGTGATTGCAATTTTTGCCTGTTATTATCTTGTCAAATTGTCATTATTATGCGTCGTTCCTAAAATCGCGTCCAACAAACCATAAAAAATTCTTCAATCGGCCAATACGTCGCCTAAATCCCCGAAAAACGTATCGGGGAGTAGTGCGACAAGCGCATTAAGTTGCGCCTGGCGCACCACTCCCGCGCCAGACGCACGATTGTGCGCCGCACGCCACAATGCTGCGCGGCACGCAGTCTGTGCATCGCACGCTTTTCGTCAATTTAGTCGTCGTAATGGTCAATCCTATGTTCAGTCCTATGTTTGTTTGTCTGCATTCGCATTGTACATGGTCTAATCAAAGGTCTCACCTAATTTTAAAAAAAAATCAGTCTTTTCATGCAAGGTCGAGTCTGTTCTAGAAAGTGCATCTAAAGTGGTCATTGTAGAGTTAGAGTTGTCATGCATGTCAACCTCTTCCCATTTTCTCCCTGCTGTTCAACTAATCTTCCGTATCAACCCTACCTTACCATATTCAATCAATTGCAAAAACTTACATTTTTTTCAAAATCAATCCTACACCCTCTTCTATTCTACTCCTTTTCAAAAGCATTTACTAAACATCATCATACACGACATTTACAATAACTTTTTCAAAATTAATCCATCATCTTTTCCTAATAAAAGATAAAGACAAGGGGTTCCTTTCAAAAACGAATTTCAAAAATTCTAAATACCTCCTATCCAATCCAATCAACCAAATCCAATCCATTTGCATGCATGTTAGGCCCATATGCATTAGAGTCATTTTTGCATTCATATTAGGTCCGTCTAAATTTGAGTCCATACATTCACTAGCATTAGAGTCGATCTTAGGCCCATATAAGTCTTGTTCATATCAAAATCCAGGCCCATTTGCATCCTTATGTGAAGTCTAGTCTAAGTCTATTTCTAATCCATTCCAATCTAAGTCTGAGTCCAGTCCAATCCAAATCTTAGGTCCATTTAGGCCCAGTTCTTTCCCTAGGTCTAGTTTGCATTAAATGTAAACCCTAGTCAGTATTCGGACTATAAAAGTCAGTCTTAGGACTATACAATTTCCTAGGTCTAGTTTGCATTATATGTAAACCCTAGTCCGTCTTCGGACTATAAAAGTCAGTCTTCGGACTATAAAAGTCAGTCTTCGGACTATAATATTTCCTAGGTCTAGTTTGCATTATATGTAAACCCTAGTCAGTCTTCGGACTATAAAGGTCAGTCTTAGGACTATGAAATTTTCCTAGGTCTAGTTTGCATTATATGTAAACCCTAGTCAGTCTTCAGACTTTAAAATTTTCCTAGGTCTATTTTGCATTATATGTAAACCCTAGTCAGTCTACGAACTATAAAAGTCAATCTTCAGACTATAAAATTTTCCTTGGTCTAGTTTGCATTATATGTAAACCCTAGTTAGTTTTTAGATTATAAAGTCAGCCTTCGGACTATAAAATTTCCCTAGGTCTAGTTTGCATTATATGTAAACCCTAGTCAGTCTTCGGACTATAAAAGTCAGTCTTCGGACTATAAAATTTCCCTAGGTCTAGTTTTCATTATATGTAAACCCTAGTCAGTCTTCGGACTATAAAAGTTCAGTCTTTGGACTATAAAATTTCCCTAGGTCTAGTTTACATTATATGTAAACCCTAGTCAGTCTTTGGACTATAAAATTTAAGTCTTCAGACTATAAAAGTTCATCCCCTAAGTCTAACCTCCTTTATTTATCTACTCTACTTTGAGTCTAGTCTGGTTTTTGTAAGTTCAAAGTCAAGTCGTTCAGTCTGCTTGCATAGTCCAGTCTGGTCCATGTCTGCATTTGCATATAGTTAGGCCCATGTATCCATCATGGTCAAGCCCATACTAGTACAAAATCATACCCATTTCTAATCATTTCTCATTTCCATTGTTCCATTTCCCATTCCCCATTTCTATTTCCATTTCCTATTTCAAAAATCATTTCCAAAATCTTGCAAGCGAGGTCCACTCGATTCTGTTCATGACAAGTCGAGAGATTATAACTTAGGAACGCTTAAAGGAGGAACAAAATGTGAGCTTACTCTAAAGGTCATCAATCGCACTATCACCACCTCGACTTCATTTAGAGTCATGAAGATTACTTTTGACCGCCTTAGAGGTGCGATCACTTCCATAGGGTCTACCGCCTTCACATTAGAGGTGTGATCACTTCCATAGGGTCTACTTCGAACCCTACACATGAAAGAACAAATCCAAACAATGAAACCTAAATTTCTACTGCAAATTCCAACATAAAAATGAACATCTTACACCTAGTGTTGGATCCCTCAAATGCACCGTGAAACATGATCGATGACAATATACCACTAATACTTGCTACAACGAGAATCGACATCATCAGCAACCTCTTAAGGCAGTGCATCAATAATCCGCAGGCTAAGTCTTTTATTTCTGGTTTCCTAGGATGAGTTAGAGAGTCCTTACCCAATGCCATTTTTGTCCTTTCCGATCGAGTCTATGTCACTATATGACTTCATCTATTATAGCCTTTCCATTTTCGTTTCATTTTATTTTTCATTTTCATTTTCATTGGCCTTCCATCATTTTATTTATGCTTCTAATTCAATGATGAAACTTAAATCAAATTATCCCTAATGACTTTGACTAATACCTAAAAAAAAGAGATCTGAAATAAAAAAAGAAAGAGAGAAAAAATGAAAAAAGGACATATTTTGGATCAGGAGTTATTCCCCTCTTTATTCCATCATCCTCCATGATACTCAGCCAAATAATCCCTCCATTAACCAAAGCTCCAAAAATATCCTTCAAGCCTTCCAATACCCTAAACCAAACTTGTGTGCAAGCCTCACTACGAAAAAATAAATGCCAGGCAAAATAAAAAAAGTGAATAAATTCAAAGTGCAAAAAAAAAAGCAAAAGAAAACACAAAGGACAAAATGAAAAAATGCAGAAAAAGAAAAAGCCAAAGGCAAAGAAATAAAAAAGTCAAGCTAGGGGGCTTGCACACAAGTTCTACCCCTCATTCAAATCCTTCAATCCATCAAAACCTTAATCCGAATCCATGATCCTACCTTCAAGTCCAGCTCACCCAAAGTGGGGGCTTCCTATATATGTGGTGGTTCCTCCAAATCAAATCAAACTCCCGAAAAGTTGTAATCTGTGGACCTCGTTTACAGACCCCGATTATTTACTGAAAATGGTTTTTGAAAATCATTCAATCTTTATCTAATCATTCTATCATTCTACATATCCAGATCTCCTAGCCTTGTAAAACCCTGACCTTGCATTGCATTACATACATCCTAGTCTTGCATAATCCTGACCTTACATGACGTGTCATCTTCCTTAGATTTACATAACCTTAATCCTTGCATAGCGTCTCATGCATCCTTAGAGAGTCTAAGTTCGTATTTTTGCATCATTATGTGCTTTATGTGAGTTGTTTGCACTTATCTGCTAACATCTTTCCCTGCAGGTAATCAAATTACTTGTAGTTATTGTCCTGCCTACTACCTTTGTTTTGCAGAGATCGGCGTATATAGATCAGTTCTAAACTGCAGAGCGATTAGAATCGTTCTCTGTCCCGACACCGTATACTTTGACTATCGGTAACCTGAACCTCAATCAAAGTGGGGGCTTCTGTAGACACATAATCGTGTCTCCCCATTTAAGGTCCGATGATGAAACATACCGTGGTCTTAATTAGTCCGACCCAAGGGCAGAGCAGTCCGACGAACCATCCCAAAACTATTTCGAAAAGTGTTAAAACCGTATTTTAAAGCCTATAAATAAGATTTCAAGCCCAACTCTTTGAAAGGCCCATTTAATTATTCATTGATAATTAATTGTTTCATTTCAATAAAATAAATATTTTCAAAGATTTTATTGTAGTTAAAATCAGATTTTATCCCGTAAAATCAGATTTCTGGAATTAAAAGATACAAGAAAATCTTTAACACGCGTTTTAGAAAACTTGGCAAAGATACGTAAAGAGTCAGGTTGGTGTGCCTAGCGCACTAGCTTGCGCCTGGCGTACGGTCGTGCGCATGGCGCACGTCTGTCCACCTGTGTCAGATGCACCAATTTGCACCTGACACGTGGATTTCTGACTCACACAAAGTCTTGCGTCAAGCGCCCTTTCTACGTGAGACGCGGCTTTTCTTTCTTATCTTTTTCAAAAGTGCGTACCACGTGTATGTTTTCTACTAGGCATGCCGCACCATGCACTTGACACGTCAGCATGCGCCAGGTGCAGCTGGCGCGTGAGGCGCAGTTCCATTTTTCTTATAAATAGGCTTGATTTCCGTACATATTGAAGAACGGATTTTACACACAACTCTCGACTTATATATTACGAAAAACTTACGAACCTCTCTATGAACTACAAAGATCTCCCTACAAAATTCATACTTTCAAACACAAAACACATTCAATATACATACATTCAGACATTCAGATTTTCAGGCTTCACGATTGCTCGTCCCGAAGGTTGTCAATCTCGCAGACCCAAGCCACGGTATAGTCCTGAGGGTCCTTAAATAAATTCTCTATTTTTATATTGAAGTTACTAACTGTTTCTTTCATGATGTAGATCTTTAATATAAAAATCGTGCCTTAGTACATTCTAATCCCTTTTCTATATTTTATTTTATATTCATATTATTATTATTCATATCTATGCATATTATATGTTTGCCTGATTATTCTATACATATTATATGATTGTCCTGATTTATTGCTTTTATCACCCACGTGTTATTTTTGCTAATCAAGACCTAAAGAATTGTTCTAACTAATTTAGATTAATTTGGACAACCTGTTAGGTTCCCTGTAATATTGATTGCATAATAACTTGTCATTAAAATTAGTCTTTTTATGTGTTTACTGAACCAACCTAGACTAAATATTTTTAGGGTGTATAGGAATATTATTTGATTATTCTTTAGCATAAAATTTATTGTGAATCGATATTTAGTAGAGGCCAGCAATGGGATACATGGTTCCTGACTGTGTTGTACCCTCACCCCCGAACTCAATCTTTGGTTCATTTTGACCATCTATGGAGTCTAAACGGGGAAATCTACATTGGATAAGTCCCACAATTTGTCCCTACGATTTCCCATATCCAATTAGGTTTATGATTCTTCCTTTAAAGAATTGTTGGCGACTTCAAAACGTTTTCAATAAAAAACCTTTACAGTGGGGTAGTCAAATACAAATACGCGCTCATCTCGCGTAGGCGAAATAAAAACACGCCTACAAGGGGTATGTGCTAATATGGACTGTCTACTATGTACTCAGGGGCAGGATAGTTGTGCCCATCTTTTCTTCAGATGCCAGTTTAGTAGAAGAGTGTGCATTCAGATGATGGACTGGCTGGGTGTGAGGTATACAAGTGATGAATGCTTGTACACCTCTTGGAAGAAATTGGGGAGACGTTTCAGCAGCAAAAAGAAACAGCAAGTCTGTTATGCAACATTAGCTGATCTGGTATATTTTGTGTGGAAAGCTCGAAACAATGCTTTATGGAATGTTGTTGTGCCACGTCCCGAAAAAATATGTCTCAGTATTAAATAGAATGTTGTTTGGAGAATTAGATAAAAGGTGAATGAGAAGTGGACAAGTGATGAAAAGAAATGGTTGCAGAATTTAGAAGATAGTATAGTTGTTGTGTTGTGGTGTTGTGTTGTTTTTTTTTGCAGTCTGTTGTAGTTGCTCTGTTGCTACTCTTTCAGTGTGCTAACTAACAGAGTTTTTGGTTGTATTCTGTAAACTTTTTGCTCTTTTGATAATGAATTACATTTTACCAAAAAAAATAATCTATTGGTTGTGGACTCAAGTTCAGTATAGTGAGTCTATTATTCTGTTACATTATTATTTATCTCTGATTTAATGTTTATTAGTATCATGTTAGGTTTTATGTTTTATTTAGTATGTAGTACTCAGATTTGCTGATTACGTGTTTTTTTGTGTCGATCATGGTTGTGCCTTATTGATCATGTGATGACCCTATTTGGTGAGCAGTCCTTCAGGATCAATAAAGCATCGACTATTTCAGGTCTGAAGATGATGCATCATTGGGTGTCTGGGACAGTGGAGAGCTTGTGTTTAGACTTCCTTTATACTTTAATACTTTTGTTTAATATGTTGTGGTTTGACTTTTAAGTTGGTTTGACTATGGTTTGGTTTTGGAGTTGACTTTTGTGTTGACTAACTTTATTTATGTTTTCAAAGTTATTTATTTATTTTCCGCTGCAAAATTCTGAATAAGCCGATACGTTATCACACGGGCGATAATACTTTGGTAGTTCTCTATGTTTTGTGGGAAAAAGGTATTTTATAAAATAGAGAATTGTCGGGGTGTTACAACCATTATCCAATCCGAGTCAGTTAGGGCTTCTTCATCATTCTTCGGTTCCATCATTGATAGGAAGGATTGGAACGCACAAAAGTTCCTAAACGGAGCCCTTGTTTGAGTTCCTCTGGATATGTCGCCAATTATCAACTCCACAGGGTGAGATTTTTTATGTTTCCATGGATTTGGTTGAAATTCTTGAATTGGAACAGTCATTTCTTCTATTGTTCCCAAATTTTGTTCTTCTCCTGTTTGGGAACCTGTGATAGGAACATCACTCTGATTTGCTGTGTTTGGTTCTTCTTCATTCGGAACTTGTGTTTGATCAGTTGGCTTCTCCTTAATCTTGGGTTCCTCATCTTCTAGGTCGGTTTTGTCACTTGAGTATCCAGTTAGTTCAATCTTAAATTCTTCTTCCTGTTCATTTGGAGTAACTTGGTTAGTTTCATCAAACACAATGTGAACACTTTTTTCCACACACATAGTTCTCTTATATACACGATAAGCTTTGTTATTTGTTGCATAGCCTAAGAAAACTGCTTCATCACTTCTAGCATTAAATTTGCCTAGGTTATCTTTTTCCATTATTATGAACAAAGCATTTACATCCAAAAGTTCTCAAATAAGTAATATTAGGACGTTTTTCAAAAAACAATTCATAAAGTATCTTGTTAATTATATGTCTGATCATAGCTCAATTGATGATGTAGCACGCCGTATTCACTGCTTCAGCCCAAAAGCTCTTTGGTAGTCCACTACCTATTAGCATTGTTCTTGCCATGTCTTCTAGTGTTTGATTTTTCCTTTCCACCACACCGATTTGATGTGGTGTTCTTGGGACTGAAAAGTTGTGATCCAAACCTTGTTCCCTGCATAGCTCATCAAACTTGTCATTTTCAAATTCTCTACCATGGTCAGATCATAGATGCAATAGCTTATGTCCATTTAGGTTTTTAGTTCTCTTAGCAAATACTAGGAACTCATTGAAAGTTTCATCTTTGCTAGAGAGGAACAATACCCCAAGTAAATCTTAAAAAGTCATCTACAATAACAAGAACATGCCTTTTTCCACTTCTACTTTGAATACTCATTGGCCCACATAAATCCATGTGTATGAGTTCCAATGGTTTGGTAGTGCTTACTATGGTTTTAAATTTAAAAGAGGATCGGACTTGCTTGCCTTTCACACATGCTTCACAAACTTAATCTAGTTGGAACTTTATCGAACGTAGCCCTAAGACAAGTTCCTTGGATCTAAGTTTGTGAAGCAGTAAAAAGCTAGCATGTCCTAGACGTTTGTGCGATAGTAGAGAATCATCCTCAATCACACTAAGACATGTTAGATTGTCTTTAGGAACAAGATCAAGATCCACTATATAGGTGTTCCCTTTTCTCGTTCCTTCCAAAATAACGTTCTTTGTGTCATTGTTGATGATTAAGCACTTATTGCTATTAAACTTAACTAAATTGCCTTTGTCACAGAATTGAGAGATGCTCAACAGATTGTGTTTCAGTCCTTCTACTAGAAATACATTATCAATGGAGTGTGTTGGTGATTTTCCTACTTTTCCAATAGCCATAATGTTACCTTTCTTGTTATCACCAAATGTCACACATCCACCTTCAAAGGTTGTAAGTGAGAGAAATCTTGTTTTGTCTCCAGTCATGTACTTGGAACAACCATTGTCTCGGTACCATGTGTTGTTCCCTCTCATTGTAGCCTACAAAATCAATCACTGATTACACTTAGGAACCCAACGTGTTTAGGTTCCTGTTTTTTCAGAAACATAACATTTTTCTTTCCATTCAAGATTACTATTCTCAATATTCTTTTCGGCAAACCTAAGTCTTAAGAAATAGTTTTTCCATTGATGTCCAATTTTACCACAAAACATACAAAACCTATCACTAGGAAGGTTTACTCTCTTCTTTGGTTTTTCCTTTATCTTTTTGTACTCAAATCCAAGTCCTTCAGTTCTTTTTGTTTGAGGATTTGTTATGCAGTTTGGAACATCTAATGGATTCCTATTGTTCCTAATACAGTCAAGTTCCTTTATCAGATTTTTGTTCTTTTTAGTTAAGGCATCCACTTCGTTCTTTAGTTCTTCAATCTCAGTTCTAAAACTTTTAGAAGGAACATACCTTATGTCATAGGAACTAACTTTAGGAACAATGTCTTTTATTTGGCTTAGCTCCAAATTTAGTAGATAGTTTTCATTTTTGACTTTCTCATAATTTTCCTTTAATTTCATAAATCAATCAAATAAGTCGAAAAAATGATTTTCAGTTTCGATTCGAATATTTTTAAGCCAATTTGTATGTTCCCTGTTCACTTTTAGTGCATATTCAGTTTTGTTTTCTCTTAGTGCATTCATCTTTACAATCTTTAACAGCATGGACTACCAAGTCATAGAGTTTTTCTTTAGTCATAATTGATGTTAAACGAATTTTAATAATATTTAGACTTGCTTCAAGTGATTCAATCTCATCATCAATTTCATCTCCATCAATAGCCATCAAACATAGGCTGGCTATTTCTTCAGAGTTTTGGTCATGCTCTTCTTCTTCAAATTCTCCCCATGCAGCTATCATGGCTCTCTTCAAGTCAACTTTTGAGAACGGATTCTTGAAGTCTTTGTTCCTTTCTTTGCTGCGTTCCTTTGCTTTGTTCTTGCCTTTCTCTAGTTCCCATTGAGGGAATTCCTTGATGAAGTGATCTAAACTGCCACATTTATGCAACCAGTTTTGTTAGTAAATTTTCTATTCTTACCTTTGTAGTGTCCATTTTTCATGTTCCTGAACATCTTTTTGAAACGTCGGACCAAGAGGGCACGTCATCTTCTGTATCTGTTTCATCATCTTTATTAACTTTTAAGGTTATGGACTTTTGTCTAGATGGTTCTCCATTTTCTGAATCTAGGTGTAGCTCATGTGTCATCAAGGAACCAGCAAGTTGTTCCAAATTGAACTTGGTGAAGTCTTTGGTTTTCGGCAAGGCAATAACTTTGGCCATCCATATATCTTTGGGTAGACTTCTAAGAACTTTACGTACCTATTCTTCAGGTGTGATAACTTTTCCAAGAGAAGCTAACTCATTAATTATGTTAGTAAATCTAGTAAACATTTCTTGAATAGTTTCCTTTGGTTTCATTTGGAACAATTCATATTGATTCATTAGAAGATCAATTTTGGATCTTTTTACTTCACTTGTTCCTTCATGTGTGACTTCTAAAAGATCCCATATTTGCTTTGCCGTATTGCACCCCATGACACGATTGTGTTCATGAGGTCCAAGACCACAATGCAACAATTTTACAACAAGAGCATTCATTTCAACTTTAATGAAATCATCTTTATCAAATTCATACATAGGTTTGGGAACTACCTCATTTTTGTCATTTGTAGTTGTGACTTCAAAGTCTCCAACTTCGATGACTCTCCATACCTGATTATTCTCAGCTTTGATGAAGATTTCCATTCGATTTTTCCAGTAGGTATAGAACTTACCGTTAATCATCGGAGGCCTTTGAGTGGAGTACCCTTCTTCCAGCTTTTCAGTTGTACTCATTGTTCCTAACCAGAATCTTACTCATCGGCGTTAAACCGCCTAATTTAAGAGCACCGGCTCTAATACCAATTGTTGTTTTAATAGGAACAATATGAGAGGGGGTGAATTGCATTGTTGGGAACAATGAGCAATTTTTGCAGAATTTAAATAACAAGAAGAAAACTAAAGTAAGGAGACAAGAGATTTAACGAGAAAAACCTTCCTAGACCTTATAGGAAGTAATAATCTCGACCCCAATGGATTTTAACCAGAACTCATCCACTAATAATAGGTCAACAACTCAGTTTAACCTATTCCTCTAGAGTTCCTTCTCTCGTTCCACTAGGAACACTAATCCCACAACAGTCCCTCAATTGTTGTTACTCTCACTCTTGACTTCACTCAAAGTCCTCTCTTTATTACAAGATTTCACTCAAAATACTAACCCCAAACTCAATTACAATAGATGAATAAACAATATATCAAACTCACAACAAGACTAGGAACATTAACAAGTATGAGAATAGTTATTGGCACTGACACTAGAAAAACGTGTGCTCTCTTGATATATGTAGTCAGTTATACTTATAATAATATGTCAATGAGTTATTTATTGATGAGTAAGTTTACACGAGTAAACTCTTACTTATCTCTAAGTAACTCACTACTTATCTTTTTCCTAGAATAAAGTAACTACTTTTTTTAAAACCTAAAATTAGATTTTTATACCATTACCAAAAGTTGGGCAGATACATTGAGGCATTGAAGGCTTCATGTCCTGGAGTTGTGGTGGATTTGGTGATTGATCCAAGTCAGCATGTGTTTCCTCCTGTTTTCCAGAGACTTTTTGTTTACTTTAAGGGTGTATAGAAGGGTTGGAAGGAATGTTGTAGGAGGATAGTATATGTGGATTCATACTTCTTGAAGACGTTCCTAGGTGGACAACTACTCACTCTCAGCAGTGGGGAGAGACAACAATGATCAAATGTACCCCATTACCTGGGCTGTGGCAGAAGGTCAGAATAATAGTTCATGGGAGTGGTTCTTAGAGCACTTGCAATCATGTTTGACACTTGGAGATGGATCAGACTACTCAGTTGTCTCAGATGAACATCAGGTAACTTCATTTGCACAATTATAACTTGTAGTCATGTTTTTTTTTTCTTTGAACATGTACTGATTTCGATGCATTTATCCATTGTTAATTGTAGGCTATTTTGAATGTTGTTGCTTATATACTGCCACAAGATGAACTCAAGCACTGTGCAAGGCATATTTATGCTCATTGGAATAAACATTACAAAGGGGATGAGTTTAAGAAATTGTTTTGGAATATAGCATTTTCTTATAATATGGCATATTACAATGAGAACTTGTCTGAATTGGAGAAAGTTAATGAGGCCGCTATTATAGGTTTTAGGAGTTACAACCCTAAGGTATTTTGTAGGGCCTTCATGAAACCTGAAACTAAGTCTGATTCAATCACAAAAAATATAGCTGAGACCTTTAATGTTACATCATTAATGCTAGAACAAAACATTTGATTCACATGCTTGAAGATATTAGACCCAGTTACTGCAAAGGTTGGTTCAAAAAAGGGTTGAAATGGAGAAATTCACAACTGTCCTGTGTCCTAGGATACAAAAAAAATTAGAAAAAGAGAAGGAAAAAGATGCATGTTGTGATGTACTTCCTTCATCCACAACCTTGTTCAAATCAATCACAACTTGGATAGCTTGACTATTGATTTGGAGAATAAGTCCTGCACCATAGAAAATGGAACATGACTAGAATACCATGTTGCCATGCCATCTCTGCCATTTTCTTTAGCCACATGCAAGCTGAGGACTTTGTTGATGCTTGTTATAAAAAGGAAACATGGGCAAAGGCATATGCAGGTTCTATTCCACCTCTAAAAGGTGAGAGACGTTGGCCCAGGGTTGAAGTTCACTTAGATCCACCTCTTATCAAAATTACGCCTGGTAGGCCAAGAAAGAATAGGATCAAAGCCCCTCATGAGGATCCTAAAAACCAAGAACTTTGTGAAGGCATGGTATAGAAATGACTTGCAGTACTTGTGGGAGAAAGGGGCATACTAAGAGAAGGTGTCCTAACATAGATTCTGCTAAAATGCAACCCCCTCCCCAGATAAACACAAGGGAAGACCTAGGGCAGATGCACAACAACTAGGGTCAAGTGCCACCACTGAAGTTGCACATCATACATCTACAGCTGAACCAACCAAATTGGGTAGAGGTAGGAGGGTGTTTAGAGGAGGAAGGGGTTCAAGAGGAGGGGCCAACACTTCCAGTAGCAGAGGTGGCACAAGAGGAGGGGCTAGTACATCCAGGGACAAAGGTGGCACAAGAGGAGGGGTTAGTACATCCAGGAGCAGAAGTGGCACAAGAGGGAGAAGTGGTGGCAAATCTTCAAGTTCAAGGGTAAGAATCGGGTTATATCGTGTTTTGTTGTTTTCATCTGATGTAAGTCAAGCAAATACTTATAATTTCTTCATTTCTGACAGGCACCTCATGGCTTTGGGGTTATGTTCAATGATAATGGAACTCAAATGACAAATGTAAGCTAATTTTTCCACATGCATTCACATAATGACAAATTGCTTTGGTTTCATCATACTCACTGTGTAAAATTGTTCCAATTTCAGGTGTCTGGCACATTAGGAGGGCCAAGAGTACTCAGCCAAAGCTCATTGTTGATATTAGTCACCAACAAGCAAGTCAAGCTTCAATCTCAACCTTCAATCCTACAGTCTAATTCAAGACTTCTCACTGTTGCTGCAGCTAGTTTTTAGAATAATTAAATGCTTTTAGTTTTGTAAGACAATATTTGGGTCAACATTTCTATTGTGGCATGTAATGCAATCATATGTGAATTGCTTCAAACTTTAAGATATGACAATTGCAATCAGATTTGGGTCAAAACTCATATTATTACCAATTATGCAAAACATCATGTTCTATTGAAAATACATCTTAAGAGTAAAGTTGCAGCATATCCCACATACTAATGACTAACCTAAACCTTAGTACTAATTACTTTAATATGTAAACAATGATGCCTAGTAAAATCCAAGATACGACCATTGCCATTTAAATAGTTTTATCATTCCTACCTAATTTAACCATCCCAACATTCATCTCAAAATGTTCATTCTTCAATTGCTGCAACTCCACCTCCGTGAGCTCTTTTTGTACCTTCTGTTTCTTAATCTTCTCCCCCAACATCTGCTTCTCAAACTCCAGACTGTGTCCTTTTCAAGAAGTTTGAAATGCAAATCTTCAATCTCACTAGAGTGATTAGTATACATAAATTTGGACTACCATATGGGAAAACGACAATCATCCTCCTACGTTAAAGGAACCAAATTACATCATCAATTTCAAATCAAAAATTAACAAGGAACCCTAAAATTATAGTAGCAAATTTAACCAAAAAAAAATTAAAAATTGATACTTACTGGCCAAAAAGAGCAACAAAGGAATTTCATCCCGGCATTAGGACCTTTCTTACAAGTCCTAACAACGACCTCAACTTCATGTCGACATTTCACCTTCAACGATTGGGAATTCCTAAACTCCTCCCTGAATTGATTGAAGATGAACCTAAATTGGTTGTACCACCAGCCATAACGAATTTTTTTCAACTTTTGAAAAGCACAGTGAAAGAGAGAAGAACGAGATAAAGGAGAGTTGAGGAAAATTAGAGATTAGAGTTGATTAGCCACGTGTTTCATTAACTTGTAAGTATAGGTAACCAATAGGTGAAGGTCCATTTTAAGAAGATAAGACAAATGTTGGGATTTTATTGAGTTTAGTTCAAAGCTGGGATTGTTTGAATAAGACTGCCCAAAGGTGGGATTGTTTAAATAAGACCGCCTAAAGGTGGGATTATTCCCATCAATTTTTCCATAAACATATTAGCATGCATATGAATATAATAATGTATAGGAATATAAAAAAGAAAAGAGAGGATTACAGATGTAGAATAAACAAGAGAGCATTAATTCTTTGAGCATCTACATCATAAAAAATAGATTGTTAGTATAATAAGAAATAAATTGAAATTGACCGTAAGGAAACCTTTGTCAACTAGGTGTTGAATAACGATCCGCAAGAGTAGCAATCTTGAAGCATGATGGAGATTTGATGTAAATTGAAAGTATGTGTTCGAAGTATGATTCTTGTAGTCGTAGGAAAGTGTCGTGCCAAAAATCGATAGAAATGGGAACAAACCGCATAAAATTTGATAATGCACGGGCGCGCAAGCCTGTTGGACAGCACGCGTCGGTGATGCGCGACGCACATCGGTCTTGCGCAGCACACATCACGATGCGCTCCACATCTGTTTCTGCGCTTCTGAATTTTGCATGTTGTCTTGGTGTCGCGCTTGTACAACGTTGGCGAAAAATGATGCATAATTGAAATTGCTCAGAAATAATCTTTAATTTGAACTGAAAATGGCGGAACACCCATAATTGGAACTATTAGTGTCGATTTTTCCTAATAACAAATCAATGACCTTGGAACAATGGCTCTGATACATATGCCGAGAAATCAACAATTATAATGGCTCTGATACATGTGCCGAAAAGTCCAACAATTATTATTCCGATCCGTCTCAAATTGAAAGACAGATGAATAACTGAGTGGGATCAGCTCCAGTCAGTTGTATACAAACTACTGCCCCATCTAAACGCTGACCTAGTCTTCGTATAATCTGAGGCAATCTGAGGCACATGTAGCGCATAGAAGTTAAAACAGTCCCACAAAGTAATTCTACATATGCTAGAGTTACAAAATAGCACATACCCCAGTCGAACCTTCACTCATACCCCAGTCGAACATCGTCCACACACCCCCCCCCAAAACAAAAGAAATAAAAATAATAAATCATGTAATAAGTTTAAATCGTGCATCCAGGTATGCATTTGCTTTCAGAAGCATCATTTTTTTTCCTTCGGTAAAATAGCACATAAGCAGCATTGGTCTTCACCTCTTCTTCGCCCATGGCCGATATATGGTTATCATCAAAGCTGTACCACCTGTTCTCATCTAGAAGCTGTAAAAAAATCCAGCAAGATGAGTCTGACGGTTAAGTCCAGCAAAAAAGTCCAAGCAAGCAATATGCACCATTGTTTCTACACGTAAAGATTGTGAAATGCAAGCATGGGTTTTCAAGAGCAAGAGCGACGAGTGTGGTCATGAATATATGGAAAGAAGATACCAGAGGGAGAGAGTAGATTGAGGAACTTAGAATTATAACCCACCAATCCTCCAGTTCCTACTCAAGAAAATTTCCATACGCAGGTTGCTAAAAGAAACATAAAAATACCAACCAGAACAATACTATAGAACAAGCAGTGACTCACCTTGATGTCTGAAGTGTAGTGCCCACTACCCATGCCTCCATAGTGGTTGATTAAAGCATACAGTTCATACAATTGAGGATCAGAATTGTTCTTGTTGGCTATGTACTTTGTAAGGTCAAGATCATATATAGGAAAGTTGACAAATGTATCTAACTTGTGCTTGATCGACCTGTTATAAGAGAACCGCTTTAGATGGATGACTAGAACTTTTGGAAGCCTCCATAGATCTAGCTTCTTGCTTGCTTGTCGCCGCTCTTCACACTGGGGACATTTCCTGCAACGAAAACAACTGGCTTGATATAATTCATGAACCTATTTTTAGCTGACTTCTATATCACGAATGACAATAAAAATGCCCCACAAAGAGATAGAAAAGTGATGCATTCTTAACAAAGATAACGGAATGCTCTAACATATACATGCTCATGTACTAGCCCTTGGAAGTTTGTCTCAGAACTTTCATAGGCGGTGACAGTGTGAAATATGCTTTCTAGAGAAGGTTAGGGTAGGAAAAACATTTTTGTACATTTTCTTTCCTTGTTGCCACTACTATCCTGAGGTACATGTGTCTGAGTTGCTTTAACTTCCCAGGCTAGCTTTAAAATGGGTAATGGAAAGCAAATGGCCATCCACAAAGAGGCTTGGGTTGGGGAATATTCTATTTAATCACCTTCCACTACAACGGATTAATCCCAATGATCCTAATAATCCAAAGTATCTTCCCAAAATACTCTCTCTCCCTCTCTCCCCCTCTCTCTCCTCTCTCTCTCTCTCTCTCTCTCTCTCTTTCAAGCCTTGCCAAAGCTAGATGCCACTTCTAACTCACGTCCTTACTCAAGCAACACCTAAGCCTTGCCATCGCTAGCCACCACCTCCTCCCCCTTGGGCAAAGAAAACATGGGGTTGCAACTCAAACCACTGGTTCTTCTTCATGTGTGAACCCAACCTAATGCAAATTAAGACCCAAAATTGGAAAATTATTTTTTGCAAACGAGTCAAAATAGCTCAAAATGAGTAACTAGTTTTGTTCTTTATAACTTCATCAAAAGACCCACACAAATCAACAACAAAAACCATCAATTCTGGAAAAATAAATTACAAAAATTGAGAATTGAATTTACTACCATTTTTTATATGCTTAAATGTGTTCACCTAGTCACACATGATGTGTTGCATATATTTTGCATCTTATAGTTCCTTAGAGCTAAATGAAGAGTGGTATGAAGAAAGCTTGGTCAAACTTGGCGGTAAGCCAAGTTCTGATTTAGAACCTACGATAGACTTTTGAAGATGTGATTCATTGGGACAAACCCAAACTAAAGTGGCCACAATCGGAGGCGAAAGGGCGAGGGTGGGATAGTGCCCGATTGCCAGAAAGAGAAGTGGTCGTGAGATTTAGCAAGAAGGAGATGGAAGGAGAGAGAAATAAAAGACGGTGGAGAGACGAGGAGTTGAAATTAATAGCAAAGAAAGAAAAATGAGCCAATCAAAATAAACCATGTAACCCAAATAACCCGTTAAGCCCATTTTTCTAGGTCATCCGAGCATTTTGAGAAGACACATTGCATAGTTGGGATTACTTAGGAATCTATGTAGTTCAGGTTATTAAAAGTGGAACGGCCATAGTTAGAATTATTGGGGTCAATTTTTCCTAAACTAAAAGGTAACAATAATTATTGGATTCATGAATCACACGTTCTAACGACCAGAACACGAATAATTTTTTTTTTTGAAGGGAACAAGGAAATTATGATTAATAAATCATCATACGACATCTACAACAATAATAACCCATACATAAAAGATAATCTAAAACATCAATATGAGAGTTTTCATCCAAGTTACTAATATAGACACTTCGGGATCGCTTTCTTGATATGGTAATATTCCAACCATAATCGATTTTCGATGACTCAACATCTTTTATGCCTTAGTAAACTGGAGTCTAACCTTCATCTTGATATTCTTGATCTTCAACCAATGAGTAGGATTTCCCGTATCTACAAAACTCCAAGCTTCGCAGACTTGAGAGAATAAAAAACCACTGACGATACTTACAACTCCCACCGATGAGGAGGGGACAACCCCCACAAGAGAGGAGACAAAAACTCCTATGACAGGGAACGAGAAACTCTCACAAAGAAAGACTAACTTATTAAACAAACCAAGAAAACAAACTAGAAAATGAAAACGGGAGAGAAAAAGGGGCTTACCATGGAAGAAAACCTCCATGGCAGCCCCTCACTGTTGAAGAGGGGAAGGAGGAAAAGTGGAGCGGTGAGGGAGGCCAGAGAAAAGAAACCCGAGGGTAAGGTTTTCATTACTCACAAATGTTAATCCGTAACTTCTGAAGTATTTTGCTTAACCTCAAATGTTTATTTTTGTAACTAATACTCGATACAAGACCTACTAATATTATATGTTGTGTGCTTTGTGAATTATGGATTTGTCACCTACCAATATGTAGCCTTGACGATGCAACATGGCATTCACATGAATAAACACTCTTTAGTAGCAACAATGGTTAGTGCAGCTTCCATTTTATGTACCTGCAAATCTTCTATAATCATTTTGGTAAGAAAAAGGGTCATAATTCCTGTGTTCTACATTAATGGCTATTCTGTGAAGTTTAATGCTTGAAAAGTCATTTAACATAATAGATTATCATGATAAATCCAGTTATCAAGTAATGAGATATTGTCACCAAATTAATGGGTGAAAAGTCATTTAGCATAATAGATTATCATGATAAATCCTGTTTTCAAGTAATCAGATATTGTCAAGAAATGTAGCTAAAATTGACAATGTCCTCTGCTTTGTTCTTATCGGCTATTATGGATGGGGTCACAGGACTAGAGAATGCAAGTTCAAGGCCTTTTGCCCAATCTAATAAGGCTGATCAAACAAGCATGGTCTCAATTGAATTGGAGCTTCAGAAGAGAAATGACAACTTCTAACACCGTAACACGTGAAGTTCAATTCTTCAGCCAAATGCTGACACAGCAGTAAACCATTAACAGCAAGACTCCAATCCTCATTGAACAGGAAACAACTAAGATTTTCTGTATTTTTTGGGTTATATAAAATGTATAAATCATATAAACAGGGATGGACATTCTATGCACAAAGAATAAGTACATCTACATCTCCCTAACCCTATTATAGGATAGGATAGCTTTTTCTTATACTTTAGCCCTTAGGGATACAAATAGCATTTTCCTATTAATGAATACTTTTGCTTCTACATTTCAATGAAAATTATATAGAAAGATACAGTAACCTTACATTATAAAGTATAGACCTATTATCTTCTATTTCAAGTAACATCCCTGTTTAATATTGATCTTTCCAAAAATATTTGTAGTTGCATATCCTAAAATGACATTTTTTAAAATCAGGAAATCAAAGTATTTTGATTGACATTATTTGTTCAGCTCCTCCCTCTGGATCTTGATACTTAAGATGGAAAGAACTCACATTGGCAATATTTTCCATAAGCATTTTAATTAACTCTGTTTGTAAAGTAAACTGCAGCTTGATCCAAATACTGTGTACCGACATATACTAAAAGAGGTGCCAAGAGGAATGGAAAATAAGAAGAAAAAACTAACCACATATCTGGTTCAGAGACCAAAGGCTCTTCAAGCAGAAAAGCTTCAAGGCAGCTATACAAGGACAAAGGTTCTGTGCGAGCTTTCTTAGTTGGAGGTCCATTCTTGCAAACTTCAGGCAGATTTTCCAAGTAAGATGTGTCATATTTCTCCAGGAGTTCCTTTGACCAATTGATAAACACTAACAGAGATTTTGACGATGAAGAAATTTTGACAGGTCTGTCTTCTCCTACAGATAGGTCAATACATACATTATTTTCATCTACCAACTGCAGAGGCAATTTCACTAATCCACAAGATTGAGCATTGTTGCTTTCTTTCCGTGTTAAAGACTCGGAGGAATCTACTTGTTCTATAAGAGTGTCAGAAGATGGTTCAACTGCCGATGAAATGCCATTTGCTTCCAAATCAGTTAGTTCTCTGAGCTTCAACAATGGAGATAACATGGTCCGAACCATTGACTGGACATCGCCTCTTGTAGTTACATTATCACATGAGATGGGTGAAACTAGTGGGGTTCCATAGGGTTTCCATCCCTTCATGCTCTGAGCATTAGCTGTCTCTCTGAGTATTGATATTACAAAAACAAATTGATCAGAAGCAGACATAAATGACTACATGTTATGAATATAGAAAATGAACAATTTTTCAACAAAAGAATGAAAGATTATCTGGTCGATGGGCCTTTTATCTACTCCTTAGCTTGGATCAACTAGTGGCTGGGCTAGAAGATGTCTCACTCCCTAAGGAAACTGATCTTATGTTAGATATATATCCTGTTACAGTTTCATATTGTATATTATTACTCCACTACTAACATGAAGAGATGTAAATTTCACTATTTCACTAATCAAAACCATTTTTTCATGGAACTTTGTGGTTTTGCAGGATTTTTGAAATTTTTTAACGAGAACTGTGGCCTGATAACGTATTTCACCTTATTCTTCCTTTAAAAGTAACAACATGCATAGTGACAATAGGTGTTCGTATTTGTCTTATCCTTAAGCTTCCTAATATAACGTGAATTATATTTTAGGAAGTTTCTTAGTTTTAAACTTTTTACAGAAACTAATTCTTGTGTTTCTCTCAACCTGAATTTAATAAGTTGAATTTTGGAAAATCCCAAATCTCTATTATAATCTATCGTGAGAGAAGTAGAGCAAGTAATCTAGGTTGACTTAAACTGGAAAAATGTGCCTAACGTGCTAGCTGCCAACATATTGGCCCAGCATTAGGTTTACACTAACCCCATTAGCTAAAAGAAGCAACTAACTGCTAGGGAGTTAGGGACTAGCTTAGGTTAGGAGTTAGGACAGTTTTTAGAATGAGGTAATTATGGGAAGAAGATGATATTTGATTGATCAAGCAAGAACTAAAAAATAGCAATAGTAAAAGATGACACAAGCTTTCCAGAGGCTTGTTCTCCCACAAAATCAAACCACTACAGTCTCCAACAGAGAGTTTGCAAAGTTGCTTATAAGCTTCATCTGCCTTCAACCTCAAAGCTACAGCCTGCATTACATGTGTCCCAACTCAAAGCTGCTGTGAGAAGTTCCAGTCAGTCCTACCACACCTCCACACTTGACTGCTGATTTGGAGCTGGATGTGAACCCAGAAGATTACACCTCCTTGGATGCCCCTTACAATGTGATCTCAACAGGGTTGAAGTGCTTGTCAAGTGGGAAGGGCTGCCTACCTAGGAGTCTATATGGGAAGATTACACCTCCTTGGATGCCAGGTCTCCGTCCTTCCACCTTTGGGATAAGGTGGCAGTTTGGGTGGGGGGTAATGCAGAAAATTACCCAAGGGGGCCTGTAGTCATGGTTCAAAAATACGGTTTTGGTCACGATCGCGGGAACGGTTGCGGTTTTTGTGGGAACGTAACAAAGACATTCAGCACAGACCGCATCAAGGTCTATCATACTGTTAGTTGCACTATATATTATAAAATTAACTTAGCATTTTTTCCCCCTTAAAACCACCATAGATCTCATAATTGTTAATTGCTTGCCTCTTCTCTTTATCGTGTTGATTTATGTCATTATTGGTGGGAGGTGTAGGGAACAGCGGGAATCTCCGGAAAAAAATCTCAAAAGTAGCGTCTTGATACAGGAAATGCGGGCGAAATTGCCTTGCCACGGTCGATTCTCCCCAAATTTCGGCTTATATCCACCGGTTTGAAACGGTCAAAATGGTTCACCAAAGTTGAAAACCGTTCCAATAAGGGTAAACCGAATTGATTCGGCCGTATTCATGACTATACTACACACATGCAGCAGGAAAAAGAATAAAAAAGATGCTATGTAATGATGACCCATATCAGCATGTGAGTGAGATATAAATAGTAGAGAGGGAAACTTTTTGTATACAATGACAAATATTGTAAGAGAGAAGTGCCTTGGGAGAGAAATCTCACCTCTCGAATGTGATCTAGGTTGGATTTGGTGGAGATCACACTGACCTTATTGAATACAATCATATCCATACTGTAATTGCTCTAGACTGCTAGTTAATTGCTATATTTTCCTAGTACTAACAAGGATGGAATACAATTATATAAACACTCATTTGGACTGTCCACATAGAGTATTACCAACAAGCAGCTCTTAAATGTGTCTCCAACACAACTTGTCCTGCATCACTGAGCCACAGCTCAGGTGGGAGAAGTGCAGAAAGAACGTGATTGAGGACCACATAAAAATGTCGAGATTTAATAGACCACCACAACACGTGGCAGCGAATGGAAGCCTAATCAATTATTTTTGTGAGAAGGACCAATTAAGCCAAGTAAGCAAATAACGAAAGCAAAAGCAGGCAAGCAAGGATAATCAAGAGAAAGACAGCAGAGAGAAGACTTGAATCATTTGACAACATTTTCCTCAAAACCAATACACACCCCTTCCAATTTTTTTGCATTTCTCGCATATTAGATGTTCTTTCCACCCTAAAACCCTTAAGGAACTACAAAGCCAGACTGGAAAAATCAATCCAACCAAGCTGATTGCAATTGACAATACATAAAATTTTTGCATCCTATCAAGGAAATTGCCTGACCAACACAACAGCAGCTGGGAGAAAGGACACAACATAGGTGGAGATGGATTTTAATAAAGACTATAGGTCGGCCGTACTTGTGATGGTTCCCAAGGATGCAAACAATACTGGCTGTTGAGCCAGCTAGAAGTATTTTTACTTTCGTTTGGGCCATGGCGGCCACGATCTTGTTATCTAAGCTTTGCTTCTTCTGGTCGGGTCACCAGGGGCGAAGAAAAAAGTCAGGATATTGCCTCCTTTCCCCCACATGAGGAGAGAGAACGGTCAGAATAAGACAGGAAAAAATAAATTGAGATTAAAGTAGTACTACTGTAGATTATCTCATATGAGAATGAGTGGTTTGGACTATGGCCATTTGATTCAAAGAGGAGAGAAGGAAAAGAGAACATATGTGAGTCTATAACAACAATTGCCAAGAATCTAACTGCTTAATCTTATCAAAACAGTGTAAAAGCTTTTTGATCCAATGTCTGGATGAGTCTATAATAGCAATTGCCAGGGATCTAACTGCTTAATCTTATCAAAACCATACTAAAAAGAGCACAAAAAAATTAGAGATGGGATGGACAATACCTCTTGTTTTACTCTAGATTATACAGAAAGTTCTTGACCATTGATTTGCTTAACTATCTAGAGAAGTTGGTACTTCTTACTATATTGCAAATCCCCATTTTAATTCAAGTGAAACCCAAAGTACAGCTTTGCGAATTCCATCCATGAATCTAGTAAGTAATAGTATAATTATAATTTAATAGTACAAATGACAAGGCAGAAGAAAGATAAGACAGAAGAAAGACGAGGTGCGACATACTTGTCTTCAAGACGGTGTATTAGCTGGAGAAATATATTTCCCTTCGCTGGCTGGGGAATCCTGTATGCAGCAAGGTGATCCTCATCTTTTATGCTGCACAATGATGTCAAAGGATCTTCAAAGAACCGGTGAATCAAATGATTCTGTATCTGCAGATATATTTAGGGATTAATAATCACATATGTTCTTTAAGAGAGCACCAGAATCGCAGTAAATGAGCAGTGAAGTTCTAACCTCTGCGAGTAGAAGCTTCTCATTAGGCTGTAAGGAACAAGCAGCACTTAGTGCTTGAATCAAATCCCTGCACCGTCCTTGCTTTGGAATAGTCACAGTGCAAACATTAGGCAGCAGACTTCCATCACTGCTGAAGATGGTTACAGTCAGAGGGCGTGTAGCGGTCGACTGGAGGGGCAAAGAAAGATACATGAAAGGATCAAATGTGACTGAAATTTTTGAACACACAGGGCAAACCAGAGTTGACTTGTATTGGCCCTGCAAAGGAAGATGTTAGAAGTCGCAATAAGGCTACTCAAACAATGTGATAACACATATATACCTAAAGATTATTTATGTTTAACAGCTCCTAGCCTCCTATATCTTGCAGAAACTGTGAATCAATTTGTGGGCTTAGACTTCCACTTCTGGATAAAAGACAATGAGCCTACAACCAACAAGTACACAAAAAAATGAATCGGGAGCTCAGTGGTTAAGATTCAACCTCCCAACCTCAAAGTTGGATGGGAGTCTATTTGCTAAGAATTCAACTAAAAGCATATAAAATTTAAAGGAAAAACTGAAAATCAGAAATCTGATTATAGCTTTCTTAATCGGAGAGAAGAGATACATAAAAATTCACAATCAAGAAGTGAATTTTCTCCCAAGTAAACATGTCTCTACAATTTTCTGGATGCTTCTCCTCCTCTCTTCTCATTATTTATATTTCCAATTATTTCTCCCCCCACACTACTAACAAACTCTCTACAATTCCTGAGCTCCACTTTACTCACTAACTATCTAACTACTATAGGTGAGTTTACTTAGCTTCTCTTCTTGCGTAGGTGAACTTGATGGGTGGCCTACTGATACGTCCATGTTATGCGTTATTCTAAAACATATTTTTCATTCTTATGGTTAGTAGTTAGGCCTAAGTCTCGAAGATATTAGTTGTATTTGTCTTAGTGAGCATTGGAGTTGGGTGTTACTTTTGTGTGCTAATTGTCATATTTTTAGCAACTTTTAAAACCAATTTTCAGAGATTCCATTGCTATTCAATAGAGCAAGGGCAGAGGACGAGCGAAGAACCAAGTAACAAGCTTCAGCAGCAAAGGAGTGAGGCAGAGGCTGGTCGCACCCCGTCCCCTTGACGCCTGGTAGCACCCCACGACCATGCCCATTTCCCATATTTGCAGCAGGCGCTAGAGTCAGCAGCTCATCGGAGTCATCGCACCCCACGATGCAGCTCACACCTTGCAACCAGTAACCGCATTAAAACAGTTTTGTGGGTCATTTCGTTTCCTGCTGGTGAAGAAAGAAAAGGGGAGTTCGGCTTTTGGCAAAATATATCAGACTTTTAGAGAGAAGTTTTATCCCTCCTTCTCTCTAGGTTTTCGCTGAACGTGCCTTTTAACTACTTCCTCCGTTCCAAATTAGTTGTGACACTTTCTATTTTAGGAAGTTTCAAATTAGATGTTACACTTTTATTTTGGGTAATAACTTCTCTCTATCTCTCTCCTATCACATGGGACCCTTTTGTTTTCTTTCTCTATCTCTATCCTCTCCAAAAATTGCCTAGGAGTCCGTGATTTTAAAAGTGTCACAACTAATTTGGAACGGAGGAAGTATTAATTTGGAGAAAAGGAGTTTATTCTCCACAATAGGTGGTCATGAATCTAGGTAGAGTAGCTTGTTTCGATGATTAATTGATAATTTGGAAGTGGCCATTAATTGAACCCACGACATTTTCTCATTGAATTTTTATTACTCTTATTTACTTGTTTAGTTTAGCTAAACCCCCCTCACATTGGTTACTTGACACTTAGAGTCATCTAGGTGTTTTCTATGTTAAACTACTTACTTGTTTTCCCAATTCCATGTGTATATGAACCTTACTTCCCTTGTGCATTTAATTGTATTAGAGAGTATGAGATTATATTTGGTGGCGCAACAGCATCACACCAAATTGTGGCGCCATTGCCCGAAAACTTGGTGTTACTTGTTTGTGTTTAGTGTAGACTTTCTCCGGTGTAGTATTGCTTGTATTCTTAGTATATGGTTTACACCCGTGCTTCTAACCAAGAATTTTTGTAGTACGATCCCGAATTGGACGTGACTCTTTCAGGTTGAGAAAGGAGTTGCGATAAAATGGTATTATGAGGAAGATCTTGTGCTTTATTTCAAAAATGGTCTTTGTGATGAGGATGGGTGAATGGTAAATGCGGCTAGTGGTGGTTCTATTGTCAATTAAACTGCAGCTACTGCGAAAGAATTGAATATTAAGGTTTTTCTAGTCAACTGTCAATCTATCCCATTGATGTTTCGCGTCATTGCTAAGGTTTTTCAACAGCAAGGAATCAATTTGAAGGACGCGGCTGGAACTACTAGCACCACTATTCTACCTTTTTTTGAGTCCCTCACTAAGCTTCAATCTTCAAGTTAGAACCTTCAATTGATTCACAAAATGAAAAACCCAAATTTTAGGGTTTTAATTTTTTTCTCTAAACCAAAAATCTAAAATTTGGCGATAGGAGGGAGATGTTGAGAGATGCTAAGAACTAAGGGGGCGTTTGGTTCACTAAGGGGAAAGGGAAAGGGTTTAAGAAAGGGAAATAAGGTGAATGGAAAGCCAAACCCTTAAATTTAGTTGGTTGTTTGTTTCAAAATGTCTAAGGGAAACCCTAACATTTAACCACCACAAATTTTCCTTCAACCACCACTGTATATCACACTTTGTTTTTCAATTCAAACCACGCTTACCACCGCCACCCTTCCCCTCTTTTCCGGTCGTCGTCCCCCTCCCCTCTTTCCCCGTCGCCACCCTTCCCCTCTTTTCCGGTCGTCGTCCCCCTCCCCTCTTCCCCCGTCGCCACCCTTCCCCTCTACCTTTGCGGTCATCGACATGAGCCGGATTGTGCCTCCCCTCTCTCCTCTTCGTGGTTGGTGGTTCTTTTGGTGGTGATGGGTGGTTTTTTCGGGCTCCCTTCCTCAGATCTGGGTGGGTTTCGTGGTTGGTGGTATGGGTTTCGGGGGTGGTGGTATGGGTTTCGGGGGTGCTGGGAATCACGATGGAGGGGGTGTTGATGGTCGGGTTAGGCATCCGGTGGTCGGGTTTTGGTTGCCGGCGGGTGGGTGGTAAGGAAGCGGTTCTGGTGGCGGTTGGGTGGTGGTTGGTTGAGCAGGTGGAGGAGTCTAGTGGTGGTAGTGATTGGGTTAGGTTGTGATGGTTTGGTGGTGGTGGTTGGATGGTCAAGGAGGTGGTCAATCATGAGTCAAAGAAAGGGAATGTGAAACCTTGGTGGGTGTGGGTAATCAAATTAGAGGAATTTGGGGGTAAGGAGGGGAAAGGGGGGGAAAATAAACCCCCAAAACAAACAACATAAAAGGGAATCAAGAGGTTCTATTCCCTTTCCCTTTCCAGTTTCCCCCAAACCAAACGCCCCCTAAATATTAGGAGGGAGGGTTAAAAAAAAAAAAGAATGTTGAAGATAGATGAGAATTCAGGTGAGCTTTTAAGAGTTCAATTGGGAGAGATTCAAGCCTCTCGAAAGCTTGAATATCTTTATATTTTGCTATATTTTATGTTATTAATCAATCAAAGTTCATCTTCTTCCCTTAATTTCTCCATTTTAGCACTACTGTCCAAGCTAAGTTGATTCTTAGCAAATGGTATCGGAGCAGCATTATTCTGAAGATTGAGTGCCTGATTTTCGTGTTAAAAAAAAAAAAAATCTGCCATGGAAGTTGCCATAGCTCCAGGTCTGAAAATGAAGGAGATCGGAAAGGAAATCGCTAAAGAGATGGAGGAGATCATGAGAAGAGGGTTTGAGAACCGTCAAAAAGATCTAGTGAAGATAATTGGTGAAGCTTCATTTCCAATCCAACGAGAGTTGAAGTTACATCGAGAGGAGTTTGAGGAGGACAACCAGAAAGAGTAAGAGCAGGACGAAGAAGAGGTGGTTACAGATCTGGAGAAGGTAAGGTCAGGTGGTTTCCATGGTGAGGTTTTCAGTCACGAAGGTGAAGGCTCAAATGGTGGTGAACCCATCTGTCAGAAGTGGGGGAAGAGGAAATCGGCTTTGGACCAAAAAGGAGGAACTGGAAAGGACATGGTGGTTTCAGAGGTGGACCAAATGGAGGTCGTGAAGTCCGTGATGGAAACTCGAATAATGTCAGAGAGACATTTCTAAAGTGCACAAAGGGAGCAAGAAGACTGGATGGAAGATGTGATTTTACAGGCGGTTACACCGGTGGTGGTCAAGGTGCCGTTGACAGCGGACCTTCTGGTGGTATAGAATGTCCAAATCCTGTTTGCTTTGCAGGTGATAGCTATGGTGGTGGATCGGGCGGGCCTCGCAAGTGAGAATCAGGGCCAAAGATTCGTGCGAGGCGGTGCCGGAAGCAGCGGGTCTGGAGGTGAACCAGGTGGCTGCTGCGGTGGCCGTGGTGGCGAAGTACAGTGGAAGCCAAGGAGAAGCTTGCAGGAAAGAGTTCAAGCATGTTGGAGAAGCTTCACAAAAGATGTGAAACAATGGCTGATTCTAGAAGATAACATTAAGGGTAATTTTTCCGGCGAAAGTTCCAGCAGGGGGCCACACTCCTTTTCCAGCAGTAGGTCTTGTGGTGGAGCAGCCCACTATGGATTTCAGAAGAAGGTTCTAGAAAGAGAGCGTGAAAGAGAAGGGTGTCTAGGAACTTTTGCTGAGTCATATGTTGGCTTGGAGAAGAAGCCAAGTTCTGACCCTATTATTAAGGGCATTTTGGTAAATGTTGTGACTGATGATGTAAAGGTGGGGGTTGGCATCAATGCAGTGACCAAACACGTACCCCATTTCTTCCTTGTTAAATTCCTCCCCATTCCAAATAATGAAGTAAACCATGGCAAAACTTCTGCTCTTCAACCCAACCCACTCTCTACTAAGCCCACAAAACCCTTCACACAAAATATCTCTGGTTTCTCCAGCCCACTAACCTCCAGCCCACTAACAAATGAACAGTTTGGGCCTCATTTTAACTGTCCTACTTCTAAACCCAAGCTATCCACCCAATTATTCAAGCCCCATCTTTCTATTTCCAGCCCACCAATTCTAAACCCCAATTTTTTATTACTTGCCATACATCAGTCAACCCCACTCTCAAAACCAAAATACCCCACCTACCCTTTCAACCCACAGACTCATCACCACACCCAAACAACAAGACACTCCACTAGACTTCTCCATCATAGTCCCCATAACCCTTTCCCCATAGCTAGGTGCCCCCGAGCCAGTAACAGAAATTACTCATGAGGAGCTGCCACGAAAGATGAAGTCACGTCTCATTCTCGAGCATGAAAGACTGAAGGACAATGAATACTGCTGCCCAGTGCGTGAAGTGAGTGCCAATTTCTACCCACCTTGAGAACAAGGTGGAAGTTTAGAGGGCTGGTAATGCTAAGAACTAAATATTAGGAGGGGAGGGTATATTAGATATTATCTCTTTAGTTTACTTGGGGAATCAGTTGGATTGTTTGTTAGGGAAGTAGTATAAATATAGAGCAACATAGAATGTGAAAGGCATGTTGAAAATAAATGAGAATTTGGGTGAGCTTTTAAGAGTCCAATTGGGAGAGAATCAAGCCTCTCGAAAGCTTGAATACCTTTACATTTTGCTATATTTTCTGTTATTAAAAAAGAAAAACCTAAGCCATTCAGTTAGAGCTAGAGTTAGTTGGTTGGGTTGGGTGGGTAAGGTTTCTTTTTTAAGTAGTTAATCTCTCTCCCTCCCTCTCTCTCTCTTCTTACCTTTACCGACTATCTACACTGAAGCCTACCCAATTCAATCCTTTTGATGTGCGTTGCCAACCCTAACCTGAAAATTTTGTGAGGATGGAGGGAGTATATAGTATGACAAAAGAGTAGACTCAACATTATAAAGGACAATGTAGACCATCTAAGTCATACCTAGACATGGATTATCAAAAGAAAAAGACATAATATGAGCTTCACCAATAGAAGGTTAAGATTTGGACTGAAGCCACTATGACGCTTAAGATTTCATGGGTTCAAGTAGATGTTCCTTGCAGAAATATAGCAAACGACTCTTAAAATTTTGATGAAAAGCTGCATTTAGATATATTGAACCAGTGGTGATAGTAGATATT